>OY728140.1:259929377-261179377 GCA_963277665.1 Viscum album | reverse complement strand
CACCTACAGTTCAAACACACAAACCATAGTTTATGAAACAAAGGAGTGTAATGATAAAAAATCAAAAAAAAAATCATAAAATATTGTAGATAATAAATGATTATATCTTTAAAAACCTCAAGTCCCTTTGGAACTAGAACCTTTATCAAATGCACCTTCTTGCACTAGGATCCTTTGCCTTAATTCTAATAAACTCCACAACCATGCTTTGGTCTGGGTCCCTGAGGACAAGGAATATCCTGGGGTTGACTTATACCATCTCTATATCCTCTTATATGTATAAAAAACAAAGATTTCCATTTCTATTTTTGTGATTGGGTGGGGCTTGACTACCTAAACCAAGTCGACATTCCTGAGCATTCAAGTATTGAGTCTGGTGGTGACCATAACCTCTACAGACATAAAACGCAAATAGAAATCACTTTTAGACACTTAGGAACCACCAACCCCAAAAAAGTGTGAAGAAAACTATTGTTATCATATCTTATCTAATCAAAACCTCAACTTCCCTGGTATCCATGATCTCTAACAAAATCTTTTATCCTCAACAAGCACTATCGACCTCCCTATTGAGAAACTCCTCCTAGTGAGTGAATCCACTTGATATCATTTCTCTTCTTATAAATCACTGGATACATAAGAATCACTTTATACATAATCAATATATTCAATGCCACCTCAATATTCCAATCAATATAATTCTTATTTTGAAATAAATTATGATAAAAACACAAGAGGCCCTTTAACCTGATCACGATATCTCACATGATCAGGCTCTCTTAATGAAGGAAGAGAAAATCTTTCCTCTTAACTAACTTCATCATCAAAGATAAGAACTCGAGATTAACCTCCTTATGGAAGTCATCCTAAGAAATGTCTTCCTCTTTCCACTTTCAATGATACAATTTCCACCATTAACATGCATCCCCTTTCATATGAATGAGCACTAATGAAACCTAGTACTCAACTTAGTCACAAATATGACATAAGTAAATATCAAAATAAACCAGCCAGTACTCCATATATTGATTGTAAACTCTCTACTCATAATTTTATAGACTATGAAACTGAAAATCATGCAACATCCTGTTGCACCTCTCATCCTCCCCTATTGGATTGATGTTACAATGATCGAATGGATCAATCTATTTAACCTATATATCTTGAACTATATAAAGACAATTTGTAGGATAGATCTCTATAAGTGCATAAGGGAAGGAATCCAAATCCATATAACATGAAATTTATTTAGATTAATTAATTAAATTTGTTTCATTTCCCAAAACACCCTATTCAATCACAAATGAAAACAAGCATGATACATGTACCTCTCCTTGGTCTCTAACCTTGCATTTATCATTATCTTGCCTAAGATGTTTGGAAGGATTAAGGATCTTATATAGAATAATATGGGGTCCAAAATGCCTGCATCCTAACTAGTCTCTCTTGAAACATCACACACTTAATTTGAAAATCACTATTTCCCGAAAATTCCCCAGAAAACCTTATCAGCTGACTGTAAACTCTATCATATATCTCAACCAAATGATTTTATACAACTCTATCGTGACCCCCTATAACAATTGGGCCCCACTGATAATATAGGCACCCTACCTTTTTAATACATTTATCTATTCTTAACCCACCAGGGACCACCCATTTCCCCATAGACACATGTTTTCCCCTTCTTACTATAATAATTGGTACATTCTTATAGAACAGAAACCCTAAATTTTATTATGGCCATCAGGTCCTGACCCGATAGGTTCCATCGGTTGTTCTACAGACATTTTTCCCCCATTGGCCACACCCAAATTCCTAAATAAATCATTATACTATTGACTATTCATATAGGCCAACACATGTTATTTCAATGTGCTTTTTTCTCACTCACACACATCATGGGAAACTTCCATGGAGGTTACCTATTCATAAACTACTCTAGGAAAAGTTATCTTAAATTTTGATTTCTAATAAGGCAGGATCCTAAAAATAATGGATCACCTTGTTATCATAAGTAGAAACATTTAGTATTTTAAAAGTTTAATTTTCATGGGTGTTACACCCCCACTGGTACCCCTTCTTGGAAAAAAGTGAAGAGGAGTGACCACCGAGTCCAACCTCTATTTGGCCCCGAGTTGGAAACTAGCACTGTGGGTGTAAAACCCTCAAAGGAGAGATATTACCCTAAATATATGAAAATGACAAAAAGATAAGATAAAAAACACTAAATAAATCCATCACATAACATAAAATAAAACAATAACCAATGTGCATGTCAAACAATACAAATAAACTTCTCTAAGATAAAACCAAAAGGAATATTATAGTAGATAATCCCCAACATCTCTAACCTCCAAGCTAGTAATTTTTAGATCAGACTCTAAAACCTCCCTGAAATCATAAAAATTAGGTATATGTATTTAGGATGAGAATGAAATTTATACTAAATAGTATCATACCCAGGGTATCCTTTGAGAATTTTAAAAGAGAATACCAATGATCTAGTGGACAAAAATAGAACAAAAAGTTACCTAGATAGGTCAACTATCCATCCCAACATTTCCATGGATCTCTTACAAAATAATGAAAGAAATTAGTATGATATTATCAAAGAAACATAAATAAAGGCTCCCCAAATCCACCCCCCACTAAGTTTCCTCTCTCACACCCCAACCTAAAACATCTTATGCTCTCATACCTTCTATTCCATCCCATCACCATTTATCCATCTATCTCTGATGTAGGATGGGACACAACCCTACCAACCCAGCCCCCCATAGGGCCCCACATCCTATGTTGGTATTAATTTCATCATCCACATATCTCATTCCACTACCTGAACATTACAAATCTATCCATAACCTCATATATAGAGGGGTAGGGTATCATGAATGTGAAATACATCAACCTCGTTACCTCTCACTACCACACATGACCCCCAATACATATCGCATCCTCTCCTCATTTGGAATCACCACCAACTATGCCATCATAGATTGGTACTCAACACCAACTGGGTACTATTACCAGGTTATTCTACTAAAGTAAGAGTGTTAAAGAGGGGGGAAATAGACATTTCTCATAATATTGATATTAGGGGAAACACCCCCAATACTTTAGGGTGTCAGTATATAGTACACAATGCAGGTGGGGTGTTTATACAATTATCCAAAAAATTCAAGAATATATACATAGAAAACACACAATATCAACCTAAAGGTTTCACATCAATACTTTATCATATTCATATTATTATTAACACCATACTAACATCACCGCAAGCTGCCACTACTAAATGAAACACCAATACACTAAACAAGAAAAACACATTTTACATTCCTTTAATTATAGATTCAACCCATTTTTAGATTATTACATTTCAAACCACTATTTATATTTTATCTATTTAATTTCATTTTTAATGAAAAAACACTACAACTAACATTCACATTTATTTCTTATTTAAGTCTAGGAAGTTCATAATTATTGAATTTGTTAAACCTGTTACTACATGTAAATTCTAAACCACTTTTATTAATTTCCTCCATGACATTACCCTTTCATCATTACCATCTTCATATTACATCCCCACCATACTACTATAATAAGGAAGAACACATCAAACCATCAGGTATCCTTCTAAATCCAACACCGCAACCACATATCAACCACTACACTTTCACTTCTCGTAACACCAACCACACTTAAACCGATCACCACTATCATATAAGAATCCACAAAAAGGACAAAAAACAAAAAATCCAATAAAAAACATACTATAAGTACACAATAATGGATTTTAAAAGAACATAAATTGGAAAATATTTTAAATTGTAGTTTTTTCATCAATTCATTATCTCATGCATGTGTATTTTCACATAGTTTCTATATTCTTAATCAACCAGATCGTTAGTCATATATAATTTATTAAACATATATGAGTGATGGGTTTAACACAAAATGTTTTTATCAATCTACAATAAAGGTTTATAATTCACAATAACCATAATATGCATATAACAACAACTTAAATGTTTTAAGATAAAATAATAGAAAATTACAAGGAAAGAGATAAAAAATCAAATTTATCCCCTCCCATTGCAATTTTATATATTTAGGGTCATTATCTTCATTAGTTAATCCATACCACCCAAACATTGGAAAAGAAGCATACTAATTGCACAAATAGACAAAGAAGAGGAGAATAGGGATCCCTAATATGGAATTGCTTTATTTCAGGATACAATGAGAAGAGGAGGAAAAAGGGATGATGTTGAGACCCCAAATGTCAAATGATTTTATAGAAAATAATGGAATAAAGTGGATATGGACATTCTTGGAACTATGAGAAGGAAGGATTTGGTGAAAATAGACAACTCTCAATGTGTAAGAATATGGTTCTAGTTCATATGGACCAAAAAGAAACAAGAAAGGATTCAATTAGAGGAAATCCTATACTTTATGATTCTAGATACACATCCTAGAATAACCATATAGATTAATATAGTAAAATTTCCTTTTTCACATATATTTAAATTGAATTTCATTTAAAACACGTGGAATGACTTATTTAAAACCTCGAGTGCCAATAAATTTAAATATACATTAATACCTGTACTTAAAAAACTAAAACACATTTATTTAATACTTAAATTTATTTTTTTATATTAAAAAAATACTTTTTACATTATTTTAAAAGAATCTGGGTATTTTAAAATTTTTATGTTTTTTTGGAAAACTACTGATACTACCATAGGAAGGGATCGACCATACGAAGTTAATAAACTATATGGAATGACCACATGATGAAACAAATCAATTTCATAACCTAAGAAAAAAACTGCATGAAGAAACAATTTAGCACACAAATAAACTGACCTGCTTCATGAGAAAACCAAGAAACCACATAACCAGCCCAAGCAACCACACAAACAAACTAACTTACCATTAGAACAAATTAAATAACTGCACAAATAAACCATGGGGCCTCACAAAAAACATAACCACTATAAGAACAAACCAAGTGATCACATGTCTTAGCCAAGTGACCTTACGAAATAGACAACCTAGCATAAGAACAAACTATGAAAAAACATAACCAACCCAAGAGAACGCATAAAGGGACCTATCGACCACACAAAAAACTGACAGACTATACAGTCAGTCAACTGAATATGAGAAAAACCTTGGAAATATCGAAGGGATGAAGTCCCAAAACACCCCCTTTACACCTCCATAGCATGGGAAAAAATATGGGGAAGGGTTTTAAAAACATAGAGCATTACATTAACATCTTATAGAGAAACTAAAATCTCCCCCTCAGGAGGATCGAAAGTACATGTGTCTAGTCATAGTCTCTCAAACATTATAGTAATCAAATGATGATTAATAGACTTTACGTCATAGATAGAGACTCCATAAAATCCACCACTTCAGAGGTATGGAACAATGGGCGCCATATGTTCCTCATAGTGAAAATAATGAGATCCCTAAACCAAATGATTTCAAATAGGCCATCATACCAACAACTCACATGAGGCATGAGACTGGTAGGCATGTAAGAGATACACCTCCATCTAAATATATTACATTTTCATAATTATATATAGAACATTAAATAGTTAACATATATTAATTTTAATAATATATTATATTATGACTATAAAATAATGTTATTTACATGATAATATGATTGCAGAATTAATAATAAGAGAAATTGGATATTTACTTACAAAAAATCCAAATCATTTCTTACAAATACTATGACATTAAAACTAGAATATAAGATCAATCCTATGAAGAATTCAATGTTTTCCTTATATTTATAGGGAAATGGGAGAGGGTGTGAAATTTATATCTCCATCAACCACACCTCAATGAATATTTATGTTCACCAGTTCTATCCATATCATTATGAATATGGGTCTACTTCATCCTATCTATTGGTCTCAACCTATTCATGCTTAGCAGAAGCGTGGGGGCATCAATGGGCAGACTAAAGTTCCAATATTCACTCATAGGAATATATAGTTAACTACATAAGTTTTTAATACTCTATAGTTTCAGCACCATAATACTTTACAATATTTTCCTTTAAGAATAAATTTATTTTTTTAGTACCTTTCTTTATACGCAACACTATGTTTTCTTATGTTACACAAAATATCGAGTTCCTTTGATAGTGTATAAGACACGCAAGACCAAAATTAGAAGTTTATATAACATCCCAAGACTTTATGATATATTTATTTTTATAATTATATTCAATAAAATGTTTTTACTTCCATCCAATAGGTCTGATAGATATATGGTAAGAACAAATCCATTTTAATACATAAAAAATGTATTTTTCTAAAGGCAGTTTTTTCAATCTTTTAAAAGATCACCTATTTTAAAACTTATTTTTGACCCTATTATAAATATTATTTATCAAAATGAACATAATTAATGAATTTAAAATGTAAAAATTATATTATAGTTAATTATTGGTATTTTCTTGATAAGTTTCATTTTTTATGAATAGTGAGAAATACTGCATTTTAGTTGAAAACAACTTTCTCATTTAAATAATTATTAATGCAAAATTTTATTTGAAATTGGGTTAAAATTCTCAATAGGTCAACTATAAATCTATTAATCCAATTTAGTTCATTGGGATCATATTTATTTTTAATTTTGATATAAAACATAGTGAATTTTTAAACATTTTCACTTTAAAAACATGATTTGTCGCCCAATTTACGGGATTTGATTTAAATTTAATTTTAACACTTATATGAATTGAATATAGAAAAATGGATATAAATAGTTTTATTTTTATAATTTTATATTCTAATAAGTTAAACATAGTTTTTAACCCTAATAAATAGTAAAATAAGTTAAAATTAATTATAGTGATTAAAGGAAAATCCATTTTACTTAGTAGTTAAACATTAATATTAAGGGGCCAAATGACCTAGAAACTTGTCAAAAACCAATTATATGTCCATATTATGACCATATTACCTATTGGATCTAAATTTATGAGTTAGTGGGATATTATTCCATGAAATTTACATATATAAAAAGTTAAGTAAGGAAAAAGACAAAAAAAGACCCTTCCTTACCTTTAACATTTATAAAGCTTTTAGATATTAGAAAAACACATTAGTTATAATATACACATTATTTTAAATTAAAAGGTGCTATTTTAATCATATTAATTTATATTTAATTTTTAGGGATGAATTATTTTGTTAAACTTCTTAAGGAATGGAAATGCAGTATTTATTTATTTAATATTTAACTAAAATAAATGATACCTAAAATACTATAAGTGAAGTAAATTGATTTAATTATTTTTTGCATTAATATATCATGTTAAACAGGTTTGAACTTAATATATTAAAATTTCATCAATGTCTTGACATTTTTAAATTTAATTAATTAAATAATTTTAAAATTGACTGTAATGAAATTTTATAAAAAATGATATCTTATTAAAAGCATTAAAATTAAAAAAATACTATCTTATGAAAATTTATTTTTTAATGTTAATAAATATCAATTATATTCTATTTATGGACGAATTTATATTTTATAATGAATATATTCACCTCTAAATATTAAAAACATTGTTAGCACTATTTGGGTTGAAGTAGTGTTTTTGCACGTTACAAACGCTTCTGTTAAAATTAATTTCCAATGCACATGAGTTTTTTATTTTTTAAATTAGATATAATATTTATAATTTATTTGTTATAGTTTTTATAATAAGTATAACTTTAATTGAGTCTTAATGGTTAAATTTCCTATGCAAGAAAATTAATTACCCTTCTGAAAACAGAAAAAGGTAAACATAGGGAAACAAATAATTTGAGGAAAAAAATGATAAAAATACTTTTATTTTTGTGTTTTGGAGGTATTTATCGACCATAATTTCAGCTTTATCCATTTTTTGTCAAATGTTTTGGCATAGGAGGTAAGGGAGACCTCCCAATAGTGTTTACCCTTTTATATTTACAAGAATGACACACCCCCTCCACTATAGAAAGACATTCAAATTTCATATTAATTCACACCTACCAAGACCTTTGGGTCATCCAAAACCTACCCAAGTATCTCCCCAAATTCGGTCCCATAATACTATAAGCACTACTTTGGATGGAAATAAATCCAAGAATGGGTTTTGGTATAAACCAAAAGGAGTCACACAGAATAGAGGAAACATTTTTCAACGATCTCTTTTGTTTCCTTTATTTATCCACCCATGAAATTATTCTTATATAATTACTATATAATAAAATCAATATAATAAATATACATTTTTTTTTTCAATTTTATGACCTAAAATCACACACACTACCATCAATTGAGATACACAATCATTGTTAGTGTGTACGACAGACTACTACCTCACGAACCGATGTCATTCATTCTTCCTTTTACACCTTTTAAGGTTAGGAATAATGATTGAATTATAGTTTATATATGATATATAATATATTTATAATTTATTTTTTCTTATTTTATTTTTTATATAACATATATCTACATGTTTTGTATTTTGTGGGAATACAACAATATTGTTTTTGGATGTGTGGACTACCGCCTCCTCAATGCAATGTGATTCATTCAAACTTTAAATGGAATGTATTAATGAAGGTTTTAATTAATATATGTGATAAATATGAAATTATTATTATTATGTAATTATAATATACCTATATACCAGTTTATTTTTATTCTTTTAATAATATAAAAAAATAGAAACAACATTCATTCGTACGTACAATCTACTGCATTCATGAATGATGTATTTCATTTCATATATGAAAAATTTATGAATTTTTATAAATAAATATATAATTAATATATATAATATTTACACCATGTTTTAAATTATTTAGATAATAAAATAGTGATCTATTTAATAGGAACAAAAATCACAAGTGAAAAACTACTCAAAAAACGAGGCAATTAACACCTAGAATAGTGAAAATAATGATAGATTATTAAAAAATAGGTAGTAAGATATTATAAGAAGATAATATATGATATTATAAATATTATTATGAATATATTACAAGTTAATAACATTTCTAAAACCATTATATATGAATTTAAAGATAGTTCCACCAAAAAGGATGTGTAAGGTATGGGTTTCTCTCGTCTCACTTTTATTTCTGTGTGATACGTGCCATATTCACCACTTATTTTTGTAGTGTGGTGTATATAAATACCATAATTTTTTTATATTTATTATGTTTAATTTTATGGTGATTTACATATCCATTTTAGTATCTCTCTTTCATGGGTTTTATGGTTTCAAAGTTACCAATGCGATAATGTAATTTTTGTCACAATTTTCCTTCATTGAGACGTTTTGTTATGTTATACACCTATATTATTTTATAAGATACATATGATGATACTTTGAAATTTTATATCATTAATATTGTTATTCTCATGATATTATATGTTTAATTTAATGTTATTTCTTCATGGTGCTTATGATTCAATTGTTTCAAAGTGGTGTGAGACACTTTGGATTGTTTAAAAGATTATTTTCCTCAAGATTGTTTTTAAAGATATTTTAACGGTATTTTCATTCATCCACTTATACAAACCCTATTTTTATGTATCCTACACTAGGTATATTTATTTTTATACCATCTTTATTCTATCTATGGATTGATTATGATTATTTTGAAAAAGGATAGTATTGATATTAACTTCTTTAAATCGTTTTTCATAGTCATTAACTTTATCTTGAGTTATTCACCTTATAGGGACAATTGAAAATTATTTTCCAATAAATCTCCACATTATTTATGATGGATATGATTATTTCCTAAACATAATACCATTTTTATATACAATTATTTATTTAAATGTTATATTATTTATTGGGGAAATATTGATAAATCCATATCCTTTACTCAATGTGGATATTTGATAAGGCACATTGTTTATGATTTAAATTTATTATTCAATACATGATGAATGTTTAGTAAATATAGTATATGATTTGGGGATTGGATAATTAAAACCCCTTGAGGAATTAATAGTCCCATGGGACAAAATGTTTTGGCAAAAAACCCATCGTTTTATTTTTCAAGTAGTTTTAAGATGTCAGGTGGATAGATCTTGACACAAATCAGACAGGTTTCTACCCACATACTTAAAGAGTCTGGAGTATTGATCTTGAAAAAAACTATCTTGAGGATAGACCTTGATAGTGAAAACCCCAACATTTTTCATTGCTTCATTAATATATTTCCTTGTGATTATTTGATTTTTTAGAATATTCATGGTCAAGTTTTATGACTATGAAATTATTTATATGATATTATTTGATTATATTTTAGTCTTACCATATTTATTTTTCCTTATTAATTCAACATATATTCCTATATACTGTAACCTTACTAATTATTTGATCTCACCCTTTTTTATTTCCATTCCTCAGGATGTGAAGATGAATTCTTGGAATGAGTTTCAAGGATGAAGTTTATTAGTATTTGTTATATATTTTGTTTTATTTTCTATTCAAAACATAAAATGGGTATCATTTTTTTAATGGGTTTTTTCCAAAATTTCTAAAACGACTAATCCTTTGGGGTTTGATTCCTTGTAATCATGTCATTATAATAAAGGCACATACTTTGAGATTCTGGGGTTGGGTCATTATAGTCGGAATAAAAATAATATTATTAGAATCCTTGGAAAATAGATTTAAGAAAACATAGATCTGGTAACATAACCCTAGGATAGAATTTGAGGATAAGTATAGAAGAACAACGCAAAGAAACCATGTTTATTATTATGAGATTAGCTGTACATATTTTCTTTAATTTGTGTTATGTATTTTTCTAATTTTGGATTATATAGTATGTTTCAAAATGATATTATCGAATTCAGTGTATGAAAATATTTAAAAATGGTACCTAGTAGAAGAAATATGAACCTCACTAGTGCACTTGATCAAAAGAGTAATAATAATGATATCTTTTATGTTATTAATCCCATATTTCGAAGGGAAATAATATCCAAAACATTTTAATCCTAAAAGGAAATAGTATAATGTGCTAAAGAGACAAATAAAGAGTTTTATAATTATTATGGAATCAAATGGAAGCATGTGAAGAAGAGGAAAAATAGGGAAAATATGGATAAAGGGAATTAGCAAAAAAGTATTTTCCCCATGTGATAATTGTGGAAGGAATTACCCTGGGAAATGATTGAAAGGTTTGGGGGTTTTTTATAAGTGCGAAAAAGGTTCATCATGAAAAATAATTCAAAGGGAAGAAATAAAATACTACTATTCCTTGTATCAACTATAGTGAAATGGGAAATTATGTAAAGAAATTCCCCAATAATGAAGGGAATATACCTTAGAATAAGCCAATGGATTTTGTTCATGCTTATTCAATTGCCACAAGTGAAGATGAATGATTAATGTGATTTTGTTTGGATTCAATGATTATGACATTTTATTATTTTATAAATGTTTCACTAGTTATAATAATTATGGAATATATGATGATTGTACTGTAATAATTTTTTATTAAGTATTTTAAAGTGTATGTTGAATGGTACCGATGACCAATAAAAATGATTCAGTGATAAGTTTAAATTCTTGGAAAAAATATGGTTGAGGGTATTATATCCATTAATATGTTTTTGATACTCATATAATGATTTTGAAATAAATATATAATTTATTTGGATAAAGTAAATTTGACATTACCCAATTCCTTAGAACCAATTAATGATTTATTGGATAAGTGGTTATTCTATCGTTGATGGAGTCTAAAACATTTTTTATTTAATGAACATGTCTAATATCATTTTTTTAATAAGGAAAAAGGAATCATGCATATTTTCAATATGTTTTTATGGTAATTCATATAATTACCACTATTAAAGAGAATACATGAATAATGTATTCGCATGTTGGTATTTGATGATTAAGAGCCACTTCATGTTGTTTGATAAGTTCATTTTTGGAAATTAAGTTACCTTATTTCTAAAGTGATGGATCATAATATTTTGGAAAATATAACCTTTTATGAAATAGTTTAAGTTTCTATTTGGGTGATGTTTTAGATATTAATGTATTACTTCACCATGTAATGCAACATATTTTAAGAGACAAAGTAGAAATCATTCAAGGAACAACCAAAGGATAAGACTGTGTCTATGAAATAGAAACATATATTTACTTATATTATTATAGAATTAAATGATTTACTGACTAGGAAAACGGGAATTACAGAAAACATATTATCCTATTATCATCATTTCGGATGATATCAATAAACTTTTTCACACCTCTGGTTTATGGATTTGTGGTCAACAACTTTCTTATTAACATTTTCTCTATCAATATCTATCAGAACTTGATAGTTATATTTTTATTCCATTTCCATGTTTCCATTTCCAACCTATGTTATCATACTTGGGAACCTAGTTACATGACCACTGTACTTAAATTACGCTTTCATTAAGAGGATGTTTTATTAACTTTTTTATGATGTGGGTTTTTCAATAGTGGAATTTTCATGTATCAAACCCTAGATTATTGAGATCAAGTCTGAATTTTGAAGACACAATTTATTTAAGTTGGGGAGAATGTAATACCCCAAGACTTAAAAATATTTTCCCTTTAGAATAAATTTTACTTTTTTTTCTATCTTTATTTGTTTTCAACACTAAGTTGTATTGTGTTACACACAATATCGAGTTCCTTTGATAGTGAATAATACAAAAAGAAGACCACAAATAGAAGTGTATATAACATCCTGTTACATGATTATATACTAATTTTTAAATTATATATTCAATAAAATGTTTCTAAATGCATCTAATAGATTTTATAGACATATGATAATAACAAATCCAGTTTTACGCATAAAAATATGTATTTTTCTAAAGGAAGTTTTGTCACATTTTAATGGTGAACCTATGTTAAAAATAAAATTTTGAACCTTTTTTAAATTTCATTTTTGAAAATAAACTTCATTCTTGAATGTATAATGTGAAAATTAGTTTAGGGTGATTTTTTGGTATTTTTCTGAGAAGTTTCATTTTTTGATGAATAGTGGAAAATACTACATTTTAGTTTATATCTTCCCTTTTGTTTAAATAATTATTAATGTTAAATTATATGATAAATTGGTTTTAAAGTCAAAATAGATCAATTATAAAAAAATTAATGCAATTTAGGTTATTGGAACAATTTTTATACTGAATTTAGAAACTTAATGATGTTTTGAACATTTTCATTTTTAAAACCCACTTTCACACCACATTTAGAGGATTAGCTTTAAATTTATTTTATTCACTTCTGTAAATCGAATTTGAAAAAAAAATATATATTTGTAGTAAATATAATATTTATATTATAATAATGTAAAATTAATTTTTTACAAAAATATTTGGTGAATGCTTTTAAAATTAATTATAGTGATTAACGTAAAAATTAGTTTACTTAGTGGTTAAACTTTAATCTTAAGGATAAAAATGAGCTAAAAACTAATTTAGAACCCATAATATGGCAATATTATGACCATATACCTTATTGGATCTATATTTATGAGTTAGGGTGATAATATTCCATGAAAATTACCTATATAATATGTTTTGTAAGAAAAAAGGCAAACAAGGAAGCTTCATTACCTTTAACATTTTAAAAGCGTTGAGATATGAAAAAAACAACATTATTTTGTTTATACACATTATTTGGAAAGGTAGAGTAGATATTTTAATCATATTAGTTTATATTTAATTTTTAGGGATGAATTAGTAAGTTGAATTTCTTAAGGAATTCCAATGCTTAAATTATTTAGTTTATAATTAACTAAAATAAATGATACTAAAAATATTATAAGTGAAATAAATTTATTAAATAAGTGTCTTTAATTATTATTATTATATTCATATATAATTTTAAATAGTTTTGAACTTAATAGATTAAATTACATCATTGTATTGATATTTCTTAATTTATAATAATTAAATAATGTCAAAATTGACATTAATGTTGTTTTATGATAAATTATATTTCATTTGAAGATTTAAATTTACTAAAAATACTATATTATTAAAATTGATTTTTAAATGTGAATAAATATAAATAATATTCTATTTATAGAAAAATTTATCTTTTATATTGAAAATATTGACCCATAAATAGAAAAAAATTGTTAGCACGGTTTGGGTTAAAGTAGTGTTTTTGCTCATTATATGCCTTTTTGTTAAAATTAACTTACAAAAAAACATGGTATTTTTATTTTGAAAATTATTTATCATATTTATAATTTAGTGGGTATATATTTTCTATGATATCTCACTTTTATTTAGTCTTAATGGCTAAATTACCCAAGTTATAAAATTAATTACCCTAGTAAAAACCTAAAAATGTAAAAATAAGGAAACTTGGAAGTTAAGAAAAAATGATAAAAATACTTTTTTTAAGTATGTTTGAGGTTTTAATCAACCATAAATTCAATTTAATTCATTATTTTTCAATTTTGGAGGAAAATGAGGTAAGGGAGACATCCCAATAGTGTTAACATTTTTATATTTACAAGAATGACACTCCCCCTCCACTATAAAATGGTATTCAACCCTCCCACTTCTTAAAACATATCAAGGAAATTGGATTATAAAAACCTATATAAATTTCTACTCAAAATTCCCCCTCATTTTATAATACTCATATTATGAAGAAAGAAAATCAAGAAAGCCTTTTGGTATAAACCATAAGGAGTTACCAAAAAAAGAGGTGACGTTTTTCACCGATCAATTTTGTTTCATTTCATTATCCACCAATTTAATTATTATCATATATTTAATATATAATAAAATAAGTATACTTAATATACTGGAATGTTTTTATTTCAAGGTTATGACCTACAATCACACACACTTCCATCAATGGGATACATAATAATCATTCATGTGTATGACAGACTATCACCTCACGAATCGATATCGGTCGTTATTCAATTTCAACCTTTCAAGGTTGGGAATAATGATGTAATTATAGTTATATAGGATATATATATGACATTTATAATGTATTTATTTTCCTAGATGTTTTTATAACACATACCTTCATTATTTCCATTTTGTGGGAATACGATAACATTTTTTTGGACGCAGGGACTACCACCTCTTCAATGCGATGTGATTAGTTCACACATTAAATGAAATGTATTATTGATGATTTTAATTAAAATATTATATAAATATTACATTAATATTATAATTTAATTATAATATACATATATATCATTTAATTTTTATTCTTTTAATGCTATAAAAAAATAGAAATAACGTTTATGCATACGTACGACCTATCGCCTCCATGAACAGTTCATTTCATTTACAATCTCCAAACATTTTGGATTACTATAAATAAATATATAATTAATATAATTAATATTTAAATAATTGTTTAAATTATGGAGAAGATTAAATCATGATGTATGTAATAGGAAAAACAAGTAAAAAAACTAGAAAAACTGGGCAATTAACATTCGAAACAGTGAATATAATGAAATATTATTAAAAAATGGGTAATAAGATATTATAATAAAATAATATATGATATTATAAATACATTTATGTTTCAATTATAATTTAATAACATGATTAAAACCACTATACAGTATTTTAAAGAGATTTCCACCAAAAAGGAAGTGTAAGGTATGAGTTATTCTCATCTCACTTTTATTTCTATGTGATACATTCTATATTCACCACTTATTTATGTCGTGTGGTGTATATATTTACCATGAATGTATTTTATGTTTATTATACTTCCAGTTGTGGGTATTATCATATCCATTTTATGATATCTCTTTCATGGGGTTTGTGGATTTAATGTTAGCAAAGCGGTAATAGAATTTTTGTCATAATTTGTCTTATTTGAGACATTTTGTTATGTTGTACACCTATATTATTTTATAAGTTGTATTTTATACTCTATTTAAATTTTATATAATGAATATACTTATAATCATGGAATTATAATTTTTATTTAATTTTATTCCTTCATAGGGAATATTATTCAAACGTCTTAAAGTTGTATGAGACACTTTGGAATGTTTAAAGATTATTTTCCTCATGAATGTTTTTAATGACCGTTTAATTGTATTTATATTAATAAATATTAACATAATTTTTTTTAAATTATCCTAAACTGGGGATATTTTTTTGACACTATCCTTATTCTATATTTGGATGGATTATAATTATTTTTACTAAGGATAGTATTGATATTCACTTCCATGAATCATGTTTCATAGTCATTAACTTCCCCTTGAGTTATTCACTTTACCATGATCATTGAACATTAATTTATCCTTTATATACACATTATTTATAATTTATATTATTATTTCCTAAATTGTATAAATTTTTTACATATAGTTCCTACTTTGAATTTTATATGATTTACCGGGGAAATATTGAAAAATACATATCCTTTACTAAATACAGAAATTTGATAAGGAACATTGTTTATGATTTAAATTTATTGTCCAATATGTGAGGAATGTTTTGTACATATATTTTATGGGTTGGGGGATGGTTAATTAAATCCCCTTGATGCATCCGTATTCCCATATGATGAAATCAGTTGGCAACAAACTCTTCACATTTGTTTCCAAGAAGTTTTAAAATATCAGGAGGATAGATCATGACACAAATCAAACGGGTTTCTACCCATATAATTAAACTGTATTAAGGATCTATCTTGGTAGTAACTATGTTGAGAATATATATTTATAGTAAATATGTCCAACATTATTCATTTCATTATCATTATTATTCAATGCAATTATTTGATTAGTTAGAATATCCATAGTCATGTCTTAAGATCATGTGAATATTTATATGGAATTATTCAATCATATTTAATTTATTCCATATTTATTATTCATTATTAGTTTGTGATATCTTCCAATATAATTTACCCTTATTAATAATTTGATCTCACCCTTATTTTCCCCCTTCCCTAAAATATGAAGATGAATTCTTGAAATGATTTTCAAGGATACAGTTTGTTTGTATTTTTTATGTATTATGTTTTATTTTCTATTCCAAATGTAAAATGGTTATCATAAATGTAATATGGTTTTCCAAAACTTATAAATTTATCATTCCATTATTATTTCTTCCCATGCAATCATTCAAATTTAATAAAGGCACTGTCTATCGGATTCTGGGGTATGGGTGTTATAACAGTCTATACATGGGATCAATGAATCACTAATTTAAAAATTGGTGTATTTATATAGGCAAAAATCATGTAAATAGGACCTTGGACCATGGAAATAGTTTATTTCCATTGTCTAAAATGGTTGTGGGTGCTATCTTCATACCCATATCCTAGCTGTTTATGACCAAAATCATGCTTGCAAAATAGAAAAAAAGATTCACTAGTGAGTTTTGATCCCGGAATCTTGACTGAATAAGACCAAAGCCTTTAACACTACCCTACAATTAATATTAATTATATAAACTTATATAAACACGTACAAAAAATATATAAAACTATATATGAATGTGTTGATAGGGGGATACCGCTATGGTCAAATAGTGACCATGGTGGTAGACCTTTCCAGTGGCCTTTCTACCAATGTACAGGGCTTCCTACTGAAGCATACAACCATATTTTATGTTTATTATGTTCATATAATAGCTATTAACATGTTTAGTTTTTGGAACATGGATATATATTTCCTACTACCATGATCCATTAGTTATTGTGGCAATAATCCTAGTTATAAGTCGATTTTTACATATGTGAATTGATCCTAATATGACCATATAGAAGAACATGAAATGATCAAGTGTGAGAAAGGATACCAGAATTTTTTAAAGTTTCCACAATCAAAACTATTTTTCTCCAATAAACCCATAAGTATGCATCCACTATTACCTGTAAAGGATTATGACACTTAGTAACCTAAAATCTATTACCAACATTGTCAAATGAGTAAACATGGAATGTAGTAGCCTTATGAAGAAGTTGATCTATAGCATAATGAAAATGGTGCGTACATCATACCCCTCTATTTATTCCCTCTTATTCCAATTTTTCGATTTTTAAAAATTACTTAACTCTTTGATAGAAGGTTTCCTATACTAAAACTGTAATTTAATTTTAACACATTCCATTATTATTTTTTAATTTAACTATGAATATTTCAATTAATAGTACATAAATATATTATGTTATTTGATTTTTGTGGAACATATATGAGAAACCCCACTGATCTAAGTCTGGGAAAACCACTATATCAACATAAATGTTTCCCAAAGTTGTGACCGACTTCCTAGAGTTCTAACACTAAATAAATATATAGAAAAAGTTAATTAAAATAATTTTATTTATTCCTAATTAACATATAATTTAATATTTCTAATTACCATTGATGTTTAGCTATTAAACTTCATTGAAGGCTCTATTAATTTGTTCCACAATGTTTGTTGTAATGGGTCTATATCTCCTCTCATCATTATTTGTTAGTGAACATTTATCCATTGGAATTTGAATCATATAGTCATATAATTCCTGATTATCTTAGTGAATCCATTAATAACTTTCCTCCATACTCTAATGTTGAGGTTCATATTATAAAACAATTGAGAAGTAATGAGAACACACGTATAAAAATATGCTCTATGTTGAAAGGGTTTTTCAATAAAAAAATATACATATCAAGCATGATGATTTCTTTCATTATAGACTCTTCCTTTTTTAACATATTTCATGAAATGTGTCTAATAAAATATTGATGATAAGCATGGGGTGGTCTAAATGAGAAAATATGAGACTACACATATTCCTTGATCATTTGATTCTGATAAGAAATAGAAAAATTCCTCCAACATCAATAAAAAATTCTTGATGGGAATCCAAGAAGAAACCCTTAGATGAGAAGTTTTCCTTCTAAACAATAGAAAAGGCCAATGGAATAGGGGAATGACTTCCATCCTATGTGGTGGAAAGAAAAATGTTACAGTACACTTTATATTCAAAAAAGTTCCATCCATCATGATAAACATCTTAAAATTTCATTAAGACACCACACAAGGTAAGAACGTACAAAAATAATCTATCAAACACTATATTCGACCAATCAACTTGGTTATTTTGGATAAAAAATTTAACCATGTTTAATCTGTATACAACCAACTTGTTGTGACATAATTGCTCCATAATCTGTTTTAAAACTTTATAAGAGTCATACCAATCCCTAAAAACTTTCAAAATGGAATTTTCTCATGTATCACATGACTTTTAGTAAGAAATATGATAAGCATAATGTTGTTTGATTATATACACCACCAGAATGACTAGAACCACTTAACATGCTATTATCATTTAAGTAATAATAGTTGAAATTAATTCAGAATCTAAGGTTGTGTGACCCTGTAAAAGTATTGGTTTCATACATGCGTGTGGATTAAATGTAGATATTCTACTATAATGTGAATTTTTATCAATAATAGATTAAAGATTTATATAGGAATTTGAGTTAAACCTTTCATACTAAATCATATAACAAACCCTCTTAGATTATTAATTGATATAACTATAATATTTATCAATGTTATACAATTTTATAATAGTCTTCATCACTTAATTTTTATCAAACTATATCCCAATATATAGAACACTTTCATTTTACCCTTGATTAGTGAAACTAATAATTCCTTGATATTTATTTCGTGGAGTAATGATTGACCAATAAAATTATGGTAAGAGTTATATAACTTATATAAACCATGTTTACAATGGTGGAGGATTCTTAAAAGGTTATTGTGACTTCACATGGGTCATATCGTAATGTTTTTTGATATTTTCTTCCTGCTCCACATACTTAACATCTTATTGTTACTCTTAATTCTCATTACCCTTGAAATTTTTAACCATATAATCAACTTAATGTGTATAATTATCCCTAAAAACTCATCCCTCTTTATAATATATCAAATACTAATGGAATGAAAATGTATCTTGAGGCTGTTATTAAACAACTTTCACTACTGACAGGACATCTTTGACTATAGATATAGTTACACAAAAATCCAGTATTTGACTTTTAGATTGGTTCTTACCAGTGGAAATACATATTCTCTATCCTCATCATAAATAATTTTATAGTCTATATGGAACAACCTATATTGATATTGAAAATGATTTTTTATGATGGACTATATAACATAGTTAAGTATGAGTTTTAATAATCAGTGAATTATTCTCAAAATGACATGAAATTTTTTCTAATCCTCAAATATCACTACCAATTATATTTTTATTCAATAATAACTCTTTATTTAGTATCAATTATTTAACCATTTAAATGAATATATATTTTCAATATTTTATCTATAATAAGACTTAGTTATTAATAATATCCGATCAAAGAAACATAATAAGATGTTAAAATATTTTAACTATGGGTATTCTATCAAAAGGAAACCAAAAATAATTAATAAGAGTCTGGTGGAGTAAATATCATGTGAATCATCCAAAGAATATCCCTCAAAAGTTTCAAACTTATTTTGTAGTTTGGACCATTTTTGGTGCACTAGGTGAATATTTAGTTAATACCCAATGTCATTTTTTTGAGTTTTGACCCCTAGTTACATCTGAGCTAGATCCTACATTCACTTTTATTTATCCATATAGGGATGTAATTTCTAAGAAACCACACACTATTTATTTTCCAAAATTTTAGGATGTTTTCCTATGTTTTGACAAAATATATTACCTTGTGTGAGTTTTTTTGTGTAAATTTCATGTGAATCATCAATAGAATATATCTGGGGAGTGTCAAACCAGATGTGAATTTTGGACCAATTGTTTTGCATCGAGTGAATTTTTAGTTAACATCCAACCATCTTCTTTAGGGTTATTACCCCTAGAAGCATCTGATCTAGAGCCTACATCTACATGTTGTATCCAGATAGGGATTTCATTTCTAGTAATTCACACACTCTTTACAAAAATTTTATGATTTTTACTATGATTAAATCGTACTTTTAATAGAGATCCATGGTTTCATACACAATTATTACAAAATTTTAAAGACAAAAAACATAATAATAATACAATCATGAATAAAAAAGATGTAATTTACAAATTTTAAACATGTAATTTAATAATATTCCTAATAATTAAATTATTTACTAATAATTAAAACATTATAAGTAAAAAATTACACTAATAATTATGAAATTACCCAAATAATTAAATACACAAATTTATTAAATAGGTAGTATAATACTTCAAATTAATATTAAACATGAAAGTTATTAATATTCCTTATAAAGAAAATAATATACTATTAATTAAAAAATTGTATTAATATTTAAGAAACCAATTTTATTAAACATGTAGTTTAATGTTAATAATTAATATTAACCATGAAATTTAATAATAAACATTTAATTTAACAATATTACTATTATTTAATTATACTAATAATTAAAACATTTTACTAATAATTTCTTATTGTAAATTAATATTAACTATGAAATTTATCAATATTACAAATAATTAAAACACTATACTATACACATAGTTTAATATTATAAATTTAATTTACTAATAATTAAATACTAATTATTATAGTTTATATATAAAAAATTATAACTAAAATATAATAATAATAATTAAGAAATATTAAATAAAATACTATACTATAAAATAAATAACAACTAAAAAATACCTTAAAAAATTGAAGATCAGAAAAACAATAAGATGTCTATGAAATATTTTAGACTATGAGAGAGAGAAGGCCTTGGAAACTTTTAGACTCAAGAGAGGGGAGCATAGGATTGATAAATATTATAAATATGTGGGTGGTGGGGGGTTCCTTTTTATAGAGATCCTGTGATGAGTTTCAACCTATTTCACGGTCGCCATTCAGATAAAAATTGTGGATTTCCAAATGGATTGCTGCATTACACCGCTAATAAGAGGAAGAAACCATTTGATTATCTTAGCATAGTTCAGCCATGCATCAAATCGTTTGATGCCTGGCTGACTTTGTTTCCCAAATTTTAAAAACCTAGAAAAAAACTATTTAAAAAATTCCACCCCCAATGGTTTTGGAATTTGACCATACTCTCAGTCGGATGTGGTGACACTAAGTCATGAGATTGGCCACAATATAATAATGATACTATTATTATTAATAATAATATATGTTATTATTATTAACATATTTTTTTAAATTATAATAAGTATATGATGTTTTATAGAAACTATGGATTTATTATATACATTTATATTATAATTTATTTTATAAATATATATTACATTAAATAAATAAAAATTAAATATATATGAATATAATAAATTATATATTTATATATGAAATTATACATAATTTGAACATAATTAAAAACATTTTATTAATATAAATTTTTATAATATATATTTCAATAATATATATATGTAATATTTATGCATAAGTCTCTCTAAATACATTTATATGAAACACACACACAATAATAAAAATTCATATATGTATTTATAAATAGTTATTTTATATACTATAACACCCCAAATCAAATCACTAAGTCCTAACTGAAGTTCCACACAACCTCATGCACACCTCCCCATGTGGAAGAGGTTGCCGATAAGCGGCAAGGGTTAAGAGGGATGTTATGGAGAGACTATTCTCTGAACATCGGGTAAAAAACAATGTACATAATGTAAGTCAAAACAATAAAATGAGAAAATATAGAATAAATAAATTATCATAGAAAGAGTATACACATAATGTACCAACCCATGGAATAACTGTATGTTATGTCAGGTAGAAATTCCAAAATGAAGAAAAAAAGGATCCCCATAGGTGGCAGATCAATTCATGAGATAAAAACAACTTTGAAAAATAATAACAAACATAAATCTCAACGCTTATCCTTAAACTCTAGTATCCTTTTGCTGAACATTATCAATAACCCACTAAAGGGACCTTTACCTTCACGAGATCCATTATCATAAAATCTCTATATGTACTAAGGTGCCTGAGTAGGGTGTGAGGATGAAACACCATAGGATAAAACCAACGATACTTAAAATAAGTTCAAAATATATATTATTTCATGTCATTAAAGTTAAAAAAAATGATGATAAAAAACAAGAATATCACACAAGCACAACATATAAGTCAATTCCTTAGAGACTGACTATACCTACTTTATCTCCATACGAGAAGTAAATGAACCAGCCACATGACACAACCCCCCGATGGGATAGTATAGAAACATGTATGAAACATTCCACATTAATGGATAGACCGTTCAAATGTCAAATTTTTTTTGACACACCCCATCATCAGATATTCCATATTTTTTAACATTCATGATCAACCTTATAAGATAGTGGAATAACACTTGCAATACAAGGTACAAATGAGAGATCAATCATCACATCATGTAAAGAAAAAGTGACAACCATCATTAATTAACATTTGATCAAACATCAAGAATATTTCTCATGATTATACCCATGAATGATAAAAAACCATTCCAAGAACACATATAAATAAGTGCTAATAACAATGACCACCTACTATAGGTGCAATGGCATTTCAATGACATGGGTTGAATTTTGAGTCCAATTGCACAACTTTGAATCCAAAAACCATCTCCAATACAACATGATTAGAATTATAGGAGTATTAATGAGGTTAATACACATCCAAAATATATGAAAAGACCCCATGTACCTGAGAAGATCCATTTCTAAAGATTCTCTAGGTCTAAATGATGCATAGATGCCAATTACTTGAATATGAGTGCTAATTCTACCAATGGCAAGAAAACTTATCGTTATACAATGAAAAAACCATTATATATGATCAATAAATCAAGAATTTAACCAGGTTTTTCCATGTAAAATAGATTATAAGTGATCTAGATTAATATAAAACTCCCCAAATTAGGTTCCTAGGATCAGACCATTGTTCAAGCTTCGAAGGGAGGAGATGAAAGGAGAATAGAGAGCCCAAAGTCTCAAGAATAGAGATCCTTGAGTGATGGGGGTCAAATGAGTCTTTAGAGAGTGAGGAAAATGGATAGGGGTTGAGTTTTTAGAAAAAGTATTTATAACCCACTAGGATTATTAGGCCCCGAACAACGCCACTGATGGGTTAATGGATTCTTGGAAGAAATACTTCTACATAGGAGCCCCATTAGGTGACTAGTGGTCTCCACTAGTTGGACTATGTTTTTTGGTAAAAAATAATTCTTCCTATAAACCACATCATCTAGCTGATGGTAATTGATGCTACAAATCCTAGACCCCACTAGTTGGATGGTGGATCCCACAAGCTTGTTGGTGGAGCTGATGTAGCTCTTTATGCAATAGTATGTACACTCCACTTTCCATTTTCCATCCTCCCTAACACCCCTATCCCACCTTTAATCACTTTAAATTATATTAAAAAAGGTATGTAAACTATAAAAATATTCATACCTTAAATATATATGTCATAATTATCCCCCTCTTATGGTTTCTCATCCTCAAGATGTGTCTCCAGAGGTCTTCTCTATCAACTTGGGACACTATGGCTAATTGTGACTCTCCTACATCCATGTATCTTATTGAATACATCCATTATCCCAATGAACCCAAATAAGAGGAATGGTCATACTACTTAACACCTTATCTCTTTAGTAAATAATCCAAACATGCCACTCCAAAAAATATGCATCCATTTCATGATCACCATCCTCATAGTCTATCAAATGAATATGGATGGTCTCATACCACTGAAACTGAGACATGTGGCAATAATGATATATAACATGATTCAATGGAGGAATATATATCTGATAGGCCACTATTCCAATGTTTTAAACATTATTTAATGACCTAATGTACTATAGTTCCAAATTCCCTTACTTCCTGAAATACCAATACCCTTAACAAGGGGAAACCTATGAGAAAACTCTCTTTATCATAGAGAAATCCAAGGGTTGTATTCTCTAGTTGACATGTGACCACTTTCTATTATGAGATTTAACTAGACACTTATGAATAAACTATATTATTTCTAAGATATCCTATACCAAAATATTCCTAACAACTAAATATTTATTTGCCTCATTCCAGCATAGTTGCGAACGATATGGTTTCCCATAAAGATCCTTAAACGGAGCCATCTGCATTAATAATTAAAAACTTTTATTGTAGGTGACATCTAATAGAGATAGGTGATCATCCCAATCTCCTTTGAAATCCAGAACACATACTTGAATAATATCCTCTAAGGTCTGGTTCATTCTCTTTGACTTCCCATTAGTCTTTGGATGAAAAGTCATGTTTAGCTTCAACCAAGTACCCATTTCTTTCTGAATTTACAAAACTATTATGTGAACATAGAATGTCTATCATATACCATGCTCTAAGGAACTCCATTCAACCTCACAATCTCCCAAACTTAGATCTTTTTTATCTTATCAACTCAGTTAGTATCCCAGACTATAAAGAAGCCATCCACCATGGTCAACTAATCCACTATAACACAAATGAAATCTTGAACTCTTGGTTTCCTAATAAACCCTATCACAAAGTCTATAGTTACCCCATCCATATTCCACATGAGCACTAAAAGTGGGTAGATAAACCCTATAGGTATTTTATGCCCAACCTTGATCCTATAACAAGTCATACAATATTAGACAAATCCTACAATGTCTCTTTTTATATTGGGCCACCAAAAGTTCTGTCTAACATTGTGATACATTTTGGAAAATCCTTGTTGGACTTACACTATGATGAATGAGATTATTTCACTAGATATTCTCTCTTGGAACAAAGAGTTAACTCGATTAAGTAATATAGGGATGAAATGGGGAGTGAACCCAATTCAGTAAAGGACTTTGTCCACTAATATGGCCTTGGCAGTGATGCCCGGAATACTATAGAAATAATATTATATACTTATGTTGTTTTCAGAATTCCATGTTTTATTTCTATGTTATGATTTCATGGATTATGTTCTTGATTTATTTATGATTCATGTCTTATGAACTGTTAGTCTTTATACCATGATTCATGTTTATGATCTTTGAAATGTAGGGTATGATATTCTAATGTTATGATCACGTTCTCATACCCCCATGTTCATATTTAGGCTTACATTTCTCTATTTTCTACAATTAATGAGCATCTAATATCACCCCTTTTTATGTTTCCTTTAATAGGTTATAAATATTTTTATTAAGTATGATTTGTCTAATAAGGGTGATATTCATGGAAAACCTAGTGGGAGATAATTTTTCTCACTTATGTATCGATGTAAATGTTTCAAAGTTTCCAAAGGCACTAAACTAATATAGTATTTGGGCATCTATTTGTATAGTGTTTTATGTATTCCACAAATGTGATGTAATGTGAATATATGTCAATATTTGGTTGTTATAGTTGGAATTAAAGAAAAGGTTTAGTTAACCTTTGGAAACATGGATGAGAAAACCTTAGCGAGAACCCTAAGTACATGTCTAAGGATAAGTCTATGGACAAAAAAAGCATAGGAAAATTTGTTGGAATTTTGGTAAAGGATAGAGTGAGTGGTTTCATAAAAACACATACCTATCTAGATACTACAAGTGGATTTGGATCTGGTAGAAATGTAACTAGAAGTAAAAACTCTGACAAGATGGTCCGAGCATGACTTAGTGTAATTTGGTACAAGACAACATGCCTTACTAAACACATCGTTTAACACTCCTGGGGGATATTCTTTGGAAATTAAAAAACTCTTCTTGAACCATCATGAAGGATTTAAATATAAGTTTTCTATGAATACTCTAGGATAAACCTAAGGTGCCATATATTATGGAATGTGTCATAACATAGAGATCATTTAAGTGACTTTGTATGATTTTGAGGTTCCTCACTCTGATAATCATTTGTTATTCAATAATTTCTGGTTTTAGCCAATGGAGGGAATGATAAGGAACAAGATTAATTTTTAAATTTATATGCAATTTTATGATGAGAAGTCAAATGGGATGGCCACCAGAGTTATGGATGTTGTTATCACGCCTAATCTGTTTTCTGAGAACATGATCAACAATGTGTACCTTAACCAACTCTCAGACTCACCAAAGAAGAGAAGGAACGAGTTTCCTGAGAGTTCAGGTAATGGATACCATGGGGGAAATAATATTCAGTTTAAATTTTTTCAATAATATGGAATTAATCAACTAATGGATGTCTTGGAGGAACAAGAATGTGTTTTTACTGCGGAAACTGAAGTGCATTGTGTTGCATTTGTTGTTAATGAGGCATGAGGTTGTCCTGGAATGAATGGATGTCAAGGAGTCAAGATGTGAATGTCAAAGGATGTGATGGTGATGGTGATGAAGGAGAATGGCCATGGTACTAAGATGCATGTCACTTAGGAGATTCACTAAGTGGCATAGGAGATGTGGTTGAAACATTCTCTAGTAACATCAGACGATTGTTGAACTGATCTTTAAAGTTCCAAGAACTTGTATCAACTGGATACAATGTCACAACAAGCTTTAGAAGACCATGCATTGTATTGACAATGCATGAGAAGAGGAAGATGATCCATCCACACCTCCTAAGTGGATGAAGTGAGCTGAAGAAGTCCATGCACTATTACTTAGTGCATGAGAATTAGAAGAAGCCCCAATTGATCTCTGATTAGATCAATGAAGCACTTTGAATAATTTAAGTGATTCAGGAGTTCGGTTGAAGATGAAGAACCTTCAAGAATTTCCATTCCTAAGTGATGAACATTTTTTTAAGAAGTATGGAGGAATTCTAAGAAGAAGAAGAATAGAGATGGGAAGAAGATGGCTTGGAATGTGGAATTTGGCTTGAACTTATGGAAGAACTTTGTATTTGACAAAGTATTATTCTTTACTTTGCCAAAAAATTGGCCACCAAGGAGGCCATCCGAGGGTCATCACCCAAGGCACATGTGGGACTCAAGGTCACCACGCCCATGGGGAACCCTCAAGGCCAGGGCAGCATCCTTGAGGCAGGGGCGCACCCAAGACAACCGCATGGGCGCCAGGGGCACGCCCGGAGTGTCACAGGGAGCATAGTGGGCGCCAGTGGCGCGCCCGCAGGAGGCATGAGTGGGCGCAGAGCGCGCCCGTAGAGAGAACCCGGTGCGGGGCGGCACCGGGAGGGGAGAAGTGCAACTGAGGAGTTGCGGGCAGCGGCAGGGTAATAAACCGCGGAAAATCCGCGGAAAGTTTCGATGTGGGACGCGCATTTTTCACCCGGGAACGATCCTGGCCGCACGATCAATCGCGCGCCAGATCTCGGCCGCCCATCTAATCGGCCGCGCACCGCGATCGATCCAGCCGTCCGATGTCTTTCGATCAACTGATCCGACGGCTGCCGCATCATCCTCAACCTCGAGCTCGGCCGAGGCATCTCCCGCGACGTCGCTGAACCAGAGGCCTCCCGAGCACCTGTTTTTGAGATTCCGGCCACCTCTGAACAAACCGAGACCTCCATTCGGCTCGTCTGGCCACACTGAACACAACCATGCTTTAAAAAGATCTTGCATGCAACCAGTGGAGATTTTCGAATGAGGCCGAGGCAAACGGAGTTGCCGAGGCCATGAGGTGTTCATGTTTTGCATGGATTGGGTTTCAACAGAGGCCGTGCATGCGTTATAAATCGCATGCACGTGAAGGAGAAAAATAAAGGAAGAACCCGCGTCAAACCGAGAATGAAAAACAAGATTTGAAAAGATTTTTTAAAGATCCGAAGATCTCGGGTGTTCGAAGTTATTTCACGCGGATGATCCGAGGCGTTTCTCTGCCTATAAAAAGAGAGGCCGAGGCTCTCATTAAGCTGCTGATGCGCTGAATTTTTGAAGTCCCGTGAGCGCATCTCTCTGCCTCGCGAAGGTTTGAAGCCCCGCGCAAAGAACTTGCGCGGCTGAAGGTTCCGGGGCCACCCGAGGCTTCGAAGGTCCCCTGTGCGCATTATTTGCGCGACAGGAAGAGCTCTCCCTGCCCGCATACTTGCGCGGCAGGAGTAGCTTGCGCGCCCAAGGTGTTCTCATCCTTGTGGCTTGCGCGCCTCGTGGTGTTGCATGCTGCACACCCGAGTGCTGGTGCACCTCGCGGCTGTTGAAGAGGAGAAGGCCACACCCTGCTCAGGCCCTTGTACCCTTTCACTTGCGCGCCTTGAAGAAGAAGGGAAGTCCCGAGGCCTTGCCTCGTGTGTGTGCCAAGTGGAGAGGAGAAGCCGAGGCATAACCTTGTGTGTGCAAAGTGAAGACTCTACGGCTTGTGTGTGCAAAAACAGAAGAGGACCCGAGGCCGTGTGAGTGCAAGAGGTGAAGTGAAGACCACCACATCCCTAGTGTGTGTGTGCCGAGTGAGAAGAAGGCCCTACGGGCAGTAGCTTGTGCAAAGAGGGAGAACCCGAGGCCCTAGTGCTTTGTGTGCAAGAAGGGAAGGAAAGGCCTTTGTGCCTTTGTGTGCAAAATTAACAAAGAAGGCCGTAGCCCTTGTGTGTGAAAAATGAAGAACCAAGTGTGTGCATAAGTGAAGTGCACACTTTGAAGAAGATTAAAAGAACAAGGAAGTGAGTGTGCTTTGCAAGTGAAGTAGGCCAAGCTCAAGTGTTTGCCAAAGTGAAGAAGTTTTGTGTGCAATGAGATAAGGAGGCAGAACCTAGTGTGTGTGCACTAAGTGAAGTGAACACACTTAGAAGAAGGAGAAGAGGACACTCACACTATTGTATAACACACATTCAAGTGTGTAAGCAAATTGAATTAAGTGTGTGAAGTTCAGTGAAGGTGTGTGCTTAAAGATACTACACCCTTTGTGGGTCTACTGCACCAAGAAGAGGAAAGGAGGAGTGCATGCATGCATGCATGCACGTGCACACGTGAACAGTGCTAAATCAGTGGTGTGCAACTGAGACTGGACCAGACCGAAGATAAAGATATTATTTGTCTGAGAATTCAGTAATTGGAGAGAAGCCGGGGCACCCTTAGAAGAAGGTGATAAAGCCCGAGCAAGACGAGAAGACCTGTTCACCACAAGTGATCAGAAGAAGAGCAAGGCCAGCAGCCTTTATCCCAGGCTGCTGAAGTTACTTGAAGAACTTGAAGAGAAGAAGAGCTACTCGTGTGACTCGAGGAGCCAGGAGAAGACCCTGTGGGACTCAGGGAGAAGAAGTCTTCAGTGGGATTCTGGAGCAGGCCAGTGGGACTCTGGTAACACTGTGGGACGCAGTATAAAGACCCTCCTGTGGGACTCAGGAGAGATACGGTGGGAAGCTGTGTCGACCATTGTAATACTAACCGATTATAATGGGAGAATCCATGCTGAGAGAGCATGGCAAGGATGTAGGCCTTTGGTGCCGAACCTTGTAAATCCTTGTGTCCTGTGCCTTTTCATTACTGCATTATCCGGGAAAGGTTGAGAGATACAAGAAGAGTGGATCAAGGCTTTAACCAGCCATAGAGGTTTAATTGATAAGAATCAATTAGTAAAAAGTTTTAAGGGATCACTGATTCACCCCCTCCCCCTCTCAGTGATTCACACTGATCTGGGCACTTCAATTGGTATCAGAGCGAGGTTCCCTCTAAAAGATCCAAGGGAGTCTTTACGGAGTGCAGATTTGAGGAAATGAAAGAACAGCCTCAAATGGAGATATCTGCCAAGACTCAGAAAAACAGAATGAAGAAACAGGCAAAGAAGATGAAGAAGAAGGCTGGTGCAATCAGAGAAACTCCTTCCATGGAAAGAAATGTGAAAGTCACATCAGATGACAATTCCTTTTATCATTCTTCTGATGAAGCCTGCTCTAGCTGTGATGAAGATGGAAGAAACAATGATCTTCTAAATGCAATCAAATATCTTCAGAAGAGAGTCCCCAAGGAAATTGCAATGTGTATAGCTACATGCCTCCTTGATCTTCAAGAAGAAAAATTACAGCTAGAAGATGAAGCCAATTCTCTAGAAGTCCAATTGGCAAAAAGGGTTGGCATAACCAACACTCTCAGAAAGCTGGTAAATGCCAAAGATGAAACAGTATCTCTTTGCAATGAAAGATATGAAGACACTGCTGAAGAATTGCAGAGAAGCCTTTCTGAGAAAGAATTATTTAAAGTAATAATCAAAGATGTTTTCCATGCACTGGAAAAGAGGCACAAAGTGTCAATGAATGTCAGAGATGCTCAACTCAAAGACAAAGTCAAGATAGTGAAGGAGCTTGACAATTCATTGCTAGAATTGAAGAAGGTGCATGAAGACCAGATAAAACAGCTGGAAGAGAAATGGGAAGGAAGGCTAAGAACTGTTGAGGATGAGAAGAACTCCCTCAATATGAAATGCTTAGAACTAGAGGTGATATTGAAAAATCTGCAATCACCCAAAGCTGAAGCCTCCCAGTCAGCTGAAAGAAGACATGTTGCTACTCAAGTATTCTTTGAGCAGGATGATTCTAAGAGAAAGACATCCTCTAACAAAAGTGCAACATCTTCTAGAAAGAAGGTACCATCCATACCATCTTGTACTGATGCTTCTAATTGTGTTTCCACAAAAAGTGCAGGATGGAAAAATAATTCCAAACAAGTATGGATGAAGACAATGAAGAAAGAAAGCTCTCCTGAAGCAGCACAACAATTCAAGACAAGTACCCAACAATCAGAAGGACAGAAGAGGTCTAGATTTGTGGGTCAGTGTTGGTGTTGTAACAAGTATGGGCACTGTGCAAAGGATTGTTGGTACAATCCACTGAATGTCAAAGCACAAAGGAAGCCCATGCCAAGGGGGAGCAATCCAGAAGGATGGAAGCAACATCCACAGGTCCAGAGACATCTGTTTACTGCAAATAGATTTGGATTACTTGACAACATCTGGGATGATTGCAAAAGTGGTCAAATAGATACATGTCAATCTCCAACTGTATCCAGAGCTCAAAAGAAGAAAAGATCACAGAACCTGGCTCAGAGAGATTCCTTGGGAAGCAAGAAGAAAGTAGACAATGCTCCCAAGAAGTGTTTTAGAAATGAAGAGAAGTCCTTGGATTCTAAGTCCAAGAAGGGTGATGCATCCAGAAGGACCACCAAGAAATGCTTCTACTGTGGAAAGAAAGGACACACCATGGATCTTTGTGAACAAGCCATGGAACTAAATAGAAGCAGACTGAACTCCAGAAGACAATCAATCCAGAAGAAGAAGGGATTGATTGAAAATAAGTTGCCTAAGAGAGGTAGCTTAGCAGCATCAAAAGAACCATGTGGAACTTCCAAAACTGAGGCCACTCTTCCAAATGATTTACTTGTCATATGGCCACATCAGTTGCAACTTGCCAAAGATCTGCAGAGAGCTGAAGATGAAGTTCTGGCAATTGCTAAGGCAAAAAGGAAACAAAAGGTTTCACATGAAGATGTTTTGAGAACCACACCAGCACAATCATCAATGAAGATCAAATGTGCAAGTGTGAAGACTGGTGAAAATGGGACATCTCGGTTGAGAGAATCTTCTCAACCTTGTTGTTCACATTGATGAACCAAGGAGGTTCCATCTTATTCCCTTATACTCTTGGTATATACATGTGCTAACATTGCAGGGAATTGAAGATGATGATCATTCTCAACTGGAGGATGGTTTGGACAGAATAGAGTGCACCCCTTGAGGGGGAGCCAATCTGAAGAAGATGGGATTCTGAGATTAATACCATCTTGAGAAAAGTGAAGGTATTCCAATCATACTTTCATCCCTTGTTTCTTAATTGTATTCATCTTGTCAATTAAGGGGGAGTATGGATTGAAGACAAATGGATGAAAGGGGGAGCTTTATCATTGCACTGAACTTTCTAATGAGTTTTGTCGAGTATGTGCAGGATTTAGCAATTCATTGAATATCTGAACCCCTTAGCATGATCTCACATGTTTACAGTGAATTTGGATAGTTTTGAATTCCTTGGTTATATCACTCTTGTTTTCTACACCGGGTTAGCCCAAGTAGACTTAGAGCTGATTTACTAAAGGTTCTTTGCTAAAGAGAACATGTGACATCATCCCTCTCTTAGTGTTTTTCAAGAAAATACTTTTTAAAGGGAGGAAGTGATATTTTGAAGAGAACCACACCACACCTTTGCATTTGATTGCCAATAAGGGGGAGAAAATATTGGCACACATATTGACCCATTCATATGTGCTAAAGGAGTGTATTGACAACAAATACAAAGGGGGAGATTGAAGTGCATTGTGTTGCATTTGTTGTCAATGAGGCATGAGGTTGTCCTGGAATGAATGGATGTCAAGGAGTCAAGATGTGAATGTCAAAGGATGTGATGGTGATGGTGATGAAGGAGAATGGCCATGGTACTAAGATGCATGTCACTTAGGAGATTCACTAAGTGGCATAGGAGATGTGGTTGAAACATTCTCTAGTAACATCAGACGATTGTTGAACTGATCTTTAAAGTTCCAAGAACTTGTATCAACTGGATACAATGTCACAACAAGCTTTAGAAGACCATGCATTGTATTGACAATGCATGAGAAGAGGAAGATGATCCATCCACACCTCCTAAGTGGATGAAGTGAGCTGAAGAAGTCCATGCACTATTACTTAGTGCATGAGAATTAGAAGAAGCCCCAATTGATCTCTGATTAGATCAATGAAGCACTTTGAATAATTTAAGTGATTCAGGAGTTCGGTTGAAGATGAAGAACCTTCAAGAATTTCCATTCCTAAGTGATGAACATTTGTTTAAGAAGTATGGAGGAATTCTAAGAAGAAGAAGAATAGAGATGGGAAGAAGATGGCTTGGAATGTGGCATTTGGCTTGAACTTATGGAAGAACTTTGTATTTGACAAAGTATTATTCTTTACTTTGCCAAAAAATTGGCCACCAAGGAGGCCAGCCGAGGGTCATCACCCAAGGCACATGTGGGACTCAAGGTCACCACGCCCATGGGGAACCCTCAAGGCCAGGGCAGCATCCTTGAGGCAGGGGCGCACCCAAGACAACCGCATGGGCGCCAGGGGCACGCCCGGAGTGTCACAGGGAGCATAGTGGGCGCCAGTGGCGCGCCCGCAGGAGGCATGAGTGGGCGCAGAGCGCGCCCGCAGAGAGAACCCGGTGCGGGGCGGCACCGGGAGGGGAGAAGTGCAACTGAGGAGTTGCGGGCAGCGGCAGGGTAATAAACCGCGGAAAATCCGCGGAAAGTTTCGATGTGGGACGCGCATTTTTCACCCGGGAACGATCCTGGCCGCACGATCAATCGCGCGCCAGATCTCGGCCGCCCATCTAATCGGCCGCGCACCGCGATCGATCCAGCCGTCCGATGTCTTTCGATCAACTGATCCGACGGCTGCCGCATCATCCTCAACCTCGAGCTCGGCCGAGGCATCTCCCGCGACGTCGCTGAACCAGAGGCCTCCCGAGCACCTGTTTTTGAGATTCCGGCCACCTCTGAACAAACCGAGACCTCCATTCGGCTCGTCTGGCCACACTGAACACAACCATGCTTTAAAAAGATCTTGCATGCAACCAGTGGAGAATTTCGAATGAGGCCGAGGCAAACGGAGTTGCCGAGGCCATGAGGTGTTCATGTTTTGCATGGATTGGGTTTCAACAGAGGCCGTGCATGCGTTATAAATCGCATGCACGTGAAGGAGAAAAATAAAGGAAGAACCCGCGTCAAACCGAGAATGAAAAACAAGATTTGAAAAGATTTTTTAAAGATCCGAAGATCTCGGGTGTTTGAAGTTATTTCACGCGGATGATCCGAGGCGTTTCTCTGCCTATAAAAAGAGAGGCCGAGGTTCTCATTAAGCTGCTGATGCGCTGAATTTTTGAAGTCCTGTGAGCGCATCTCTCTGCCTCGCGAAGGTTTGAAGCCCCGCGCAAAGAACTTGCGCGGCTGAAGGTTCCGGAGCCACCCGAGGCTTCGAAGGTCCCCTGTGCGCATTATTTGCGCGACAGGAAGAGCTCTCCCTGCCCGCATACTTGCGCGGCAGGAGTAGCTTGCGCGCCCAAGGTGTTCTCATCCTTGTGGCTTGCGCGCCTCGTGGTGTTGCATGCTGCACACCCGAGTGCTGGTGCACCTCGCGGCTGTTGAAGAGGAGAAGGCCACACCCTGCTCAGGCCCTTGTACCCTTGCACTTGCGCGCCTTGAAGAAGAAGGGAAGTCCCGAGGCCTTGCCTCGTGTGTGTGCCAAGTGGAGAGGAGAAGCCAAGGCATAACCTTGTGTGTGCAAAGTGAAGACTCTACGGCTTGTGTGTGCAAAAACAGAAGAGGACCCGAGGCCGTGTGAGTGCAAGAGGTGAAGTGAAGACCACCACATCCCTAGTGTGTGTGTGCCGAGTGAGAAGAAGGCCCTACGGGCAGTAGCTTGTGCAAAGAGGGAGAACCCGAGGCCCTAGTGCTTTGTGTGCAAGAAGGGAAGGAAAGGCCTTTGTGCCTTTGTGTGCAAAATTAACAAAGAAGGCCGTAGCCCTTGTGTGTGAAAAATGAAGAACCAAGTGTGTGCATAAGTGAAGTGCACACTTTGAAGAAGATTAAAAGAACAAGGAAGTGAGTGTGCTTTGCAAGTGAAGTAGGCCAAGCTCAAGTGTTTGCCAAAGTGAAGAAGTTTTGTGTGCAATGAGATAAGGAGGCAGAACCTAGTGTGTGTGCACTAAGTGAAGTGAACACACTTAGAAGAAGGAGAAGAGGACACTCACACTATTGTATAACACACATTCAAGTGTGTAAGCAAATTGAATTAAGTGTGTGAAGTTCAGTGAAGGTGTGTGCTTAAAGATACTACACCCTTTGTGGGTCTACTGCACCAAGAAGAGGAAAGGAGGAGTGCATGCATGCATGCATGCACGTGCACACGTGAACAGTGCTAAATCAGTGGTGTGCAACTGAGACTGGACCAGACCGAAGATAAAGATATTATTTGTCTGAGCATTCAGTAATTGGAGAGAAGCCGGGGCACCCTTAGAAGAAGGTGATAAAGCCCGAGCAAGACGAGAAGACCTGTTCACCACAAGTGATCAGAAGAAGAGCAAGGCCAGCAGCCTTTATCCCAGGCTGCTGAAGTTACTTGAAGAACTTGAAGAGAAGAAGAGCTACTCGTGTGACTCGAGGAGCCAGGAGAAGACCCTGTGGGACTCAGGGAGAAGAAGTCTTCAGTGGGATTCTGGAGCAGGCCAGTGGGACTCTGGTAACACTGTGGGACGCAGTATAAAGACCCTCCTGTGGGACTCAGGAGAGATACGGTGGGAAGCTGTGTCGACCATTGTAATACTAACCGATTATAATGGGAGAATCCATGCTGAGAGAGCATGGCAAGGATGTAGGCCTTTGGTGCCGAACCTTGTAAATCCTTGTGTCCTGTGCCTTTTCATTACTGCATTATCCGGGAAAGGTTGAGAGATACAAGAAGAGTGGATCGAGGCTTTAACCAGCCATATAGGTTTAATTGATAAGAATCAATTAGTAAAAAGTTTTAAGGGATCACTGATTCACCCCCTCCCCCTCTCAGTGATTCACACTGATCTGGGCACTTCAGAAACAAAGGACACAAGCAAGTAAATTTAATGGGAAAATGAATGGTTTGGATAACCAAATGGATGTGAATATCGTCCTCCCTAAGTCATCATCAAAGTTTAAATTCTTTAAGTGTGGAATGAATTTTCATTATTCAAATCAATGTCCTAGGTGGAAAGCTCCTGAAGAGAATCAACAAGGTGGTATGAGTAATGGGTATCTTACTGCTGATGATGAGACAACATTGTAAATGTGAAAGGAAATAGGTATTAAGTAATAAGACAAGGTAGAATTATTATGAATTATGGATGAAGTGGAATAATTAGAGTTTCTATGTATTAGATTTAGTAATTATGTTGAATAAATGGTGAAATATGTAAGGATTGTTCAGTTTATGTTTTTCTCTATGGATTTACAAGATTATATTTAATGTTTCTGATGGACTAGAAAAGTGATTTAATGACAAGGTAATATTTTGAATAAGGTAATATAACCCTTAATATATTTCTTATGTTACAATAATGTTGTTTTGATTAAGAAATTTTGGATAAGAATATGTAAATTGGATAGTAATGATTACTTGGGAACTAATTAAGGACTTGTTAACAAGTGCTTTATGCTATCATGTTTACATTTTTTTTGATTTAAGGAATATATCCAATATACTTAGAAATAAGGATACATGCATGTTTACAATAAGGATTTATGATAATTCAGGTTATTATCATGTTCCAATGGAATATATGATGAGGGAATTTACATACTGAAAATTTGAAAACTAAGAGCAACTTTTTGATACATGAGGGATAAAAGTTAACATGATTATTTGACCTTCTTTCTAATGTTTTGGATTTTTTTATTTCATGAGAGTTATAAGTTTATCCATTTATGGAAATATTAATTTAAACTTTGGATGATGTTTGTGAGAATAAAGTATTATATCACTATACAAGGATTAATGCATATTGGATAACCTGTTATAAAAACTTTGTTTTAATGATAACTGATGATAGATAGGATGAAATATCATGGATCTCTTGATCTGTTGGTGCTTAGTGAACGATAAAATCACCTTAGTTTTTAGAGAAAGAGGTGAAGTGGATCAAGGAACAACAAATGATGAGGTTTTCCTAAAATCATAAATGTATATCGTTTCATGAAAATTATTTATATATAGGAAAAATGATCATGAAACAAAAAATATAATCCTAGCACCTTCATTTCTAATTAATCAGATGGTCCCATAGTTCATCATATATTTATGGATTTGTGATTGTTAACTTTATCATAACCTTGTTCTATATAATTATCCATCACAACATGATGATTATACTTTTTTCCATGTCCATGTTTTCACTTTACACCTTTGTTCTTCCATATGGAAACCCAGTTATATGTTACTTTGGGTAACTATTATCTTTCCAAATTTCATTTTTCAAAGGAAGTTTTAATATTAATTTGTATAATGCGACTTTATAAGAAATGAACTTTCAATTATAAAACATTTAATAACTTAGACAAATTTCAAGGACAAAATTAATATTAAAGGGTATAATGTAACACCCACAGATTATTTGAATTATTGTTTTTTGAATTAATTTATTCTTTTTGATATTTTTCATTTCATGCAATACTAAAAATTTTTATTCTATAAATATTAAAGCACTATGTTTTTCATGTGTTATATGAAATTCCAAGTTAGTCATATACTAAACTCAATATAAAGGTTATATTTATCTAAATGTAACACTGAGGTTAGATTACGTTACACACAAGACCGACTTTCCTCAATGACCTTCATGACATGAAAACCAAGTTTTACCAAACAATAATATTTCATTAAAATATTATTATTTAATACATTAAGACTCAACATAGATGTAAAATACGGTTTTATGAATATTATTAACTAACTTTTAAAAAATGTGGTTTTTGAAATATATAAAATGAATTAATTAGTTATAAATTATTTAAAAATGAATATATGAACCAGTTGAATATAAAGCGAGTATTTTTATATAAAACTATTCTTATGCTCACAAAGTTGTTTTAATCATAATAAATTAAATTAATTACAATTATAAAGTAATTTTAATGTAATATATATGTTACATATCCAAGGATATACTTTTTATATTCATCCAATAGATTTTATAGGAATAATATAATAATAAACATAATTTAACACATAAGACCCAATATTTTTATTAAGGAAATTTTACCACCTTTTAATGAAAAACCTACTTTAAATCTATAGTTTTGAACTTTTATACATTTTATATGTCAAAATAAATTTCATTTTCGAAAAATAAAAAAAAATTATGTTATTTTTATTTTTTGGTATTTTCCTCTAAAGTTTTATTTCTTAATGAATAGTTAAAAATATTGAATTTTAATTCAAAACTACTTTTTCATCTAAATTATTTATATAGTTACATTATATTTTATGTTTTTTTAATGTTTAATTATATTAATTTTTTATCAATTATTCCAATGGAGGTAATTGGAATCAATTTAATTTTGAAATTTACTATAAAAAATAGAAAACTTTTAATCATTTTTTACTTTAAAAACCCGCATTGTTGTTCCATCTATGAGATTATACTTAAATTAATTTGATCAAATTATGTGTATAAAATTTGGAAAAATTGATTCCATATTTCTAATAAAAATAATTTATAATGTTTAACAATTTAAACTGAGTATTTTTACCAAAAATATTAGTGGAAATAATTAAACATAATTACAATGATTAAGTTTAAATTAATCTTATTAAGGAACTAAACCATAACCTTTAGGACCAAAAAGACCTATAAACTTTTAAAAAATCCATTTTATGTACATATTTAGAACCTATCCTCCATTTTATAGATTTTGGACCATTATTGGATCCACCTTCAATAAAAAACGTGGGTAGAGTTTCCCTTTTCCAAAATATTACAAGGGCGCTACTCCAACTCTATTATAAAAGGCCTCATCTACCGCCACTTACTCACACATGTAAATCCAAATTTTCTTTACCAAAATATTCCAAAATTTCTTCCCAACATACCTAACTTCCTAATTTAAGCCTCCCTTTGGAATAAATCCTTCCAAGTAATCCCTTTGTTGCAAACCAAAAGGAGTTACCAGATTAAGAAGTAACACCCACCATGGAACTCCTTTCTTTTATTTTCCATATCCACTCACTAAAATATTCTTTTTTCCTTGATTATATAACAAAAATAGTATCATAAATATACTAGGATGTATTTATTCTAATTTTTATACCTACACTTACACACACTTCAATATAATGGGTAACAAACACACTTTTTACATGTACAAAGAACTAACCCTTCACTAAACGATGATTGTTCATTTTTCCATTAATGCCTCTAATTATGGAAATTATGATGGAAAATATTTTTATATATGTTATATATTATATATATTATTTCTTTAGGCTTATTTAATTATTATACAACAGATATATTTATACTTTCCATTTTGTGTTAATACGATAATTTCGTCTGAGGAGGTGTAGACTAACGCCCCATCAAAGCAATGTGATTCATTCATACAATACATGGAATTCATTAAGGATGAGTTTAGTGAATATATATATATATAATATATGATATAATAAATATACTTTAATAATTATATATATACATATTTATACATATATTTCTTTTACTTTCTTTCTTTCAACGTGATAATTAAACATAAATAGTGTTCATGCGTATGTACGGTTTGTCATCTCAATGAATGGGGTATTCCATTTAATACTTATATATTCTATGGATTATTAAAATAAAATTATACCAAATATAAATTATATTTACATCATAGTTTACATTCTTTAAATCATGATATAATTATAAGAATGAAAGACATAACAAATTAAGACACATGCGAAAAACAAAGTGGATATTACCTGAAGTGAAACCATATAATAGAATTATTAAAAATAGGGTAATATAATTCAAAAATAAATAAATAAATGTTATTATAATTAATAATTTTGTTATGTGATATATTTATAAATAATTTATATTTATTATACTAGAGTTTTGAATGAGTACGATGAGGGTCAAGACACAAGGTAAAGGAATTTCATCTCACTCTTTATTTTTGTGAGATATATACCTTATCCCCCATTAAATTCTTTTGTGTGGTGTATATAATAACCATGAATGTAATAAATTCCTATTATAATTAAATTTATGGGTATTTAAACATCTATTTTATGATCTTTATTTCATGGGGTTTAAGTTAAAAAAGTTACCAAATCGGAAATGTAATTTTTCTCAATTTGACTTCTTTGAGACACATGCCACGTTATGCACCTGTATTTTTATAAGAGGATTATAAAATACCTTGGAAAATTTATATAATGAATCTCATTATTTTAATTATATTTAAATCTCCAGGTAATTTCTTTTTCTTACATGGGGAGTATGATTCAGAGTTACCATGTGATAAGAGTTTATTGAAACAATCTCACAATTTATTGACATTGTTTATGATCATGTTTTTATTGATGAAATATTATGATCCATACTTAAAGACCACTCATTAATTTTATTCTCATGTGTTCAGTCTTGATGAATTCATTTATTAGTACCATTTTTCCAGTCTTTGGTACTTAACATAATTAAGAAAATATTTATAATAAAATAACACCTTACCTCTCTCTTCGATTAGAAATTTGTGTTCATTCAAAAACATGATTTCTAAAAAAGGATTACAAGAATATTATACTAATATCCTGTGATCATTAAAAAATATTTTTACCCTTTTTTTTCTCTTACCAATGTTTTCAAAGGAATATTCATGTCACTTTCTAAAGAAGAATTTTTATAATGTTTTTTCCATGAAAAAAGAATGTTTTTTAACTCATAGAGAGCGTATGAATTTACCTACCGTTATTTATTTGAGGCTTAAATTACATGTTTAATAGGTTAATTAATATGAAAATGTTTTCATTTTTTTTCTTCTATTAAATGGTTTTCAAATCATTTTAAATATTTCTTTATATGTTTTTAAAGAATTTTTCAAGGAAAGTGATTTTAAAAAGGTTCTCATGCTTATTTTATAAGTTTTAAAGGAAAAATATTTTGAAAATGTTTCAAGATTATCTTATAAAATTTCAAGTTTATTTTCAAAGAAAATAGTTTTCAATATGTTTTATGTTTTAAAAATCATTTTTCATAGAATAAGGATATTTTCCCCAAAAAATGTTTTTAAAAAATATTATAAAATTATTTCCCGTATAAGTTGACATGAGTTGGTGTTACTCATGCATTTATGGGGAAATAATTAAATGTTTCTATTTATATCATTTCTCTGAATGGTTTATGATTTTATGAAATAATGTTTTTGATACATGTTTCTCTTTCAAGGGTTATATACTTCTAAAACCTGCTAATTTTTATGGGTTATGATTTTGATAAAATGATTATGAAACCTATATATTTTCCACATGTTATGATATGATTACATGTTTATGATACCCATTTCATTTCATGCGTTCAGATATTATTGTTTATAATTTTGTGGCACACGTATGTATGATTTCATTGTGAGATGAGTGGGACCTATATATCCCTCCAATACACTGGGAAAAGATTTATATCTCATGTGATAGACATGGATGGAATGAAGAGTGAACTAATTTTATCCAGAATAGCCTGAAGGCCTTATTATTTTATTGATTTTTGATAATCCCCCTTTTAAGGGATGATGGGGAACCCTTACAATGCCTGTAGGCTTAGAGATTACATGAACTGTAGGTCTCAAAGGAAATATTAAGACTATAACTACATAGAACTGCTCCTACCCAAAATCTGCATCATGATATCAGCTCTCCAACTTCACATGGATATTCGGCTAGGCTTCCCATGCATTCACAGGATGGTCTTAATGGAAATTCCATACCCTATAATTCTTCCACATTCGTTAGCTTATGATCTATTTAATACACCTGTTCTGAATCCTTATATGGATTCTTCTCCTTCTAGAGTCTGTCTGGTCCATTTAAGTATAATTTCCATTGTCCTAAAGGCCTTGAGTGGGACTGAAGGCCATGAAGAATTTTTCCACTAATATGGACTTGGAAGAGATGCATTGAAAACTATGAAAATAATATTATATTCTTATGTATTTTCCATAATTCCATGTTTTATTCCTACGTTATGATTTCATGGATTATGATTTTTTCTTCTTCTTATGATTCATGTATTATGAAATGTCAATATTTATGACATAATTCATTTTTATAATATTTTATATGTAGGTTATGATCTTATAATGTTATGATCAAATTATCATACCCTTATTCTCAATTTTATTCTTATATGTCTCACTTATTTACCCTTACTGATATATCATCTGACCCCTTTTTATGTTTCCTTCCCTAGGATATGATGATTTGTATTAAGTCTGATTTTTTGTAAGAAGGGTGGTATTCATGAACCTAGTGGGAGATAATGTATCTCACTTATTTACTAATGTTTATGTCTCCAAGTTCCCAAAGGCACTAATCTAATATGGTCTTTGGGAATCTGTTTGTATAGTGTTTTAAGTATTCTTCAAATGTGATGTAATGTTAATGTATGTCAATATTGGGTAATTACATTCTACCTTATTTATATTAATAGATATCCATTCCTGAGAATCCATGAACCCATGAAATTATACCTCCTATATCAAAAATTGACACTTCGATAACTTGGAATAACTCTAATGTGCTCAAAGCATACCCAATATGATATCAAGGTGTCTAGGATGTGATTCCAATATCTCAGAATATATAAGGATTTCATAAAATAGTACAATGATGATGGAGTCCATGTATGTGTGAAATATCTTGTTCACAAGAGTAATGAACACAACCAAACATTAATCAGTTCGAAAGGCACAACGAGATACTCATACAACCCATATATTCTCTTAAAAATTGTCTTGATTATGTATTCCTCATTGAAAAAAACTTAATAATATATAAAACACAAATTTATCTTTGAAAACCAATGGGATCCCATTAATTGATAAAAAAGTAATAAATCCTTGGAACTGAGTAACGACTATTCATAGTGATTTGGTTAAACTTTATATATCCAATTAAAATATAAATAATACCATCCATCTTATTAGAAAAAACCCTAAAGAACCCCAAGGGAAAGTGATCAGTTTCATACAGACATTAGATTCCAGATAATCAAGTCATACCTTGATCTCTTTCAATTAATCTAGTGTCATGTAATATTGTGGAATATATATAGGCCATGCATCAGGAATGGGATTTATCTAAAACTCAGCTCCCCTATCTAGAGGTAACTTTGATAAATCCTATAGAAAGTTATCTTTTTACAAGTATACCATATGAGAGAAAGAGGATGGAGTGTCCATCTGATCACATACAAGGGTCATGCTATCCACCTATGCTTAAACGACTTCTCTTTGATAAATATCTATCCCCACACTTCCTAAATCGATGTCCCACTCATCGGTTGATATGAACTTCCCACCCATTAAATATATAAAAGTCACTCATCTATGATAAAAATTGATGTGTTCATGGAAGTTGGTCAATTAGTCCACACCATGGAACACATGGAAACCTCCCATATCTAGAATTGTGAAGCTCCACACATGGTCAAAGATAGAATCCAATATCATACATTCTAGATAGATATAAATATTATCCACTTTCTTTCCTAGGGGTGTATCCTTGGATAACAACTTATAAGAGAAAATAACTAGTAATTCTAATACAATAACCACATATGAATGAATGATATATACCTGTATCAAATAAAGAAAAAATAGTGCATAAGAGACCAGGACTGTACCTAAAACTATTGAGGTACCATATATATCATCAGTTAAAACTAGATCAACTACATATACCCTTCCAAAAATTTCTCTACGATTCCCTAGATACTCATGAGTCACCTGATTCACTTATCCTTATGTGGTCTATACCAACAGATGAGATCCACCACCCAAACCATAACCTTAATTTGTTGTATGAATCCACAATTCCTTAGTATTAAATCGATTCAAATTACTAGCCTGGCCACATCAGTGAAAAGTATTTAGAGACATTGAACAATCCTTGAGATAGTCCCCTTTACACCCATAGTCACATCACCCCTCAAAGTCATCTCTTATAGAGGTAGTTGTAGAACCTCTTCTATTCTTTAGCTATCATTTATTTCCATGGATTCCATCATCTGACTTTCTTTTCTTATTCCTGGAAAAAGAAACTAGAACTGTAATGGAGAAAGAACCTTTCAAACCACTAGAATGTAGAATAATACCTATTTTAGTATCTTCATATATTCCCTTATGCATCACTAGACCCTTAAAAAAACTAAAATGTAGGCTGTCATATCAATGTTGATATCCTAATGCTTCAGATTTGGGAGAAGGCTAATCTTGAAATTCCTGGATTTCTATGCCTCATTTCGAGCCCAAAAAGGAAAAAAGAGAATCAAATTGGTGAATCATGATGAGTGGGAATAAACTAACTTCATCTCCTCCTAGATCATAATGAATTAGGTACGAAATATTTAAAGAAGAGTTACTTAAAGGTCTCCCACACCATCCCTTCAAATCTACCCGCCTTAAAAAAATTTCCCACCACCATCCTCTAGTGACATAAAGAATAATGGCCATAAGATTTACCTTACAATCCTCTAGGATCTATACCAGGTTGAAGATTATCTTAATGAATCGTATCCATTTCTCTACATCCTAGAGGCCTCTAGTTCTTTGGAAGGCTAGGGGATTCTAGAGTTGGATGTCATGACCAATGTCAACCATGATTTACCCTCCCATATAGTATCCTCTTTCCCAGATAGTTATTTTATAGAAGTTTCCCAGCTTGATTGGATCTATAGGATGAGCTATTGCAGAAACTACAAGATCATTCATACCTACATCTAGCTACATTACATGTGATGTAACTAGAACTTCCACTCCCATATAAGCATTCTGATCATCTATCTTAACCGGATGTGAAAGGCATCTATGAGTATATATTTCATGAAATATTGAATCAAACCATAGATAAATCCAACAACTAAACCAAGAATAATGAAACACAACATAGACACATACAAGGGTTTATAACAAGGTTAAACCTATGAGGCTACCCACAAAAACAAGGCATAAACCCCTAACACTACCCATGTTCCAAACTAAACCTATAGTAACTACATGATTGTCACAATCATATATAAACACACTCAAGAATAGAATACTCTGGAATAAATAAAATAATGTAAGAAATAATTCACCAAAAGTACTTAACATAATTTTCGTAGGCATTTTAATTATCTGGGCTCTATATAATGCAAGAAACATGCATATGGAATGTGATCCAAGATGCATATAAATGATTCATTAATTCAACCAAAAACTCAAAAATCAACATTCCAACATCTTGTACATCACCCAAGGTGAATTAAATCAAATGTAACATCAAAACACAATAGCATAAATTCCATTTTTTGTCAACTTGGAGCTCCACATTACTGTGTTTTCTAGGAAAAGACACAGTTCCCTTGATTAAATCCCAACCATTCTATATCCTTCCAATCCTATCCCAAATCAAGGAAAGGAAAGGAAACAAGTTAGTGAACCTAGTCCTTTGATATAATTTTTAACACCCAACCTAAATCACCAGGATTGGGATGGAGTGTCACACTACCTCATGCATGCCTCTCTAGACACAAGAGGTTTCTGAAAAGAGGTGACGGATAAGAGTGACATCATTGGGAGACTATTCCCTCGATATCAGGTAAAATTCAGAGTATATAATTGAATAAATAATAATAGAATAGAAAAGTAAAAAATAAATATCTCATCAGAGTAAAAACATTCACATAAAGTACCAAACCATTCAATAAAATCATGACATTTCATCCACACAACCCAAAATGATGAAATAAGGATCCCTACAAGTGGTAGATAAATTTATCATATATAAAAAACATAGAAAAATGAAAACATACATCCAATCCAAAGTCCATATTTCAACTCCTTCACCCACCTATCGAACATTCTTAATCACCCACCACAAGTCCCTTTACTTTCACCACAACCATGGTTATAAACTCTACACATGCACCAAGGTGATAGAGAAAGGTGTGAGGATGAGACACATGTGGATACTACCAATAGTATTTAACATCTGTTCATAAGATATAATGGTGTATTCCAGGAAAGTAAACAAAATTTAGATAAATAACATATATATCACACAATCAAAACATATACAATGGGTCCTTAGAGACCATCTCTACTTGCTTCATCTCCACGTTGAATGGAAATCAACCAGAAACCATACACATCCCACTTGATGGGATAATCCAAAAACATGTTTGACACATCCCCTTTGAAGGGATAAACAATGCACATACTGATCAACGTATGAAACATCCCCCTCGAGAGATAGTCCATATAGATCAAACTGTATGCTAAACTGTAGAAGACAAAGGAACAATACATGCAATTCAAGATATTAATGACTGATCAAACATCATGTCATATATAGAAAAATTAACAACCATAACAAATAAAAATGAAATAAAAAATCAAGAATATGTCTCATGGGGACACACACACATGACAACCAATCATTCCAACAACCCATATAAATATTGATAATGATATGGACCACCTACCTTTGGTGTAATTAAGTTTCAATGAAAAGGGTCAAAGTCCTAGTCTAATTGACCCACCTAAAAACCTAGAACCATATCATATAAACCACAATTAGAATTATATTACTTATATTTAGAGAATCCACACTCAAAATATAGGATAAGAATTCACACACTTGAGAAGATATGCTCTCGATAATGGTCTAGTTAAAAATGATTCGCAGATGCCAATTCCTTGAATCTGGGAGAAGATTATACCAATAACAAAACATTATATTGTTAGAAAATTCCAAAACCATTAGATATGATCCAGATATCAAGAATATAATTATTTTTTACTATATAGATGAGAAGATAATTGATCTAGATTAAGATAGAACTCACTAAATTGATAATGTAGGATCAAACCATTGTTTGGGTGTCAAAGGGAGGAGACAAAAGGAGTGGAGAGAGACCAAAAACACTAGAAGTGAGATCCTATGGTCATTGGGGTTTATGGAGGCCTGAGAGAGTGGAAAAGTTTAATGGGTTGGGTTTTTTCAATAAACTTGATACAACCCACTGAGCTTACTTGGTCCAGAACGGTGCCACCAGCTAGCCTATGGTCTGTAACGGTTGGGCAATGGCTATTCGGAAGAACCACTTCTTCCTAGGATCCCCACCTATGGGATGGTGGTTTCTGATTAGAAATTACTCTTCATAAGAACCCCATTGGTGGGCTGGTGGGGGTCTATATTCATGATACAGATGCTGCGAACTCCACCAATTGGCTGGTGGAGCTCACCAACTGGCTTGTGGAGTTGTAGTTCCTTAATCTACAATATGTCTACCATCTTTTACCCTTTGCATTTTCATTATCCCAAGATATACTAACCCTCCTCGAATCACTTTAAAAAATATTTAGAAAGTCATTTACTGGTTGGAAAGAGGCATACCTTAAATTGAGGTATCACATATACTTATTTTTGTGTGTGCATATATATAATATTTATATAATTGGTATATAAATTTATTATAAGAAATATATAATTTAATATATATACATATAATACAATATAACTATTTGTGTATATATTTATAAATATCTATATATAATGCATATCTATTTTTAATATAATAATTTGATTTCATTTATTTATATACTGAAATAAAAAATATTTCTATGTAGGGAGTTTTGTAAAATAATAATATTATTAATAATAAATACAATTATACTAAATGTATATTTATACAACATATTGTATATTTTTATTCATACAATTAATTAAATTTATATTATGTATTATGTATTCAAATATATATAATATACACAAAATGAAATACATTTATATCATATATATTTGTATAATATAATAGAGTACAATATAAAATGTTCATATATTGTAATTAATTACATTTATATAAGGTGTTTATATTATATATATATATATTATAATTTAATTATAAAAAATTGAAAAAATTAGCAAACCATTTCTAATATGAGATATTAGTGAGGGTTTTCAACCCCTAATAATTTGTTTCATATTTCTATAATAAATCAAAAATTGTAGCACTACTTATCCCACAAACTATAGCAAAATATTAATTTAGGGTAACTTTTTGGATAACCACTACTAAAATATACCTATTGTTTTTTTAAATGAAAAAAATTTAATGGGGGTTTAAAATTGCCTCTAAATTAATATTTAATAGCGATTATAGATAAGTAGAACTAAGGTGCAATTTTTTTCTAATGTTCCACTACTCTATATGATGTAAATAACTTATTCTTCCTAATCATTGTTGAAGGGTATTTACATAAATAACTAATTTATTTCATTCGATAACTGTTTTATTTTCATGAGTTTTTCATGATATAATTTTTTATGGATTTATAATTTTTTTCTTGTTTAGGTAGAACACTTATGTATGATGAATTATAATTATGGATGGGATCAAAATTATATATCCCCCCAATAAAATGGTAAATGGTTAATATACCATTAGATCACTATGCGTGGGCTAAGTGAAGTAATCCTCATCTATAATGTTATGAATAGGCTAGGTTAAAATATACTTTTCCATATTGTTATGTGTTGGCTAGGAGCAGTTAGCCTCATCTATAATGTTATGATGTCTTATTAGTGATCCTTAACCTTTTTTATAATTATATGACTTATATTTGTACCATATTATTATGTGTGTATTTTTTAACAATCTTTTGTGAAATCTTGTCTCTTATTCCATGTTTCTTTGATTAATTCCAAATTGTGATTATTGAATATCATAATATCACACTAATTTTTTATTCAATTATTTATTATTATGCACCCATATTTCTTTTTCACTTCTTATGATTTCATGACCATATTAATTTAAATATTCTATTTATCTCATGATTAAGTATCTCACTGGTTTATGATAAATGTGTCATTGTTAACATTTTCCCCTTATGGATTATTTGATCTCACTAATTTCTCATATTTCCTCATTTCCCTAGGAATTTATTTTATGGGATATGTATTAGAGAGTCTCATGTGTGATAAATTTCTATGGAAGAAATGAACATTATATTGAGAGTTAATTTGGATATATACCTATCTCTAAAAGACATTAATATTTCCATCTTGGGAGTTTTTTTCAATTCATGTGATGATGAGAGTGTGAGTATGTTTAGAACCATATACAAGAGTGTATGTTTAGAGCATCTAAATGTATCTAAATGTACAAATAAAAAATGAGTACATGGTAAGTAAAATAACTCCATAAAGGATCCTATTATAATGTTTTTGGATATCTTGAAGATTTATTTCATGATCATTAAATCCATCATAATGAAAATATATGTTCATTTACATCACTTTCCACCTTAGTTAGGAAAACACTTGTACAAATAGGTATTGAATGATTCTAATGAATTTTAATATAGAAATAATAAAATTAGGTGATTCCACTCTTTATCCGTAGATCATATCATATTAATTTCATGAGGAAATATGTTCTCAGTACCATTTAAATTCATATAGGAAGAGACATTGAAATTTAGTTCCATCTAGGAAGGCATGAATGGTTACACTTCCATTTCAAACTAAATAGAAAGGAATATATAATTATACCATATTTTAAGACCATTTTGGAAGGTATGTAATGTTACACAATAATTTAAATCTAAATAATAAGGTTCAAAGAGTTTCACTATAGTTTAAACCTAGATAAGATGGCATGAAAGGATTAATTCTAGAGATTAAGGTTATCCCAAAAAACCTAAGGAGTATACTAAAGTTTTATACTATCCAAGAAGTATAATATGTTATTATAGAGTTTTATTCCATCCCAAAATGTGAGTGGTATATACTATATTTTTTTGAAATATTGGAAATTTAATGTTTCATGAAGAGTTGAGAGGTTCCATTGTGTTGGGAATGAGCTCACACATCTTCCTATATGTAAAACTTTAAGGGGAATCTAAACATATTTAGTTCAATTCCATAGGAAAAGTCGTTATGATAGTGTGTAATAAATATCGTTGGTAAAAAAGGGTTAAAATTTTTAGTCTAGAAAGAAGTCACAACTCTTAGTTTAGATCCATATGACTAGGCCCAATCATTTAGTTATCCTTATATAAGAAGGAAAAATGAAATTCATTTTATGATCATGAGAACATAGACCAATGTTTTATTATTTTTTGGGTCATGAAATAAGGACCAATATATTATTCTTTAAGGTAGAATAACTAGAACATATGGGTATAATTTTATTATAAATGGTGTGAATATGGGGAATTTATAAGAAAATCCCTTTAAATCGCTAATGACCATAAGAGATATGGAAAAATTAATGGTGACGATTGGAAGGTTTAGGAGTTATAAAAATGATGATACCTTAATAAAGTTTGAATATGGGTTTAAAATGATAATCCCTTGATAATAAAGTATTGATAATGGATAGTCTGATCACATTGAGAGTTCTACAATGATGGGGGAATGATTTAGTTATGACTTGAAAGGAGTCTGGGTAGGGGTCATATAAATGCAATGGTATAAATCTATGATGGTATCCCAAAGAAAAATAGTCTCTATGAATATTCATGTGAATATAATGGGTGAAAAATGCATTCCATGGGATCTTTTAAGATAAATAATCCTTAATACCAAGGGGGTATATGATTATTTTTCCTTGAGGATAAATAGGAGGATGAAGAGACCCATATAAATTGAACTATAAAGATTTTGGGCTTTATTTTTCATTGGGTTATGAGGTTGTGTATGCATATTATGGGATTAAAGTGAGTCTCTCATGAATAAGACCCCCCATAGATATAAACTGGCTCATGAATTTACACTAGCATCAACACAGAGTTAGATGTACAATACATCATGTATATCCTAGTTGTGGGTATGAGGTTGTTTATGTCTTGGTTATGTGCTGTACTTTCACATGAGACATGAGAATGAGGTATATAGTTATGAGAACTATAGGAATGGAATGAATGCCTTACGAATACATGAATATACATTGTACGGTGGACACATTTTGGTTATAATCTGTTGATTCTTCTTTAACATAGATGGATCATGTGCCCTATGTATAGTGTTCACCATGGGGTCTAGGGGTAGGTAATTTTCATGTGTCTAATGGTAAGGTGTTAGGTGAAATGAACTCTAAATTAAATGTATTTATATCACATGGGTTTATATATATAATTAAGGAAATTACTTAAAGGTACATGTGAATCCCTTAACCAACATGGCACTTTGAATTCCAAAATAACTTTTTAGATGTAAAAATTAAGGATGTATTGGGGTAAATATATGAAAATATATTCACGTGAGTATAAGAGAAGGGTCAAAAAATTTTATATAGATTTCATGATGATGTATCCTTTTATGAATTCATGGATTTAATATTGAAAAGTGTTCAAAAAGAATATTCATTGTTCATTAGAATGTTTCAAAACTTCTCCCCATTATCCGTGTTGATGGATAAAATATTTTTTTTGTGTCTAAAGATAATCCACTCTCAAAATTTGAGCAATTAATGATAAAAAGGATAAAATTATTAGGTAAATAAATGGAATATTTCATATTATTACCTTTATAAGTTTTTAACCTAATATATTTTGCATCAATTTCATCACTAATAAGAATAAAGTCATCAAAAGAAGAGGGTTGTAAGGTACTTTCTAATCAAGTAACAGAGACTCTATGAAACTATATATCTTAATATCATAGTGCCTCAACCATATATTTAATATTTTTTTAATATTGTGACATGGATTACTTACCAATGGGAAGTTCATCCATCCAATGTGTGATATAAATAACCTAGAGTGAAAGAAGATTGATTATAACCATGATACAAATGACTCAAAAATATAAAATGTTAGAATGGATTGAGAAAATGGATAAAAATGGGAACTTGTGTATATTAACAAGTTATGATATTAAAACATCACTATATATCCAATGGTAAAAGTAACCATGCCATTTATATTTATTTTGAAAATATTTCACATCTTAGATTAGGATTAGCAGAGGAAACCAAACATGAATTTTCAAGACCAGACACTAGGATTAAATAAACGACGAAAAGTGGAAATATATTCCATTAAAAACATGACATGAATTAATAATATATTTAAATTTTATAGTGGGTTACCTATTTAAATGGAAGAGGAATATATAGTTCGGAATAGTATAAGAGACCCAAGTTTCACTATGTATCATGTGGGAATAGAAGTTGAAGGACATGTAGTTATTGAAAAGAGTGCCACCTGGGTGGAAAACATGTGAAAAAAAATCATTATGATGATATTGAGGAACCAAATCCCATAGTGAAATAATTGGTAATAAAGTTTTAGAGAATAACAATTGTATATGAATTTGGGGGTTGAATGTTAGATTATCATAAGATAATTGATTATGAACCCAAATATGAATTGGTGGGATAATACTCATATAATGAAATGGATTGATAAGAACCTATGAACATATCTAGTATATAAATTGGGAGAATGAGGTTTTTTAGATTATAATCCCTTGAAAAATAGAATATTTCCTTCAATTTTAGGTATTGTGGTTAGGACCACTCAGTGTAGTTCAATGTCATGCGTGATGGATATTATGTCACAAAGTTTTGGGTTTTATGATGAGGAAATTACATTGTGTAGTTTTATGTTATATGAGAAATCCTAATGAATCTGATGTAAATTTATGAGATGATACCCATAGAGGGATTAATATCGATAAGGACTTTAATTCTAGGAAATTTAGGTTTTTTCAAGGATGGGAACATAGAATATAGTTTAACATTATATGGTAATGATCACTCAATATAGTTCAATGTCAATCATAGAAGCTGGTATTTTGTATATCTTAAGTACATGTGGTAATGACCTTACAAAAAATAGTTTAAGGTCACGTGTTATGGACCACCACTTACAATTTAATTTCATATGGGGAGGATGTCATAAAATTTAGTTTAAGTTCAAGTTCTATGGAACTTACACCATATAGTTTATGGCCTTATATTAAGTCCCCAAAAATATAGTTTTAATCATGCGAGGTTGATCGTATACCATACAATTTAATTTCTTATTTTAAGGGTTATACATTTTGTTTATTAAGTGAATATGGTATGTACCTATGGACATGCCATAAATTGGCATACAATGTATTTACTAAGAATAATTGAATTTTTTGGAGGTGTAATTCACTCTCCATACTAGGAGATCAAGGAATACACTTTGTTTCAGTATATTTTGTACATGAAAAACTCCCCTCTCACTTGGTAACTAATTATGAAGAATAATTCTTAGATATCATTAATTTCTTCAAATATAGAACCAATTATACTAGGAAAAATGATCATAGGTGATATTTATTATTGAATTCTCAGCTAACCTAATATTTATAAACCATAATATTTTAAAAATCCTATAATATAATTTCATCATGGACATCCATCTCACCCAAATGAACCTGTGACCATTCATCTTAAGTTAAATTTCTTTAAATAATTATATTGAGTAAATGAAGATATATTTTTATTAGAAATACCTTTTACATCCCATATAATAGTGAAAATGGAGTGTCTTGTGTAGGGGCATGTGAAGAGGTATTATATGCCCACAATGAATTAAAAATAATTCTAGGGTATATCTTCCTATAATTACCCACTATCTTCATAGGATATTAGAACTGAGTTTTCTAAAGGCCTCTATCTATTAGTTGGTAGCCACACAATAGTGGGAATCAAGGTTAGAATTGATTTATGTAAAAAATACATCTTATTTAACTCATAAACAATTAATTTAATGTCATTATATGTATGTATAGTATGGAGGGATCTATTTTATTAATGATATTGTATTTCACAATATAGATCAAGACATTCATAGAATATTTTATCAGGGGTACTTATTTAGATTATTTTGAGAATAAGTTAGTGGTAGTGAGAATGATCCCAAACTACTAAAAAGTTACTAAAGCGTATAAACCCATGGAATCCATTTCCCATGTGGAAAATATAAAAGTTTTCTTTGTACTTTTTGTAAATTATAGGTATTATAAAATAATGTATATGTGAATTTGACATACAATATCTGTTTTTAAGAATTTCATATAATCATACATCATTGAGGGAAAAAAGTACCAATGTATCTTGATCTATGGGGACTATTGAATATAAATTAATTGGAACTCAGAGTTCCTAATTGAATTATTTCATAAATCATGGGTATTTCATTCATTAATTCACCTCAGGGTGACTACTTTTATTCCTCTCTTATAGAGAGTCTTTATTGAATTCTGGTCACCATATAGGATGAAGTTCATGAGAGATATGAATATTTGTTTGTTTTTGTCTTGGTATTGTAGATGGAAATTTATTTAGATATTATCCATGATTGAGGATATATAATTAATATTTTTATTAATTCATAAGGACAAGGATTCATCTTAAGGAAGGGAGGGGTCAATCTCATCAACTCCCTCTATCTGTCTTTTCAAAAAAATCTCCTCAACTGTCTTGAACATCACTTAGATGATCATTTTTTTAAATAGGTTTGTAAAAGTATTGATAAATTTGTTTGTTCATCCTCTTAGGAATTGTAAAGCAGTAGGAAATATTAATGTACTAGTTCAATTGGAAAATTTTCCATCAATGGTCAAATATAATAAATACGATTAATCAACATCAATGTCTCTATATAATATTAGGTGATAATTTGATTAATCACCAACTCTAAGTAAGTTTTGATGTTAATCTTTGTAATTTATATTTTTTAGGATAGTTTTAGAACAATGATATGATCATTATACTCTAATTCATTATTGGTTTAAACCCATGTGAGGAGGAATTGTTATTAAATAAGAACCCTTGTTAGGGAGATGAAAATTACTCATAGTGGAACAATATTGAATTCATGGTCCTCTATATTATTTCCGGTTAGGAACATGGATTATTTATAAAATTATGTTTCCCATATATGGGAGGAATAATTGGTAGAGATACCTCCCCATTAGGTAACACCATGTCCAATGAAACTTTTTTAGGATTCAGGTACACTACTAGGAAGTCTAGAAGTACCTTTCCCTTAGTTTTAATTTAAGAAATAATCTATAAATCAAACTATTAAAATATGATATCCTCTATTTTTAAACATATAATTAAAATATAGAAGTCTATGATGAAATTTAATGATTCATTATAGGACAATAAATGTACCTCATGATGCTACAAGCAGTGAATCATCATTTTCACTATAATGATTAAATGAATTTAGTTTTTATCAATTAGTGTGTATATACTCTTAGCCTCTATGATAATTTAAATTAAATAGAGTGTTTTTTTCTTTAATTATTTTTTAAAGTGAATATATTACAAATATAAAACTCCAAATTATCAATTTAGTGGGTGAGAGGCTTTACTTAAACAAGTAACATAAAAACTACAGGGTCTAAGTGGTACTATATGAGAGTATAAAATGTTTTTCTGAAATCACAATCATACTAATTAGTCAAACATTAATTCATTATCTTCATAAAGGTAATAAATTCACAATATAGAAAATGTTCCTTATACAAGTTAGGAAAATTTAAAGTTCTCTATACACATAAAGGTTTTGAGTTGGGTTAAGGTCTATGATTTGTCTGGTCTTCTCATGGAATGCTTATAAATATTGGTATTAAACTGAAAATCCAGGTAAATTCATGTATGTTACTTAAAATTCATACCTCTATAGACTAATCTTCAAGTTGAATAGTATTATCCACGTTAAAACCAAATTAATTTTCAAAAAATGATCCTAATGATTAGGCTATTTGATTACTAGTTTATCCACATGGTAGTAAAATATTTTTCCTAAAAGAAATTTTATTATTTTACTAATTCAATTTAATGGTGGATAAATTAATCTTTTAGAAAAATATAGTTAACCTATATAAAAATACATCTCATGGTTCCCTAAAGTCTATGAAAAATTCTTCCTCTAGGTCTATCTCTATTTAGTTATATATAAAATTACAATCAATTAAGGAGAGATCTTGAAAACTATAATTTACATAAACTAAAAATTACATGATCTCGATAGTAAAGGTATCATTTGGACAATGATGGATGAGATTTTGGAATCCAAAACAGACTTAAATCTATCCATTATTCATCATTTTAGGAAAATATTGGATACAAAATTAGGGCATTGAACTTATCCAATAAAATAGGCCTTAGAAAACATGTTCACTTTATCCTATAACATGGAACCACAAGATAGATGCAACCTCATTACAATTTTTTAGTAACTGTGCGGATTATATTTAAGGAAAAGTTGATGTACATAAATATGAAGGTATAATACTTATATCACTTTTATATCTAGAAAAATAAATCCCAATGTTGTTTAAATAATGTAATATATCATTCATATTCATTAAGGGACACAACCAAACTAATTTTCATGGGGTTTGGATCTTCTTTAGTGCCTAATTTAACCTATTTGATCACTTCAATTTTTTCTAATACACCTTCTTCAAAGGAGGGAAAATAATAACCAAGCTCTTCCATGTCAAGTTTGAGGGATGTGGAAGAAATATCACCTTCTTTAGCCTAGAAAAGGGTATCAATAACTAAATCCCCATTTTAGGGGTATAATCATTTTGGATAGAGAGAAAATTGTTTTAATTTTTGTAGATGATATGTATAGAAGTAGTATCCCCCAAACCCAGGGAATTATTTTTCAAAATTCTCTCAATTTAGATCATCTAATGGTCTAGTAAGGATAAGTATAAAAAAATCATTTAGATCATCCAATAGTCTAGTAAGGGTACATTCATGTCTTTTTTATTGAATAAACCTATGGAGACTTATCTATTTAATGTTACATTACCCCCTATTTTAATTTTAGGCGTTAATGTTTCAAGTTTTGAAGGAGTGAAAAAGGGATCTTTCACCATTCTACACACATAATTTCCTATTAGTGGAGAATTTTTGGAATTAATAGTAGGAGGAGTAAAAAAACATGTGCGAATAAAGAAATGGAATTACAAATAATGAGTTTTGTTGGACTCCTCTAGTTTTAGTGCTCACAAATCATGTTTAACTATGAAAAGTAGGGTTTCTTAAGACACAATGTGTTTAATCATGGTCAATTATAATTATAACCCATGGTGTTAGTGTTTACATATTAAAATAGCATTATAGATTTTGGTTAAGTATGATTTAATGATACTAGTACTACTGATAGACAAGTCACCGATACATGAGATACTGATGACATAAGCTACTGATGAGCTGATTCACCTATAGAGAGACTCAGAATTTTCGCTAAGTATGACCTATTGAATGCCTGACCTATCAAAAGCCTGAACAAATAACATCCTAAACTATCAACAGCCTGACCTACCGACAGCTTAACCTACCAACGTCCGACCTACCGACATAGTGGCAGACAAAAACTCATAATTTCGCTAAGTATGAGATACCAACATCTGAGATACCGAAACATAATCTACCGATAGAAATGATCTACTGATCGAATGGTCTATTGATAGTGTGTGACACAAATAGAATGAGTTACCAATGATCTTTCTAGTAAATTTGTACTACATCTAACAATCATATTTATGAAATTTAGTACTTCTTATTACATTAATGACCCTATCTGTCTTTAGTGGACAATATTTAATGATGAAAAAGAGTAGTACAATCTATGAGGTACTAGAGAACATGCTGGTTTTCTATATAATGGGAATATTTTGATCATAAAGATACGAATTATGAGAAAGTAGTGACCGGGAAGAAACACACACAACTTTTCTTGAACCATAGAAAAAAATATAAGAGCTAACCACTATGAATACATGAAGAAACTGCTAAGAACCAAAAGTACACAAATCTCTATAGTGAAAACTTATAAGACAATAATACTTAAAAGAATATTTTAACTCACTAGGAATAAAACACAGAAGCAACCATTAATCTCTGTTTTACTGTTTGTTTCAGAAAGGTGACTCCAACTTCAATTCCACCATCCTGAAGGAGTGTCAGAGCCTCATAGAACATCACAAAGAGGTTTCTAAACTCATCTTTCTTTTTTTGCTTTGCTTAGGTACTTTATTTCTATTTCGATCAATGTTTGTCTCTGTTTTTAAACACATGCGTACTCCTATGATAAACTAGAAGATACTTAAATATCTTCACAAACTGTCACATTTATAGACCAAAAAAAATAGTGGACGAGGTCCTTGTGTGGCCTATTTATTTTTTCACACTCCCAAGAAAACTATAGAAGAGGTCTAGTGACCTTGATAGTTTTTATAATATTTTTACCCTAATCGGGGTGTGGATAAAGTTTATTTAATATAAATTGCTTTGTGGAATGTGATCATAAAGTTGAGAGGATTAGGCCTCGTCTTGAGACTGAACCTCTTGTTTAATTTTTCTTTGTGATTTCAAGTTTTGTTTTCTCTATTACTATTATTATTTTAGAAATATTAACTTCAATTTGATAGTTAATATTAGATAGTTTTTATATAATAATTTGTTTTAGTAGAATGATTTCAAAATTTAGAATAATAACATTTATTGTTTTAACTAATAATTAATCAATCATTGAGAAATATTTGGAACAAACAAAACTTTTATAAAAATTATACTTTGGTCAACTGGACTGTATTTGTTTTGAGTGTCATAATCTGACTAACATTTGGTATCAAATGTTGTTTAATTTTTTTTCAAAAACAAATCTTTTTCAACTGTGATTTTAGTTGTGTCTTAAAGATATGTAATTTTCTATCAAGACTAAATTAATAGTTCTTTAAAACCACTTTCCCCTATTTTAAAGTGAAAAATAGATAACAAGATGCTGCTACCAACATACCTCCCTATTTTAATGGCACATATTATTCTCACTAGGAAATTAAAATGAAAATCCATTTGGAAAGTAAAAGGTATGAAATATGGTCTTCAATTGAAGATGAATATAAGATTCCTACTACTACTAGTAAAACTTTTGATGATGCCACTAAGGAACCCTAAAACAATAACTCTAAATATATTAATTATCTATACTACTATTTAGGCTCTGAAGAATTTAATAGGATATCTAGATGTTAAACAATACATGAAATTTGGGATACACAGGATGTTTGACATAAAGGAACCACTAATGTCAAATAAATGAGGTTTTATACATATACTATTAAATATGATAACTTTAAGATGAACCATGATGAACCAATTTCTAATATATATCATACGTTGAATGAAATTTTAAATATTATGGTATCTATTGGAAAGACAATAACATCTAAAGAACAATTAATGGGAATTCTCAGATGTCTACCACAAAAGTGGAGAGGAACTATAGTGTCAATAAGGGAATACTGTTACATCAACACTCTACTTATAAAGGATACGATAGGTAAACTGATGATGTATGAGTAATAACTGAAGGTAAATATAAAATAAGATGATAAAACAAATAGAAAGTCAGTGAATTTCAAAACCACTTCCTGAAAACAAAAAGTGAAAGTGTAATCTCATATAGAAAACTCTAGTAATGTAAAATCACCAAGTAACAATGATGAGGATATGGATCAGTTATCTAGGAGATTTAAGAATTTATACAAAATAAATAAGTTCTTTAGGAATACCAGTTAGGAAGGAAAATATGATAATAAGGGCAATAGGAAAAATTATTGGAAGGAAAATAAAAATACTAATGTAATAGTATGATATGATTGTAATAGAAGAGGACATATAAAGGGGGATTTTACTAAAATAATGTTCAAAAATAAATATTAATACAAGGATAGAAATTAAAAAAAGGAAATTAAGGCCACTTGGAGTACATATAAGGATAACTCTGGTGATTCTGAATCCTCACATAATAATAAAGATGGTAAATCTAATATGTGTTTCATGAAAAACACATCTGAGGTAACCCTCAAATATTATATAAAAAATTATTATGATTCTATAAATGAACCTGATTATGAAAATATGAAAAATGAATAAATGTTTGAATATTGAAAAATGATTGAGTACACAAGAATTAAATTGAAAAATAATTATAACTGTCCCAAAAAAAACATGCTATTACTATTTCTGTTTAATCTAAACTTACCATAGAAAAGAGAAATAATTATTAACTACTTCATGAGAGAAATTAACATAAATTTTATAATGAGAAATTAAATAAATACTTAGAGAAGTTTTAAAATGGTAAAGATACCTTAGTTTAAATTCTTGGAAAATAGTTTTCTCTTAAATACACTACTGGTATTGGTTCTAAACCTGTAAAAAGAAATTTTATTAAAATAAAATTTGTTTCAAAATATAAAAAATTTGGTTTTATGTCCAAAATAGAAAAATCTACTACATGTTCTAACACTAAAAATACCTTTACTGCTTTTAGTTTTTCTCGATCAAATAGAGTTTATTTTTCCAACACGTTACATGTTTCTTATAGGAAACCAATTAAGAAGATTTGGGTACCTAAATCTTTAATTACTAATTCTATTGTACCTAATAAAGTCTTGGTACCAAAATCATTCCTTTATTGATTTATTCTTATAGGAAATATTTTTGGGGAGCTCCTGTAAGATCTTGTGGTTCTTGGATATTGTATATTAAATACATATAATAGTGTAATATTCATGTTTCAATAACCTTATCGAGATTGATGGAGGGAATTTCACATTTGGTTTCAATGCAAAAGGAAAAATAATTGGTCTTAGCCAAATTGGTAACACTAACTTAATTTTAATTTCTAATGTTCTTTTTAATGTTGTTCATAAGTTTAATATTTTTAGTATTTCACAATTATGTGATAATAGATTTCATGTTAATTTTTTAAATGATGCTTGTAATGTTTTTAATTCTAAATATGATTTAGTATTTATTGCCTTTAGAAATGAAAATTTTTATACTGTGTATTTATACTCTTTTATTTCTCAAAATGTATCCTTCTTGAGTTCTTTTCACAAAGAGTCTTGCTATGGCATATGATATTAGGGCACTGTAATATTCACTCCTGTAGAAAGCTAAATAGGAAAGTAGTAGTCAAGGATCTACCTAAACTTGAGTTTCTAAATGAAATGTCTTCAATCCTTGTCAAAAAGGTCAACTTCATAAAATATCCTTCAAACTAAAGAAATATGTTTCAACTTATCAATCTCTTGAGTTGGTTCACAAGGATTTATTTAGACCTACAAGAGTTTCTAGTTTAAATGGGAAGCATTGTGTCTATGTTTTAGTAGAATACATTTCTAGGTACACTTGGACATTCTTTTTAGCTCACAAGAGTGAAGCTTATTCTTACTTCACTGATCGTGTTGTCGAGCGCGTCAAATTAGTTGTTTAATTTTGACTAGAATTTCTGCAGTATAGCAGCAACCCTAGGTCGTCTCTTGACGAAGCCTTAGACCATTAATTTAAAAAGAGGGTTTGATTATGGAAGTATAAGGTGAATTAGGTTTTTTAATACTTGGGGGTTTTATTATTAATGATGAAAATAGGAAATAAAAGCGACAAAACAAAGTAGAAATGAATAAGATTGATTAAATATGATCAACCCAGGGAAGTCTCGTGATGCTAATCCTTGATCACTTCATGATATGGGGTTATGATATTTTAATCCCTGATTTGTAACACATAGAACCATAATGTTACTGAGTTTATACTAGGATACCTCCTAGGGTTCAGTCGAAAACACATAACGATTCACCGGACACTGCCAATGATTGGGTGATTTGTGTTCAACATCATAACCGAAACTCACCAAGGCAACAGAGGAAGAATTCGATGTGATATCCAGGTTTGTATTTTATTTCATTGTGATACCATGAAATAAATTTGCATGAACTTTATAGTGATTATGTGAGTTCAATTGAAAAATATGAACCACACAAACACTGCAATTGGAAGGGGGAAAAGAAAGTGGTGAACGGTGTCTGAAACATCACGTGAATGGGTACCCCCAAACATGATCATATGAGTTGAGCATGACATACCAGTACATAACTCAATAAAAGAAGAATAGAGGATGAGGAAAAACAACATACAACCTGTAATTAAAAAGATCATTCAAATTAATACAACTTTGAAGCTCGGGATTACATCACATTCCTCCCTGGGTGATCACAAGGGGTTTAGAAACCCATGGTAGGGGAAGAAGAAGAAGATGTTGAAGTAGCACCTCCCATATCCTCTAGAACTTATAGGGATGTTGAGAAGACTCCTTGGGGACTCCAAAATGGCAGAACCATTCCTCTTGTCCGAACTTTCAAATGTGGAGCCCAAGGTGTCATTTTACAGGAAAATTGGAAGGTGGTTTTAGGCACACAGATTTCATCAATCCACTTGTACCATACGTTTCGGCCTTCCTAAAGTATTATCTCTCTTTGGATAAAATATAAACTTTGTAGTTCTACTTCTTTAATGTCTCCACAGAATGTTTGGTACCCTTTGGAAAAATACCTCTCAAGATATTGATAAAATACAAAACACCGCATTTAACTTGGTCCATATTCGGTGTCTTGGACAGATCAGTTCGGATGGGCCCCATATAAGCTGAATCAAGATTGTGTTCCTTAATATGAAATGTAGCCTAATAAACTTTGGACAGGACCACAAAATTCCTGCTCATTTGGATGCACGAATTTCGTGTACTATGCAAAACAGTGGACAGATGTCCATGGATCCATGCAATTTTGGCCCATTTTTCTTCCACTTCATCAAAGGACCTCCAAATCATCTCCACCTACATTGAAATAATAAAAACAAGTAACATTTCCCATTATAATATTAATTAACATTAATTGATTGATTCAAACATAAAGGGAAATTTATTATTATATTTGGAATATTCATTACAAAACTAGTTTAAAACTGCGTTGTAAGGGTGGAATAAAACAGTGAATCGTGGTACGATCACACCCCCACACCTAAAAATTTCCAATCCTGGGAAAAGTCACATATCCATATACAATGATGCATATATATATATATATATATTTCCATCATCCTGAAGATTTAGAATTTGATGAAATTTTATATAATGTAAAGTGATCAACGCACAAACCACACCAAGGAGTTCTTCCTAGTGAAAATAGAAAAAGATGTCTCATAAATCATATCATAAAGGAATTCAAAAAGATTCATGATAACCAATTGATAAAGGAATTTAGAAGTAAAACATGACACTAACTCTCCATGTGTGTGTGTGAAAACCATTCCATGCTATTCTTTCCACTTGCTATCCAATAAATATAGGTTATTTTAACATTTTTCTGCTTAAATGATTTTGTCACCGAACCTGTCCTACATACTTTGCAATCATATTTCAAGACACACTAATTTAAGCATTCCCAAAAGTCAAACCATAAGCTCCCGACCTAGATATCCCCATATGTTTCACATTTCATCACTCCCCTCATTTATTATATTTTTTTTGAAGTTGCAATTGGAAAAAATCTCACACACATCTCTCAACCCTTGTTTGATATCCTCACAACACTAATTGCAATAGTTATAACATGATCAAAGGTTGAGGAGGAGTGGTTTTTGACCTGGCCAAGACACAACAAATTTATTATTGAGGGTGTACAACAGTCGGACATTAGGTACACACACATAGGTCAATCTGGTACAGTAATGAAATAGATCAGATAAGGAATGAACGTATGGAAATATCATTTAAAGCTGAAAAATATTAACCCAACATATATTTACCTTATATTAAGTAAGAAATAATCACACTTTGTGGTTTGGTGCAAACAATTTTGGAGATATTAGTGACACAGTTTTCCCAAAAACTACTCACACAATGGGCTTCAATCATCTCAAAGGTTTCACATAAATACGACCATTTATATCATTGATAGAAAACCAATTCACTAAAAATCACCCCCTAATGTAAAATTCATACAAAAATTCTTTTTAGCCTTCTTTATGGTATTTTTACTTTCCCCCCATTATGGTCTCCAAATCATGGAACTTCGAAATTGTTGATGGGGAAAAAATAAAAATACCATAAAGAAGTCCAAAAAGAGAAAAAAAAGGAGAAAATGATGAAAATTACAATCTAAACCAGGAATGTATCCACCCCCCCACACCTAGAGTGTGCAGTTTCCTCACTGAAATAATTGAGAATGTGAAAAGGAAGGATAAAACTTGGTGTGCTTTATTGGTATGATGCGTCGAGAAGGTGGATTTCCTCCACAAAATTCTTCAGAAAATCCTCATATAAGTGTTTAAGTCTCTACGCATTGACGGTAATACTTCGTCCACTCTGCTCATGAAAAACATGTATTTCACCAAAAGGGTAAACATTAGTAACAATATAAGGATCGAGCCACCGGGAATGAAGCTTACCTGGGTGGAGCTTAAGCCTAGAATTGTACATGTGGACATTCTCACCAATATGAAACTTCCTCTGATGAATCATCCCATCATGTATTGCCTTTGTCCTTCCTTTGTAGATTTGAGAGTTCTCATATGTATCCTGCCGAATTTCTTCCAACTCCAGAATCTGCAACTTCCTATGCTCACGTGCATCTGAGAGATCCATATTACATTGCTTAACGGGCCAATATGCACGGTGTTCTACCTCAACCAAGAGGTGACAAGCCTTTACAAACACAATTCTATATGGTGACATTCCGATCAGTGTTTAAAAGCAGTATGATATGCCCAAAGTGTATCATCCAAGTGCAAACTCCAATCTTTCCTATTGGGTTGTACAATTTTCTCGAAGATTCTCTTAACTTCCCGATTTCAAATTACTGCTTATACATTAGATTGGGTATGATATGCAGTGGAGACTTTATGAACAACCCCATACTTATGAAGTAAGTTTTTCATGTTACGATTGCAAAAATGTGAACCCTGGTCACTAATGATGAATCTTGGTAGACCAAACCTACTGAAAATCTGGGACCTCACAAAATCAACAACAACTCGAGATTCATCGGTCCTGGTGGCCTTTTCTTCCCCCAATTTAGATACATAGTCAACAGCTGATAATATGTACACAAAGCCAAATGAATTTGGAAAAGGCCTCATGAAGTCAATGCCCCATGCATCGAAGATTTCACAGAATAACATGGGCTGTTGGGGCATTTCATTCCTCATAGAGATATTCCCTGTGAATTGACATCGAGTACATGATTTACAAATCCTATGGGCATCTCTATACAATTTTGGCCAATATAATCCCGAGTCAAGGACCTTTCGAGCTGTACGTTGAGAGCCAAAGTGGCCCCCACATGCCAAGGTGTGGCAGAAGGTCAAAACAGAGGTGAACTCATGGTCAGGGACACACCGACGAACTACTTGGTCACTAAAAATTCTCCACAAGTATGGGTCATCCAAAATTTACCACAATAATAATGTTTAAGTATATGGGATTGTGAAATGCTAAAATCAGTGGGGACCCTAGATGTTGCTAGAAAATTCACAATGTCTACATACCAGGGGGTAATGTCCACAACATTACAAAGGTTCTCATGAGGGAATAATTCTCCAATGGGTATGGGTGAGTCAACATGATGGTCCGATGGTGGGGAAATCCTACTAATGTGGTCAGCTACCACATTCTCCACCCATCTCTTATCTCTAATCTCATGGTCAAACTCTTGGAGGAAAATCATCCATCGAATGAGGCGAGGTTTGGATTCAGGATTCTTTAGGAGGAAATGAAGGGAAACACGATTCAAGAACACAATCACTTTTGACCCAAGAAGATAGGAACGAAACTTTTCCAAGGAAAAAAATTGAAAGAATTTCTTTTTCTGTGGTTGTGTAGTTTACCTGGGCAGGGTCAATGGTACACGAGGCATACACAATGACATGATGGGACTTCTCAACCCTTTGTGATAAAACTGCCCCAACTGCAAAGTTAGAGGCATCACACATAAGCTCTAAGGGGAGATCCCACCTTGGTGGTTAGATTATAGGAGGTGATGTGAGACTATTTTTTAGTGAATTGAATGCATGCTCACAATTTTTATCGAACACAAACTCAGAATCTTTTTGCAATAACCGAGACAATGGAAGTGCAATCTTACTAAAGTCTTTAATGAATCGGCGGTAAAAACCAGCATGACCCAAGAAATATCGCACCTCATGAACACATTTTGGATATGGAAGGGTTGAAATTAATACAATTTTAGATTTATCAACTTGAATTCCATTATTTGAAATGACATTCCCAAGAACTATCCCCCTCTCAACCATAAAATGGCATTTCTCATAATTTAAAACAAGATATTTTTCAATGCAGCGGTGGAGGATAGAACCTAGGTGTTCCAAAAAATCATCAAAAGAAGATCCATATACCATGAAATAATCCATAAATACTTCCATACAACTCTCAAGGTACTCAGAAAAAATACTCAACATACTTCGCGGAAAAGTACCAGGAGCATTACAAACACTGAATGGCATCCTTTTGTATGCAAATGTGCCAAATGGATAGGTAAATGCTGTCTTCTCTTGATCCTCAGGGGATATATGGATTTAGAAATAACCCGAATAGCCATAAAGGAAACAATAATGGGACTTAACAGCCAAGCGTTCTAATATTTGGTCAATGAAAGGTAAAGGAAAGTGGTCCTTCCATGTGGCTTGATTCAGTCGACAGTATTAAATACAGACTCGCCAACTGTTTTGCACACGCATTGGAACCAATTCATTCCTTTCATTTTGCACAACTGTTATTCCTGTTTTTTAGGCACAATTTGAACTGGGCTAACCCATTTACTATCAGATATAGGATAAATGATCCCCGCAGCAAGTAATTTACTGACTTCCAATTTTACCACTCCAAGGAGAGTGGGATTCAACCGACGTTGAGCCTGCCTTACGGGCTTAGCCTCATCAACCAAAAGTATATGGTGCATAAAAATAGATGGTCTAATCCCGTGAATATCATACAATGTCCATCCTATTTCCTTTTTACACTCTCTCAAAAGTCTGAGAAGTTTCGATTCCTGTTGTGGAGAGAGGTTATTGGCAATAATGACGGGCAATTGGTCAATACCCTCAAGATAGGAATATTTTAAATTTGATGGAAGTGCTTTTAATTCCAACACCGGGGGTTTTTGTATTGATGGAGTGGATTTAGGGGGATTGAGGTCCATGAAACTATTTATCTGCTCATGTTTATTCTCAAAGGAAAGAGAATCTATTGAAATGAGATTTGTAGAATCATGGACAGTCATGGGTAGCTCAGAATAAACACAATCATCAATTAAATCACAAAATTTACATTTTTATGAACCCTCACAACATTCAAAAGAAGAACCAAAACTCTAATAATCCATGGGTGAATAATAGGAAAATAAATCAGAGGATGGATCAGGGATAGAATTTTGTGTGTGTTTGTCGTTAGAGAGCACCTCCATCGAATAGATAGGAAGAGTGGAGTGCTCTTCAATGGGGTGTTTCATAGCATCAAGGATATTAAAACATACATTTTCTCCACCAAACCCCATGGAAAACATACCATTGTGAACATTGATGATCATCTTTTCTGTTTTGAGGAATGTCCTCCCAAGTATGAGAGGGGAATTTCCTTGGGTTCGGTTATCTTCCATCTCAAGAATGTAAAAGTCTGTAGGGAAGATGTGATTCTTAACTTTTACGAGGACATCCTCGACCACTCCTGATCGGTGTGTTGTGCTTCGGTTGGCAATTTTCATGAAAATGCTTGTTGGTTGAAGCTCTCCAACCTACAAAGAAGTATACACGGAGTGAGGCATTACATTAAAAGAGGCACCTAAATCTAGCATAGCATCAGAAAATAAGGTCTCTCCTATGGTACAAGGTATCGTGATTGTGCCAGGATCCTTGCATTTGGTTTGCATTACTGGTTGAATCAAGGCCGATTCATTCCTTCCCAGTTTGACTCTCTCATTCCACTTCAGCCTTCGTCTATGGGTGAAAAGTTCTTTAGGAAATTTGACATAATGGGGAATTTTCTTGACTGCATCCAATAATGGGATATTAACATGAACTTTTTTAAATGTATCCATTATTTCATTTTCAATCTCATTATCAAAGTTCTTCCTAGATTTAGAGAGTCTTTGAGGGAATAGAAGAGGAATGGATTGTTCATTTGAATCATTAATGAAAATTCGATTACCATTTTTGTCTTTTTTTTCTTTACATGAAATTTTTGAGGGTTGGGAAAGAGAGTTTTCATGAGGGTGACATACCTGCTCTGTAGAATCAGTAGAAGGAGAAACTTCTTTACCACTATGAAGTGTAACTGCACATACATTACCTTTTTCCATTGGATTGGAAATGGGTTGGGATGGTAGTTTTACAGAACCTTGCATCTTAAGCTCACTGATGGTGTTTTCCAATTGCCCCACTTGGGTTCGTAGGTCTTGAATAGCTGATTGTGTGGTTTGTTGGAACTGGAGGTTCTAGGATGCCATTTTCTTCACCATATCCTCAAGGCTTGGTTCAGACATGGGAGGAGGAGGATTGTTTTGAGATCTTGAAGGATAAGAAGGTTTCATACCTTGGCCTTGTTAATACCAGTTCTTCTTGGGGTAGCTTGAGTTTCCCCCTTGTTGGTATTGTGGGTGTGCTTTCCACCTGGTGTTTGGATTTGGCATGAATGGTTCTTTCTTGAATGGTAGCACTTGTTGGAATGGATGCCCAGGGAACACTACGACACAAGACTCAGATGAATCCTGAAGTTGTGGGAACTGGTCAGAAAAATGAGTATTATCAGAACAAATACCACAATGTAATGGAATGGGAGGAGAGTGTGAGTTACCTTATGCTTGAGCTAATTTCCTTAGAATGGTATGCATCTCATCAAGTTTATTATCTACCTTTTGTTCTAGGGATGAATGACTTACCTCATGAACTCCTCAGGTTGGTGCAATAGCTCGCGTACCAAATTGTTGTGCATTTTGAGCCATGTTGGCTATTAAGTCACGAGCGGCAGAAGGAGTTTTGTCAACTAGGGCACCACCAGCTGCAACATCAATCATTCCATGATCGATGGGGATAAGTCCCTCATAGAAGTATTGAATTAAAAGTTGTTCACTAATATTGTGGTGGGGGAAACTTGAACAAATTCTTTTGAATCTCTCCCAGTATTCATGAAGGGTCTCTCCTTGTAACTTCCTAATGTGACAAATTTCTTTCCTAATTGATGCAGTTCGGGAGGCAGGGAAAAACTTCTCTAGAAAGAGTCGTTTAAGATCATTCCAGCCCCCAATTGTGGTAGGCAGATAGTATAGCCAATCTTTGGCTACACCATCAAGGGAGAAAGGGAAGGCCCTAAACTTAATGGGGTCCTCAGACACATTTTGGGGTTTCATGGTGGAGCACACTATGTGAAACTCCTTTAGATGTTTGTGAGGGTCATCACCGAAAAGACCATGGAATTTTGGAAGGAGGTGGATGATTCCTGGTCTTAGCTCAAAATTGGCTGCTTCTTCAGGATATTGGATGTACGCAAGTTGGTACTCCACATCCAGGGTGGTCAGTTCTTTTAATGTTCGGTTATTTGTAGCCATGATCTCCGGGGTTTGATTTGGTTCAATTTTTGATTGGTTTAAGACCACTTGAGGTTCCAAATTGGGTTCTTTAGTGTTACTTGATTGACCTTCTCTACATTCCTTGATTTGTTTGTGAAGTGACTTTTCAATTTCAGGGTGAAATTCAAGTAGTGTTTCTTTACATGATCGGGTCATAAAAATAAGATGTGAAGTTTGTTTTTTTTGAATATGGATGAAATCACTTTAGACAGGTGAAATGAGAATATAATATTATTGTTTCCGATGCTTTCGCCGGGGCGCGCGCGCATCCGTCCGTCCGCGGAGGAGGACGCGCGGCACTTTGTTGCCCCGCATTCCCGCTTTCCAAAGGCGGTTGACATTCGCTCCTTATTCAGGGATGTCTGCTCCTTGATCGAAACAGGATTATGGGATGTCAGTTCTTCCTTATGTGGATTCCTCCTCAGAACTCGTCACCTAGTCTGGGTCTCCCTCATAGATTTAATACGTAGTTCGTGAAACTCTTCCCAGTGCCATGTTTCCATGGACGCCGGTTAATTACACTGCTTCTATCGGGACATTCCAAAGGGTCCATTCAGGGCAGCAACCTTCAGTCGGGGGAGAAGTCACGTTGAGGCATCAATAGCGTGTCTGGATGCTGGGGAACCTGGCATGTCTGGCTGTTATCCCTGGTCACAGGGCTTCTTGAGGGCATGGAAGCCCGAGGCATCCCACATCGAACGCGGGGAATTTATGTGCCATAGACACATATCTGAGTTTTTCCTCAGCTTCCCATGTTTAACACAGGGTACGCCGCGAGTTTGACATCTACCGGAGACGGATCAACCCAACCGGAGCATTAGCTAGGATAGATCGGATTGAGGGATTCTCCCTGAAGGGATGTCGATACCGGGGCCAGCCCATGGGCGGCTGTGAAGAAGAGCGTACCGACATGGTCTCACCGGGATATGACGGTCCGGGAGAGAATCGGGATGAGTGATAGTTTGATGAATGGAGTGGAGGGGGACTGAAATGGGACCATCGCAGGGGCGATGGTGAAGTTGGGCTTGAACCTTGAAGAGGCTTCCAATGTATCCCCGTGGCAGGGAATCAAAGTCCGTGTAGTTCAGGATGGTGCCGGTAAACCGATGTGAAGGTGGAACTTGGCCCGATGAATGTCGTCAGCGAACCAATGTGAAGGTGGACCTTGGTCCGATGGGCATCGTCAGTGTACCGACGTGAAGGTGGACCTTGGTCCGATGGGCATCGTCAGCATGCCGACGTGAAGGTGGACCTTAGTCCAATGAGTGGTGGGCTTGAATCTCTGGAAGGCTTCCTATGTACCATGCCTTGACATTGATCAAAGACCTCATAGTTCAAAGGGTTTCATCGGTGAACCGACATGAAAGTAGACCCGTGGGTCCACTAGTGGTGGGCTTGAACCTTGGGAAGGTTTCCTACGTATCATGCCTTGACATGGATCAAAGTCCTCATAGTTCAAAGGATTGATGGAATACAGTTTAATGTCATGCGGGACGATAGTGAACCCTGACATGAATTAACGACGGGCGGTGGGTGTCGGTGATCCGACGTAAATGAGGGACCTTGGTCCGATGGGAGATGGGCTTGAAAATGGGGGGCATGGAACACCGACTCGGAGACGGTTTGGGCCAATGATTGTTGGGCTTGAACCTCAGGGAGGCTTCCTACGTACCATGCCTTGACACGGATCAAATTACTCGTAGTTCTGATTGGGGAATGCAGTTTAACGTCATGCAGGACAGGGGTGAACTGACATGAATGAGGTCAGAACGACCGGATGGTGGGTTTGAACCTCGTAGAGGCTTCCTACGTACCATGCCTTGACATGGATCAAAGTCCTCGTAGTTCGGGTTGGTCACAACGGCTTGTCGTCGGACTGGAATTGCAGTTTAACGTCGTGCTAGAAGTAGGTAGAACTCAACGTGAATGATGATGGGTGGGCTTGAACCTCGTGGAGGCTTCCTATGTACCACGCCTTGACATGGATCAAAGACCTCGTAGTTCAGGTGGGGCTTTGTCGGCGAACCGACGTGAAAGTGGACCCTAGTCCAATGAGTGGTGGGATTGAACCTCTGGAAGGCTTCCTACGTACCATGCCTTGACATGGATCAAAGACCTCGTAGTTCAGGTGGGAATGGGTGTGCAGTTTAATGTCATGCAGTACAAAGGGAGGGGCATACAGTTTAACGTCATGCTGGACGAGGGTGAAACTCATCGTGAATGAACGACCGAGCAATGTGGCTTGAACCTCATGAAGGCTTCCTACGTACCATTCCTTGACATGGATCAAAGTCCTCTTAGTTCGCTGTGGGTGGGGGTCAGGGTCGGTGCTCACTCTAAGCCCACATGAGTCATGCTCGGTGTGAGAAACAAGAGGTTGCAAGGACCTGACGTTCACGTCGCGAAGGGTGCGTTCGTGAGAAGCGAAGAGGGGCTTACGTGTTAGGTGGCCCATGGTGTTGGGACTTACTCTAGGATGGAGGCCCATGGTGCAACAAAGCGCAGCGAAAGAGGGATTTGGGACCAATGGTGGGAGATGCATCGTTCCCTATTATTCCCTCCACTGACCTTGGTAGTGGGGAAGTACGGAGATGCAGAGGTGCAGCCATCCGTTGGGGAAATAGGGTCACCCTTCTCCCATGAACATACGCCACTCTAGTAAGGAGGATATCATCCCTTGTGGATGGGTGATTCCATTCCTGTGGAGACGAGTGGTGTAAAAAATGTTCGAGCTGGGGGGACCCTGCGTGCGAAGCACGAGGTCAGGTCACAGTTTAATGTCATGTGTTGAGGACGTGGTGCTTGGAAGTTTAAAGTCCTGCAGCTCGGACGAGGTGGGTTCACTCCACACCTCTAAGACTTACATAACCGGTACCCTCTGGTCCTTGGGGAAGGGAAGGTACCAGTAAGGCCATGGTCAAGGGGGGTTGTTTAACGAACCATCAAGGGGTCCACGTTAGCGTGGCTATACAAAGAAGCAATAGCTGTTAGTGTGCCTATGTGAAGAAGCATTAGGCGAAGCAATGCTACGGGTGGTATTGTCCATGGGACTTTGAAATTACATCGTGCAAACCTAGAGGGTCGCACGGGAAGAGGAATCGCTAAGAAAAAGAGTGTGCTTCGCGAAGTGGAGTGCCTTGGCCTTATCATGGGGCATAGGTGTGAGTGGAAGGTGCTTCGCGATGTGGAACAGTGTTCGCGGAGTACTGCCTCGCGAAGAAGGGGTGACTCGCGAAGCAGGGTCCTACAAAGCAGTGTGCTTCGCGATGTGTAGCGATCCTGCCTTAGCATAGGGATCACTAGTACAAGTTGGGTGTTTCGTGAAGCATAAACGCTCCACGGCTGCCCGGGTTCCCTTGGGAATCCCCTTCCTTCGCGAATGCCCTTGATCTTCGTGATGGGCATCCCTCTCGGAAGAGGGGCTCAAAACGAGACAAAGCAAAGGCGTCTCGCGAAGTAGACGTACCTCACGGAGCTCATGATTCCCCGGGCAAAGAGTGCTTCGCGATTCGGGAGAGGAGAATCCGAAAGGTCGGATTGTCCGTCCTCAGGACTCAGGGGGAGTCCATTATTTAAAGGGAAGGGGCGCCGTGAAACAGAACTTGTGCTCCGCCTCTGGTGCTTTGCGGCACGCTCGCGAACGTCAACGTCGTCTGTGGAGGATACCGCCTCTGGAGCTTCGCGGCAGCTCGCGAACGTCAAATGCGTTCGTGGAGAATTACCACCTCTGGAGGATCGCGGCGGCTCGCGAACGTCAAATGCGTTCACGGAGCATTACCGCCTCGTGAGCTTCGCGGCAGGCTCGCGAACATCAAATGTGTTTGCGGAGCATTACCGCCTCAGGAGCTTTGCGAGGCCGCGATGGTCGGGGTGCTTCACAGCGGGGCTTCGCGTGGGTGCTTCACGTCGGTGCTTCGTGAGGCAGCGCGCCAGCCGTATTTTTTCATTCCTTTCTCTCGGGCCATATTTTGGCACCAACAAATGCCCCCCACAGACTTGGAGCCGAGGAGGGAGAAGGGTCGAAGTCTGAGGGAAAATCACCAAAATTGTCGGTGGTTCGCAATGCGGCTACGCGAAGGGGCCCCGCGGTGCTCTCCAGGGCCACGGATCCGGGCGCGCCGCGATGCTCCGCGCGGGTGAGGCGCGCCGCGATGCTCTGGGGTCTCCGCCTATAAATAGGGGGGTCGACCTCTTTTGTCTTCACGTACCTTTCTTGTCTTTTTGTGCTCTCGACTTCGCGAAGCTCTGCGTACTCCGTGACAGCCCTCCACGAATCGAGCTTCGTGGCGAATCGCGGGTCTCCGGCTCCACGTTCGCGCCATGAAAACCTCTGCTTTTCAGCCTTAGCCAGACTTCACGGCTTGGTCTCGCGCCCGATCTTCGCGATCCGGCTTCGCGATTCAGCTTCGCGGTCGAGCTTCGCGATCCAGCTGAAAAAAATTCTTTTCTAAGGGCCAGAGTTAAAATGGCCCATCAAGAGGCTCTATTGGGGGTGCTTGCAGATGCTGCTCGTCGAGATGAGATGGCCAACTGTCCAGGCCTGGGGGAGATGGTCTGAAGCCACTCAGACCACACTTCTTTGACAGATCTGCTATCGGAGGGCCAGAAGGATTATCCGCAATGCAAGAAACTGCCATTGTACGGCTTCGGGCTGAGGGATGACGTCTTTATCCCTGAGGCGAGTAGGGATGAACCAGCTTGCTGGTTCAAGAGTATACCATGCCAGCACCAATGGTTCAGGGCGGCCGATGGTCATGCACAAGAGAACTTCACACCCGTCACCGTTGACTGTCTCTACAACCATGTGAACGACATTGATGGGAATCCACTACAGCCGGAGACTTCCCCTCCCCTCTACCGTACCATGCGGAAGGCAGCTTTGCAGGATTCGAAGAAGGGATGGTCCGATGAGTGGGACCTACGCCAGGGCAGAAACTTTACTGATGACTGGGCCTGGGCCTACTGGGTTGGTTCCTCATGTGAGGAGTTCGGGGCCGAGCTGAGGAGAGTGGGGTTGTATGAGGCAGTGTGGGCCTCCCAATTCCACTTTTACCAACCCAAGAAACTGATGCCGGAATTGCTGAGCAGATGGTCATCTGGGACCAACACTTTTCACCTACATCACGGGGAGGTGGGCATCAGCCTGTGGGATGTCCACCAGATTTCTGGGGTTCCGATCTTGGGGGCCATGTATGATGAATTCCTCCCCGTCATCAGCGTGTGGGAGGATACAGAGCAAATGCCGTGACTGGCGTCAGCGCTAATGGCACTCGTCCTTGGAGAGGACAAGGAGGCAGTGAGGGATGTCCATTTTAGGAGATGGTTCAAATGCTTCCTGAATTTCCCAGAGAATCGAGAGTTCCCTCCGAGGCCTCGAACTTGTCCAAGGGTGGCCCAACGGGGCAAGGGGCACTCGTATTGGCGGGTCTTGGAGGACAGCCAATGGAAGACTTGGGGTTTCAGTGTCAGCACTGAAAAAGAGCCGATAGTCAGGCTGGCGGCATTCATTGCGGCTCTCATCTGTGGTTGGATCCTACTGGTGAGAGATACAAGCATGGGGGTGTGGCCCAGCTCGTTTATCATGGCGTCGATGTTGGCAATGGGGCAGCGGATCAATCTGGGGATTCTGATGCTCACCAAACTGTACAGAATGCTGCGGCATATTAGCGAGGGCAAGAAGCCGCCAAGGATATGTGGGCCCTTCCACCTCCTGTATGGGTGGATTGCAGTGCATATCAGGGGGATTTACGAGTATCCAAACCCCATTTCGCCACCGGGATCGAACTTCTGCCCCTCCATCCTGAACGCAGTCGGGAGCTTCCCATTCAAACTGGCCATTCCGATGGTACTGAATCAGGTGTGGAGGGAGGATGAGTTTAATTTCCACCCCTTCCCCTTGCCGATGGGGATACTTACTGATGACGGGCGGGGAATGGAAGAACATCGGTCTTACCTCCTGGCCTTTCGAGGTGGAGTTTTGGTGGCACAGATAGATCGTGAGCCACTCTGCGAACCGTACACCCCGCATCGGTTTGCAAGGCAGTTCTGGTGCCTCCAGCAGCTGACCCTGCAGGTCTACTGGGAGGTGCGTCATTAGGAGCACCCGTGTGTGATGAGGCAGCTATGGATCATGTTCACATGGGAAGATGGGAAGATGCGGATTGCATTGCCTCCATCCATCGCCGCTTTCGGATTGGTGAAGGAGTACGCCATCAGTTGGGAGGCTGCTTACCCAGGGGAGATGCTGAAGCAACCAACTATCCGGGTCGGTGACGGTGGGCCTCCTCTATCTCGAGGTTGGGGTCGGAGGGCAGCTAAGGCCGTTCGCGGTAGTGGGGCTGCCATGGCGGCGAGACCCGCACCGGCCGAGGGTATGGCAGCAGCGGTGGATCCAGTGATTCTGGAAGAGTAGGGTCATCCAGAGGGGTGGCCACCGAGGGGATTTCATAGGATATCCACTCAGGCTCCGGGGATGCGTCTGTGTCATATTGACATGGAAGAGGATGTCGTCTTCCCAGAAGCTTGGGACATTTGGGATGTCAACCGGCAATTCCTCAGCCCACCTGAGATATGGGCCCACCTTAATTGCCTCGGGATGGAATTACCTGGCACAGGCCCAGTTCGGGCTGGATTCATGGCATCTCTGGCAGAGACAGAACAGTACCTGGACGAGCTGGAGGATTATGTCCACTCCAGTGGTGTCCCTCTCCCAATGACAGACCGAGTGAGGGTACTGTTGAATCAGACGGTCCCCCCACAGTTATCGGCTACCGATCTGAGGGAGCGCTTCCCCTTGCCGGAGGAATCATAGGACTCCTCTCGGTAGGATGAGGCTGGAGGAGGGAGTCCATTGGAGGAGGGCGAGGTCAGAGACTGAGGCTCAGAATCCGACGATTTTGTGGAGGCTCTCGAGGTAGCATTCCAAAATTATTTCCTTACGATCTGTTCTTGGGTCACTATGGAATTCTCACCAATGTTTAAACCATGCAGGAGGAACTTGTTCGCAGGCCTCGTTCTCACTCCTTGGCAGGTGATGATGCGGGACCTTTAGAACCCGCGCCTATGGCTGCGTCCAGTTCCGCGTCTGGTGGGACCAGGGCGCCCGAGGTGGCTCCTCCGGAATCTCCAGACCTTCCAACAGTATACGGAGGGCCTCGTCTTGGGGTCCCATCAGCACCAGCTCAAGAGCAGCGCCAGGAGGTCGATCTCCGTAAGTCTCCTCTACCGGTTTCTTTGTTGTCACATGTAGGCCATGCCAACTAACGTTTATGTCCCTCTCTGTCAGACAGTTCTTCGACTGGCGTGGGCTGCTGTGGCAAGACTGGTCGGGATGTCTGGTGGCGCCCCTCCTAGGGGCATGCCAGTGATGGTGGTGATAGTCCCCCCATCTCCTCAAGCTGCGGCGCACATCATCACTGGTGGGACCACCAGCAGGGCCGTACCCGAAGTCATTGAGGTGGATTTCGAGGAAGAGGATCAACCGGTCAGTCCCAGTCCTGTCGCGCCTGCTTCAGTGCCAGGTGTCGTACTGGATTCAACACCAGATGTTGATCCTGCCGAGAATTTCCTGTGGGTGTACCCCGCGTACGAGCCTGCCAATCGCGCAGACTGGGACGAAACGACCTCCGATGAGGAATACAGCAGCATATTCCACCACCGGTCGTGGAAGCTGATCACGCGCTTTATCAAGGAAACCCCCAAGCGCAATGACTGGCCGAAATGGACAGGCTCTGCTAGCGGTTGCACGAACTGTGTGCTAGGGGAGTGGATGCCCAAAGTCCTCATGCACTTATCCGAGATCTTATGGATGAGAAGATTTGGGAGCATGATCATGGGCTCAGTGTGGGCTGGCAGTGGAAAAAGGCGACCAACATCAAGAAGCTCCATGAGGCTGAAGGCGAGGTCCAACAGATGCAGACCCGGGCATATGAGCTTTTAACCTCTCTTGATGCACAATCTGAGCTGGTCTCACGGTTGAAGGCCCAGCTGGCAGAGGCAGAAGAGCATATGAGGCAGACCTCTGGAAAGATGGCTGCCGTTCAAGCTGGCATAGAGAGGGCCAAAGCCAGGACTGACGAACTATGCCCCGCCGCTACTGAGGAGGAGCGGGAGCTGATTCAGCGGTAGGAAGCCTTGGATGCCGGAAGTCAACGGGTGGTAGAGATGCAATGCTATTTTGGTGGGGTCAACCCATCCATGGGGGGAGTCGAACCCCGAGTATTGTAACAAACCCAAAAAACCTTTTATTGGTACTTTCATGCATCAATTTTTTTCCTTCTATTTCAATGCCGTAGCGCGCACGATTTCCACTGTTTGAATTGCCTTGTTACATCCCTACAATGTTTTCGGGACGTTCGGCGACAATTCCCCAAGCCCACGTGGGTCGAGCCCGATGTGAGAAACATGAGATAGTTTCCCTCTCATCCCACCTAACATAGGAGTGGGGATCATGCTCCGGGAATCCGGGATTCAGATTACCAGTCCGGATTTCTGAAAGACAGGGGAGGCTTGATCGAAGAAGGAACATTCAGGATAGCCGAATTATCATTTCTTCAGAGTTCTCTTATGCACGAATGGGGCAACACCAGGGGCGCTAAAATCAGTCCAAATAGATGAAAATGGGAAGTATGAATCACGATACCCAACATCCGAAACACTGTGGGGATGGCGTGACAATAAGGGACAACCGTTAACCTTGGAGGAGAAGCGGTACACTTATTGCGTTAGCCTATAATGGGGACAACTAATGAGGCTTGACCATTGACCATGTTCGAAACACGGGACCATGTCACAAATGTTGTTGATCAATCCTTCAGGACTTTGGCCCAGGACAGTTGGCGGACCATAGGTCAGACATCCATACTGTTAGGGGGTCCTTCCAGACATGACCCGTCTTCCGGAACATTGGCCCATGACGGTAGGTGAGCTGATGCGTCATGAGACCAGGCCGTTAGGGGGTTCCTTCAGACATGAAAGTGGACGAGGGTCCGAATAAGGGGTACGCAAAGCGCGGAATATGGAGTGATGGTTTGTCCGAACAGAATCCAACACTTAGGTAGTTACACCACCATGGTGGGAGCACACCATATGGGCGCATCGGTCTGATCATGGATCATTCCTTCTTTGGGACAGGGCCTCTCTGGTGAGGGGACCTATCACTTCCCAGTGGGATCTTGGGGCATCCTGAACTTTTTCAGGGTAGAACCGAAGTTTAGTGTCATGCGTTGAGGACACGCAGACTCCTGTAGTTTAACGTCATACGATAAGACGTGGAGCAAAAGGAATGATCCCAAGAAGCGTGTGGTGCGGTAGATATGAAACTGCAGTGAATGAGGACTTGGAGTCCAAATCACACCACATATCCTCAGAGGAAACTCTTCAGGTCGAGGGACCAAGAGTGAGGATTAGGCTGGGCCCGAAGCAGAGTGGTTGGGCATTCTCACGTACCCCATGATGATGGGAATCAATCCATACGTAGTTCTAGAAGAACATTTTAACATCATGCGGGATGATGAGAAGCCTGGCCGTGTTGGTACACATCCTGCCAAAACTACTAAGCACACGTGAGTCGTGCTCGGTGTGGGAAACAAGCATTAGTGGTGGGAATTTCCCGACACTGAAAGGGGCAGGATAGGGAAAAGGGATGCTCGGTGAATACTGGCCCAATGACACTAACACAATCATTTAGCGCACCTAGATGTGCAAAGAGAAAGAGCCGAGTATGATGGAATTCCACTTGAACATGACGAAGTGGAAATGTGTGAATCATGGTGCTCGAGATTCAGATCATGATGATGGTGGCGTGACGATGGAGGATAACTTCTGACCATGTTCGCAACACAACATCCTGTCACGTTAGCCTAGAATGGGGACAAACAAATGAGGGTTGACCATTGACCATGTTCGAAACACGGGACCATGTCGCAAATGTTGTAAAATATCCATTGGGACGTTGGCCTGAATCGATTGGAGGGCCCTTAGGTCCAGCATTCATGGATAGCCCTTAAGCCTAGTATCCATGTCCTCCGAGGGTCCTTTTGGATGTGGAGGAGTATATGGATCCAAATAGCGAGTTCATGAAGCTTGGTCATGGGACGCGGGGAATGTCCGTATGAAAATCCCACACTTCGGGCTCTTTGTCGAAACACATCATAATACGACAACAAGACGTATTAGAGAGAGGGAGTAGATTCCTTTCCCATGGGGAGATCTTAGTCTAGGGTCATAGAATTCGGACCATGGATGGGTAAAGGGAGAAGGGGATACATGGCAAGGCGGTTACAAAACCCAACGTGAATGAGGACCTAAGCCCTACTTACCATGCATTCTCTAGGGAAGTGCTCAAGTCGAGGGACCGAACACACAGGTTAGGCTGGGCCCGCGGGGAAGTGACCGGGCGCTCCTACGTATCACATAAGGATGAGAGTCAAGCCATACGTAGTTCTAAAGGGTGGCACGGTAAAGTACGAGTGCTAGGGGAAAAAGGGGGAGTGCGGCCGTGGCCCTTGCACTAAAAGAAGCGGAATTTGATTAAGTATTGTTTGTTTTTATAAGGTGAGTGTTTTTTTTGTGAAGAGACAGTCCAAGAGTAGTAGGCCGTGGTGTCGCCACATGGATCAAGCCGTGATGGGCGTTGACAAATGGCATGGCACGTGACCAATACCCAACGTGATGTCCTCTACAACGAGGTCACCACAATGCAGTGCCGTTTTTAGTCGTGCGGCCAGGATGATAATGTCATAGTTTAGGGTTGTATGATAGGACCAAGCATGCATTTTATCGTCATGCAGCGCAGACGTAGCAGAGACGATGCTAGGCGGGAATGTGCGCAGTGTTATAAAACACAATTGATGGAGACATGATCCCACGTCACATTGTACGCCATTCGGAGAGGGAGACCTTAGGCCGAGGGGCCTATATAAAGGTAAGTGGTGAAACAGGGGGAGAGACTGGCTCCCTAAATGGGATGTACCCGAAGACAGGGCATCCGGGCGGTCCTACGTATCCCATGAAGATGGGAATCAGGCTGAACGTAGTTCTGGATAGATCTTAGTTTATGGTCTTAGAGCTCGGACCATGGGAGCCCCGAAGGAAGACATATTGCAGCTTTGTCCCCTTGACATGCAAAGGTGCACTGAGGGATAGCGCCAAAAGTGTCGAGATTCCACTTGGACATGATGGGGTGGAAAATGATGTGAATCATGCAACCAACATTCGAGGACTGAAGGGGATGGCATGCCGACAGAGGATTGCTGCTGACCATGTTCACAACATAGCATCCTATCGCGTTAGCCTGAAATGGGGACAAACAAATGAGCATCGACCACTGACCGTATTCGCAACGTGGGATTTTATCGATTTGTTGTCCAAAACCCTCAGGGGCGTTGGCTCGTAACGGTAGGAGAGCCCTTGGGCATTGTATCTAGGTCGTTATTGGGGGTCCCTCCGGGTGTGAAAGGTAATGGAAGCCTGAATGGAGGGGAAAATGAAGCTTGACAAGTGGAAAGAACTTGATCAAGTTGAATCAGACACTCTTGGTCCTAGACCAGAGTACTCTTAACACATGGGTTGGTAGCTGCATGGAGTCGAGGGACTCAACTTGAGGGTGATCGAGAGATGGGAGATTCTCAGGATATGGGGGCGTGGTGCCCAAAGCCTTGTATCATACCTACATATCCCCCTCCTGGAGAGGGATAGACCAAATGGCATAGGTGACCGGGAGATCAGGAGATCTCTAAGAGGTGGGGCTGGACCCGAAGCCTAGACATTCAGGTGGTCCTACGTATCCCATGAGGATGGGAATCAAGCCACACGTAGTTCTGAAGGGTGCCTTTTAATGTCATGCTGGACAAGGAATATGGGGGCTAACTCTCAGGACGGGGGTGTGCGTGGTGCAGCTATTGCAAACCCGACGTGAATGGGGACGTAGTCCTACACTACGCCACGCGGTCCCGTAGTCGGGGTCCTGAAGGCAGGACCAGAGAGGTGAATTTGCTGAACTCAAGCAGGACCCACAGACAAGGGGTATAAGCATTCCTACGTATCCTATCAAGATAGGAATCAAGCTGAACGTAGTTCCAGATGAGAATCTTAGTTTATGGTCTTAGAGCTCGGACCATGGATGGCGACAACTTCCCGAGTAAGCACAGATGTCAACCCGATCCCTAAGCCCACGTGAGCTAAACTCGGTGTGGGAAACAAGGGGGTATCCTCATCGCAATACTTGGGGCGAGTCAAACGGTAGTTGGTATAGAGCCCCGAAGGACACCTTCGACACGGCTCGTTCCCCCAACACACAGACGTGCACGGAGGAAAAGTACCAAAAGTTCCGAGACTCCACTTGGACACGGTGAAGTGATGAAGGGCATGAATTGTGCACTCGACATTTTGGGCCTAATGGGTTGGCATGGCGAGAGAGGAAAACTATTAACCATGGTGGAAATGCAGCGTCCATATCGCGTTAGCCTGAGGTGGGAACAACAAACGAGCATCGACCGCTGACCATATTCGCAACGTGGGATTTTATCGATTTGTTGTCCGAAACCCATAGGGGTGTTGGCCCGTAACGGTAGGAGAGCCCTTGGGCGTAGTATCTAGGCCATTCTTGGGGGTCCCTCCAGGTGTGAAAGATGATGGAAGCCCTGATGCAGGGATACGCAAATCCTGGAAAGCGGGTGAAGATGTGTCCGAGTAAAGCTTAGCATTCCAGGTAATAAAATAGATTACTCTTAGGCACATTGGTGAACCGCCGAAAAGGGATCGACAAAACAGCTCATTAGGGAGAGGTACATGGCGTGGTCATTACGAGACCGACGTGAATGAGGACATAATCCCACACCACACCATATAATCCCCTCATAGAGGAAGGGTAGGCCAATGTGCCAAGATGGGATGAAGATTCCCGAGGGATGGGGCTGGACCTGAATCCTAGACGTTCAGGTGGTCCTACGTATCCCATGAGGATGGGAATCAAGCCACACGTAGTTCTCCAAATGTAGTTTAACATCATAAGGGACGAAGAGGGGAGTAATATACCCCTAAACAAGGGAGGTGTACGGTATGGCGAAGAAGCCGACGTGAATGAGGACGTAGTCCTTCACCACACCATACAATCCTATAAGAGAGGACCTGGGCCGTGGCCCGGAAAGGCCAAAGGGCCTGGTGGTTAGGCATTGGTCAGGAAGTCCTGACCTGCTTGTAGTTTAATGTCTTACAATGAGGACGAGGGTCGGGGACCCGAGAAGGCCAAGGGGCCTGAGGCTGGGCCTCGTAAAGGGAGGGCGTACGACATGGTACATGATCCCGATGTGAATGAGGATGTAGTCCTACACCACACCGTACACCCCAGGTAAGAGGGGTCCTGGGCCGGGGGGCCCGAGAAGGACAAGGGGCCTAAGGTCAAGCATCAGTCAGGAAGGCCTGACTGGTTTGCAGTTTAATGTCTTACATGAGGACGAGGTTCGGGGACCCGAGAAGGCCAAGGGGCCTGAGGCTGGGCCTCGTAAAGGGAGGGCGTACGACATGGTACATGATCCCGATGTGAATGAGGACGTAGTCCTACACAACACCATACACCCCGGGTAAGAGGGGACCTGGGCCGGGGGGCCCGAGAAGGCCAAGGGGCCTAAGGTCAGGCATCAGTCAGGAAGGCCTGACTGGTTTGCAGTTTAACGTCTTACATGAGGATGAGGGTCGGGGACCCAAGAATGCCAAGGGGCCTGAGGCTGGGCCTTGTAAAGGGAGGGCGTACGACATGGTACATGATCCTGACGTGAATGAGGACGTAGTCCTACACCACACCGTACACCCCGGGTAAGAGGGGACCTGGGCCGGGGGGCCCGAGAAGGCCAAGCGGCCTAAGGTCAGGCATCAGTCAGGAAGGCCTGGCTAGTTTGCAGTTTAACGTCTTACATGAGGATGAGGGTCGGGGACCCGAGAAGGCCAAGGGGCCTGAGGCTGGGCCTCGTAAAGGGAGGGCATACGACATGGTACATGATCCCGATGTGAATGAGGACGTAGTCCTACACCACACCGTACACCCCGGGTAAGAGGGGACCTGGACCGGGGGGCCTGAGAAGGCCAAGGGGCCTAAGGTCAGGCATCAGTCAGGAAGGCCTGACTGGTTTGCAGTTTAACGTCTTACATGAGGACGAGGGTCGGGGACCCAAGAAGGACAAGGGGCCTGAGGCTAGGCCTCGTAAAGGGAGGTCGTATGGCATGGTACATGAATCCGTCATGAATGAGGACGTAGTCCTACACCATACTATACACCCCTATGGGGAATCAGGGCCGTGGGCCCGATTGCCAGCACCACCCGGGGGGAAGTTTGTCACCTCGGAATGGGGAAGAATGAATCACTGCTCTCGGGGTGGACCCGAAGATCCAGGACACTATTGACCATGTTCGAAACACAGCATTCCTATGGTGACCCGATATGGGAGCAACAAATGAGCATCGACCGCTGACCAAATTTGCAACGCGGGACTTTTATCGGCTTGTTGCTTGAAAACCCTTGGGGGCATTGGCCCGTATCGGTAGGAGATCCCTTGGGCGTAGTATCCAGGCCATTCTTGGGGATCCCTCTAGGTGTGCAAAAATGATGGAATCCCAGTCAAAGAGTGGGTGAAGCATAGCTGTATCCATCCATGAAAGAGGCAAACATCTCCAGGGGGGATGTGCAGCCGGGTCGAGGCTTGCTCGATGTGAGTTGGGGAAAAAGTATGCACCCTGTCATGTCTTGACCCGAGGAGAAGATTTTGGCTTTTGGGCTGGGCCAACGGACGAAATGTCCGGGCATTCCTACGTATCTCATGAGGATGAGAATCAATCCATACATAGTTCTTGAAGGCCATGCAGTTTAGCATCATGCGGTGAGGACGTGGGAGGATAGAAGAACGGGAGTGGGCACATGGTGTGACCCTTACAATCCCTGTGCGAGCGGGGTTGTATGAGCGGGGCTAAGAAAGCCTACTCCCTGCTACACAAATATCCTCCAAGGAAACTACCCCCAGGGGGGATAGTGGAAGAGAAATGCTTGGGTCTGGGCTCAAGATGAGGCGTCCGAGCGTTCCTACGTATCCCATGAAGATGGGAATCAAGCCACACATAGTTCTTGAAATGCAGTTTACCGTCATGCAGGACGAGGAGCATCTCATTTGGGGATATGTAAGGTATGGCAAGCAATCCTACGTGAATGAGGACGTAGTCCTACACTATACCATACAATCCCGCTAGAGGGTAAGTCGAGGAAAAAACCAAGGGGCCTGGGGCCAGACCGCGGTCAGGGAGACCTGACCAGATTGCGGTTTAATGTCTCGCAGTGAAGACAGGGGGGCAGGGGCCTAAGGAGGCCAAGGGGCCTGAGGCTGAGCCTCGGTCAGGAAGGCCTGACTGGCTTGCAGTTTAACCTCTTGCAGTAAGGACGGGGGGCCAGGGGCCCAAGGAGGCCAAGGGGCCTGAGGCTGAGCCTCGGTCAGGATGGCCTGACTGGATTGTAGTTTAACGTCTTTCGGTAAGGATGGAGATGCAGTTTTAGGTCGTGCAGGACCATCTCGCAGTTTAGGGTCGTGCAGGACCCTTTTTCCTTAGGCAAAGTATCGCTTGATGAATTTGGCATTAGTGGGAGGGGTTATATGCTTTCCATCTGTGGTCACCATGAAGTATGCTCCATTGGGGCAAACCTTATGGATGATATAAGGCCCTTCCCATTTGGGTTCTAATTTTGGCGGTTTTCTACCGGGAATCATTGGCGCTCGAAGGTCCAGTACCAGGTCGCCCTGTAGAAAAGAGTGGAGACGAACCTTCTTGTCGAAGGCCCTCGCTATCTTGTCCTGATGCCTTTCCAGATTGTGCAGGGCATGAAGCCGGTTCTCGTCCAGTGCTTCTAATTCGGCTAGACGGATCTCGGCTACCTCATCTGATGTCTGGTGATCATAAAATGCAGTGCGTAGCGACGGCATCTGGATCTCAATGGGTAGGACGACCTCAGCTCCATACACCAGGGAATATGGGGTCACCTGGGTAGAGTTGCGAGTCATCGTCCGGTGGGCCCAGAGGGCGTTGGGGAGCTTTTCCGGCAAAGTTTTCTTGTTCTGACCAACCATCTTCTGCAGAATGTTTGAGAGGGTCTTGTTGAATGCCTCGATCTGTCCATTGGCCTACGCGTGGTAGCGAGAGGTATGGTTCGACCGGATGTCGTACTTGGCGTACAATTTCTTCAATTCAGCTACTCGGAAGTTGGTGCCGTTATCAGTGAGGACGGCATGAGGTACCCCAAACCGGTGGATAATGTTGGAGCTCACAAAGTCAACGATGGAACAGGCCTTGACCTCTTTGAGTGGAACTGGCTCTGCCCACTTGGAGAAGAAATCTATAGTAGTCAGGATGAACCTACAATGGCGGGCTGTTGCCGGCGGATATGGTCCCACTACATCAAGTCCCCATACCGCAAATGGCCAAGAGTACTTGGTGGGGTGGAGGGGCTCCGGCAGCCGATGCAAGAAGTTGGTGTGTACTTGGCACTCATGGCATCTCTTGGAATATCCAATACAATCGTGGATCATAGAGGGCCAAAAGTACCCCAACCTCCGGTTTTGATGGGACAGCTTTGGCCCAGCTTGATGGGCGCCACAGGAACCGGCGTGAACCTCTTGAATAACCTGAGGTATCTCTACTCATTGGATGCAACGGAGGAGGACACTATTGAAACTCCGCTTATAAAGGATTTGTTCAAGACTGGGGCCGCTCTGGAGGGTAAATTGCAGCGCGTGGCGTCGAATTCGCTCGCGCTTGGCTCGGTCGTCCAGGAGGCGACCATTTGGGAGATAATCGACAAAAGGTGCCCTCTAGTCAGGAGTGGCTTCAACGACTGCGCCTGACGAACCCGGGACCCCTGTCGCGGAGGGTCCGGTGGTGAGATGACCTACCCACAAGCCATCATTGTCCTCTTGGGTGGCGGGGGCAATGACTCTCCGGCGTGCCACGTGTATGATCATATCATTTTGCTCGGGTTCTGCGAGCGACGCGGCTAAGCCAGCCAAGGCATCTGCTTGACCGTTCTGTGATCGTGGGACATGGGTAACCTCTGGTCAAGGAGAGAACTGGGCCATTAGGCGGAGGGTGCACTCCAGCAACGATGCAAGCTCCGGCTTCATGACGACGTAGTCGCCATTAACCTGTTTGATTACCTGCTCAGAATCTCCCTTCACATGTAGATGGGGTACATGGATGTCAAGGGCCAACTCGAGGCCGGTAATGAGAGCCTGGAACTTTGCACCATTGTTCGTATAGTCTTATGACAACAGGAATGAGTATGTCAGCACGACTTGTGCCGGGGTAATGAAGACAATACCCAGGCCCACTCTGTTGAGCTTGGGATCGTTGAGCCTCCTACCAGTGGGGCTCCGGGAGGCGCCGTCGAAATGCATTTGCCAACATGGGACAACATGATCGACTGAGAGGATCGTATCATCAGGGAAATCTAGGTCCAGAGATTGATCTGCGGAGGTTGGATGGGCAGCTAAAAAGTCTGCCAACGCCTATCCCTTAATGGCCTTCTGAGGTACGAACCTGATATCAAACTGCTGGAGAATCACCGCCCACCGTGCTAGTCGGCCAGTCAGCATAGGGCGGTTCAGGATGTACTTCAGTGGGTCTACCCGGGAGACCAATTGCACCTCATGGTGCTGCAGGTAATGTCGCAACTTCTGCACGGTGAAGACGAGTGCAAGGTAGCTTTTTTCGATAGGGGAGTATCTGACCTCCGTATAGAGAAGCATGAAGCTGAGATAGTAGAGACTGTTCTCAGTACCCTCGTTATTCTTCTGGGCGAGCAGTGCACCAAGGGATCTTTCTAGGGTGGTCACGTAAAGGACCAGCGACTTTCCGGAGATGGGCGGCATCAAGACCGGAGGTTGGAGCAGATACTGCTTGATTTCCTCGAAAGCGGTCCGACACTCCTCATCCCATTCGTAGGCGGAACCCTTCTTCATGAGCCGGGAAAAGGGCTTACACTTGCCGAACAGATTCACGATGAATCGGCATATATAGGCTAAGTGGCCTTAAAGGCCTCGAAGATACCGAATGTTGCTTGGGGGAGGCATTTGGCTGATGGCCTTGATCTTCTCCGGGTCGATCTCGATACCTCGGTATCAGACAACAAAGCCCAAAAACTTCTCAGAGGTGACCCCGAAGGCACACTTTAGTGGGTTCATCTTCAGGTGATGGGAACAGAGGAAACCGAACACTTTCTCAAGGTCTTGATATGGTCCTGGCGCTTACATGATTTGACTACGAGGTCATCCACGTAGCATTCCACCAATGTCCCGAGAATCGTCTTGAATATGTGATGCATGGCCCTCGGATAAGTGGAACCTGAATTTTTCAAGCCGAATGGCATAACCTGGTAGAAAAAGGTACCTTGGGGAGCTCTCAAGGCAGTGGACTCCTCGTCTTCAGGGGCCATCCAGATCTGGTTGTACCCGGAATACCCATCCACGAAAGAGAGGGCCTGGAACCTGGCCGTGGCATCAATCAATAACTCCGTCACCGGGAGTGGGAAGTTATCCTTTGGTCAGTGGCGATTAAGATCGCAAAAGTCGATGCAGACTCTGATCTGCCCATTCTTCTTCCTGACTGGCACAATTTTAGTAAGACACTTGGGGTACTGGACCTCCTTAATGAAGTTGGATTTGATTAGATTGTCAAATTGGGCCTCAACCATAGCACCATGAGAAGGGTGCATCTTCCTGGGAGGCTGCTTAAACCAACGATGTTTTGCCGGGAGGCCCAGATGGTGAACGAACACCTGGGGATCTAGCCCTAGCATCTCATTGTAACTCCAGGAAAACACATCACGGTGCTGTTTGAGGAAGTCTACGTACTGCTGCCGCTCCTCGAGGGACATGGCTGTACTGATCAATGTGGGTCTCGAATTTGCCTCGCTACCAAGGTTCACCTGTACCAGTTCATCAACCGTGGTAGATACGCCTTCTTCAAAGGCTGGGGGAGCATCCTCAAAGTCTTCCTCCCCACCCGTGGGGGGACTTCCCGCGACGATAGATGCTTCTGGGCTATCAAAACCTGAGGGGCAACTGGTGCCGGATTGGGCAGCAGTGGTCATATCATCGGGAGACTCACTCACCATTGAGACCATAGCAATGAAGGCTTTCGATCCTATCCCATCTGGCCTTTGGCCTAAGGGGCCACATTTGATGATATCAAAGCAGTGGTGACGTGTCGTCTCGAGTCGGTTAATTCCAACCCGGCGGAAGAGACACGTATAACGTCCCGCCGTTGTCATAATCTTGAAATCCTGGTACCGTACAGGGGTAGGAGGTTCCGGGATCACCTGAGACTGGTTGATGTAGGAGTACGAGGTGATTTTCCGCCGTCGCCTGGACACGGGAACATGCCTTCCTTGCGTACGTGAAACAACAAAACATTGCCCCATGTCAGGGGTCGTGACCTCCAACCGGTGGATCGGGAGGATGTAGGCATCATCCATGCTTTCCCAGGGATCACTTGTGACCGGGGCGAGTTCATCCTCGCTTACTAGGATTTGATTATCCTTAATTTTGTAATAACCCCCATCCAGATAGCGGGCCTCACAAGAAGTGAAAGGGGACGCATCTCCTTGGAGCACGCCTACTCGACCGTTGAGTGAGTACTTGAGGCACTGGTGATACGACGAAGGGACCGCTGCATGCAGATGGAGCCATGGCCTACCCATCAATGCGTTGTAGGTGGTGTCCTGAGAGACGACCATGAACTCGGTGCTGGCAATTAAGCCACCGAACTGATTCTTCAGGCGGATCTTGCCGACTGGAGTTTGCTCGGTCCTATCGTACCCCTGGATCCTGAGGTCAGAGGGAGTTAAATCACCTTCAGACAGACCCATCTTTCGCAACGTCCGAGTCGGAATTAGATTGATTCTGGAACCTGTGTCAACGAGGCAGCGGTAGACTTCCACACCATTGAAGTGGCCAGCGATGTACATCGGGCGAATGTTCCCCTGTATAGGAGGGTCCTCATCTTCATCGGAGAACAAGATAACCGCCTGACATTCGGCGTTTTCAATCGTCTCGGTATGGAAGGCTTCTGTAGCTGCTACCTCCATCTCAAACTGGAGGGGGATCCTTAGGGCCTCGACAAGTGCCTCACGCATTTCAGATGACAGGCGAAGGGCCTCGAGGATAGAAAGCCTCGCCGGGATGCCATCCAGGTGCTTCAGGACATCATACTTTTGTGTCAAATGCGAACCTCTACTTACAGGAGGTCGTTCGGCATTTGGAGGCACAGAGGGTCCTACCGGTTGAACCGGTGATCGGCTAGTACTGGGTACATCTTGCTGCCTACTAGTAGAAGTCTGGAGACTAGTCGCTGGACTAGGATTGGATAGCGGAGGCTGGCCTGTAGATGTGCAAGACTGACTTTGATACGAATGAGGCAGCTCTCCCTGATCCAGTAGCACGAACGGCGGTGGAGGTAGATCCGAGGGCGTTAGATGGGGTTGCGCGTGCTGAGATCTGTGCTGAGCCTGCTACCTGGTCTCAGTAGCATGCACGGCTTGGCCAAAAGTGCCTGCTGACGTACCTCGATGACCAGCGCGGTTGCGATTCCGCTGATCTTGACGTCGGCTGGGAACGTTGGGGAGGTCTTCCTGGCGTTCCCCCTCGTCGGGGGTCATATAGGGCTTCACCAGCTCCATGGTGTTAACCAAAGCGTACCCCTGGCTGTCGCTCGAGGAGTCATCCACCGATAGGCGGATTCTGGGAGGAATCCCCATTGTAGGGGGAATAAAATCACCGAGAGTGCGGGATGACGACGACACCGGCGGTGCGCGTTGCTTTTTCTTGCGTCGCTGCTGCTTGCCCTTTTGGGAAGAGGCCGACTGTGAAGACAATGCGGAGGCACCGACTACTTCTTCTGAAGGTTCTTACTGCTTCAGGTGTGCCCAGATGATACCATGGGCATGAACGACGGTTTTCCGAGCCATCCAGTCGTTGTATTTCTGAGATCCGCGGCTGGGGACCTGCTGCCACTCGCCTTCGCTGTCACTGCCGATCTCTGATCCTGCAAAGACACCTGCCACATGCGCTGGTGCTGGGCCCAACTTGACTATGTTGTTGTTGACCTGGTCTTGAAGCCAGTCTTTAAAAAAATAGCATTGCTTTAGGGTGTGCCCCAGAATCCGATGATAAGGGCAGTAGTTGGGGTGATCGGTGAGATTCGCCTCTGCCGGCATTCTGCACTCAGGCAGACACACAATCCCTTGCTCTAGAGCACTTCAGAAGTAGAAAGGGACCTGATTTTCGTTGAACGAATAAGTCTGGTACCTTCTTTCTGGATAGGGGGCCCTGGGGGCCTGGCCCTAACGAGGGGCCGGAGGGGCCTGCCGAGGAGGCGGCGCCTGATTGTCTCGCCTAGGTGGCGGTGGCGCATTGTGTGGGGGAACCTGTCGGTTTTGAGGCGGTCGCTGCTGGGCAGGAGCCTGTGCTTGAGGTGGAGGACCTCTACGGGGTTGCGGGGATGGTTCCACCATAAGTAACTCCAGCTGCCTCGGGGCTTCTATTTGGGCCACCGTGGCGGGTTCAGCCCTGGCGGTCCTCCTGGACGAGATCATAGGGGGAAACAAACGTGCCTGACTGGCCTGTTGCAGGGCTTCCCCAAGGAATTGAGCCTTATCTGAGAAATCTCTGAACCCTCCAGGGTAGTTCTTGGTGATCATGGAGGGTACCCGCTCTGTCTTGACGTTCCCCACACACATCGTTAGTAGTTTCTCCTGAGTCAGTGGCATATCGAGGGAATACGCAAGTCCCTTCCACCGGGCAATGAAATCTGCAACCCGCTCATCAGGCCTTTTCTTGCTCTTGAAGAGGTCTGCAATGCTGGTCTTCTGCGTGGTGGAGTTGAACTGGTATAATAACTACCGGCGAAGGTCCTCCCAACTGGTCACCGATCCGATAGGAAGCTGGCTGTACCAGACGAATGCCATACCTTCCAATGTATGTACGAAACATCGGATCTTGGCGGCTTCTTGCTGAGCCGGGGTCCCCAGCATGGGGCCACACCTGGAAGAAAAATGAGCCAAGTGCTATGGTGGGTCCCCTGTCTCGTTAAAAGATGAGAAAGTGGGGTTCCCAAAACCCAGAGGTGCGAGCATATCATCCACCCACGCGGGATAAGGCTTGCCATCCGGTGGGACTGCCACCTTCCGCGTTTCCAACGGTTTGAGGCGGGCCGTGAGCGCCGCGATAAGATCATCTGGGTGGGGGTCCCTGTATTGACGGGGGTCCCTAACCACAAGTTCATTGCCAGGTTCTTCAACATGGTAGATGGCTTCGGCCACTCGTGGGTCAACTGGCTGGACGACCTGCGGGGCGACTGGGGGAACCCGGACTGGATTCTTCAAATTGCCCCGTCTCTCGGGGGGATTTGGCGAGACGTATCGCGCCCTCTTGCCATACGTTTCGGCTTCTGCCCTGTCTGCGGCAGTAGCATGATCAGGGTTTCCTAGAGGCATCTCACCGGGTGGGAATTGTTCCTGCCCCTGCTGCCCCAGACTGGGATTACCATAGTCGGGTCGCCGCTCTGCGGCGTGCTCAGCCAAGAGTTCGTCAACCAGCCTCTTCTGCTTAGCAAGCAGCTGGCGTAACGTGTCCTTCTTGGGATCTTCGTCAGTTTTCTGCACAGAGGCAGACGGGTCGGAGTGCTTGACAGTTCCGACGTTCTCCTTACCCTTTCCGGTGTTTCGACTGAGTACCAGCGACTCGGTGGGTATGGGGAGACCAAGTAGGTTCCTCTGCTGATGGGTAACTCTCCCTGATGGGTCCAGTAGTGACGGTACGCCCTCGGAGGGTAAGTCTCCATCAAGGAATTCAAGCTCGTCTTCCTTGTCCACGATGTCAGCCATGTGTACCGCGACCCCTCTCGAGGGCATGTCCTCGATGTCGCATAGCGAATCGGGCTGCTGTCGGATAGGGTCGAAGAGGAGAGCGGCATAGTGTCCCCAACCACGGACTTGCACATGGAGGGTGGATTCCCTGACGATTCTGCGGAGTGCTTTAAAACTATGAATGCATTTTCGTTGAAGGGTGATCGGGAGGCCTGGCGACTCAGGGTGCTGGGCCACAAGGAGTGCAGCCGCATCGATCAGGCGGCACTGCTCACTGATTTCTTCGAAGTGCTCTCGACTTCTGGGGTACACCACCCATTCGTAATTAAGGCAGAAGTGTGTCGCCCATAGGGTTCGACAAAAGAACCCCACTTCTTCATAGGTAAGAGACTCCGGTACGCGAAAATTCAGCGCCGCCGTCGGCCAGAACTTTTTCGGGAAGTAATCCGCTGCGAGAATACTCCAGAAGCTCCTGGGCTCGGACTCAGGGTCTGGCCCTATGTTACCCCACTCTTCAACCGGGGGCGGCTGAGGGACCGGTAGCGGTACCAAGGCGGACCTCTGGGATAATAAGCTCGGCGGTGGGGAATATGGCGAACGAGCTGACTGGCCGCCGAATTCCGGGCCATCCTCCGAAGAGTGAGGTGACCTGGACACGATGTCACGATACAACGGGCTGATAGTCACAGCTTCCTGAACAGGATCCGTGGCTACCGGCGACAGGTCATGTCATCTCTCTACCGTCGTTGGCCCCCAAAATAACTCTCCGTGATCATTGGTAGAGGTAGAGGGCGCTTCTGGTGACTAAGGTGGTGGTTGCACGGTCGAGACCTGCGGAATTCCCAAGATTTCTTCCTCTTGGATGTACCTGCGGAGAGAGATGGGAATCTAGTGGACCTCAAATTCCGGGAGAATGAGGCTAACGCATCTGGTTCCTGCCCCAGTCTTTGATACAGAGCAGCGGGGAGAAGGTTCCATTGCTGAATCGCATTCTGCTTCAGAGTCGGAGAAGCGGGTAGGTTTGATCTCCACCCGGGCCTTCCCAGGGTTCTTCTTATGGCGGCGAAGACCCGCTCTCCTGCCCCGGGGTGGCTCTTCAGGACAGGGTTGATCCCTATCAGGCAGCCTCGGGGCGGTGCTAGCGCCGTGGCGGAGAGAACCCCCTCTCGAGATAGCGGAGGTGCGAGGGGCGCCTGGGAAAATGTCGAAGGTTACATGGGGAGGACCTCCATGGTCGATGCGGGAGGAGCGAGGCTGACCTTCACTCCTTGAGTTGTTGGGGCGAGGAGGACCTTTGCCGGTTGCAGAAAGGACGTAGGGAGGGCCCCCACATTGGAGAAGGACCGGATGGACGGCTCCTTCAGATCGGCGGTCGGGGGCAGGAGGATGGACTCCATACCCTGTATAGTGGGCGCGGGAAAGGTTTCCGCGCTGAGCGTCACTGCCGCGAGACAGGTCTTCCTTTGGAATGGGGGTAGCACAAGGCATGCCTCCATGACGAACTTCGGAGCGGGGAAGGCCCATGCTTTGTGGAGTAGTGGTACGGGTAGGGCCTCCGTACGGGGCGACATCACCGCGGGTTAGTTCGCGGCGATCACCACTTGGGCCTGCAACCCGGAGAGTCAACCCAGCCTGCCCGTGGGGCGGTTGGGGTCTCGATCCTGGTTGGGTAAAGGAGTTCCCCTGCTCAGTGTATGTAGGGGATTCATAATGCACGTCGGCGGTGGCTCGGGCCACTGTAGTTGTTGACATCGATGCGCCTGGGCGAGCGTCCTCAGCCCAGGCCCGGCGCTGACGTTGGGTCAGGCGGGCTGGTGCAGGTGGTGCAGGGACGTAGCCTGCCTGCTCTTCCTGTGGAGTCATACGACGGCACTGACGTGGCTGGGCGGGAGCTCTCGCCCGGAGCCCTTGGGTCGGGACCCTGAGCGGGCTGAGCCGGACGGCGCCCGCCTATTCAGCGTAAGGCGAGGAGTCGTCAAGGCGTTCCATAGAAAGGCTCCCGAAACAGTTGAACGTTGGGGTGGGGAGAAGGGGCTCCCTGCGCGGCCTATTAGGGCGGCGTTGACGGTGGGGACTGGACGGCTCCAGGTCCAGGTGGGCCATATCCCAATTTGGGATGACCCCTTCCTCCTCGTACCTGCGCACGAGGTTGTTGATCACCCTTCACTGGATGACCTCTGATGGGGAAAGGGGACATGGGCGCCCCATATTCCGTGATGTGGCGGCCGTCGTGGCGGTAGTGGCGCTATGTGGGGTGGCCATGGCGGTGTTTCCCCTGCCCCTGCGTAGGCTAGCGAGCAGTGATCGCGTCTCTGTAACAACAACTTGGTTCCTGAGAAACGAAGGGATCAACTCATCAGTACTGAGAGGAAATGGATTGACAGCCAGTGCCCCAGAGTCCTTCCATTCTCCACGTCTGTAAGAAGGATCCATGCCAACACGATGCAGAATGGAGTGCCCCGCGTTCTACTGCACCGACTTCCGGTGAGTTTCACGATAGGCCCGCTATTTGCTTGGCAGGACCAGGCGCCAGATATCTGGATCCGGTGACACTTCAATCTACTGGCGTCTCGAACGCTACTAATCTTCATATTGAGGAGAAGAATTTCATGTCGGGTTCACCATTTCTGTTTCCAATGCTTTTGCCGGGGCGTGCACGCATCCGTCCATCTGCGGAGGAGGATGCACGGCGCTTTGTTGCCCCGCATTCCCGCTTTCCAAATGCGGGCAGCATTCGCTCCTTATTCAGGGACGTCTGCTCCTTGATCGAAACGGGGTGATGGGATGTCGGTTCTTCCTTCTGTGGATTCCTCCTCAGAACTCGTCACCTAGTCCGGGTCTCCCTCATAGATTTAATACGTAGTTCGTGAAACTCTTCCCAGTGCCATGTTTGCATGGACGCTGGTTAATTACACTGCTTCTGTCGGGACATTCCAAAGGGTCTGGTCAGGGCAGCAACCTTCAGTCAGGGGAGTAGTCACGTTGAGGCATCAGTAGCGTGTCTGGATGCTGGGGAACCTGGCATGTCTGGCTGTTATCCCTGGTCACAAGGCTTCTCGAGGGCATGGAAGCCCGAGGCATCCCACATCGAACGCGGGGAATTTATGTGCCATAGACACATATCTGAGGTTTTCCTCAGATTCCCGTGTTTAACATATGGTACGCCGTGAGTTTAACATCTAGAGGAGACGGATCAACCCAACCGGAGAATTAGCTAGGATAGATCGGATTGAGGGATTCTCCTTGAAGGGATGTCGATACCGGGGCCAGCCCATGGGTGCCTGTGAAGAAGAGTGTACTGACATGGTCTCATCGGGATATGATGGTCCGGGTGAGAATCGGGATGGGTGATAGGTTGATGAATGGAGTAGAGGGGGAGTGAAATGGGACCATCGCAGGGGCGATGCTGAAGTTGGGATTGAACCTTGAAGAGGCTTTCTACGTATCCCCGTGGTAGGGAATCAAAGTCCGTGTAGTTTGGGATGGTGCCGGTAAACCGATGTGAAGGTGGACCTTGGCCCGATGAATGTCGTCAGTGAACCAATGTGAAGGTGGACCTTGGTCCGATGGGCATCGTCAGCGTACCGACGTGAAGGTGGACCTTTGTCCGATGGGCATCGTCAGCGTGCCGACGTGAAGGTGGACCTTGGTCCAATGAGTGGTGGGCTTGAACCTCTGGAAGGCTTCCTATGCACCATGCCTTGACATGGATCAAAGACCTCACAGTTCAAAGGGTTTCATCGGTGAACCGATGTGAAATTATACCCGTGGGTCGCCTAGTGGTGGGATTGAACCTTTGGAAGGTTTCCTACGTACCATGCCTTGACATGGTCAAAGTCCTCATAGTTCAAAGGATTGATGGAATACAGTTTAACGTCATGCGGGACGATAGTGAACCCTGACGTGAATAAACGACGGGCGGTGGGTGTCGGCAAACCGAAGTAAATGAGGGACCTTGGTCCAATGGGAGATGGGCTTGAAAATGGGGGGCCTGGCACACCGACTAGGAGACGGTTTGGGACAATGATTGTTGGGCTTGAACCTCAGGGAGGCTTCCTACGTACCATGCCTTGACACAGATCAAAGTCCTCGTAGTTCGGATTGGGGAATGCATTTTAACGTCATGCGGGTCGGGAGTGACCCGACGTGAATGAGATCGGAACGACCAGATGGTGGGTTTAAACCTCGTAGAGGCTTCCTACATACCATGCCTTGACATGGATCAAAGTCCTCGTAGTTCGGGTTGGTCACAACAGCTTGCTGTCGGACTGGAATTGCAGTTTAATGTCATGCTGGACGTAGGTAGAACTCGACGTGAATGATGATGGGTGGTCTTGAACCTCGTGGAGGCTTCCTACGTACCACACCTTGACATGGATCAAAGACCTCGTAGTTCAGGTGGGGCTTTGTCGGCGAACCGACATGAAAGTGGACCTTGGTCCAATGAGTGGTGGGCTTGAACCTCTGGAAGGCTTCCTACATACCATGCCTTGACATGGATCAAAGACCTCGTAGTTCAGGTGGGAATGGGTGTGCAGTTTAATGTCATGCAGGACAAAGGGAGGGCCATACAGTTTAACGTCATGCTGGACGAGGGTGAAACTCGTTGTGAATGAACGACCTAGCAATGTGGCTTGAACCTCATGGAGGCTTCCTACGTACCATGCCTTGACATGGATCAAAGTCCTCGTAGTTCCCTGTGGGTGGGGGTCTGGGTCGGTGCTCACTCTAAGCCCACGTGATTCATGCTCGGTGTGAGAAACAAGAGGTTGCAAGGACCTGACGATCACGTCGCGAAGGGTGCGTCCGTGAGAAGTGAAGAGGGGCTTACGCGTTAGGCGGCCCATGGTGTTGGGACTTACTCTAGGATGGAGGCCCATGGTGCGACAAAGCGCAGCGAAAGAGGGATTTGGGACCAATGGTGGGAGATGCCCCGTTCCCCATCACGCCCTCCACTGACCTTGGTAGTGGGGAATTACGGAGATGCAGAGGTGCATCCATCCATTGGGGAACTAGGGTCGCCCTTCTCCCATTAACATACGCCACTCTAGTAAGGAGGATATCATCCCTTGTGGATGGGTGATTCCATTCTTGTGGAGACGAGTGGTGTAAAAAATGTTCGAGCTGGGGGGACCCTTCGTGCGAAGCACGAGGTCGGGTCACAGTTTAACATCATGTGTTGAGGACGTGGTACTTGGCAGTTTAACGTCCAGCAGCTCAGACGAGGTGGGTTCACTCCACACCTCTAGGATTTATATAACCGGTACCCTATGGTCCTTGGGGAAGGGAAGGTACTAGTAAGGCCATGGTCAAGGGGGGTTGTGGAACGAACCATCAAGGGGTCCACGTTAGAGTGGCTATGAGAAGAAGCAATAGCTGTTAGCATGCCTATGTGAAGAAGCATTAGGCGAAGCAACGCTATGGGTGGTATTGTCCATGGGACTTTGAAATCACATCGTACAAACCTAGAGGGTCGCACGGGAAGAGGAATCTCTAAGAAAAGGAGTGTGATTCGCGAAGTGGAGTGCCTTGGCATTATCATGGGGCATAGGTGTGAGTGGAAGGTGCTTCGCAAAGTGGAACAGTGTTCGCGGAGCACTGCCTCGCAAATAAGGGGTGCCTCGCGAAGCAGGGTCCTGCGAAGTAGTGTGCTTCGCGATGTGTAGCGATCCTGCCTTAGCATAGGGATCACTAGTACATGTTGGGTGTTTCACGAAGAATAAATGCTCCGCGGCTTCCTGAGTTCCCTTGGGAATCCCCTTCCTTCGTGAATGCCCTTGAGCTTCGCGAAGGGCATCCCTCACAGAAGAGGGGCTCAAAACGAGACAAAGCTGAGGCGTCTTGCGAAGTAGACGTACCTCACGGAGCTCATGATTCCCCGGGCAAAGAGTGCTTTGCAATTCGGGAGAGGAGAAGCCGAAAGGTCGGATTGTCCGTCCTCGGGACTCAGGGGGAGTCCATTATTTATAGGGAAGGGGAACCGCGAAGCAGAACTCATGTGCCGCCTCTGGTGCTTCGCGGCGCGCTCGTGAATGTCAACGTCGTCCGCGGAGGATACCGCCTCTGGAGCTTCAGGTCGGCTCGCAAACGTCAAATGCGTTCGCGGAGAATTACAGACTCTAGAGCTTCGCGGCGGCTCGCAAACGTCAAATGCGTTCGCGGAGCATTACCGCCTCGGTAGCTTCACAGCGGGCTCGCGAATGTCAAATGCGTTCGCGGAGCATTTCCGCCTCGGGAGCTTTGCGAGGCCGCGATGGTCGGGGCGCTTCGCGGCGGGGCTTCACGTCGGTGCTTCGCGAGGCAGCGCACCAACCATCTTTTTTGTTCCTTTCTTTTGGGCCATATTTTGGCGCCCACAATTATAATATATAATTATAGAGAGGGAGACTGAGAAGAAGAGAGAGAGAGAGAGAAAGAGAAAGAACACACTAGAAACAATCAAAAATAAAGACAAAACCCAAAATAAAAACAATGAAATGGGGGTGGGGTATTTAAAAAAGTACTAATTAAGAAGTAAAATAAAAAAATAAAAGGATATAAATAAAAAAATGATCTTGGCTCCCCGGAAATGGTGCCAAAATTTGAGCGCGTTTTCGAGCGCGTCAAATTAGTTGTTTAATTTTGACTAGAATTTTTGCAGTATAACAGCAAACCTAGGTCGTCTCTCGACGGAGCCTTAGACCATTAATTTAAAAAGAGGGTTTGATTATGGAAGTAAAAGTTGAGTTAGGTTTTTAATACTTGGGGGTTTTATGATTAATGATGAAAATAGGAAATGAAAGCGATAAAACAAAGTAGAAATGAACATAATTGATTAAACGTGATCAACCCGGGGAAGTCTCGTGATGCCCATCCTTCATCGCTTCATGATATGGGGTTATGATATTTTAATCTCTGGTTTTTAACACATAGAACCAGAATGTTACTGATTTTATACTAGGATACCTCCTTGGGTTCAGTTGAAAACACATAACGATTCATCGGACACCGCCGATGATTGGGTGATTTGTGTTCGACATCAGAACTGAAACTCACCAAGGAAACACAGGAAGAATTCGATGTGAGAAGGAAGGATAAAACTTGGTGTATTTTATTGGTATGATGTAACTATAAGGTGGATTTACTCCACCGGATTCTTTGGGAAATCTTCATAGAAGTGTTTAAGTCACTGCCCATTGACGGTAAGACTTCTTCCACTCTGCTCATGAAAAACTTGTATTGCACAAAAAGGGTAAACATTAGTAACAATATAAGGACCGAGCCACTGGGAATGAAGCTTACCTGGGTGGAGCTTAAGCCTGGAATTGTAAATGAGGACCTTCTCACCAATATGAAACTTCCTCTGATGAATCATCCCATCATGTATTTCCTTTTTTCCTTTCTTTGTAGATTCGAGAGTTCTCATTTGCATCACACTGAATTTCTTCCAACTCCTGAATCTGAAACTTCCTATGCTCACCTGCATCTGAGAGATTTATATTAAATTTCTTAACGGCCCAATATTAAAGGTGTTATACCTAAACTGGGAGGTGACAAGACTTTCCAAACACAATCCTATATGGTAAAATTCTGATCGGTGTTTTAAAAGCTGTACGGTATTCCCAAAGTGCATCATCCAAGCAAAAACTCCAATCTTTCATTTGGGGTTGTACTGTTTTTTCCAAGATTCACTTAACTTCCCGATTTGAAATTTCTTCTTGTCCATTAGTTTGGGGATGATATGCATTGGAGACTTTATGAACAACCCCATACTTATGAAGCATGTTTTTCACGTTACGATTGCAAAAATGTGAACCTTGATCACTAATGATGAATCTTGGTAGACCAAACCTACTGAAAATCTGGGACCTCACAAAATCAACAACAAATCGAGAGTCATTGGTCTTGGTGGACTTTTCTTCCACCCATTTAGATACATATTCAACAGCCAATAATATGTACACAAATCCAAATGAATTTAGAAAAGGCCCTCATGAAGTTAATGCCCAATGCATTGAAGATTTCACAGAATAACATGGGCTATTGGAGCATTTCATTCCTCTTAGAGATATTCCCTGTGAATTGACATCGAGTACATGATTTACAAAACCTATGGGAATATCTATACAATGTTGGCCAATATAATCTTGAGTCAAGGACCTTTCGAGCTGTACGTTGAGATCCAAAGTGGCCACCACTTGCCAAGGTGTGGAAGAAGGTCAAAACAGAGTTGAAATCATGGTCAGGGACACACCGACGAACTACTTGGTCACTACAAATTCTCCACAAGTATGGGTCATCCCAAATTTACCAACGAGAATCATGCTTAAGTCTATGGGATTGTGAAATGCTAAAATCATTTGGAACCCTAGATGTTTCTAGAAAATTCACGATGTCCGCATACCAGGGGGTAAGGTCCACAACATCACAAAGGATCTCATGAGAGAAGAATTATCCAATGGGTATGGGTGAGTCAACATGATGGTCCGATGGTGGGGAAATACTACTAATGTGGTAAGCTACCACATTCTCCACCTCTCTCTTATCTCAAATATTAAGGTCAAACTCCTGGAGGAGGAGCATCCATCAAATGAGGCGGGGTTTGGCTTCAGGTTTCTTTAGGAGGAAACAAAGGGCATCATGATCAGAGAACACACTCCCTTTTGACCCAAGAAGATAGGAAAGAAACTTTTCCAAGGCAAACACAATAGAAAGAAGTTCTTTTTCTATGGTTGTGTAGTTTACCTGGGCAGAGTCAAGGTTATGCGAGGCATACACAATGACATGATGGGACTTCTCAACCCTTTGTGATAAAACTGCCCCAACTGCAAAGTTAGAGGCATCACACATAAGCTCGAAGGGGAGATCCCACCTTGGTGGTTGCATTATAGGAGGTGATGTGAGACTCTTTTTTAGTGAATTTAATGCGTCCTCACAATTTTTATCAAACACAAACTCTGAATCTTTTTGCAATAACCGGTACAATGGAAGTGCAATCTTACTAAAGTCTTTAATGAATTGGTTGTAAAAACCCGCATGACCCAAGAATGATCACACCTCATGAAAATTTTTTGTATATGTAAGGGTTGAAAATAATTCAATTTTAGATTTATCAACTTGAATTCCATTATTTGAAATGACATGCCCAAGAACTATCCCCCGCTCAACCATAAAATGGCATTTCTCATAATTTAAAACAAGATTTTTTTCAATGCAGTAGCGGAGGACAAAACCTAAGTGTTCCAAAAAATCATCAAAATAAGATCCATATACCATGAAATCATCCATAAATACTTCCACAAAACTCTCAAGGTACTCAGAGAAAATACTCAACATACATCACTGAAAAGTACTAGGAGCATTACAAAGACCGAATGGCATCCTTCTATATGAAAATGTGCCAAATGGATAGGTAAATGTGGTCTTTTATTAATCCTCAGGGTCTATATGGATTTTGAAATAACCCGAATAGCTATCAAGGAAACAATAATGGGACTTAAAAGCCAATCGTTCTAACATTTGGTCAATGAAAGGTAACGGAAAGTGGTCCTTCCGCGTGGCTTGATTCAGTCGATGGTAGTCAATACAGACTCGCCAACTGTTTTGCACACGCATTGGAACCAATTCATTCCTTTCATTTTACGCAACGGTTATTCCTGTTTTTTAGGCACAATTTGAACTGGGATAACCCGTTTACTATCAGATATAGGATAAATGATCCCCACACCAAGTAATTTACTGACTTCCAATTTTACCACTTCAAGGAGAGTGGGATTCAATAGGCATTGAGCCTGCCTTACGGGCTTAGCCTCATCATCCAATAGTATATGGTGCATACAAATAGATGGGCTAATCCCAGGAATATCATCCAATGTCCATCCTATTGTCTTTTTAAACTCTCTCAAAAGTTTGAGAAGTTTCATTTCCTATTTTGGAGAGAGGTTATTGGAAATAATGATGGGAAATTGGTCAATACCCTCAAGATTGGAATATTTTAAATTTGATGGAAATGGTTTTAATTCCAACACCGGGGGTTTTTTGTATTGAGGGAGTGGATTTAGGGGGATTGAGGTCCATGAAACTATCTATTTGCTCATGTTTATTCTCAAAGGAAAGAGAATCTATTAAAATGAGATTTGTAGAATCGTCCATAGTCATGGTTACCTCAGAATAAACACACTCATCAATTAAAGCACAAAATTTACATTTTTATGAACCCTCACAACATTAAAAAGAAGAACCAAAACTCAAATCATTCATGGGTGAATAAGAGGAAAATAAATCTGAGGATGGGTCAAGGATATAATTTTGTGTGTGTTTGTCGTTAGAGAGAACCTCCATCGAATAGATAGGAAGAGTGTAGTTCTCTTCAACGGGGTGTTTCATAACATCAAGGATGTTAAAACTTACCATTTCTCCACCAAACTCCATGGACAACGTACGATTGTGAATGTTGATGATCGTCTTTGCTGTTTTGAGGAATGGCCTACCATGTATGAGAGGGGAAGGTCCTTGGGTTTGGGTATCTTCCATCTCAAGAATGTAAAAGTCTGCAGGAAAGATGAGATTCTTAACTTTTACGAGGAAATCCTCGACCAATCCTGATGGGTGTATTGTGCTTCAGTTGGCAAGTTGCACGACAATGCCTGTTGGTTGAAGCTCTCCAACCTACAAAGAAGTATACATGGAGTGAGTCATTACATTAATAGAGGAACCTAAATCTAGCATAGCATCAGAAAAGAAGTTCTATCCTATGGTACAAGGTATCGTGAATGTGTCGGGATCCTTGAATTTGGTTGGCATTGCTGGTTGAATCAAGGCTGAGACATTCCCTCCCAGGTTGACTCTCTCATTCCCCTTCAGCCTTCATCTATGGGTGCAAAGTTCTTTAAGAAATTTGGCATAACGGGGTATTTGCTTGACTGCATCCAATAATGGGATATTAACTTGAACTTTTTTAAATGTATCCATTATTTCATTTTCAATCTCATTATAAAAGTTCTTCCTAGATTTAGAGAGTATTTGAGGGAAAGGAAGAGGAATGTATTGTTCATTTGAATCATCAATGACAATTCGATTACCATTTTTGTCTTGTTTTTCTTTACATGAAATTTTTGAGGGTTGGGAAAGAGAGTTTTCATGAGGGGGACATACCTGATGTGCAGAATCAGTAGAAGGAGAAAATTCTTTACCACTACGAAGTGTAACTGCACATACATTACCTCCTTTGGATTGGCAATGGGTTGGGATGGTAGTTGTCCAGAACCTTGCATCTTAAGCTCACTGATGGTGTTTTCCAATTTACCCACATGGGTTCGTAGGTATTGAATAGATTATTGTGTGGTTTGTTGGAATTGGAGGTTCTGGGATGCCATTTCCTTCACCATATCCTCAAGGCTTGGTTCTGACTTGGGAGAAGGAGGATTGTTTTGAGATGTTGAAGGATAAGAAGGTTTCATACCTTGGCCTTGTTGATACTAGTTCTACTTGGGGTAGCTTGAGTTTCCTCCTTTTCGGTATTGTGGGTGTGCATGCCACCCAGGGTTTGGATTTGGCCTGAATAGTTCTTGCTTCAACGGTAGTACTTGTTGGAATGGACACCCAGGGAACACTGCAATACAAGACTCAGATGAATCCGGAAGTTGTGGTCACTGGTCAGAAAAATGAGTATTATCGGAACAAACACCACAATGTAATGTAATGGGAGGAGAGTGTGAGTTACCTTGTGCTTGAGCTATTTGTCATGACCTATCCTCGGGGCCCGTGCCGTGACTACCCCAAGCCCGCCTTCCATAGGACAGGGGCTGGAGACTAGCACCAAGGCGTAATACCTGGTAAAAAGGGAAGGCATTGCATTTGTAAAGTAAACAAACACCATAGAGCAAGCAAGTAGTATAAGTAAACACTAAGTAAAAACTGAGTACAACAGTAAGTGCGGAAAAGTAAGTGGGCTAGTATACAAACCTAAACTGAAAGTAAAGTACAACTGGAAGAGAAAACAACAACTGAAAAGTAAAGTCGCAGCGTCGAGCTGTCCACTAGAAGTTCCACCTAATGGGTGAGTGCAGATAGCCTCCATAGCTCGTCGAGTCCAGCCATCTTCTCTGAGAATGTCCCGCCCAATGGTCTACCTCCAGGTACCGTCCTGCTCTGTAAGCCTCAACCACGATCCGCGCTGTCCGTTGTCTGCAACCAATACAACGTAGTACAGGCATAGCCCATGCAGGGGTGAGTATAAGATACTCAGTAGGGACCCCGAGACCCCCGAAGGTCTCCCAGAATCCAAAAAGGATAATCCACAAAGGAAAGATGCAATCACGAAGTAACATCCGACGCTTCTTAGGTATATGCCCATACATATACCTATGTCATCAATTCCAGTATGCTCCAACATCCGAGCCCAAGTACAAACCAGTTCACACAGGAAAGAAAAACGTACATCCACATAGGATAGCACAACACCATCCACAAAGAAAAGAAAAACAGGATTCAGCTCACACAGTTATACTTCTTCGTATGATGATAGAGATGATCAGATATAGCCACTGATTCATCTAAGCCGTCGGACCCACAAAGGATCAATAGGTACTAACCCCCGCAATGACCCACAAAGGATCTGACCCACAAAGGATCGATAGGTAACTAACCCCCACAATGACCCACAAAGGATCTGACCCACAAAGGATCGATAGGTAACTAACCCCCAAAATGACCCACAATGGATCTGACCCACAAAGGATCGATAGGTAACTAACCCCCGCAAAGACCCACACAGGATCAGAACCACATAGGATCTGTAGGCGCTGGCCCACACAGGACAGCTAAGCGCTGACCCACACAGGATTAGATCCACACAGGATCTGTAGCACTGATCTACGTAGGATCACTGAGTGCTATAGTCGTTTCCATCGAATCCACTGAGGATTTCTGTACAGTCGTCGTTGTAGTAGCAGTCGCAACCAGCTCTAGGGTTCCCGCACACAGCAAGCTCGTTCGGGAGGGTCTGCTCCATGAGCCGAGAGGCTGATAAATCAACTGACACAATGTCCGGAGTTGATATATATAAAGTTACGTATCATCAACAGGAACTCAACATCGCAGACGGCGCGTCAATCGGACGCCCAGTCTGAGAGTTATTGGCTTTTTCGTCCCAGGGGCCCGATTGGTTTTTAAATCAAAACCAACCTGACCGTACTCTACCTGCATCCAAACCTCGAGCGGAGTAAGCCAAAAGATCCGTCTCACTTAGAGGAATCCAACAAAGTCGACGACATTTCAATCGGACGTCCGGAGCTCAAGTTATGAGCGTTTCCGCTCCGAGGGCCCGGTTGGTTTCGTGTACAAACCAACTCGGCCAAACCCAAAGTATTGCGAAAACTTGAGTGCGATATAGATTAACGACATTCTCGATCCAAGGATTGCATCACAACTGACGGTGCATCGATCGGAGGCCCGTAGCTCAAGTTATGGGTGACAGACCGAAAGAGGTTTGGTATTGAGGGGTTTGGGCCCGGTCCGACCCGGCCCGATACCCCCAGGGTCGGCCCAAACCGGGATGACCCGAACCGGGTCCGGGTCCGGCCCACATGCACGTGGCCCGGCCTGGGAGCGGCCCGGCCTGGGCGCGGCGCGCTGGGCGTGTTGGCCAGGAGCTCGGCCAAACGGCCGAGCCGTTTGAGGGGGGGGGGGGGTGCCTGCCCCCTGTCTTTTGTAACCGTGACCCCCATTATGGGGGCCGCTTGAGCTGGCTGCTGGGGGTTTGTAACCCCAGGATTCTGCCCCGTCCGGCCGGCCAGCCCTGGCCGGCCGTCCGTTGCCGCCACGGGACCGGCAAGGCCGGTCCCCCTTGCTCCGACACCGGTGGCCCCGAACCGGCCACCGGTCTCTCTGCTCCGCCGCGGCCTAGAACCGGCCGTGGCCTTGGTTCGTCCGGCATGGCGCAACGGTGCTGCGCCCCTCCACCGCGGCCCCGCTCTGGCTGCGGTGCCTTCAGGTTTTTCTGGCATGGCGCGACGACGCCGCATCTTGGTTCATCTTTCAAATGCACAGCGTGACGACGCCGCACATCTTTGCCGCTTGTCCCCGCGTGGTGCGACAACACCACATCACTTCCCTTCGAACCGTAACCACAAATAATAAAAAGGGAGGAGGGTCGGCCGTGTTTTTGCGGTCTAGCCCCCTCCCGTTAAATAATATTAAGTGGTTCCAAAGAACGAGGATAGATGATGTAGAAAACAATGGAAGTAATCACAAAATAAAAACGCATAAACCCCTACCTCATTGAACAAGTTGGGTGAGGATTTGTCGTGGAGATAACCGTCACGGAGGGAGACGTCGTGGAAGGAGAGGTCGCGGAAGGAGAGGTCGACCTCCGAGGAATTCGGCATTCTTTGCGTTCTTCGTGTTCTTCGTGTTCTTTGATGAAGAAGATGAAGATATTCAAGCCTCCCTTAGCTTTTCTCTCAAATCTCTCAAGAAATAAGCCTCCAACCCAAAATAAAATAAGTACCACACTTATTTTATTAACACAACTTATGTTTGAAATTCAAAAGTTGAATTTAATCCTCACAATTAATTAACTCAAGTTGTCAAATTAAAAGAGGGGTTATGCAAGGTTAGGGAAGGTGAAGGGGTAGGGTTCGTGTAGGCCCTACCACCCTCATAACCTCCAAATGGAAGGTGGGTGGTTTCCCCCAACTTCCACCCAAAGCTTTAAACCACTTAGAGTAAAATAAAAATTGATGCTTAATTTTATTTTACCTTCCACAAAAATTTAACAACTTCTCTGGTGTAAAAGCAACTCTGGAAAAGGTGTTCCTAAGAAAATACTGGCACTGCGATTCCATTGGTGCCCTCAGAATTCGATTCCGAGCACCGGTTCAAGAGTTAGAAATTCCCACTCGTTCGTTCACTGAACGTACCCGAGCTAAACGTCGGATAGAAATTCTGGGTACACCGGGCCTCAGAATCAAGTGCCGTCAGAAACTGCGTTCTTGTAAAAATCCCAAAGAAAATTAAGAAAAACTTTTCCTTGAATTTTACGAATCTTTATATTACTTCCACCTCAGGGATTTACGTCCCTTTAAAGATACATCAAAAACTAGGGAAACAAAAGTGGGTACTGAGCACGCATCTGAGCCTCCCGCTCCCAAGTGCTCTCCGGGAGAGTCCCGTGCTGCCATCTGATGCGTACTAGAGGAATCGACCATCCATGTAGGACCCGCTGCTTTCGATCCTCTATCTCCACTAGGACCTCCGTAAAAGTTTCCCCATCATCAATGTCCAGCTCCCCTTGGTCAATGATATGCGTCGGGTTGTGCACGTATCTCCTCAGCTGAGGTACATGGAAGACGTCGTGCACCCGGTGCAACTGAGGTGGTAGAGCCAGGCGATAAGCCCCCTCGCCAATACTGCTGAGGACCTGTAACGGTCTGATGAAGTGTGGAGACAATATGCCGCCTCGGCCAAATCTCCGTAATCCACGTCAAGGTGAGACACGCAAGAAGACGTGGTCGCCATTCTCGAACTCTAGTGGTCTCCGCCTCCTGTCAGCATAAGATTTCTGCCGGCTCTGAGCAGTCCTCATCCGCTCCTGGATGATCTGGACCTTCTCTGTCATGGCCTGGACCATATCCGGTCCCACATGTCTTGAGTCCCCAGGGTCTGTCCAGCACAAAGGAGATCTGCAAGGTCGGCCGTACAATGCCTCATATGGTGCCATCCCGATGGTGGAGTGGTAGTTGTTGTTGTACACAAACTCCACCAAGGGTAGGTGGTCCTCCCAGCTGCGACCAAAGTCGAGGACACATGCGCGGAGCATGTCCTCAATAGTCTGTATGGTCGTCTCCGTCTGACCATCAGTCTATGGGTGAAAGGCGGTGCTCAGACGTAGCTGCATCCTGAAGGCCTCCTGCAACCCCTTCCAAAGCCGGGAAATAAAACGAGCATCTCGATCGGAGAAGATAGATGATGTCACACTGTGAAGTCATACAATCTCCTAAATGTAGAGACTTCCCAAGATCTCCACTGAGCCCTGCTCTCTGATGGGTAAGAAGTGAGCCGACTTGGTGAGTCGGTCGAAAATCACCCAAATGGAGTCGTGGCCTCTGGAAGTGCATGGAAGGCCAGTCACGAAGTCCATAGATATCCCATCCCACTTCCACTCCGGGACCTCCAAGGTCTGTACCAAGCCTGCTGGTACCTGATGCACTGCCTTGACCTACTGGCAGGTGAGGCATTGAGAAACGAACTCTGCCACAACCTTCTTCATGCCCTGCCACTAGTGCTGTCATTTGAGATCCTGGTACATCTTCGCCACTCCAGGATGTACTGCCAAGGGAGAAGTGTTAAACTCTCTCAGCACCTCCTCCCATAAAGAAACTGGTACCAAGGTACGTCCTCTGAAAAGGATGTCATGCTCTGCTCCAAAGGAAAAACTATCAGGTTCCTGTCCTGAGGATATCTGTGCATGTTGTGTCTCACAGTCAGCGTCCCCACGCATTGCCTCTCTGACCCGCTGCAGTAGTGGAGGGGTGACTGTGAGAGACTAAAGGAAGGATTCTCTATCTCTATCCACGAAGGATATCTGCAAAGCAGCTAGCTACATTGTCGCCTCCTCAATTAGCTGAATGCCCATCCTCCTGCTGAGAGAATCGACTACCACGTTCCCCTTTCCAGGAGTATAGACTATCTCAAAGTCATAGTCTAGGAGGAACTCGAGCCATCGACGCTATCTCAGGTTTAGGTCCTTCTGAGAGAAGATGTACCTGAGACTCTGATGGTCAGAAAATACTGTAAAGTGCTCGTCCATCAGGTAGTGTCTCCATGTCTTCAGAGCGAAGACCACTGCTGCTAACTCCAGGTCATGGGTAGCTTAGTTCTGCTCATGAGGCCTCAACTGACATGATCCATAGGCGATCACTGCCCACTCCTGCATCAGGAAACATTTGAGTACGGTCCCTGATGCATCTCAGTAGACTACGTACCTACTCCCTCCTCCGGCAACCTCAAGATAGGGGCGCTGGTCAATCTCTGTCTCAGCACCTGGAAGCTTTGTTGACATCTGTTTGACCACAAAAAGGGTTTACCCTTCTTCTTCAAAGCTGAGATTGGTGCCACAACTCTAGAGAAGTCTGAATAAAATCTCTGGTAGTATCCAGCTAGTCCCAAGAAACTCCGCACCTCCGTCACGCTCCTGGGTGGCCCCAAGCTAGCACTGCCTCGATCTTCCCAGGACCCACCGCAACTCCCTCCTCAGAGATGATGTGCCCCAATAAGTGGACTTTGCATATCCAGAACTGACACTTCGAGAGCTTACCATAAAGATGGTGCTCTCGGAGTGTGTCTAGTACAACCCGCAAGTGGTAGGCCTGCTCCTCCTCAGCCGTCGAGTAAATCAAAATGTTGTTGATGAAGACCACGACAAATTGATTGAGGTATGGCTAAAATATCCTATTGATGAGGGCCATGAACACTACTGGATCATTGGTTATGCCGAGTGGCATAACCAAGAACTCATAGTGGCCATACCGACACCTGAAGGCCGTCTTCTGTATGTCCTCATCCTGAAATCTGAGCTGATGATAGCCTGACCTGAGGTCTATCTTTGAGAACCACCGTGCTCCCTTGAGCTGATCGAAGAGGTCATCAATCCTAGGTAGTAGATACTTGTTTCTTACTGTCACCTGGTTCAGGCGACGATAGTCGACACAACGTCGCAAGCTCCCGCATGCCTTCTTGGTGAACAAAATCGGGGAAGCCCAGGGTGAAACACTGGGTTGGATGAATCCCTTGCCCTGCAAGTCCTCCAACTATACCCGTAGCTCTTGAAGCTCAGCGGGGGCCGTCCGATATGCTGTAGTTGATATCGGGGCTGTTCTGGGGTACATTTCAATATAAAAGTCTACCTCTCTGCGAGGAGGTAGTCCTGGAACGTCGTCGGGGAAGACGTCTGCATACTGATCCACCACTCCAGGAAAACTAGGACTCCGCACGTCAACTGCTCCTAGGATGAGGCTAGCCAATTGATGAGTGATGGGATATCCTCTCCTCTGCGAGAGTCCATCCTGTGCTTCAAAGGCTCCCTTCTCGCCGGTGAAGGTGAACCTGCTCCCATTGGTGCGTACACATCGCACCTTGTGCTAAATAAAGTCGATATGAGCATGGACTGTAGATAACCAATCCATGCCCAAGATGATGTCGTAAGGCCTTGACGCCGCTACTAGAAGATACCAACCGATGATCTCACCTCCTAGAGTAAGCTCACACTTCCTACACTAGTGCGTAATCATCGAGTCTGCTCCTGTAGGAGTCTCTAGCCATATGTATCGAGCCAACGGCTCTGTCGGAATCTCTGTGCTACGAACAAGGGAAGCAGCTATGAAAGAGTGATTTGCTTTTGTGTCTATAAGAACTGCAGCAAGGGTGGAATAGACGCAGATAGTACCACGAATCCTCTCGGGCGTGCCGTGGTCATAGGCCTCCACTGCCTGGAGCTGTGCCTGTCTCTGCCCGCCAACTCCCTGTGGTCGGGGTGGACCTCCTGGTGGTGGTGGTGGTAGAGCCTCAAAGTGTCTCCCACCACCTGCTGCTAGGACAGCTCGTTTTCCTCGTCCTCCTACTCCCTGCGGACCCCCATGGTCGACCCTCTTCCTCTGCCTAGGTGGCCCCTCAACCATTTGCTACTCCTCGGAACGACAGGTCGGGCAGTCACGAGCCATGTGGACCTGCCCGCCGCATGTGTAGCACTGCCTGCCTCTCGAAAGACTGGCTCCGCGCTGTGTGCCCTGCACTGCTGAGCCAGTGTCCTGAGGTCGTCTGCCTGAGGGTCTGGTCTTCTTGGACCCATGAGTCGTCCACTGACTGCCTACTGCAGAAGACTCTATTACGTGCCGCCCCACGGTAGGTCTCGTTGATAAAGAAGGATCAGCAAGAAAGCTCTCGTTCAAAAGGGCTCGCTCCAGTACTCCTGCCTGGGTCGGAATGCTGAGGGAGATCAACGATGCCCTGATCTCATGCCTCAATCCCTGCTCAAAGGTCCAGGCCCAGATGAATGAGTCTCGTACCATGTCTGTCGAGTAGCGTGAGAGATCAGTAAATCTCGCCGAGTACTGGGCGACCATCAAGCTGCCCTACCGTAGCTGTAGAAGCTCCTGTATGCGTACCGCACGGAGGGTGGCTGGGGAAAACTCCGAGTGGAAGAGGCTCTCAAAGTCCATACAGAGGAGAGATGCCTCGTTATGCACCTGGAGCATCAAGCTGCACCATTTTCCTACTGCCGCGTGCAGTAGGCTCACTGCGAGGATCACCATGAGGTCTGCTGGTGTCCTCACTAAACTGAAAACCCGTACAACTGCCTCCAGCCAGTCCTCGGCTGCCTGGGGGTCCGTCTCCCCGGGGAACCTGGGCGGTCGCTGGCGCTGAAACTCGTGCAGTGCACTAAGTCAACATGCATCATCAGCAGCTGGGGCTGGTAGCATCGGTGGCTCGGCGGGTAGAGGTACCGCCGGTGCCTCAGCTATCAAAGGGCCCTGTGCCGAGGCCTCGTTGCTCGGCGGTCTGTCCTCACGTACAACTCTCGGAACCCTAGTTGGATGCCATCGTGGGGCCATACTGAAAAGAAACAGGTGTGACATAGTCAAACAATATACCTGGTGAGCTGACATAATGTAATCACAAAGAAAACATGAAACACACATTCAATCAATGTTTTCGTGCATTAAGTTGGAAATCAGAAGTCAGGGTCCTAGTGTACAGATACATCGGCCTCCGTACCAACACTGGACTCCATGGACTGATAACCACACCCAATACTCTTAACAGTATTGCTTCACCTATAAAAAGATCAGAGTCCTGAATTCTGCGGTAGAACCGAACGCCTCTGATACAAATTTGTCACGACCGGTCCTCGGGGCCCGTGCCGTGACTACCCCAAGCCCGACTTCCATAGGCCAGGGGTTGGCGACTAGCACCAAGGCATAATTTCTGGTAAAAAGGGAAGGCATTGCCTTTTTAAGGTAAACAAACACCACAGATCAAGAAAGCAGTAGAAGTAAACTCTAAGTAAAAACTGAGTACAATAGTATGTGTGGAAAAGTAAGTGGGCCAGTATACAAACCCAAACTGAAAGTAAAGTACAACTGGAAGAGAAAACAGCAACTGAAAAGTAAATACACAGCGTTGAGCCATCCACTGGAAGTCCCACCTGATGGGTGAGTACAGATAGCCTCCACAGCTCCTCGGGTCCAGCCGTCCGCTCTAAGAATGTCCCGCCCAGTGGTCTACCTCCAGGTACTGTCCTGCTCTGCAAGCCTCAACCACAATCAGCGCTGTCCGTAGTCTGCAACCAACACAATGTAGCATGGGCATAACCCATGAAGGGGTGAGTATAAGCTACTCAGTAGGGACCTAGAGACCCCCAAAGGTCTCCCAGAATCCACAAAGAATAATCCACAAAGGAAAGATTCAATCACAAAGTAACATCCAACACTGCTTAGGTATATGCCCATACATATACCTATGTCATCAATTCCAGTACGCTCCATTATCCAAGCCCAAGTACAACCCAGTCCACACAGGAAAGAAAAACATAAATCCACACAGGATAGTACAACACCATCTACAAAAGAAATCAAAACAGGATTCAGCTCACACAGGTACACTTCTTCGTATGACGATAGAGATGATCAGATATAGCCACTGATTCATCTAAGCCATCGGACCCACAAAGGATCGATAGGTACTAACACCCGCAATGACCCAAAAAGGATATGACCCACAAATGATCGATAGGTAACTAACCCCCTCAATGACCCACAAAGGATCTGACCCAAAAAGGATCGATTGGTAACTAACCCCTGCAATGACCCACAAAGGATCTGACCCACAAAGGATCGATAGGTAACTAAACCTCCGCAAAGACCCACACAGGATCAGACCCACACAGGATCTCTATGCCCGGGCCCACACAGGAGCACTGAGCGCTGACCCACACAAGATCAGACCCACACAGGATCTGTAGCACTGATCCACGTAGGATCGCTGAGTGCTGTAGTCGTTGCCATCGAATCCACTGAGGATTTCTGTACAGTCGTCGTCGTAGTAGCAGTCGTAGTCAGCTCTAGGGTTCCCACACACAGCAAGATAGTTAGGGAGGGTCCGCCCCAAGAGCCGAGAGGATAATACATCAACTGACACAAAGTCCGGAGTTGATGTATCTAAAAGTTTTGTATCGTCAACAGGAACTCAACGTCGAAGATGACGCGTCAATCAGACGCCCAGTCTGAGAGTTATTGGCTTTTTCGTCCCAGGGGCCCGGTTGGTTTTTAAGTCAAAACCAACCCGACCATACTCCACCTGCGTCCAAACCTCGGGCAGAGTAAGCCAAAAGATCCGTCTCACTTAGAGGAATCAAACAAAGTCGATGGCACGTCAATCGGATGTCCGGAGCTCAAGTAATGAGCGTTTCTGCTCCGAGGGCCCATTGGTTTCGTGTACGAACATACTCGGCCGAACACAAAGTACTGCAAAACCTTGAGTGCGATATACCGAAACGACCATCTCGATCCAAGGATCACATCGAAACTGACAGTGCATCGATTGGAGGCCCGTAGCTCTCATTATGGGCGACTGACTGGAAGAGGTTTGGTATTGAGGGGTTCGGGCCCGGTCCGACCCGGCCCGATACCCCCAGGGTCGGCCCGAACCGGGTCGACCCGAACCGGGTCTGGGTCCGGCCCACTTGGGCGCGTCCCGGGCGGGCCGGCGTGGCCCGACCTAGCAGGCCGGCCCGGCCAGGGCGCGCTGGCCAGGAGATCGGCCAAACGGCCGAGCAGTTTGAGGTGGGGGGGGGGGGGGGGGCTGACCCCTGTATTTTGTAACCGCAGCCCCCATTATGGGGGCCACTTGAGCTTGCCGCCGGGGGTTTGTAACCCCCGGCTTCTCCCCCGTCCGGCCGGACTGCCCTGGCCGACCGGCTTTTTCCGCCACGGGACCGGCAAGGCCAGTCCCCATTGCTCCGACGTCGGCGGCCTGGAACCGGCCACCGGTCTCTCAGCTCCGCCGCAGCATGGAACCAGCCGCGGCCTTGGTTCATCCGGTGCGGCACGACGGTGCCACTCCCCTCCGCCGTGGCCCCGCTCCGGCCGCGGTACCATCGCGTTTTTCTGGTGCGGCGCGACGGCGACGCGCATCTTTGTCGCTTTTCCCCACGCGGTGCGACGACACCGCGTCACTTCCCTTCGAACCTCAACCAAAAATAATAAAAAGGGAGGAGGATCGGCCGTTTTTGTGCTATCCAGCCCCCTCCCGTTAAATGATATCAAGTGGTTCCAAAGAACTAGTATAGATGACGTAGAAAACAATGAAAGTAATCACGAAATAAAAATGTATAAACCCCTACCTCGTTGAACAAGTTGGGTGAGGATTCATTGCGGAGATCACCGTCATGGAGGGAGATGTCGCAGAAGGAGACGTCGCAGAAGGAGACGTCTAACTTCGAGGAATCCGGTGTTCTTCGCGTTCTTCGTGTTCTTTGAGGAAGAAGATGAAGATATTCAAGCCTCCCTTATCTTTTCTCTCAAAGATCTCAAGCAACAAGCCTCCAACCCAAAATAAAATAAGTACCACACTTATTTTATTAACACAACTTACGTTTGAAATTCAAAAGTTGAATTTAATCCTCACAATTAATTAACTCATGTTGTCAAATTAAAATAAGGGTTATGGAAGGTTAGGGAAGGTGAAGGGGTAGGGTTCGTGTATCCCCCACCACCCTCATAACCTCCAAATGGAAGTTGGGTGGTTTATCCCAACTTCCACCCAAAGCTTTAAACCACTTAGAGTAAAATAAAAATTGATACTTAATTTTATTTTACCTTCCACAAAAATTTAACAACTTCTCTCGTGTAAACGTAACCCTGGAAAAGGTGTTCCTAATAAAATACCGGCATTGCGATTCCATCGGTGCCCTCATAATTTGATTCCGAGCACCGGTTCAAGAGTTAGAAATTCCCACTCGTTCGTTCACTGAATGTACCCGAGCTAAACGTCGGATAGAAATTCTGGGCACACCGGGCCTCAGAATCAAGTGCCATGAGAAACTGCGTTCTTGTAAAAATCCCAAAGAAAATTAAGAAAAAAATTTCCTTGAATTTTACAGGTCTTTAAAATTATTTCCTTATAATTGTATGCATCTCATCAATTTTATTGTCTACCTTTTATTCTAGGGATGAATGACTTACCTCATGAACTCCTCAGGTTGGTGGAATAGCACGTGTACCAAATTTTGTGCATTTTGAGCCATGTTGGCTATTAAGTCACGAGCAGCGGAAGGAGTTTTGTCAACTAGGGAACCACAAGCTACAACATCAATCATTCCAAGATCCATGGGGATAAGTCCCTCATAGAAGTATTGAATTAAAATTTGTTCACTAATATGGTGGTGGGGGAAACTTGAACAAAGTCTTTTGAATCTCTCCTAGTATTCATAAAGGGCCTCTTCTTGTAACTGACTAATGCCACAAATTTCTTTCTTAATTGATGCAGTTCGGGAGGCAGGGAAAAACTTCTCTAGAAAGAGCCATTTAAGGTCATTCCAACCCCCAATTGCAGAAGGAAGATAGTATATCCAATCTTTGGCTACACCATCAAGGGAGAAAGGGAAGGCCCTAAACCTAATGAGGTCCTCAGATACATTTTTGGATCTTATGGTGGAGCACACTTTGTGAATCTCCTTTAGATGTTTGTGAGGGTCCTCACCGGGAAGACCATGGAATTTTGGAAGGAGGTGGATGAGGCCTGATCTTAGCTCAAAATTGGCTGCTTCCTCAGGATATTGGATGTACATAGGTTGGTACTCCACATCTAGGGTGGTCAGTTCTTTTAATGTTCGGTTATTTGCAGCCATGATCTCTGGGGTTTTATTTGGTTCAATTTTTGATTGGTTTAAGACCACTTTATGTTCCAAATGTTTTTTCTTAGTGTTACTTTATTTACCTTCTCTAGATTCCTTGATTTGTGTGTGAAGTGACTTTTCAATTTCAGGGTCAAATTCAAGTAGTGGTTCTTTACCAGACCGGGTCATCAAAATAAGATGTCAAGTTTGTTTTTTTGAATATGGATGAAATCACATAAGATGGGTGAAAAGAGAATATAATATTATAATACAGAATTATAGAGAGGGAGATGGAGAAGAAGAGAGAGAGAGAGATAGAGAGAGTAAGAGAAATAAAACACTAGAAACAATCAAAAATAAAGACAAAAACCAAAATAAAAACAATCAAATGGGGGTGGGGTATTTAAAAAAGTACTAAGTAAGAAGTAAAATAAAAAAATAAAAGGAAATAAAGAAAAAAAATGATCTTGGCTCCCCGGAAATGGCTCCAAAATATGATCGCGTAGTCAAGCGCTTCAAATTAGTTGTTTAATTTTGACAAGAATTTCTATAGTATAGCAGCAACCCTAAGTCGTCTCTCGATGGAGCCTTAAACCATTAATTTAAAAAGCAGGTTTGATTATGGAAGTAGAAGGTGAATTAGGTATTTTAAAACTTGGGGTTTTTATGATTAATGATGAAAATATGAAATGAAAGCAATAAAACAAATTAGAAATGAATAAGATTGATTAAACGTGCTCAACCCGGGGAAGTCTATTGATGCTCATCCTTCATCGCTTCATGATATGGGGTTATGATATTTTAATCCCTGGTTTGTAACACCTAGAACCAGAATGTTATTGAGTTTATATTAGGATACCTCCTAGGGTTCAGTCGAAAACACATAATGATTCACCGGACACCGCCGATGATTGGGTGATTTGTGTTCGACATCATAACCGAAACTCACCAAGGAAACAAAGGAAGAATTCGATGTTCTATCCAGGTTTGTATGTTATTTTATTGTGATACCATGAAATAAATGTGAATTACCTTGATAGTGATTATGTGGCTTCAATTGACCAATATGAACCACACAAACACTGCAATTGGAAGGGGGAAAAGAAAGTGGTGAACGGTGTGTGAAACATCACATGAATGGGTACCCCCAAACATGATCATATGAGTTGAGCATGAAATACCAGTACATAAATCAATAAAATAAAAATAGAGGATGAGGAAAAACAACATAGAACCTGGAATTAAAAATATCATTCAAATTAATACAACTTTGAAGCTTGGGATTACATCACATTCCTCCCTGAGTGATCACAAGGGGTTTAGAAACCCATGGGAGGGGAAGAAGAAGAAGATGTTGAACTAGAACCTCCCATAGCCTCCAAAACTTCAAGGGATTTTGAGAAGACTCCTTGGGGACTCCAAAATGGCAGAATCTTTTCTCTTGGATGAACTTGCAAATGGGGAGCCCAAGGTGTCATTTTATAGGAGAATTGGAAGGTGGTTTTAGGCAGAGAGATTTCATCAATACATTTGTACCATGATTTTTGGCATTCCGACAGTCTTATCTCACTTTGGAGAAAATATAAAAGTTGTATCCCTACCTCGTTACTGCCTCCACCGAATGTTTGGTACCCTTTGGACAACTACAGCTCAAGATATTGATAAAATACAGAACACTGCATTTGACTTGATCCATATTCGGTGGCTTGGACAGATCAGTTCGGATGGGCCCCATAGAAGTCGAATCAGGATTGGGTTCCTTAATATGAAATATAGCCTAATAAATTTTGGACAGGACCACAACAGTTCAGACCATTTGGATTCACGGATTTCATGTACTATGAAAAACAGAGGATAGAAGTCCATGGATCCATGCAATTTTGGCCCATTTTTCTTCCACTTCATCAAAGACCCTCCAAATCATCTCCACCTACATTGAAATAATAAAAAAAGTAACATTTCCCATTATAATATTGATTAAAATTAATTGATTTATTCAAACATAATGTGAAATTTATTATTATATTTAGAATATTCATTACAAAACTATTTTAAAACTGCGGTGTAAGGGTGGAATAAAACAGTGAATCGTGGTACGATCATACACCAAGAATTCTATAACTGTAGATAACCTATGTGGTCTTAGAATTAAATCCTTAAAAAGTGACCATGGACGTGAGTTCCAAAACCAAGAGTCTCATTTTTTTCTCACTACATGGCTATAGTTATAACCTCTCTATTACTAGCACACCCCAGTAGAATGGATATGTAGAAATATGGAATAAAATCTTACAAGAAATTTTTAAAACTATGATCAATGAGTATGACTTACTTATTTACATTTCGGAAGAAGATGTGAATACATCTTGTTATATTATTATTAGAGTTTTAATTAGAATTTTTTTAATAAAACTCTCTATGATTTGTTGAAAAATTGGAAGCCTAAGGTTAATTACTTTAAATTATTTGGGTGAAAATTCTTTATCCTTAATACAAAAGATAATATTGAAAATATTTCCTCAAAAAGTGATGAAGGAATTTTCCTAGGTTATTCAACCTCTAGAAAAGTATATAGGGTCTTCAATAAAAGAACCAATTGTGTTGAATAAACTCTACATATCAAATTTGATGAAACAAATCCACATGAACCTAAAACCTACCTAGAAAATATTGAGGAAGATCTTTCTAATCTGAACATAAATGGTAAACCTTATAACTCTGCTATTAAACAAGTAGAAAAATTCTCTAGTTATAGAAAATATACAGACTCTGATCATAGTAAACCTGAACCTATAGAAGAACCTAAAATAACTAGACATTCTTTTTCTAGATATGTTCTAACTATTAATAACCATACCTTGAACGTTGTAGTTGGAGACTTAGATAAGGGAACACAGACTAGAGCTTCTCTAAGGAACTAAGTTGAACATCAAACATTTTTTTTCATAGATTGAACCTAAAAATATCAATGATGGTATCAATGATGAATTTTGGTAATGTTTATGCAAGAAGAATTGAATCATTTTGAAAGAAATAAATTTTGGAAACTTGTTGATAGACCCAAAGAAATATTGAATAGGAACTAAATGGGTGTTTAGAAATAAAGCGGATTAAACTGGTAACATAGTGAGAAATAAGACTAGACTAATTTCACAAGGATATATTCAAGAAGAACAAATTGATTATATAGAAAAAATTACACTAGTTACCATACTTGAATCCATTAGAATTCTGTTAGCATATGTAGCACATATCAATTTCAAACTATATCAAATGGATGTTAAAAGTGCATTCCTAAATGGGTATATAGTTGAAGTTTTTTATTGAATAAACCCCCAATTTTAAAAAGCCTCATTTTCCAAATAATTTTCTCAAATTATAAAAAGTGTTATATTGTTTAAAACATGCTACAAGAGCTTTGAATGATAGGCTCAACAATTTTCTTATTTCAAAAGGTTACTCAAAAGGTATTCCTAATTCTACTCTTTTTATAAAAATAAATTTAAAATATGTTTTAGTTGTTCAAATATATGTTGATGAAAATATTTTTGGATATTCAAAAAATTATTTATGTGTTAATTTTTAAAAAATGATTCAAAATTAATTCAAAGTGTGTTTAATGGGTAAACTCAAATTATTTCATGGATTTCAAAAAATTTTAAATAATGAAGGTATTATTTTAAATAAAAGTAAGTACACTAAATATATTTCATAATGGTTTGGATTTGATAGTATAAAATGTAGTGATACTCTAATGAGTACCAACTATAAATTGGATCTTGATGAAACTATAAAATTTGTTGATCAAACCAATTAAAAAAGTATGATTTGAAGTCTACTATATTTGACTGCTAGCTAGCCTGATATTATGTTTAGTGTGCGTATGTGTGCACATTTTTCAAGAAAACCATAAATAATCTCATTTAACTTTTGATAAAATAATTTTCAAATACCTAATGTATACTACAAACTTATGGTTGTTTTATCCTAGGGGAAACACTTTTGATTTAGTTAGTTATTCTAATATTGATTTTGGTTGTTACAAGTTAGATAGAAAAAGAACCTCTAGAACTTGTAACTTTTTTGGAAATGTTTTAGTATCATGGTATAGTAAAAAGCAATATTCTATTGCATTATCTACTATGGAATCTGAATATGTAGCTTCTGCTAATTTTTGGGCTCATATTTTGTGGATGAAACACACATTAATGTATTATGGATATCAGTATAGACATGTATCTATAAACTAGACCATACAAGTGATACCAATATTTATAGGAATCTAATTTCATACTCTAGAAAAAAAAATATTGATGTAAGATATCACTTTGTGAGAGATCATTATCAAAATGGTGATATAAATCTTGAATTCATTGGCACATAATATCCAGTTGCTGATATTTTTACTATGCCTTTAAATTCTGAGAGGATGAGTTACATCATACATGAGTAAGGAATGATCATTATTTTAGGACTCACCGATGATGTCTCACCGATGTGACTTACCGATGATGTCTCACCGATGTGAGTCACCGATGATGTCTCGCCGATGTGACTTTCCAATGATATCTCACTGACGTGACTCACCGATGATGTATCACCAATGTCACTCACCGATGGTTACTTACCAATGGCTCTCACCAATGTGTCTCATAGTGCAATATTTAGTTATTTTATTTTCTCTATTTGGAATTTGAAATGTCACTATTTATCTATTTTATTCTATTTTAACCCATATATATAATTTTATGTTTTTTGAACCATAAGTGATAAAATTAAGGGCCGATCCAAATAATTTTTACCCTCACTCTCTTACTCTGAAATTTTTACCCTATAACATTTTTTCTCTCAAGTTCCTACCTTTATCTCTCAAACAAATCCCTTCGAAATTCTCTCAATGGCTCAGGTAAAGTGTGTCCTTCAAGGATGATTCACATTCATCTAAGAAGAAAAGAGGCGAATATAGTTGGTCTAATCCTAAGCCTAAACCTATTCATACAAAACCCGCAAACTGTATCGTTACCCCTGAAAAGGAATTTCATTTAGATTGGTTGTTGTCCAGTAATTCCTTTCTACTGAATGTGTTGCAAACCCAAGGGTGATTAGATTGGTTCTTTAATAACGAGAGGTCATTTTATCCAAGTTTGGTACACAATTTATACCTGAATGATGAGTTTTTATGGGAAGGATCTAAATAGTTTTGTATAATGTTGATAGTGGATGGAAGGAGAGAATCCTTTTTTTATGCATTGGGAAGAATGCTTGAAAGTACCCCATGAGGGTGTTTTTGATGACCATTAGGGATGTGTTTCTAAAAAACCTTTCCAATTTAGTTATGAAGAATCTTTGGATGAGTTTATTGGAAATGGAGAGCATATGAGGCCTATTTCTACCGAGCTCTATAGTGAGTGAAGGATTTTGTTTAAATTCAGCCAACAACAGTTATGTCCTAGGAAAGGGGACTTTTATTCTATTATGTTTAAGGATGTTTACTTGCTGTATCTATTGAAGAAAGGTTATAAAGTAAATATATGAAATTATATGATAGTTCATATCATTGAAATGATCAAGACCTATTTTAAGAAAAATTCCTTATTTTATCCTAGAATTATCTCTTCTATTTTGAAGGACAAGAGCTTTATAAATGAATATAAAGAGATAGTTTCTACTTGTGATGATTTTTCCTCAACAAATATATCTATAAAATGTTGAAAATAAATTGGAATCCTTGGAAGAATATGTGGGTTGAGTTTAATGAAAATTTGTATGAATTTTTCAATCTGGTTGAGCATCCCTCAAGGCCAAGGGACATGATTGATCTTATTCTAGGACCAGATGAAGTTGGTGAGTATTCTAATGAGGATGTGGATAAGTAAGGTCAAGTAAATGTGTCTAATAAAGTTGGGAAAAAACTTGTAAAGATAGGTATTTAATGATTCAAATTAATTTTGATAGAGAAAACATAAAATTAGGTGATTCCACACTTTATTCGTAGATCATATCATATTAATTTCAAGAGGAAATATGTTCTCAGTACCATTTAAATTCATATAGGAAGAGACATTTACATTTAGTTCCATCTAGGAAGGCATGAATGGTTACACTTCCATTTCAAACTAGATAGAAATGAATATATAATTATACCATAGTTTAAGGCCATTTTGGAAGGTATGTAATGTTACAGAATAATTTAAATCTAAATAATAAGGTACAAAAAGTTTCACCATAGTTTAAACCTAGATAAGATGGCATGAAAGGATTAATTCTAGATTTTAAGGTTATCTCAAAAAACCTAAGGAGTATACTGAAGTTTTCTACTATCCAAGAAGTATAATGTGTCATTATAGAGTTTTATTCCATACCAAAATGTGAGTGGTATATACTAGAGTTTTTTGAAATATTGGAAATTTAATGTTTCGTGAAGAGTTGGGAGGTTACATTGTTTTAGGAATGAGCTCACACATCTTCCTATATGTCCACCATTAAGGGGAATCTAAACATATTTAGTTAAATTCCATAGCTAATGTCTTTATGATAGTGTGTAACAAATATCATTTGGTAAAAAAGGGTTAAAATTTTTAGTCTAGAAAGAAGTCACAACTTGTATTTTAGATCCATATGACTAGGCCCAATCATTTAGTTATCCTTATATATTAAGGAAGAATGAATTTCATTTTATGATCATGAGAACATAGAACAATGTTTTATTATTTTTTTGGTCATGAAATAAGGACCAATATATTATTCTTTAATTTAGCATAACTAGAACATATGGGTATAATTTCCTTATAAATGGTGTGAATATGGGGAATTTATAAGAAAATCCCATTAAATCACTAATGTCCATAAGAGATGGAAAAATTAATGGTGATGATTAGAGGGTTTAAGATTTGAAAAAATGATGATACCCTAAGAAAGTTTGAATTTAGGTTTAAAATGAGAATCCCTTGATAATAAAGTATTGATAATGGATAGTCTGATCACATTGAGAGTTCTACAATGATGGGGGCATGATTTAGTTATGACTTGAAAGGAGTCTGTGTAGGGGTCATATAAATGAAATGGTATAAATCTATGATGGTATCCCAAAGAAAAATAGTATCTATGAATATTTATGTGAATATCATGGGTGGAAAATGCATTCCATGGGATCTTTTAAGATAAAGAATCCTTAATATCAAGGGGGTATATGATTATTTTTTGCTTGAGGATAAATAGGAGGATGAAGAGACCCATATAGATTGAAGTATAAATATTTTGGGCTTTATTTTTAATTGGGTTATGTGGTTGTGTATTCATATTATGGGATTTAAGTGAAACTCTCATGAATATGACCCTCATAGATATAAATAGGCTCATGAATTTACACTAGCATCGACACAGAGTTATATGTGCAATACATCATGTATATCCCAGTTGTGGGTATGAGGTTGTGTATGTATTGGTTATGTGATATACTTTTACATGAGACATGAGAATGATATAAATAGTCATGAGATATATAGGAATGGAATGAATTCCTTACGAATACATGAATATGCCTTGTATGCTGGACACATTTTGGTTATAATCTATTGATTTTTCTTTAACATAGAGGGATCATGTGCCCTATGTATAATGTTCACCATGGGGTCTAGGGGTAGGTAATTTTCATGTGTCTAATGGTAAGGTGTTAGGTGAAATGAAATCTAAATTAAATGTCTTTATATCAAATGGGTTTATATATATAATTAAGGAAATTACTTAAAGGTACATGTGAATCCCTTAACCAACATAACACTTTGAATTCCTAAATAATTTTTTAGATGTAAAAATTAAGGATGTATTGGGGTAAATATATGAAAATATATTCACGTGAGTAAAAGAGAAGGGTCAAAAAATTTCATATAGATTTCATTATGATGTATCCTTTTATGAATTCATTTATTTAATATTGAAAAGTGTTCAAAAAAATATTCATTGTTCATTTAAAAGTTTCAAAACTTCTCCCCATTATCCGTGTTGATGGATAATTTTTTTTTGTGTCTAAAAATATACCAATCTCAAAATTTGAGCCATGAATGATAAAAAGGATAATATTATTAGGTAAATCAATGGAATAGTTCATATGATCTCCTTTATAAGTTTTGAACCTAATATATTTTGTATCACTTTCATCACTAATTAGTATAAAGTCATCAAAAGAAGAGGGTTGTAAGGTACTTTATAATCATGTAACACAGACTCTATGAAACTATATATCTTAATATCATAGTGCCTCAACTATATATTTAATATTTTTTTAATATTGTGACATGGATTATATTCCAATGGTACGTTCATCCATCCAACGTGTGATATAAATAACCTAGAGTGAATGAAGAATGATTATAACCCTAATACAAATGACTCAAAAATATAAAATGTTAGAATGGATTGGGAAAATTGATGAAAATGGGAACTTGTGTATATGACCAAGTTATGATATTAAAACGTCCGTATATATCTAATGGGAAAAGTAACCATGCCATATATATTTATTTTGAAAAGATTTCACATCTTAGTTTAGGATTAGCAAGGGAAACCAAACTAGAATTTTCAAGACCAGACACCAGGATTACATAAACGATGAAAAGTGGAAATATATTCCATTAAAAACATGACATGAATTAATAATATATTTTAATTTTATAGAGGCTTACCTATTTAAATGGAAGAGGAATATATAGTTAGGAATAATATAAGAGACCCAAGTTTCACTATGTATCATGTGGGAATAGAAGTTGAAGGACATGTAGTTATTGAAAAGAGAGCCACCTTGGTGGAAAACATGTAAAAAAAATCATTATGATGATATTGTGGAATCAAATACCATGGTGAAATAATAGGTAATAAATTTTTAGAGAATACCAATTGTATATGAATTTGGTGGTTGAATTTTAGATTATCATAAGATAATTGATTATGAACCCACATATGAATTGGTGGGATAATACTCATATATGAAAATGGATTGATAAGGACCTATGAACATATCTAGTATATAAATTGGGATAATGAGGTTTTGTAGATTATAATCCCTCGGCAAAGAAAATATTTCCTTCAATTTTAGGTATTGTGGTTAGGACCACTCAGTGTAGTTCAATGTAATGTGTGATGGATATTATGTCAAAAAGTTTTGGGTTTTATGATGAGGAACTTACATTTTGTAGTTTTATGTTATATGTGAAATCCTAATGAATATGATGTAAATTTATGAGATGATACCCATAGAGGGATTAATACCGATAAGGACTTTAATTCTATGAAATTTAGGTTGTTTCAAGGAGGGGAACATAGAATATAGTTTAACATTATACGGTAATGAGCACTCAATATAGTTTAATATCAATCATAGAATATGATATTTTTTATATCTTAAGTTCATGTGATAATGACCTTACAAAAAATATTTTAAGGTCATGTTTTATGGAACACCACATACAATTTAATTTCATATGGGGAGGATGTCACAAAATTTAGTATAGGTTCATGTTCTATGGAACTTACACCATATAGTTTATGGCCTTATATTAAGTACCCAAAAATATAGTTTTAATCATGTGAGGTTGATCGTATACCATACAATTTAATTTTTTATTTTAAGGGTTATACATTTTATTTATTAATTGAATATGGTATATACCTATGGACATGCCATAAATTGGCATTAAATGTATTTAATAAGAATAATTTAATTATTTGGAGGTGTAATTCACTCTCCATAATAGGAGATTAAGTAATACACTTTGTTTCAGTATATTTTGTTCATGAAACAAGTCCCCTCTCACTTGGTAACTAATTAGGAAGAATAATTATTAGATATCATTCATTTATTCAAATGTAGAACCAATTCTACTAGGAAAAAATGATCATAGGTGATATTTATTATTGAATTCTCAGTTAACATGATATTTATAAACCATAATATTTTAAAAATCATATAATATAATTTCATCATGGACATCCATCTCACCCAAATGAACCTGTGACCATTCATCTTCAGTTAAATTGCTTTAAATAATTATATTGAGTAAATGAAGATATATTTTTATTAGAAATACCTTTTACATCCCATATAATAGTGAAAATGGAGTGTCTTGTGTTGGGGAATGTGAAGAGGTATTATATGCCCACAATGAATTAAAAATAATTCTAGGGTATATCTTCTTGTAATTACCCACTATTTTCTGAGGATATTAGAACTATGTTTTCTAAAGTCCTCTCTCTATTAGTTGGTAGCCACATGATAGTGGGAATGAAGGTTAGAATAGATTTTATATAAAAAATACATCTTATTTAACTCATAGACAATGAATTTAATGTCATTATATGTAAGTATAGTATGGAGGACTCTATTTTATTAATGATATTGGATTTCACAATGTAGATTAGGACATTCATAGAATATTTTATCAGGGGTACTTATTTAGATTATTTTGACAATAAGTTATTTTTAGTGAGAATGATCCCAAAATACTAAAAAGTTACTAAAGCGTATAAAACCATGGAATCCATTTCCCATGTGGAACATATAAAAGTGGTCTTTGTACTATGTGTAAATTATAAGTATTATAAAATAAAGTATATGTGACTTTTACATACAATATCTATTTTCAAGAATTTCATATAATCATACATCATTGAGGGAAAAAAGTACCAATGTATCTTGATCTATGGGGAATATTGACTATAAATTAATTGGAACTCAGAGTTAATGATTGAATTATTTCATAAATCATGGGTCTTTTATTCATTAATTCACCTCAGGGTGACTACTTTTATTCCTCTCTTATAGAGAGTCTTTATTGAATTCTGGTCACCATATAGGATGAAGTTCATGAAATATATGAATATTTTTTTTGTTTTTGGCTTGGTATTATAGATGGAAATTTCTTTAGATATTATCCATGATTGAGGATATATAATTAATATTTTTATTAATTCATAAGGATGAGGATTCATCTTAAGGTAGGGAGGAGTCAATCTCATCAACTCCCTCTATCAGTCTTTTCAAAAAACTTTCCTAAACTATCTTGAACATCACTTAGACGATCATTTTTTATTGAAATAGGTTTTTAAAGGGATTGATAAATTAGTTCGTTCATCCTCTTATGAATTGTATAACAGTAATAAATATTAAAGTACTAGATCAATTGGAAAACTTTCCATCAATGGTCAAATATAATAAATACGATTAATCAATATCAATGTCTCTATAGAATATTAGGTGATAATTTTATTTATAACTAACTATAAGTTAGTTTTGATGTTAATATTTGTAATTGATATTTTTTAGGATAGTTTTAGAATAATGATATGATCATTGTACTCTAATGAATTATTGGTTTAAACCCATGTGAGGAGGAATTGTTATTAAATAAGAACCCTTGTTAGGGAGATGAAAATTACTCATAGTGGAACCATATTAAATTCATGGTCCTCTAAATTATTTCTATTTAGGAAAATGGATTATTTATAAAATTATGTTTCCCATATTTGGGAGGAATAATTGGTAGAGATACCTCCCCATTGGGTAACACTATGTCCAAGGAAACTTTTTTAGGATTCAGGTGCACTACTAGGAAGTCTACAAGTACCTTTCCCTTAGTTTCCATTTAAGAAATAATATATATATATCAAACTATTACAATATGATATCCCATGTTTTTAAACATATAATTAAAATATAAAAGTATATGATGAAATTTAATGATTCAATATAGGAAAAAAAATGTACCTCATGATGCTGCAAGCAATGAATCATCACTTTCACTACAATGATTAAATGAATTTAGTTTTTCTCAATTAGAGTGTATATACTCTTAGCCTCTATGATAATTTAAATTAAATAGAGTGTTTTTTCTTTAATTATTTTTTAAGTGAAGATATTACTAATATACAACTCCAAATTATAAATTTAGTGGGTGAGAGGCTTTACTTAAACAAGTAACATAAAAACTACAAGGTCTAAGTGGTACTATATTAGATTATAAAATGTTTTCCTGAAATCACAATCACACTAATTAGTCATACATTAATTCATTAGCTTCATAAAGGTAATACATTCACCAAATAGAAAATGTTCCTTGTATAAGTTAGGAACATTTAAAGTTCCCTATACACATAAAGGTTTTGAGTTGGTTTAAGGTCTAGGATTAATCTGGTATTCTCAAAGAAAGCTTATAAATATTGGTATTAGACTAAAAATCCAGGTAAATTCATGTATGTTACTTAAAATTCATACCACTATAGGTATGAAATGTCACTGTTTATCTATTTTATTATATTTTAACCCATATTTATAATTTTATGTTTTTAGATCCCTAAGTGATAAAATTAAGGGTCGATCCAAATAATTTTTACCCTCAATCTCTTACTTTGAAATTTTTACCCTATAACATTTTTTTCTCTCAAGTTACTACCTTTATCTCCCGAACAAATCCCTTCAAACTTCTCTCAATGGCTCATGTCAAGTGTGTCGTTCAAGGATCTGAGGATGAGTTACATCCATCTAAGAAGAAAATAGGAGAATCTAGTTGGTCTAATCTTAAGCCTAAACCTATTCATACAAAACCCGCAAACTGTATCGTAACCCCTGAAAATGAATTTCATTCAGATTGGTTGTTGTCCAGTAATTCCCTTCTACTAAATGTGTTGTAAACCTAAGGGTGATTAAAGTGGTTCTACAATAATGATTGGTCGTTTTATTCAAGTTTGGTACACGATTTATACATGAATGATGAGTTTTTATGGGAAGGATCTGAACGGTTTTGTATAATGTTGATAGTGGATGGAAGGAAAGCATCCTTTTTTATGCATTGGGAAGAATGCTTGAAAGTACCCCATGATGGTGTTTTTGATGACCATTAGGGATGTGTTTCTAAATAACCCGGAAAATTTAGTTATGAAGAATCTTTGGATGAGTTGATTGGAAATGGAGAGCATATGAGGCCTATTTCTACCGAGCTCTATAGTGAGTGAAGGATTTTGTTTAAATTCAACCAACAACAGTTATGTCCTACGAAAGGGGAATTTTCTTCTCTTATGTTTCAGGATGTTTACTTGATGTATCTATTGAAGAAAGGTTATAAGGTAAATATATGAAATTATATGATAGTTCATATCGTTGAAATGATCAAGACCTATTGAAAGAAAAATTCCTTATTTTATCCTATAATTATCTCTTCTATTTTGAAGGACAAGAGCTATATAAATGAATATAAAGAGACACTTTCTACTTGTGATGATTTTTCCTCAAAAAAGTTATCTATAAAAGGATGAAAATAAATTGGAATCCTTGGAAGAATATGTAGGTTGAGGTTAATGAAAATTTGTATGAATATTTCAATCCAGTTGAGAATCCCTCAAGGCCAAGGAACATGGTTGATCTTGTTCTTGGACCAGATGAATTTGGTGAGTATTCTGATGAGGATATGGGTAAGTAAGTTCAAGTAAATGTGTCTCCAATAGATAATAGGATTGATCTTGACATTATAGATAGTCCTCCAAGGGATTTACCTTCTAAGGAACCACTTCTACCTGAGAATTCCAGTGATGAGACTAAGGAGTATGAGAATACTGAGTATGGGAGAAAATATGGTAGTGAGGAGGAAGAATATGGTGAAGAATAAAATGAAAGTAGAGAAGGGGAAGAAGAAAATGGAATTGAATATGGGGAAGATGATGGAGAATCAGGAGAGGATTATGGAGAATATGAAAATGCAAAAAGTGATGATTCAGATAGTAGAGCAGACCATGGTAATGATGAAAAAGATCTTGGTGGGGATATTATGGATCTAACCCTAGATCATGTTAGACATGAGATTCCTGCTAATTCTCCTATATCGGAACAGTAACAAGAACCTAATTTGGAATCTCATAAGGCTACTGAACAAGTTGTAATTGAGGATAGAGCTCATGATTCTCAAGTTGAACCAAATGTAGTTGAATAGAGAACTCCTAATATCCATGTTTAGGAGGAAGTATAAGTTGTAAGATATGAATCTGTGGTTAAAATGAGGGAGTTGGTTTATTCAAGAAAAATTCCATCAGTTGAGGTGGAGAGATAGGGTAAAAGAGAAATGGTTGATGCTCTTTATACCAAGGATGATATTGTGGTACCTGTATGGAGGAAGGAAATATGATATGAAACTATAGGTTTGGAATACCTTGATACAGAGGATATGGATCCTTCCACTACTAATATTTTTGGTTTATAATATGGTGAGTATATCACCGAAGCTTATTTTAATTCCTTAAAGGAATAACTGATGGCTGTGGTTTGATAAACCCCTTCATATCAACCTAATCCAGTTTCTAGAATTAGTGAAAGAAATGATGAGCTGATTACTGAGATGGTTGTATATTAGGTTAAGAAAATATTTATGACTCTTGTATAAGTAGTTGTTTCAGACAATCAAAATATGACAAATGAGTTTACTTCCATGGTTTTTTCCACTAACAAGTTGACAACTGAATATAAATAATTTTTTCACAGAGTTATGAAAGATCTTGGAGACTCCACTTCTGAGTCTTATAAGGAAGATACTCCTTCTCAGAATCCCACTCTTGATCTAACTCAATTGAGATCATATATTCAAGATATCATATAGGGTGTATCTAGATCAGTTAGCCCAGTTGTTCACTCTCCAAAGGTTGGTATGGTTAGAAATGTGATTAGAGAGGAACTTAAGACTATGATGGGTAGTAATAACTAGAAGAATATCTTAAAAATTAGATATAATTATAATATTATTTATGACATGGTTATGTTTTTTTCCACTAGTTATACTACTGATCAATAAGAAATAACTAAGAAAGTATATTTCTATTTCAACAAAATTTACAAAAAAAATTAGTTGATAAAGAACATCAAGTATTTGGTTGAGAATTTGCAGTTGCCTCTAGTGATTCAGGCATTCAAATAGCAAGCTAGGAAGTTAAAAGGGTTTACTTATACCCTTGAGAAGTTCATGGAAAATGAGGATGATTTTGAGAATTCAATGACTTATGGTGGTGAGGTCATCAAGGACTTAATCAACTTTCTCAAATCGTACCTGCACCATCACAGTAAAATAATTGTTGGTCGTTCTACTGCTCCTATCAAACCAGTTTTTCCTCCTACCTATTCTTCTGCACCATTGGCACCGTTGACCATGACTCCTTCAGAAGATCTCATTTAGATTAGACCTATCACCCAATAGGAACTAACATGACATACTTCCTTTTTTAGACCCACCCTTACTCTTTCTATTTTCACAGGATTTCCACTTCCTTCCCTCTCTATCCGTACTGATCCTCCAACTACTACCTCTGCTAAAACTTGTGTTCCACCCTCCTCTATTTATGATAAAGGAAAGTAAGTGATGGACTCTAATATACCCAAGAATTAGTTTGACCACTTATTCATAGATATTATATGTACTCCTTTTTCTAATATTTGTGTTATCCATTGTACTACTTGATTAATGAAATACTATATGTGATTTCACCTCATTGTTATTTATTTATCTATTATTTATTTTATTTTATTCCTTTTTGATAATACCAAAAGGGGGAGAAATGAAATGGAATCTCTATCATGGGGAGCTTAATATTGAGCTTATGATTAAAATGGAACATACAATTGAGAAATACCATTTAACAACTAATCTGATTTATCAAGTAATCTTTACCTGTGTTTCCTATAAATATTTCATCTCAATAAATTGTGTAATATATTAAGAATATTTTTTCTCTAATAATTATAAATCATTTAAATAATTGTTTTATATAATTCCTTGATTTTTGATAATCAAAAAATGGTGAGATTATTGGCATCCTCTAATTTTAATGCTCAAAAATCATGCTTAACTATGCTAATTCTGATTTATTAAGACTCATGGTTTTTAATCATGTTCAATTATAGTATTAACCTATGGTGTTAGTGTTTATATCATAAAAAACATTATAGATTTTGGTTAAGTATGATCTATTGATACTTATAATATCACTGGACAAGTCACTGATACATGAGCTACTGATGGCATAAGCTACTGATGAGATGATTCACTTAAATAGGGACTCCGAGTTTTCACTAAGAATAACCTACCTACAACATGACCTACCGACAGCCTGACCTATCGTTAGCCTGAAATACCGATAGCATGACCTACTGAAATTCTGACCTATCAACTTCTGGCCTACCGACATAGTGATTGACTGACACTCAAAATTTCACCAAGTATGAACTACCGACATCCGAGATACCAATGCATTATCTACTGACAGAAATGATCTACTGATAGAATGATATAATGACAACATGTAACACCAAAATATTGAGTTATCGATGATCTATATATTAAATTTATACTTACCTCCAATGGTCATATTTATGAAATTTAGTACAACTTATTATATTGATGATCCTTAATTTATTTTGTAGACAACTTTTAATGATGACAGAGACCAGTACGAGGTACGAGGTAGTAGAGAAAATTATTCTTTTCTATATAAATGGAATATTTATTTCAATGAGATACAATGTGTTAGAAAGAAGTGACCTGGAAGAAACACATAGATATATTCATGCACTTTATAGAAAAATTTAAGAGCTACTTACTATGCATACATGAATACAATTTCAAGAACCAAAATTCCACAAATCCCTATTGAGACAACTTAGAGGAGAACAAAACATCAAAGAATATTTTAACTCATTGGGAACAAAACATAGAAGCAACCATGACTCTCTGTTTTTTCTTTCTATTTCTGGAAGATGAATCTAGGTTCACTTCTACCATACTAAAGGAGTATAATATCCTCATAGAACATCACACTATAATTTTTTAAAATATTAATATATTTTTTGTATACCTGTGTACTTTATTTTCATTTTGAGTAGTGTGTGTGTCTCTGTTTTTAAACACACACTGAATCTTATGTAAAACCAGAAGATACTTAGATATCCTCATAAACATTCACATTTACACACCCACAAATAATAGTGGAAGAGGTCCCTCTATGGACTTTCTGTTTGTTTAACCCTCCCATTAAAACTGTGGAAGAGGTCTTGTGACCTAAAATGTTTGTATAATATTGTTACCCCGATCCAGGTTGTGGATCAAGTTTATTTAAAATAAAATATTTGGTGGTGGGTGATCACAAAGTGGGTAGGATTAGGTCTCAAATTGAGAATGAACCTCTCGTTTATTTTTTCAAAGCGATTTCATGTTTTTTTCACTATTACTATTATTATTTCAGAAAGATTAACTTTATTTTGATAGTTAATCTTAGATAGTATTTATATTAGAATTTTTTTACAAGATTTATTTCAAATGTTAAAATAAAAACATATATTTTTTAACTGAGAATTAATCAATTTTTGAGATATATTTTGAACAAACAAAAGTTTTATAAATCTGCTAATTTGGTTAACTAGACTGTATTTGTTTTGATATTTTTGGATATTTAAACCATCATTTTTAGACAGAAACATTTATAGGAACTCAATTCACCCCCCTCTTGAGTTTCCAACTCCAACCAACAAGTATAATTCTATATAATTTCCAATGATAATTAATTAAATGCATGTCATATTATCTTAGAACAATGTCCCATGATATATATTTCTCAAGGGATTATACTTATTTTTGGAGAAAATGGGTTATTATGTATTATGGAGTTAAGAAAAATTCTATAAGTCTATGGTTGTGGAGGATCTATGATTATTAGAAATTGAACCATGTACCATTATCCTAAAAGACTCACTAAATCTTTATATCATTACACTATCCAAATTATTATAAGTGATCAATGTTTCCTTATACCATCACCCATATATGGTGATGATTACATGAAATTATTCAAATTCATTATTAGAATGATATAAATCCATGAGAACTACATTAGCATCAAACACCTAAATATTTGATTGGATAACGATGATGGATTACCCATGTTTTTAGATATTTGAAGAAAATAAAAGATTTAATGTCTTTTTAACTCAAATGATATATTTTTTAAAATGGAATATTTTTAGCCTACTTGACTATTTCAAAAACTAAAAACTTTTTCTCACGATTAAGGAATAAACGGTTTTAGCGACCGTAATGGTGATACCCCATGAATCTAAGACAACAATTAATTTATTTAATAAGGAATGGGGAAACTAGGTTATACTAAACCCTTGCATAACCTAATGAGTGTTCTATCCCTATCCAATTTTCCATTAAGATCAAGGTAGAATGAGATTTAGAGGGTTCTAGAATGTACTTTCACCATTATTGAGTTAATTTAATCACATTTATATTAGTTTAAGTAGAAATGATGATGTTCTTAGGGAAGTATCTCAAACTATATTACCTACCTTGGGCATGTATTCCCAACCACAGAATCATCCATGGGAGTTACTAGAGTATTGGGGTTCGTAAAACTCCTCATTATCAGTATACCTATCCACCAAATGAATGAAATTGAAAATGTAAAAAGATATTCTTTATCATTGTAGGTATCTATTTGGTAGGGAATTTCAGGTTCTAACAATATTGATGGAATAAATTCTATAAGAGCCACATTCATATTTGGAACACATGGTTGTTCCTCTTACCTAATTTTTAATTTCTAGTGTTTATTACAACATATTTTGGGTGGTTATAAATCAAATGCTGTTACTTATAGAGTTACGGTGGGAATTGGGGGCATGAACAGATGATTACATCTTTCCATGATGATGGAATATTCCTAATAGACTTATTTTTTGGCAATCCTATCATAAAAAATGTGGTCACTCTTATCTATTAATTCTACTAAATCCTATTGTTTTCAGTAGGGGTGGAAGATATTCATGTCATGTTCAAACTAGTAAAATAGTAATCATCATTTATTTATAATTATTTATCATATATACTTTATTATGGAGTAGTCTTGAGTGCTATGGCCCAATATTTAATGGTTGGATAACTAATTGGGGAGATCACATAGACCGACCTCATCAAGATTCCTAATATCTATTAAAATTTTCCATGTTATGTTCTAGGTTATAAATAAAATATAAATGAATAATTTTGTTCCAAAAGAAACTTTTATTTTTTCTTTTGGATTTAAATTCACAAAACCTATATTATATATGTACATCTTGAGTATATTTATTATAAAATGAATGTTTATACTATTATTTATGTTTAGGAGGTTGTTTCACCTAGAATCTAATTTGAATGGGTGTTGGGGTCCTTACTAATATTGGATTGTGGGTAATGGTTACTTATTGCATCTTCCTAGTGTTTTTTCATTATGTTAGTGGGACCTATCCCAATCTTTCCTTCATTCGATGAAAAAATACTATATTAATTTATTTATTTTAACAAATTCCATTTACGGATTAGTGTAATTTTATGGAACAGACATCATAGACAACACAACACTCAAGTTTTCTATAATGTGTTATATGTGTTTTAAGTATTGTTTCCAATTGACCATTTATGTTTTCCATAAATATATACATACGTTTCTCCAATTCTAGCTTCATTTCCTAACAATATATCAAGTACTACCAGTAAGAAATAAAATAATTGAATATTTATTTCTTATACTATTTATAATTCGATAGGTTATGCACACTAATTTTACATAACATCTAATGGAATTGGAAAATTAATTATCAATGCAGATATCCCCCACTAGTGATGGAATCAACTAGAAATTCAGTTTACTAAACAATTCTTAGGACCTCTTATATTTGGAAGAAGAATATATGTTTGGAAGCATTCTATTGTGAAAGGGTTCTAAAAATTAGGCTACAGTAGGGGAAAAGTGGGTGAGATATTTTTCTAAGTCATTTATTTCATTAAAGGATTATATAATGGGATTGTTAATTTTAAATATTAGAGGCTTAAAATTATCCCACATAAGATATGGTGTCTTTTTTGGAAACATCAATTCACATCATACAACGATGGAATCCAGTAAAGATATGGTTGTGTCTTAAATCGTAGCATATGATTCCACACCTTGTATTAGAACATGATTTTTGTGGATCTAATGAACCAAATATTGATTATTATTCAATGAAGGAGACTCTAGGAGTTCCATTGGCTATGTGGTTAGTATATTAGGAAAATATGGCTATTAAATTGAAAATGTTTGAATTGTTCCTTTATGGGTCATGAATTTACATAGTTCGTTGATTGGAAATTACGTGGAGTAAGATCCTTTAAATAAATGATGAATTTTATAGGCAAGAGTCTGTGAATAATATTAGGGTGTAACTATAGAATAATTTTAATGTGTTACTTTTGAAATACCCTCCCAAACCAAAATGGGTTGTAAAACAATAATTGAATTATTTAAAATAATGGAACCTTTTACACTAACCTTGTAACTAACTAATAAATTAGTTGGTAATTGTAGATAATAAATGGACTCTATTGTGTTCATCTACCTTTGAGGTTGAGTTCACACACTAACTTCAGCTATTTTTGTGAGTGTGAGATTTTGTATTAGGTGATCATCACAACTTAGTTCATTGTCACCATCATGCTCAAAATAAGTGTAAATCATATATCTGATGATGTTAAATTATCCATACCTTATAGAAACCAAAAAATTTCTATAGCCATCAATTAAATATCTTTGTTGTGTTTGAAATAATAATGGGATATATCATTATGATAAAGTAAAATTCTAACCTATTAAAAATAAATATAGCCTGATAGTATTTGTGATATTTCACCTTGTTAACCTAATGCATCCATATATAATATATTAGAGTCCCTCCATATTTGTGATAATAATATAATTACCCTTAATTTAAACAAAACATGGCCCAAGTGGAGAATTCTATTGATCTGTTACTCGTGAGGGTGTCCAAAATCTTGTGAAAACTGATTTCCCTAAAGCAGGTATCACAAACTCTAAATTTAACATTATCATAGATAATATCATGTGAGACAATTATTGTGATAAAAAAATTTCAAACCTTTTGGTGAGGGTTTTCCCTGGAATGATCCAGTGTTAGATATAAAAATTTATGCTTTTCAGGGCTATAGTTTGAAAAACATTAGATATTTAATATCTATTAATGAGGGTAACATTTTTTGGAAAATTTTGTTGAGTATAATAGTATATAGGGGGAGGCCTTTTATTTTTAGGTCTTATAATTTTTATTTTGGTTTTTTACTTTTCTATATGGATTTATTAGTGAATGATTAGGTTAATTTATATATATTTCTAAGAATATCTCTTTCTTGCTTTGGAGATGGAGTGGCCATGTAAAACATGATTATTGGAATTATTTTTCCTTAAGTTCAAGGTTCCACCAAAGGTTACATAACTTTATTTATTATTTTATAATAATTCCAAGGAATAATTCCTTAACATACTTTTTGGATAATTTTAATGATATATATTATAAGAGAAGTACAATGTAGCATATCTTCCCCAACCCCTGATTTATGCAGTAAGGGATGATTTTTAATTATTCATCATTTTTACATGATAATTTCAATATAAGTGTGTTAGAGGTGGTTGTATATTATGTAGTTCATAGGTCTCCATGTTATTGTGAGGTTAATGAGGTCAAATTTCAATAATTTCACTACTGAAATTTTAATATTCATTGTATATTTAGTCTATATCATGTACAAATAGCTAAAAATGATTTATCGTCAACTATTGGTTTTAAATAAAGATTTACATTAATTTATATTTAATTGAATAAAATATGGAATATTTATGGTTGTAATTTGTGCTATATATTAATGTTATGATATCCCTTGAAAATATATCCCATGTGTTATCGAATTTAGGTTTATTTATGGTGGATGGTTCTTCCACCTGTCTAGACCATACTAGACACCATTCCTAGAAGGGTAGATTCTCCTAAGGTGTCTTAGTTTTTGAATATATTTAGAATATAAAATATTTAGAGAGATGGTGATCTCTATCTTAGTGAATCTATTGATTGGAACTAGATTAAATTAATTACAGTCATAGTTTCTAGATAAATTTCTTCTAGTTTTAGGCATACCCTCTAATAGGACGGTATAATTTCCCTATATGGGGATACCATTAACAGATGACTATTTGGTGACACTATATCAGAATAAAATTCATTAATGTTGTTGTGAGTGGATTAGAAATCAATATCTAGGTTCTTGATAAAATTTACTTATTGAGGTACTCAGAAATTATGTGCACTACTTCCTTTAGTCTAAAAAATCCCATGAACCAGCGAACTATATCCAATGTAATATGGATTTCACCTGTTGTGTTTTTACTTTAGCATAATGTGGGCCTTAACATTGGTTTTTCATGTGACCATGGGGTGGTTATCCATGTTTCTTGGTTTCTATGGGATGTGGATGAACTCTATGCTGTTTGACATGATCATTGTGGGGAGGAACATTTTGGTGGGTTCTTTAGGAAGGACCCCATATTTAATTTCTTCACAAGTACAAGGAGGAAATCTATATTGATTTTTTTTCATATGGTGGAACAATATGTAGGTGTCATGGGATTTAAATGGGAAGACCTCCTTGGGGTCTAGTGAACTGTACATGTAGAGAACCTCTATAGTAATAGGTCTCTATCAAGAAGGAAAATTTAGTAAGTGGGGCTACTAAAGCATGATTTCTAGACCCCTAGAACCTCTTATTCAATGTAATGGTAAAATATTTATAGGTTAATTTTTATATGGGGATAGGGACATAAATTATCTAGATAGTAGCAAGATGGTCAGCCTGCATCTGAGCATTGAGGTTGGTTTTCTAACCCATCCCCACAAATAATTAATTCCAAAAGATAGAGGTTATAGTTTTGAATTTTCTTAAAGGAACTATTACTAAAACTAATTTGATACTATATTTTATTGTAATATTTATGGTAAAACAACTAATATAAATTTTTATATATCATAATTCCTAACCTAGGGTTATTTTTAAATGTTAATTGACAATTGTAGAAATAACCCAAAATTAGTATCATTTGAAAACTAATTTAAAAAAATAAAAACTATGAAAACATATACATTTTAATTTTAGAAAACTTATAAGAAATAAATTTCAATGGTTGGTATTTTCTATAAATTTTTATTTAATTGACATGTTTATTAGAATGGATTAATTAGTTATGAATTTCTATGTTTGTAATCAATATTCATTGGTGTAATATTAATTAATACTAATAAAATTATTCTAGTTTATTATTTCCAATAAACCTATTTAAACTAATTTTTATCCAGATGCAATTTATATTGAAAAATAAAAATCAAGACTACTCTTATATAAAAAATCCATCCCTATAAAATTGGATTTATTCCCTTACCTATTAATTTTCTTATAATATGAATAAGGAATATGATATGAATAAATGAAAATAAAATAATAATTAAAAATATTCCACCTAGTAGAACAAACATTCAATGATAATATGCCACTATAATATCACTATTAACTTACCATATCTTTGTGACTACTTATTCATGAAAAATATAAAATCAACTACAAAATAACAATTAATCTTAAAATATTAAAGATACATATAAGGAGGAAATAAATCAATTAAATAATTCATGAGAATTTACAAAACTCAACAGGTATTTAAATCCTTGATCTCATCAATCCACATCATTATTATCCAATTACTATATCTCTCTAGAGTACTAAAAATTGTCAAAAGTATATATGTCTTACAAATTATTTGAAACCCTATATCATTATAAAAGTAAAATCTGCCACATTGAAATTATAGTTATAATTCAATGATTAATGTATAATTGTTATCTTTTCTCTATTAATACCCATTTCCATAGGGAAAAGTTCTAAGTTATATTTTGATTTTTATAACTTCAATTTACTAATTTTGAATCCCCAATGAACATGGAATGACCTCTCAAAAAGTTCACCCATGATATTATCATCACGACTCTTGCTTACTCTAGTTACACTGTGAGGAAGTGTAGGTTACAATGATCTATTTTAGTGCTTGGATACATGAATACTCTATTATAATTTTTTTATGATCCTCCTCACTGATGGAATGATTAAATATTTATCAAAATTAATCTCTAAGTTTACTAACACATAGATTTATTATGATGTAGGTTCCAGTATCATTGTATAATAAATTCAGTCCTATCTCTTCAAGTTATACGTATTCATTGGCATTGGATCATGATGTGAATCAGTTTCACTATGATTTATTTTAGTTATCCAATTCCAACTAATCTCAATCAATCCTTGTTGTGATGTATTGAGTATTACAACATTGTTTTACTAAAAAATTTTAGTTTATTCCCATACTTCTCCAAAATGATTAACAACCCATTCATTTAAAAATTTGATTAAAACAAGACAGACTAGGTAGAATATGATAAAATAATAATAGAATGTTATGATGAAATAGTATACCATATTTTGGAACACTAAATTACCATATTTAAAAAATTTCTTAACCCTAAGAAATATCTAAACATCAGATAAAAAATCCATATTTGAATAGCAGAAACACTCAACTAATCATACTCATAAATATAATGTGATATCTAATAATTTCAAAAACATATAACTCATTCAATCATAAGTTGCATATTTATGCCTCTTAAATTATTACAACTCAAAATTACATTCATCTTCAACTTTTATAATTTAAAATTTTATTAATATCCATGGAACTTATGATCTATCATACTATAAAAATCCTCTAATGCATCACTCATGATCATGTCATTGAATTTACAAACAGTCACATATATAAAAACATTTCCCACTTTCTTGTAAGATATATAAGCCTCCACTTATAAATAAGACCAAACTAATCGAGGGTATTTTTAAAGGATCTTCTCTCTAGGTTAAGGTGGTTGGTTCATGATGTAAAAAACAGAAATTAATATGGAAAATTTGGTTGGATATTCTTAAATGACTATGACTTATTTTCAATAAATATTAATAAAAACTAGATTCTACTTCATCTTTTCTTAAAGATCATCAATTAACACTACCATTATTCCTCTCTTCTCATGGAACACAACATTAATATTCAAAATAGTGATGAAATTTTATTGTTTTAAATTTTTCTCAAATTTTAATGATATTTTGTGTAGGAAGGAAATATCATATCATTGTATTTCACAAAAAAAACACCTACATCCCCACCATCAAACCCCTCCAAAAAATATTTATAATAGTTATTGTAAAAAGGGGGATGGTGGCTATCAAAACATCATTACCTTGTAAATACACTATTTATTACCTTAAAATAATTGAGGAATATTATGAGGAAATTAATAAATATATCATGAACCAATTCTCCAAATATAATCTATGGAATTATTAAAAAGATTATCCTTGTGGTATTATCATGTAACAGTACCCTAATTGAAAAATATCAATCATTTTAAACTCCAAATAGCTTATTTATTTAATATTAAAGGAATTGGTTAGGAAGAAAACGTTTGGTTATAATGTTTTTTCCTATGAGGTAGTTCACAGTCAATAATGTATTGATAAAGGATCAAACACGGGGTGTATCCAATAGTTAAAAGAGTTAAAAATTAACTAATAAATAGTGCCAATCATTTAATGTTGCTTTAAAATATTCACACTTTTGAAAATATTATATAATAAAGTACTATTTTTGATACATTTCCTAAGAATCTCCAAAGAAATAGGGTACTTGAAATGACATGTAAAAAGCATTTAGTGTCCCACTGAATAATGGGAATGAAAAACATTGTTTAATCACTTAATGGTATAAAAATACTAATAATTAATCTAGGAAATGAATATTTCAGAAGATTATATAAAAAATGATGTGACCATATAAATAGTATTTCTGAAGACAAATAAAAATTGGGATCATCTTGAAATTTTATTAATTCTCAAATATGTTTTTAAAATTTAAAATATATATGAATTGATATTTTCTATAAGTCAAATTATTTACCCAAACTGATCATGTATCCTAGATCAACATGGGTATAAGATTCAAATTCATTCCATAGATCCCACCCCCAAGATGAAGTAAAACATTTCCCATAATGTTTATATATTGTAAAAGAGATAAAAATTAAAAATAATTAAAATATGAAAAGAATTATCTAAAATTAAATGAAATAAGTATAATTTTTCTATATATAATATATATTTTTTCCTTAGTCCTCATAATGAATTTATTTAGTTACTTTACTTCTAAATATTTTAATTATTTATAATTTTTGATTCCTATATTATACTTTCGCGTACTTTACACCATATAAGTTCAGAATGATATATCAATAATGATTAAAAATTTATAGATTCTCAAAATGGTAATATTCCATTTACTTAAATAGATGAGTATATAAATTACATCTAATGAGCATAAAAATAGAATAAACAAATAAATATTATAAAACTATATAAAAAATGAAAAAAAGTATATATTTAAAAAAAGTGGTAGGGGATCTCTTAGGACTCTTCGGTGTCCTATAAATACTCCCAACTAGCCTCATAACCATATATTTTTGGTAGTACAAGACTATATTGTGGTAAATACCTACCAAAATACTCCCTCCATCATAATACTTCCTCAATACTACCAAACAAATTGTATTAGTAGCTAAAATAATAGGCTAATACTATGAGTAGATTCACTCCTCTAAATTGGGGAAACATAAAATGGATAAAAAAAGATTTCTCCAATCTACTTATATTTAGCGGTCATTATTAATTACAATTCAAGGGAACCTAAGAAAATTTGTATAGAAATAACATTAGATATTGTGAGGGGAGATGATAGAGAATGTGCAGTCTCAGTGCCCGGGGTAGACTCTATAGAAATGGCATGCTCAACTCTTCATTGGTAGTTCCCTTGATATGGTTCACCTACATTATGATTGAACCACATTCCACATACCTTAATTACACCTACCTTTATTCTATAGGCTTATAACTATTAGCGTGTGTCCATGTGAGAAATGAGGATACTATAACCACATTAGTAAAAATATACACAAAACACAATATAAAAAATATATTAAATAGTTATATGAAAATATTGAAGATAAAATTAGGCAGAATAACTATATTAAATTAGTAAATAAATAACAACTCAAATGCTATAAAATTGTTTTTGATAGTAATGTCATTAAGGAACATATAATGAAAGGTCACTCTTAAGTTAACCCTGCATTGGATTCCAGAAGGACATAGAAAAAATATATTTTCTAAATTTACCTGGGTCCTAATTCACTACCCGTTCCTATATCCAACCTCCAAATGAGACTTATATCTCAGACATCCCCAGACCCACACATCCGAATCTAGTGCGATTTTTATATACATTAGACAAAGAAATTAAAAGTTCATTACAACTAACAATAAAATAATTTTAAGTCTACTATATTTTGTAACTAGTCATATGTCACACAATTAAATTATACAATACCATAAAAATGTATTTAAATATTTCATAATGGCTTATAAATATCATGTGAAACATTCAAAGCATATCCGCTAGAAGTGTAAAACTAGGTGTGTAGTTATTCCCACTTATTGTGTATTGAATGGAGATCAAGATAATAACCAACCACCATTTTTAAGGGTTTACCCCTTGGTTCATCTGATCCAGAGCCTATATCTATTTATAGTATCCAAGAAGTGATTTCATTTTCCTGAGACTACACACTCATTACTTTACCAAAATTTTATGTTTTTCTCCTATATTTATATCTATCTCTAGGGTTTCCACTAAATAATTATAGTCTTAATTTACAATAACAAGTTTTTACTTATTAGATACAAATTATAAAGAACTGAGTATAATAATTATATTATTACATGATCTTTGGTATAAACATTCAGAGAACATAGCCTAGAATTCTAGAGGCCTAGTGTCTTTGAGAGATTAGATTAATATAACATAATTTTAAACATAAAACACACCATATTTATTTAACTATATATAACGTTCTCATAAATATCATTGATATTATATTACTTCATATGATACCTTGAGAAAATTCATAACGGAAAAGGGTGAGCAATAAATTACAATAATGGAATAATCATCGTCAAACATGGTTAATACATATGAATCAAGAGGCACATCATGATATCATATAAGATAAGGATCATATAAGATGGAAGGATGAAATAAAGAATAAAATATCATAATATCATTTCATCATAACAATAGTAAACAATATAAATAATGACATCATAAGCTTAAGACAAGGCTCACTACAAATACACCAAAACATAGCATGCTAGGCTAACTGAATGTGAACCATACATGGTATCTCCTTGGATGAAAACATTGCCCAATTCATTGGGGTGTTGTATAATTTTGTGCCTGCCGATGACATTAATTACACATACATTCATATGTGTGTCACATATGAAAATCATACAAAGTGCATAAGTTTAATAAAAGCAATGAAAAATATACAATTTATATAATCTTTTATAAGGTATAAAAAATGTCGTATAATTTGTTGGATCTGAATCTACAGATTATACACAAGAGGGGGGTGAATTGTGTCTTTTTCAAATTATTACAATCTCTTCAATTTAGACAAATTCTGTTCACTATGCTTTTGCACGATTAAATATGCAGCGGAAAAAGTAAAAGCATGAACACACGGATGTATAGTGGTTCGGGGAACAGAAGGCCCCTAGTCCACTCCACCAACGCTCAAATCCACGAGCTTGGCGATTTTCACTATCTGGTCCTCGTTTCCACAGACCCGTCCACAACTGAGTACAGGCAGTTGACACCTTTACAAGATTCAGGCAAACACATCCTTCCTGGTTCAAACACGAACCCACACAGCTTAGAACGAGAAGCTGATCACTCAAAAATAAAAGGGTTTCGATAAAGAAACACTTCTCCAGTTGTTCTTCACAATTGCAACAGAATGCAATTGACAGTAGATAGATCGTCGTCTTCAGAAAATAAAGATCCGTAATCAAAACAGTTCTGAGTCGATCCAGTTGCAATAGATATTACCAGAAACTTCACAACTTCAGCAGCAGTAGATTCACAACAGGTAGTCGATGTAGAACACGTGAATCTGCTATCAAGATCTTCCTTCAGTAATAAAGGTCTTACGCTTCTTCTCGATCACCAGAAAAGAACACTTTCACGCAGTCTCTGTTTTCTTGCTCGTCAAAAGATCAATCAGTACCACACACTTTCCTGTGCATATATATATCCGAAGTTTCCAAGATAGAACATATATATTCAAATATGAGAAAATCTTCCGCATAAATAGATCCATGAAAATCTCCTTTAGATTCGCGATATTAAATGAAATAACAAAGCCGTTGTAACTCCCCTGAAGAATCGGCACAAAAAGCTCCGTTTAAATCAATCATTAATCCGTTGTAAACCGTCTTTGATTCAGTCAAAGTCGTATTTAAGAATCAGCTCGAAATCCGCCTAATAATCCGCTTGATTGACTAATTCAAAAGGAAATATCGTCTGTCAAAAATATCCCGACGCCAAACGTAGGGTTGATGACGTGGCTGCAAACGTAGGGTTCACAAACGTAAGGTTCAGAACGTAAGGTTGAACATACATACTTTCTCTTCAGCATTCAAACGTAGGGTTGATCATCCATACTTTGTCTTGCTTCAACTCTCCAAAGAACGTACGGTTGATTATAAAAGTAAGGTTGATGATCCATACTTTTGAGAAACAAACTCAACACTGAAAACTAACGTACGGTTTCTCTTCCATACTTTTCAACAACGAAAACGTAAGGTTCCTTCCAAACGTAATGTTCTTCTTCCATACTTTTCAACAACGTAAGGTTCATTAACCATACGTTTCAAAAATAACATAAAAAGTAAACTTTTCATCCATACGTTACGTTCATCAACGTAGGGTATGAACAGTGATTCCAGTACGCGCTAAAATTGATCTCGCGCTACAGTGATTCCAGAATACGCTAAAATTGACCTCGCGCTACAGTGATTCCAGAATACGCTAAAATTGATCTCGCGCTACAGTGATTCCAGAATACGCTAAAATTGATCTCGGAATAAATGAAGTATAAAATCTCGTTATATAAAATAAATTCCTGCAAAATACTCAACGAAATAATTAGTAAATAATTAAGGGTATTTGTGAGCATCAAAATCATCATAAAGAGACAGAGTATTATTTAAAATAATCTCCCCCTTTAAAAAACATTATTTTGATTTGTTTAAAAACAATACATTGCTCAACAATCTCCCCCTTTTTGATGATCACAAAACCCATAAAATAATAGAAATAATTTAATTGCAATCTTGATTAAAAAAAAAGTTTTATAAAATTTTAGAATTTTGAAAGGATTAAAACAATATTTAACTATAAAATTTCTCCCCCATAACTCTCCCATAAAAATAAATTTTCAAATAGATAAAAGATAAATGTCGTATATATCCAAATGCTCCTATATATCCAAATTTCTTCATAGGAAACGAATGAATTTAACGAATGAATTTAAATGTTGTGTTTATCCAAATTCTCCCCCTTTTTGTGATATCAAAAAGAATGAAAAATTACGGATTTGAACACATTCAATATTGCACTGAACTATAAGTAAATGCTATAATTAACTGTGTATGAATAAGTGAATTTTGTATACTGGCTAACTTAATCATAAATCAATAAATAACAAAACAAAAAAGATAAGAAAAGAATTTTTATTCACAAGCTACGACAGTGATATACAGAGGAATCAAGGTTTAGGGATAAGACAGGGAAAAAGGTGTCTATCTCCTTTGAATTGCGGTATTGATCTCTGTAAACTGTTCTCGAAGCCTCTTCATCATCCCATCTCCTAACTTGATGATAAGATCCCTGTTCTCCTGAGTCATATGAATATCTTCAATCAAATTAACTCTGAAAAACTCATGCATTCTTTCTTCTTTTTCAACAAAAAGAGCCAGCTTTTCTGATAACTGATTCAAAAGAATCCTAATCGGTTGCTCTCCAGATGTCAACTGATCTACCAAAAATTTCTGATTATCTAGCAAAACTGACAAAGGGGCACTATTACACTGAAGATCGTGTAATCTGTCACTCATATTGCTCAGTGCTCCAGTAATTGCTTGAAATCTTCGAATCAAATCAGGTGAAGAACCTGATCCACTCATAGCACTATTTGCAACAGATTTAAATTTATTCTCCATGAAAATTTTCATCTCAGACAAATCATCTTTCGTTACCATTTCTGATTTCAACTGATCAACAGCATGCAACATATCAGTCTTAAACAAATCTACTTCCTGTCTTGAAACAGTAGATTCTTTCAGCTTCTGAAACTTTAACTGCTCCAAGTTCAGAGAACTTCTGAGACTAACTTTCTCAGATTCTAACTGAGAAATACGCTTGTATAACTCAACAACTTCTTCTTTTCTCGAATCAGGGGCACCCTGTGCTTGATTCTCATGTCCAGAATCAGATTGACGAAGCAGGACAAGGGGTAAAGAATCTGCATCTGATTGTTCTTTGTCCTTAAAAGGTTGATCCACTGAACTATTCTTTGAAGCCTGAAACTCTTCCACTGAAAAATCTTCCTGAAGTACCTCTGTATTAACTTCAGAAGTGTGTTCATCACGAACAGTAGTCTCTCTGACTTCTACTGAATGATCAAGAACAATATTTTCATGAACTTCTTGAAGTCGGGCCACTTCTTCACCAGGCACTGCCTCCATAAGTTGTTCTTGTGGAATTGCTTCTTCAACAGCCACAGCAGCAGTTTGAGGTTCTAGCTGAATTTCCGGTTGAGCTACTGGTTCCTCTATTGGTGCAGTCCTCTCCACAACAGCTTCTCTCACAAAGGAATAAGAAATTACCGGTTCAGAGGATTTCAAGGTAGGAGAGATAATTTCTTCATCAATTAACCTCTTCCTTCTAGATTGAAGTCCTTCCTGACTTCTCTCTTCCTCAACTTCCTCCATCTCAAAGCGAATTCTCCTTGCCACTGTACTAACCCTTGATTCTGCTTGTCCCTCCTTGGACTTAGCAGGTTGAGCCTGAGCACTCTCCGAGTCTTCCTCAGCTCCAACAGGTAAGAGTTTTCCTTTAATTGTGCTCCAGAAATATCCCACTTTCCTCAAAGTTCCAGCATTAAAAACATTACTGTGGTGACATTTCACCCCAGCACTTACCAATCTGATCATTCCTCTTTTAAATAAAAACAAAGAAATGAACCTTCCATATGGGAAAAAGGTCATTCTTGCTTCACTCTGACAGCAGTATCTCAGATATCTTATCATAAATCGAGGAAAATTAAACTTAATATCACTCATCAAAAGATACATTATATACATGTCAGGGTACAGAATTTTCTCCATCTCAGCCATCCTTGGTGCTAAACCAGTCTGAACAAACTTTACTAAGATTTTCTGATCGGGCTCCAAATCTTTAATAAACATCTTCTTTATCACTTTGGTTCCAAACAGAAAAGACATAATGTCTTCAGACTTATGTACAGAATCTCCAATATTCCGTAAATCAAAATGAAAAACTCCTTCATGAGGGCAGTTAAGAATTTGACTTATCTCTACAGATGATATGGAAAAGTCCTTATCCTCTATTTGAGCCAATAAACTATCCTCCGTATCTCCAAGGCTAAACTGAACAGTTCTAAAGAAATGTCTCATTTCTGCCTCATATAGAAACTCAGAGTTTTCACTATTAAAAGCTTGCTCAAGGCCTTGAAACGACAACGCTTGCTTCAACAGCAAATTAGTTTCAAACAGCCATTCTAAATCGATGACTTTACCTTGCAGTATCTTCCGACCAACTACTTTAGATTTCTTTGCAGCACTGCTCTCGGCTTCATCTGGACGCTTAGTCTTTGCCATTTCAACAACGATTTCTGAAGGTTCGTAAGTTTAGGGTTTGAAGATTCAGAAAAGGGTTTTGGAGCAGATGTGCGGTTTTAGGTTTTCGAAAGGGTTTCCGAAAAAGGTGAAAACAGGTTAGAAGGTGAAACGGTTCTGACAGCCTTGATTCCCGTGTAATCACTAATCATTACTTTTATTTAAAACAAAATAAAATAGCTTATAGCGAGAAACAGAAATTAAGTAGAATTCGAAAACAGAATAAGATTAAAAAGAAACTATTTAAAATTAAATAAACCTAACTCCCCCTTAATAAATTCAAACCTTGCCGTGGGAAGTGGTTTAGTAAAAATATCTGCTAATTGATTTTCTGTATTTACAAATTCTAAAAATATATCCTTTTTTAACACATGATCTCTTAAAAAGTGATGTCTTATATCAATGTGCTTAGTTCTAGAATGACTAATAGGATTTTTTGAAATATTAATTGCACTAGTATTATCACATAAAATAGGTGTATTATTGAAATTTAATCCAAAGTCCATAAGAGTGTTTTTCATCCACAACACCTGTGCACAGCAACTACCTGCAGACACATATTCTGCCTCGGCTGTTGACAGGGCAACTGAGTGTTGTTTCTTACTAGACCATGATACTAAAGACGTTCCTAAAAAGTGACATGTTCCTGAAGTACTCTTCCTATCTAATCTACAGCTTCCAAAGTCTGCATCTGAATATGAAATTAAATTAAAATCAGAGGTTTTTGGATAAAGCAGAGATTGATAAATAGTACCTTTTAAATATCTAAAAATTCGTTTAACAGCAGTTAAATGAGATTCTTTGGGATTTGATTGAAATCGAGCACAAAGACATACTGAATACATTATATCTGGTCTACTAGCAGTAAGATATAACAAACTACCAATCATACCTCTATATAACTTGTTGTCCACTGATTTTCCAGTTTCATCCAAATCAAGTTTTATATTAGTACACATAGGAGTTGTAAATGTCTTGCTGTTTTCAAGTCCAAATTTCTTAAGTAAATCAGTAATGTATTTGCATTGATTTAGAATATTTCCAAAATCTTTTTGAAATATTTGAAGACCCAAAAAGAAATTTAATTCTCCCATCATACTCATTTCAAATTCTTTTTGCATTAATTCTGAAAATTCATGACAAAGAATTTTATTGGGTGATCCAAAAATTACATCATCAACATAAATTTGAACCAACAAAACATTATTTTTCACAGTTTTCTTAAAGAGTGTTGGATCTGCTAGTCCAACAGTAAAATCATTTTTCAAAAGAAAAGAACATAGTCTTTCATACCAAGCTCTAGGTGCTTGTTTAAGGCCATAAAGAGCTTTAGTAAGTTTGAAAACAGAATCTGGTTTTTGAGAATTTTCAAAACCAGGAGGTTGCTCAACATAAACTTCCTCCATTAAATAACCATTTAAAAAGGCAGATTTAACATCCATCTGAAATAATTTAAAATTCATATAAGATGCATAGGCTAAAAGGATTCTAATGGCTTCTAACCTGGCTACAGGTGCAAAGGTCTCATCATAATCTATTTCTTCTTCTTGATTATATCCTTTAGCTACTAATCTTGCTTTATTTCTAGTTATTATCCCTTGATCATCCTGTTTATTCCTAAAGACCCATTTAGTTCCTATTACTGGATAATCATGTGGTCTTTCAACTAATTCCCAAACCTTATTTCTCTTAAACTGGTTCAATTCATCTTGCATTGCTATTACCCAGCTCTCATCATCTAAGGCTTCTTCTATGGTCTTAGGTTCTTGTTGGGATAGGAAAGCAGAGAATTCAACTATGTTTCCAAAGTTTCTTCTAGTTTGAATACCAGTCTCTAAGTCACCTATCACAGATTCTAAAGGGTGATTCTTTGAGGTTCTAGACTGTCTAGGCATTACATTCAAAGGCTCTTCAGTATCATGTTCTTCTGAACTGGACTGAATTTCTTTTATATCATTTTCAAAATCATTCTTTAAATTCTCAGGTCTCATGTTTTCATTAGAATCAGGTTCATCTATTTGTTCTATCCTTTTCTCAAAAGGATCAGATTCATCAAATTTCACATGAACTGATTCTTCAACAATCCTTGACTTTTTATTATAGACTCTATAAGCTTTGGAGGTTGTAGAATATCCTAAGAAAATACCTTTATCAGATTTTGGATCAAATTTACCAAGATTATCTTTGGTATTCAAGATGTAAACCTTGCATCCAAAAACTTTAAAGTAATTTACTTTAGGTTTTCTGTTATTCCATAGTTCATAGGGTGTCTTTTTCAAAATAGGTCTTATTAAAATTCTATTCATTATATAACAAGCTGTATTAACAGCTTCTGCCCAGAAATATATAGGTAGGCTATATTCATTTAACATAGTTCTAGCCATTTCTTGAATAGTTCTATTTCTTCTTTCTACAATCCCATTCTGTTGAGGTGTTCTTGGAGCAGAGAAGGTGTGTTTAATACCCATGTTTGAGCAAAAGGAATTAAATTCCTGGTTCTCAAATTCTCCACCATGATCACTTCTCAATGAGATTATATTAAAACCTTTTTCATTTTGAATAGATTTACAAAAACCTTCAAATAAACTAAAAGCTTCACTTTTAAATTTCAAAAAGAAAATCCAAGTAAATCTAGAGTAATCATCAACTAATACATAAACATATAATTTACCAGCTAAACTTGCTACTCTTGAGGGTCCAAACAAATCCATATGGATAAGTTCTAGAGGTTTAGTTGTAGCAACTTTATTAACAGATTTGAATGATGATTTGTGTTGCTTGCCAAGCTGACATGCATCACAGAATCTGTCATTTTCAAATTTGAGACTAGGCAAATCAGAAACTAAATGTTTCTTAGATAATTTATGTAAAGCATATATATTGCAATGACCAAGTCTTCTATGCCAGATCCAGGATTCACTTATATTAGCAGTTAAGCAGTTTACTTGTTGTTTACACAAGGAATACAAATCCAAAGTATAAACATTATCAGTTCTGGGTGCTCTAAACTTAAACAGTTTATCTTTAGAAACAGTACAACTATTGTTAGTAAAATCAACAGTGTATCCATCATCACAGAGTTGAGAGATACTTATCAGATTGTGTTTTAACCCTTGTACATAAAGTACTTTGTTGATTGAGACTGTCTCTGGATCTCCAACTGTTCCAATACCAATAATCTTTCTTTCTTTGGTGACCTGCTACCTGCAAAGACATTCAAACAAATTGCTTTGGTACCCATATTTTGTTGGGTCCAGGAGTGTTAGCAAGCAGTGATCTGGGTATCCAGATTTGCTTTGTTTTCTTAAAATTGATTGAATCATATAGATCGTTGGAAATATAAGCTTTCTTAATTCCACATATCTGAGGTTGTCTTAGAAAACAGTTTTTAGCTATATGACCTCTTGTTCCACAGTAGTTACAAATAACCTGTTTAGTGCTAGGAACAAAATAATTTTTGTATAACTTAGGTTTTTCTCCTTTACTTCCAATTCCAAACCTTTCCTTTTTAATTACAGTTTTTCCAAGTATCTCATTTAAGGTGTTTTCTCCTTTTGTAAAAACTAATGCAGCCGTTTTATAAGATTCTACTTCATCCTGTAGAGTTTTTATTTTTGATTCAAAACTAATTTTATTTGATTCAGCAGAATTGTATTTGTCAATTAATTCCTTATGTTGTTTTAACAAAGTATTTCTCTCATCTGAAATAGCTTTGTACAAGTTCTTTATAGATTTATATTTATTAAATAATGAGTCATACCTTTCTTCAAGCATATTGCAGTAAGCTGCAAGTTTTTTATTTGAGAGGCTTGTTTCAGAGTTTGATTCATTATTTGAGTCAGAGGAATAGTATGAGTGTACCTCATCAGTTTCAGCCATGAAACACATATTTGCTTTTAAATTGGCTTCCTCCTTCTCTGAGCATGATTCAGAAGAATTACTTGAGTCTTCAGAAACACTCCAAGTAGCTTTCATAGCTTTCTTGTCTTTCTGCTCATAATCATCTCTTTTGAAGAATTTCTTCTTCTTTGCATCTTTCAATTTTGGGCAATCCGGTCTGATATGTCCCATCTTTTTGCATTCATAACATCTCACTTCCTTGCTATCCTTTTTAAAGGATTTCTTGAAGTCTTTCTTCTTACTATAGAACTTTCTGAATTTTCTGGCTAGCTGTGCCAGTTCTTCATCCGAATTTGAAGAATCAGAGCTTTCTGATTTAGCACTCACTTCTTTGTTCTTCATCTTTCTATCCTTTTGTTGAGAAGTCACTTTCAAAGCAGTATTTTCCCTTTTTATGTAGACTTTATGCTCATTTACCTCATCTTGCATTTCAGCTTCGTACATCATCAGTGTACCAATCAGTTCTCTCATAGTTAGATCTTTAACAGAAGTTGATTGTCTGATTGCTGCAGAGATTCCATTCCATCGAGTAGGAAGTACTCTCAGTACCTTCAACGCTTGATCAGCCTGCTTGATTGGTTCTCCTAGAGCTGTTATATTATTGACAATTTCTGTCAATCTTCCATTCATCTGAGTGATGCTCTCTCCTTCAATCATTCTGAAAGTATCGAATTTTAACTTAGCAGTTGCATATCTCATCTGTCTTACATTATCTGTTCCTTCATAAGCAACAGCTATTGTTTGCCACATTTCATATGCAGTCGGGCATTGAGATACTCTGTTAAATTCGTCTGGTCCTAGACCACAGATGATTGCATTCATAGCTTTTGAATTTATGTCATACTCAGCCTCTGTAGCAGCACTCCATGTATCGGGATTTTCAGGAATTTCATAGGGAGTCAGAATCTTTGAATAGACTCTGTAACCAAGATTTTTCAGATAAATAATCATACGTGATTTCCAGCAGCCATAATTATCTCCATTAAAGTAAGGTGCTCTGACCATTGACATTCCCTCTCTCATATCAACCATGATACACTATGTATAATCTTTAAATACTTCTAGCTTGATAGGACTTTAGAAATAAGAAGCTCCTCCTTTGATACCAATTGTTGGATCTGAATCTACGGATTATACACAAGAGGGGGGTGAATTGTGTCTTTTTCAAATTATTACAATCTCTTCAATTTAGACAAATTCTGTTCACTATGCTTTTGCACGATTAAATATGCAGCGGAAAAAGTAAAAGCATCAACACACGGATGTATAGTGGTTCGGGGAACAGAAGGCCCCTAGTCCACTCCACCAACGCTCAAATCCACGAGCTTGGCGATTTTCACTATCTGGTCCTCGTTTCCACAGACCCGTCCACAACTGAGTACAGGCAGTTGACACCTTTACAAGATTCAGGCAAACACAGCCTTCCTGGTTCAAACACGAACCCACACAGCTTAGAACGAGAAGCTGATCACTCAAAAATAAAAGGGTTTCGATAAAGAAACACTTCTCCAGTTGTTCTTCACAATTGCAACAGAATGAAATTGACAGTAGATAGATCGTCGTCTTCAGAAAATAAAGATCCGTAATCAAAACAGTTCTGAGTCGATCCAGTTGCAATAGATATTACCAGAAACTTCACAACTTCAGCAGTAGTAGATTCACAACAGGTAGTCGATGTAGAACACGTGAATCTGCTATCAAGATCTTCCTTCAGTAATAAAGGTCTTACGCTTCTTCTCGATCACCAGAAAAGAACACTTTCACGCAGTCTCTGTTTTCTTGCTCGTCAAAAGATCAATCAGTACCACACACTTTCCTGTGCATATATATATCCGAAGTTTCCAAGATAGAACATATATATTCAAATATGAGAAAATCTTCCGCATAAATAGATCCATGAAAATCTCCTTTAGATTCGCGATATTAAATGAAATAACAAAGCCGTTGTAACTCCCCTGAAGAATCGGCACAAAAAGCTCCGTTTAAATCAATCATTAATCCGTTGTAAACCGTCTTTGATTCAGTCAAAGTCGTATTTAAGAATCAGCTCGAAATCCGCCTAATAATCCGCTTGATTGACTAATTCAAAAGGAAATATCGTCTGTCAAAAATATCCCGACGCCAAACGTAGGGTTGATGACGTGGCTCCAAACGTAGGGTTCACAAACGTAAGGTTCAGAACGTAAGGTTGAACATACATACTTTCTCTTCAGCATTCAAACGTAGGGTTGATCATCCATACTTTGTCTTGCTTCAACTCTCCAAAGAACGTACGGTTGATTATAAAAGTAAGGTTGATGATCCATACTTTTGAGAAACAAACTCAACACTGAAAACTAACGTACGGTTTCTCTTCCATACTTTTCAACAACGAAAACGTAAGGTTCCTTCCAAACGTAATGTTCTTCTTCCATACTTTTCAACAACGTAAGGTTCATTAACCATACGTTTCAAAAATAACATAACAAGTAAACTTTTCATCCATACGTTACGTTCATCAACGTAGGGTATGAACAGTGATTCCAGTACGCGCTAAAATTGATCTCGCGCTACAGTGATTCCAGAATACGCTAAAATTGACCTCGCGCTACAGTGATTCCAGAATACGCTAAAATTGATCTCGCGCTACAGTGATTCCAGAATACGCTAAAATTGATCTCGGAATAAATGAAGTATAAAATCTCGTTATATAAAATAAATTCCTGCAAAATACTCAACGAAATAATTAGTAAATAATTAAGGGTATTTGTGAGCATCAAAATCATCATAAAGAGACAGAGTATTATTTAAAATAATCTCCCCCTTTAAAAAACATTATTTTGATTTGTTTAAAAACAATACATTGCTCAACATAATTAGTATTCTCATATAAGAAGGGATTAAATAAATTTTGGATGTTGATAACTGAATAAGGAACCATAGGTCATGAAAAAGAATATTTAGTGAAGAATGATCATATGAAAGGAGTAGAGAAGTAGGTTTGGAAATGATCATCACAAGTGATGTTTTTAAGAAAATAATGATGAATATTTAAAGGATGTAACATGGTGTTTTCTTTAAAACCATCATGGATTGAGAATATTTTTATATTATATAATTATTACATTTATAAGTTATAAAATATTAAGAATCATCATATCTATTTTATGTGAAATGAGATAAGAAATAGAAAACTTCCCCTTATTAAGGATTTCCTAAAAGATGAAATTTATAGGGTAACTTTAAAATATTATATATCCCCAATAAAAAAATGTTCTTTAAACAAAGAATATATGGGAGGAAGATATATATATATAAATATATATATAATATAAAATAATTTAAAAATAATAATATAGATATAAAGTGAGGTACCAAGAGAAAAATTATAACCCAAAATAGAAGAGGATGGTTTGAATGTTCCACCACGTTATGTTACAACTCACATAGTATATTGTTTGGACTCATTAATAATAATATTAGGTTTAGTAAAAAAAATTTACGAAACTTTTTCAAGTATATTTGATTATTATTATTCATTTATGTAACTTTATGACCATTTTATTAAGATATCTTATCTATATTCACTTTCCTGAGGTCATTCATTTCATTGTTCCATGTTCGCATTTTGATGAGAGCCATTAATTTCAAAAAAATTATTTTTTTGAAAGATAATTAACCCCAATGTTGTTTTAAAATATAAACAATAAACACAATTTTTAGACTTTAGTGAATTAGAACTTATTTATTAAACGGAGTTAATCTCAATTTTTTATTTCATTAATTTAATTTGTAATTAACAAGAAATCCATACATTGATTTTATGAATTATATTTCTTATATTCTATTTATTCTGGATTTCTATTTTTTAAAAATTCTTATTTATTTGGAAAATGTTACTTCCATTCTATTTTTTTTTCATGAGTTGTAAGGATAAGGAAAAAAATTAGCAATGTATTTCTAATCATATGATTCATTCAACACCACATTTACGAGTAATCTACAAAGGAGTTATCTTATTAAGAGTCATATATGTATGATTTATCTAGATCTATGTACAATTCATTCACTATACTCTGTATGAGTCATGAAGGTTGTGTATGAGTCATTTGAAACCTGTATACTGGTTATCTACATGGGAATTATTTGTGTTTGAGTCATGTAAACCTGTATACGAGTCATGGGATGACTACTGCACCTACTTATGTTTGATACTTAACTTTTTATAAATATGGAGAGGGGGAATAAAATCTAGAATTCCAAAAGTAACAAGGGAATAATTAAATATTCAAACCCACTTCCCTAGTATGACCAAATAAAGAAATAATGATTCCAATCATCCGTGTGGAAGCTATCTAAATGAAGAATGTGAATATCAAGGAACAAAACCAAGATAAGAATATTAAATATGTCCAAGATAAAGAATCTTATCCCTCAAGTTTTACACATTGAATCCATAATAGGAAATGTTAGTTTGAAATTGATAATCAAGAGGATTCTAAAGGTTCTAAAATCACATAAGTAAAATGTTCATGATTATTGTGCTCAGGTGAGTGATGAAGCTTTTGAATCATGTAAATACCTCTTTATCACTCTGATAATTTGATAAAAAGGAAAATTTTTCACTAAATGTGGGAAAAAATTGGTTGATTGAGATTATAGATACCACTAGATAAGTTTTATTTATTTCTTTTATTCTAATTTATCCAATGATGGAACACTAGAACCTTAGTTCCTAGGATAAAGAGAATTTAAACTACCCCTATAATGAATTCATGTGTTTTATTATTATCTCCAACTTGTTTGATATTATTTAAAATTTGGGATTACTATAGACAATAAGGTATTTCCTTTTTTTATTTCATTTTTATCCATCTATATTCCTTTCTTCTCTAGTTTTTACACACATTCCCCCAAACCTTCTTCACTACCAATATTATGGAGGGAAGTGGGTAGATCTAAGAGTTACTAGATATTTCTAATTAATTTTTTTGATGATAATAGGGTGTGTATTGACCATTTCATTCCCTTTTTTGAACTAAAATCACTAAGGAAATTTGTTGAGGTATTGACCAATTAGTTAGAGAGAAAGAGAGGACCATCTTATTGAGTCATGATTTGAAAGTTAAGTGAGGGAGAATATCAATGGTAAGGCCATCATTTTAAAATTAAATTTTAACACCTATTTATTTTCATTCTAAAACACACACATGGAACCTATCCAAAAAAATAAAATTACACTAATAAACCCTCTTTTTTTAATGAAAACCCGCTTCCTACTAATTACTAGATTTAAATTTGTCTAAAAAATTGTTTTCTGTGATGAATTTCAATAACATCCACATCAAACAGTCACCATTTATCAAGAATAAGTATAATATTTTTTTATTTTAATTTATTTTGTTTTCATTTGAAATGTTCTTGATACATTACCAAGCCTAGTTCAGATCACATATTTAGTATTCATCCATATATTGAAATAAAATTATTATCTAGACTTATAAATATAAGGATCAATGATAAAGTGGATATAAAGTTTATCGTAATTCAATTGGAAAAAACCCTATCCTCCTCCCCCCCTTAATCTTATTCAACTATAGATGACTTAAAAAGTGAAAACATTGATGAAAATCATTCTCAAGTAAATATATCTTTAATAGAGTTTTATGAACACAATTTCTATAATAAAAATTATATTCAAAAACCAAATATTAAATATAACTTTGAAATTAAAACTTGGATGATCTAACTACAATATATTTTCCATGGATTGGAAATAAAAGTCTCTAACTGATGTTTGAGAGAATTTGGGAATATATGTAGAAACTTTAGATAAAGGAGTTTAAGAAGACCAGATCCATTGGAATTATTTTCCATTATCCCCTAAAGGATTAATCAATAAGTGTTTATACAATCTACAACCTAGAGAATTCACAACCTAGGATAAACTCCAATGGTCCTTACAAAAGAATTATTTCCTTTCCTCAAGAAGCACCCAACCGAGGAAAGAGATCTTTGAGATGAAGAAAGAATGTGGAGAAACTCCATATGAGTTTTGAGAAATATTTAAAAGTACGAATACATCATGGCCATGAAAACCATTTTAATTATACAATTTCTTAGTGTTTTTACCAAGTACTAACAGAAAATTATAGGAACCTATTGGTTACTACCTATGGAGGAGCATAGATAGACAAATACCTAGTTGAGGTCAATGAACTGATTGAGAGGACCTAAGAAAACTCCCCACAATTTGGTACAAGATCCACTAATAAAGGAGTATATAAGGTAAAAATATCTAACTCTAATTGATGTGAAACTAAAATTAAAGAACTAACTCCTCTTATTATATAGTTAGCATTGAAAAATGTTCAAGAATCACCTCATTCTATAACCCCTCAATTCCACTAGATTTAAAATTCTTTAGATAATTTAACTGATAGTTTTCCACAAGTGCAATAGATTAAGAGTTGTGTTATATGTTCCAAAGAAAATACCAATATTAGGAAAAAATTAAGTATTTAATGATTTCTCTATAATTTAATATGGAGTGGGGAACCTGCAACCATAAATAAAAACCATCCAATAAACTTTTAAACAATCCTAAAAACCCCCATACTTTAAAAGGAATGTATCTTAGCCCTCTATAAGCTGTAAACAATGATAAAACTAAGAATCCTCAATGAAAGTCATGTTATAATATGTTTTGTAGTCCCATGGAAACCAATAATGCACTCTAATAAAATCATGGGTCAGAGCTGAAGGAGATGGATGTTCAATTTGGACTAATTCTTTCCACCATTAATAAAATGGTAAATCAAGGCAAAGATAATCTACCTACCTAATTATTTTTTATTACTAATGTCAATGTAAGTTATATTTCTTTAATAAGTTTCAAGGAAGTCAAAATAAGTGATGAATCACAAATATAGGTAGAATCTAATTGTGGAAACCCCAAGCAACATGATGATGTTTACCTTGTGGATAAAGGAGTGGAGTTTCATTTAGAGATACAACCACTTAGTAAGGATAAGGTAAAAGTAAAGATGGATGATCAATATCAAACGCAAAATCAATTACCCTCAATAATAACACCAACCAAGAAGACTGACAAAGAATAACTTCAATGAAATATGCTAGAAATATTCAAGAAAGTGGAATTTGATATCCCTTTATTGGTTTCCATCAACCAATTTCCATGATATGAAATGTTTCTAAAGGAGATGTGTACCAAAAAGGGAAATCATAAGGATATGAAGAGGTAAGACTAGGAATAACTGTTTTTTCTCTAAAAAACCCCCAACTACCTAAGAAATGTCAACACCTATTTACTTTTACATTCCACTACACAATAGGAGAGATTAATTTTATAAATGAAATGTATGATTTAGTATCATCAATTGATATTTTTCATTACTCGAGTTATTCTTCCCTAGAAACAGGATAACTTAATCCAACCTAAGGGGTTGTATAATTGGATAACTGAACCAATACTAAACTAGTATAAGTATTAGAAGATATACTAGTTAGTGTGAAAGGAATACAATTTCTTCCCAACTTATATATCTTAAACATGGATGAAGAAGGAGGTATTTCCATTCCCCTATCATTTTAGGAAATCTATTTTTTAGGACTATTAAAACCATAATAAAATCACTTTAGGATATAGTTTCAATGGTATTTTGAGAATAATATAATAATTTCATTATTTTGGATTCAATGAAATATCCTCAATAAGAAAAAAATAGTTTTTACACTATCGTATACTTAAATTCCTTGATTCTTGATGGAAGAAATTTAAATATTTTTTAGATTAATAAAATCAGGATAATTCTTAGAATAGACTAATATTTTGACCATTTTATTTTTTAAATTGAATCAAATATAGTTTAATTTTTTTAATGTCCTGTCTAAGGAGCTATATGGAGAATATTTTATGATTTTACATAAATATTTTACTTAAATTTCACCTTTGTACATACATGTTGTATAGATGGGAAACACTAAGTTGAAACCATCACTAAATCACCCGCTTGAAAATGAACTTAATCTATTGTCTTATAATTTTAAATAGTCTATTAAAGAAGATTATAAAATTCCTATGATAATATCAAATAAATTAGTTTCTAATAAAAAAAAATTCTTAATTTTTTTGAAAAATATAATAGTTTTATAAGCTGGTCATTATGAGTTATTTTTTTGATTATTCCCACTATTTTTATTTACTTTATCATTTTATAGAATGAGTCAAAATAAATTATATTTCCCCAAATAAGGATCAAACCAACCCTTATAGAAGTTATAAAGAAGTAAATTAAATGATTTTTTTGATCTAGAATCATTTACCCCATATCAGACTCACCATAGGTGAGTCCCATTTTTATTATGCCTAAAAAATTGGATTCACCATTGTGGAAAATGAGAATAAATAACTAGTGCCCACTAGTATTGAAAATAGATAGTGTGTTTGCATTGACTATAGTAAATTGAATAATGTGTCTCAAAAATAAAACTTCCCCATCCCTTTTGTAGATCAAATTTTAGAAATATTATAAGGGAATGAATAATATTATTTACTTGATAGATTATCTTGTTATTTTTAAGTCCCCATAGTACCAGAAGACTAAGATAAAACAATCTTCACTTTTCTATTTAGTATGTTTTCATATCAAAGGATTCCATTTCGGTTATGTAATGCCCCAGGTATTTTTCAATGCTATATGTTAAACATTTTTTCAGATTTGAATGAAATATGATTGATGATATTTCTTGATTACATCACTATATAGGGGACCTATTTTGAAATATGTCTTGAAAATATTAAAGTTTGTTTGGTAAATTAAATGAAAATAATATGGATTTAAACATATTTTTTTTTCATTTCATAGTGTAAAATGGTAATGGTTTAGGTCACATCATTTCAAAGTAAGGAATAGAAGTAGATAAGGACAAGGATGGCAACATTTTTAAACTGTCTAACCCCAGAACTATGAAACATATTAGATCATTATTTTATAACATACTTAATTTTATAGAAGGTTTATTATAGAATTCAGAAAAAATAATTTACCACCAACTAAACCACTTAAGAATTATATAGATTTTTATTTTATAAATCATACATGACATCCTTTTATAAACTGAAAGAAAGCCTAACCATATCCCTAGAAATTAGTCCACAAATCTTGGAAGACCCCTATGAAGTAATATGTTATACACCTATTCCAGAAGTGGGAACCATTATCTCCGTGAAGATAAATGCATGTTATCATGTGGTATTATTTACTTTAAAAAAATTTCACACAACTAAAATAAATTACAAAACAATAGATGTTTTTTGGATATTGTTGTTACATTAGAGAAATTTTTGTAATATTTGTTTTGAATAAAATTAAACATTTACTCGAGTCATACAACCCTAATGTATTTAATCAAGAAACTCAATAAAAATCTGAGATTGGTGATGTGGATGTAGATGCAATAGGAATTAAATTTCCAAATCAAGGAGAAGAAAATCTATGGGAATTTATCTATAGACCACTTGAGTAGATTTCCCTACACTGAAGAAGTCCAAACACCCAAAGAAATAGACTTTCATGTTTCACTCCCTTGTAAGAAGCATCATAAAGTCATTTAGGTACTCTGATATATTGATATAGTTAAATTCTTGGTCACATCAAACGCACCTTAATTATTTTACCACTATAACACTCTTAAGATAAAATATGAATCAAAATACAATGTTTGAGAATATCTTTATTTTTGGAAAATTTATATTGACCAATTGATTAGAAAGTGTATACCTTAGGGGAGGTAAATATTGAGCTTACATCTTGTTAGACCCTTATATGTGGGGCCATAATTGACCTTAAATAATAACTATAAATGTCTTAGAAGATTTTTTTATCCGAAATTTTTTAAAGAAACTTATTTTTTTTATATCAAGAAAAAACTATCAATTAAAAATAGGAATTTAAAAAAGACCCGAAATCCCCTCCAAAACCATTGATTTTGTTTGAAGTATTTGATATATGGGGATTAGATATTTTGGGACCATTTCCTTTATAATTTGGATTTTCCTATATTCTATTAGTATTATATTATGTTTATAAGTGGATTTAAGCCTAAGAAACTATAATTGATGATTCAAAAGTTATTATTAAATTTCAATGATTACATATATTTTTTGGTCTTAGAATATCTTGAGTGATAATATGTGATCATGGACCACATTTTTTAGAAATGATAATGGATTACATCATGAAAATATATTTAGTACACCATAAAATATTTACAACCAATAAACTCTAAACAATTGGGTAGAATTCGGTCTCAAACAGAGAGATAAATAATATTCTAGAAAGGACAATGTATCTTAATCCAAAGTCCTAGGACACTAATTCTAGTGACCTAAACATTTTTTTGTGTCACCTATTCTAATATAGATCTTTGAAACTTCTTCCTGGGTGAATCACCTCTCTATCCCACCTCATATATCACCAAGGCGAATATCCCAATCAAAAAATTATTCATACTCCAAATCCACCCTCAATAGTGTGTCACTCACCTAGAGTGATACATAAAAACATTTCACCATTATCTCTAGGATTAAGCTTCACATACCTTCCTACATTACCTAGGATTCCAAAAAAGGATACCCATATCTCATATCAAATCCCTAGAGCCACCCAATATCTCTCTCCAGTTCAACCAACAACTTCTTCCCTTGGTGGAATAGTCCCCAGGTGATCCAAATCACTTAAAGTGATAAGAAGAACTTATAAGTAATCCCAGGTGTCCAAAGAACATATTATCTCTATCTCTTGGGCACTCTTGGTCCCTATTCATATACGGTTTCCCTTATAGCATGCATGTAGACAAATAATCATGTATAAAAATGCATATGGATTTTATTAAAGAGAACACCTACCTCTTTATGGGAGTTACCATCCTCTCCAAGACTTTCAAAAACTTTTCCAAGACCATCCCAACCACATTCAATATTTCACCACTTCCAGAGATCCTATATTATTCCAAGTGAATCACTTAATTAATTATATCAATTTATAATTAACTATTCAATTTAATTAAAATAGGAACAGTCACCTAAAAATTAAATACACTTCACCAAATCACCAAAACTACAAATAACCAAACATGGGAGGTCCTTGTTGTACTCGACTCCATCAAGGGAAAATACCCTATCACCTGGTAACCAATAAATTTTATATATTTTTTAATTTAACCAAAAATCATAAATAAATTAAGTAATTGGAGTGAATCAATTATAAAAGAGTATGAATATGTGTGTTTATCCTCATAGAATCTCTTATCACCATCACACATAAATAATGCATCAACCTCACCCAACTCCACCATTAACCAAATGAATTAGAACTAAAACCCAATATTAAAATCCACCAAAATCACTTGGATATAAAGGAGAATCTATGATGGAGGAATAATAGAATATCTTACCTCTTACCACTCCTAAACATCACCAAACCCAACACCAACCATGGGGGATCAAATAAGGTACGAGGGTGGAGGAGAGTAAGATAAATTGACTCTCCTAAAAATCCCTTAGTACCCAAAACCAAGAGGGGGTGGCTATAAAAGAATGGGTTTTACCTATCTAAAATAATACATCCCTGAGTTAGTCACAAAACGACCATGATTTTCACAACTTAATGTCAACCCACGCCAGAACAATTCATGGTGCAACCTGGGGTCGCAACACGAAGCACTCCCACACATTGTAGGAGGCACCACCTACCTCCTTCATGGTGTTCTGTATCATGCATTAGTATTGAGATAACCCTACAAAATCTATCAAAACATTACCATGGGGTCGTATTTTGACATGCTATTATATTAGATTTTCATAAAGGCATTCAAGAAATACTTCAATGCCCACATGAGAACCCAAATCACAAACTCATCCTCATTCCACTTATAAAAACATATTATTTTTATGTTTAATAATTATATTCTTAATCCAAATCAAAATTCATGGAATTTATACTTATCCGAGATCAAAATTTAAATTTTTTCTAAAACATAATGACCCTAAAATTAATAGGTTGTTAAAAACTCACCTCCATAACACTTATCTTACTTGGTATGAAAAGATAGTATAATAACAATCCTTATTAAACTACTATGGTTGTTAAGACACATCCCTCTCTACTTGTTAAATATCTAAATGAAAAATTTGGTTCCATTGTGAAACTCCTAGAAATGAAGTTCACTATTAACCGTAGACATAGATACCCACTAACCACTAACACCAACATAAATATAATGATAAGAACGACCATATACCCCATGAAACCATGAAGTCTTAAACCAATTTATCCTTGAGATAATGGTACTCCACGCCATAAGGATCTGCTCATGAAGGCTGATTCCAAACCATGTTTCTCCCCAAAAACGGAATATCTTGGAAAAAACTATTTCTCCCACCCAATAATATGTTTGGGGTGGAATCCACCACAATAAATCTAATTCTACATGAAAACAATGTTTGGACCTACACTAGCCCACATGGCATGAAAATTCTTAGCTGATCCCACTGAATTCCTATCACATTACCTCACCCAATCTTGATGCCTTATACACTAGAGGTAACATGAGACCTCTTAAACTCTCAAATTAAAGACAAAATCTAAATCCTAGTGTATTTCCATTATTCTATCACAAGAAATATTCTTTTATTGATGAATCCACAAAAACTATGAAACCCAATCATCACACTCTTTCCATACACACTGATGCACCCCAACTTGATTTACTCTCAGATCACACCAAGTCCATCCAGAGCCTGGTACTAACACACTGAATCCATTAAAATTGAATATTCCATTTGAATTCATTATTCCATATAGAATAAAATATTATCAGATCTTATCACAATCTTGTATCTTAGTAGTACCTTAATTATTTTCATAAACTGGTCTCACCGCACCCACGACCCTTTCGACATGAGGTTCATATGAAGGTGACCAATAAAATGATCCCCACCATAGTAGTATCATTATTATCACCCCTAAAAACTGAATAAATAGTTTACATACCCCAAAACCTATCCATCACCAGATAAAATAAAAGGACACGACTATCCCACTCATACTCGAACACTAGTATGGAATTCCAACCACCACCCATTATTGGGATTCATGGAACTCTATCCTCTCCATTCAACCATCCACTTTCAATGAGGATCAAATTATCTGAAATCCATTAATTTTTTCCCCACTATATGTTTTACCTTACACTACCCTTCGAGTGATGTCCCAAATGTGTCAAAATATAACACACATTCCACTCCTCATGAGCCACAATAACCTATATTATCAACCCCTAACACCATCCATCCATGATATCGCCATATTATCATTGGGGAGACATATCCCAACCTAAATAAATATCCAAGATTTCATTCCCACAGGAATATCACTAATCACATTGGTTCTTAGATCATACATGGAAATTTAGTTTTTCACAACCAAATGATCCCCACACATACAAATTGAATACTCACCCTAAAAAATACTTCGTTCATAAAATCCATACCAAAATTATTGTCCTCTCTAAAAGGTAGAGTGATCCACTAGGAACCCTCTCATAGGTTATTTTTTTCTATCTATCCTAATCTTTCCCAAACCGAATGGTTGTATGATCTTGTACAACCTGATTATAAATCCCAGCTCATGATTTTATGAGGAAAATTTCATCCAACCTAGGATCATCAGGTAAAACCACTTACCACACTCCTCATTCATGTTATACTCATCAAAAAACTTGAGGCACCTGGCTCATGCCAAGGTTAACAACTGAATCAACCACCACCCGAGCATCATTCCAAAAGCACAAGTGTCAAACCAGTCTCCCACCGAACCACTCAAAAGCACATACAAAACTTAAAATTCTAAGAATCCAACCGATTCAACCCTCATATCCATACTTGATACCACACACAAAGAAATAATAATGACTTTCCTAAACCCACTCAATGTTTCTTCACAACCACTTGATTAGGCTAAGTAGAATTCCATTAATAAACCATATGGGAAAACCTCATATTGGCTATCAATGAAATTTTAGGTAATTGAACACTATATTTATGTAAATATATGCCTATAACTGAATCATATCTATAGTATTAAATTTATGAACTAAAACTTTTGAGGTTTCATTATTGAGGCATCCAATTCTTGCACTAACTTAGTAAGGGTCACTACACATACCTCTTACAAAGGGACTATATAGTCATCCCTAGTGAACATCTGCCATAGATCCACATGGTCTTCCACTAGAAAACTATTCATGAGTGAAAACCATGGTCAATATGAGTAGAACTAAACCAAAAATATATATGGATAAATTTCATATATGTTTTGGAAACATTAAATAGTTGGAACCTCTCATCATTAAAATAATCACACACAAGCATGCATGGGTTTAGTGAATTCTGTGTTCCTAATATGAAACATGAACATGGGCCTCTTACCAATGGGTCAAGAGACCAAAAATAAATAATAGTCTCTATAACCATATCATATTTGAATAAACATATAAATTATAAAAACCAAATTAAAGAACATTAATCCCATTTCCCTGGTAACCAGGAAATCCCACTGGAAAGGTGTTCATGATGCACTGGTCTGAGGTCCATCACAAGATCTAACATATTCTGAGGACAAATTTCCTCCACCTCCCGCAAAAATTAGACAAATAAAAATGTGTGACGCCATTTTTTAATTCCCCATTCTATGGTCACTCTATATTGCCCATGATCGAGGATCTATGCGACCTTAGATGCACATCCCTATATTCTAGTGTCTGCTGACTAACAGTTAGGGACTACTCCACATAATATAGAGACTATGAACTCAAATTAGAGTAATAAAATAGTTGAAAATAAATAAATAATTATCCACATAATAATCACCAATGTATTCATAATCAAAAAACACAATTCTATAATGAAATATCATGTGAAAGTCAAACACATGCATACATCAATAGATCTCCCACTTTTCTAACCACATAATAAAAAATAAAAATAAGGAAACAAGATTTATAAACCACCACTCTCATCCTTAGGTCACAACATAACAAATTTGTCATAACAACTCAAGCTGCCTCAGCCCGATCCATTTCACATCTAGTGTTCAACCTAAAATTATACATAAGGTCTATATGCATAGAATTGTACACATCCATTCAGTGAGAAATATATCTTAGTAGGGTATCACCAGGAGAACCTAGTATAAACCATATTTTTATGAAAAAATGAGATGTATCATTGATTGATTGTTTGGGAATTTTTATTGTTTCACAATCATTCGTGGCAAGTTTAGAATTTTTTGTTTTGACCTGGGATGATGTTGTCTAGTGTGTTGGTTTTGTGTGAAGCTAGGAATACCTACAAAATCCATCTATGTGGTCACGAATCCCATCTTGGATAGTTTATAATGGGGTTTATTTATGAATCTTGAAACACCCAATGATTCCAACATCTGTAAGGATCCACATGCCTTCTTTCCAATGGTAATAAGTCATTGGAGAATTATTTAAAATTATTCTTAGGAACTCAAATTAGCTTCGAGGATGTGAGGTAGGTATTTTAATTACCTATTATGGTAAATTATTTATCACTTTAAGAATGTATTACAGAGTTAATACATGATTATGAATCTTTCTCAGGTCCTGATTTAGGTACAGTTAACCTAATGTTCTTAATAACTGTCTATTGGAACATATCAATGTGAATATCTATACATATCATAGATATCCAATTAATGTGAACATATGTATGTATCAAAGGTTCTACATTGATAACACCATATATATGTACTATAGGTTCTCTATAATGTTAATTTACAACGTAGTGGTGGTGTTTTATTTGTTACTATGTTTTAAATCCTCAAAGCTGGGTTCTCTAGAGTTTATCACCCTTTTGGAAGGTGTTTAATGTTTTTGGTGTTGGGATCAGGCCCATAAAAGGAATTACTATGTATCCTTGTGAAATGGATCCGTACATACATAGTTTAGTACCACTTAAAGGGGTACATCAAACTTTTTTTTTGTGCAATAATCTCCGATTCATGTAGTTTAACATCATGTCGTTATGATGAATAAGATGAATATTCCTTGAAATGATTGGTGTTTAACTTATGCATGTACAAACCTTTCTTGGTTGACCTCATAGAAAATATGGCCCAATTAAGAAGAGTTAGTCTCACTATAAATATATCCCTATGAAGATGGTCCCCATTGGTATTACAACTCACTAAGGATGATATAATAGAACCCAAAAGAAATATATATTTCTATATGGGGGAATGATTCTATTAAAAATATGTCCCAATAAGAGGATATTTGGTAGGGAGTATGGATTGAATGGATTAGACACACAAACTCATGATAATATAGCTAGGTGAGGGAATGAAAAAAATGATCTCAAAAGGAATATAAATCAATAAGGAAGATAATTTAAGGATAATAATGTTATTTTTGAACCACATGGAGGTTTCCAATGTATCTAGGCAAGATAGTAATCAAAGAACACATAGTTTTAGTGTCATAGTCAAAAGTTGTGTGACAGAACAATACCTTGTAGTTTAGTGTTAGGTGGTAAGGATGTTGTCGTGCAGTTTATAATTGTGTTACTTGGATATTATACACACAATTTAACATTGTGTAGTGGGGATGTCTATGTCTTGCATGATTCAACAATAGAGAGTCTTGTGGGGATTACACATAAGGGGTATGTACTAAGGTTATTCATTGTAAATATGAACCTTTAAATGCTTTTCTTGTCAGAATATGTCCCCTATAAAGAAGGTATGTGATTTTATAAGGAATACTATAGGGTGAAAGTTAAATGTTAGATAGTGAAAATCAGTGGGAATAAGATGTTAGGTTTGAAAATTGAGGACTCATCCAATATATCCTATTTGAAATAGGAATTAGATCCCATTTAATTAATATGGTCATTTGGTATTACACATAAGAAGGAGGCCCAAGATGAATATACTCCTTGTCTACTGATGGATATGGGAGGGGAAATGAAAAGAATGAGAGATATGGAATCCTATAAGGATTACAAGGGGATTACACCACAAGGGATTCCCGTTTTCCATCTTATTCCCTATATATTAACCCAGACAATTAGGGTTAGAAGATAGAAGAATATGGAGCTGTTAATATTAATAGGGCCACCATCAGGGATTACCGATTCATTGATTGAAAAATAAAAGTTTGGGTGATGTCTATGCCCTTTCATATTTTAAGTTGGATAGCTAAGGCAATACCACTATGTGTGCTAAGAAAACTCCCACTGCCTCCTCTTGGATTTTTTTCCTCATTTCCATGGGTATGAATTAAAAAAACACCTAATAACCCTAATAGTTATAGAGGAAATTAGAGTGAAAATATTTTACAAGGGAATACATGATAGATATATGTTCACACTGGTGTGCATAATATGATTCCATGTATTTAGTGTCTTTAGAGGAGGCATTGATAATTTAAGGTCCATATGAGATATGTGGGAGAAGGAACAATCTACTATCAAATCCATAGTGTTCATAGTGCTTCAATATGAAAGTGTTTATATTATTAAAGGATGGAGGACGACATCTCCCAAGTGATAATGGGGTGGATGTTCAACCTTTACCAAAGTAATACCTGAGAGACAAGTGTGACCCTCACCCAAGTACCGGTAGGGAGAAATAATAGAGGCTTCATCCAAGAGGTCATAGGGTGAGGTGATTCTCTATGTGACAAGACTTGGGTGATGCAACAATCTAGTTATAGGGTTTTACATGGATCTATTTGGAAGAGGGGTACATATGTGTGTAGTTGGGTAAGGTTCCACTGAACTACCATTTTTACATTAGTGAGGAGGTGATTCCTCACTAAGGTTATTGATGATTAATTATTTTGTAGAATCAAAATATGCTCTATTTTGGTTAATTACTCTTTATTTAGTACTTTAATATCTACCTTGGAGAATTTAAGGACTTCAGGGAGAGAATAGGGTGAGCAGAGCTTCAACACATATCTACATCTTCAAAAAAGTGTAAATGAGGATCCTGGTGGTGCCATTTATAGGAAAAATTAGTACCCTGGTTGGAGGTATTATCTTGAACTTGTGATTCATGAATATATGACTAGAATGATGTTTATAACTAAATAGGTTCTACTCACATGATCCACTTTGGTGGGTTTATAAAGTTATACATTACCTAGATTTATGAATTTTCATTCATGTGTTTTAGTATAATTTTTCCAAAATATCTTCACCCTTTTATTGATTGGTGAGTGCCTACAAATTTCCCTCCTCATGACTAAATCCAATTTTAATGGGGAGGATTTGATCCCAAGGTACAGGTCATAATGGAATGACTTAATTCCTAAAATATCTTGATCTTTAGATTAAAATGTGGCCAGATCATGTTACTGGTCTGCACTAATTATTCATGCATGGTACTCATGATAGCCTACCGTGTTATCATTGTTCACAGCTATCAGGCTGACAATTATAATTAGTTGGTGTGGGACCCCCCCTCTAATTTATTAATACTTTTATTTCTTCAAGGGAGATGGATTTTTATCACCCAATCACCCAGGTTATCTACTCTAACTTTGAGTATATGATAACCCCTATTTTTATCCTTGATCTTAATGTACCAATGTTAGGTTCATAATTTAGGAAGGGTTTCTACATGAGGCCCAACACTAGGTTATATAATTGGGTGAGGGAAATAGGTGAAATACCTATGACAACCACTTTTTTGAATTGTGTTAAATAATTTGGTGATTAAAAAATGAGACTTTTCTTAATTTTAACCTTGTATTGGGAAAACAATATTGATGACTAAAATTGGGACCTAGCCAATTTTACACCCAGTGTTGGTGTCTAAACCATTATTTAATTGGGTACTTTAAAATTATATCAAGAAATTATTTTGAATTAATTTTATTATGTTTATTCTAAATCACTTTTGGTCTAAAAAAATATTCCCAATTCAGATGTTGAGGTCACTACTAGGATAAAATAAATGATTACAGATATTGAACCAAACTCACTAAACATAATCACCTTAAAAATTGAAAATATAGAAATCTTTCTCAAAATGGATTTTCTCAACTATATTTTTTTAAATATTCTTACCTTATGTGGTTTCATTATTCGGATTGATACTCCACTTCCTGATGGAGAAATCTTTGACATTTAGATTCTTTCAAATCGATGTACCGTGAGAGTAAATAATTTTATTGAATAGTATATCATCCATGAATACAATAAAGAAATATTATAATGTCTGATAAAAACATGAACATCAGTGAATGAAGAAAAAATTTTCTATTTAATGATTAAATAATTAATTTTTTAGGGTCAAAGTCAAGGATGTATTCCTTAATAAAAACTTATTCTTGGAGGGAACTTATCTGAGGAATGGGAATGGATTTATTATATGAACCAAATATATATCTCAAAAGAGTACCACCTATAAGAAATTTTAATTTAAAATGATATCTATAGTTTACATTTTTATATCTACTATCATTGGTATCTTATCCCCATATAGGTCAATTAGTGGTGTTTTGGGAAAAATGTTTTATATGTCACATGGGGAGGTTGATATAAACCTATAGTATTTATATAAAATATAAGAATTCCTATATCCTGACAACATTTAGTAATATTTCATGAGAACTCCTACACTATAGAGGGACTTATTTTCATTGGTTGAATGTGAGTTGAAGAAGGAAATCTGTTCATCTCTCAATGTTTCTTTCTGTACTTGGATCAATATATTCATACATCATCATAGATCAACACTTGGGGATGTATGGCCAAGGGACTTATATACTTTGAAAGTTAGTAGGTCTCAAAATACTTATTACTCCATCCTTGATGGTGGTCAAAATATAACTTGGGGCTATCGAATCAGGCTTGAGTGATGATCAAATTTCCAACTGGCAGGACTGTTAGCCATGTTTCTTATTTGATGTCTATTAACTTCTCAAGAAACACATATCTTGGTAAGTAAAACCACTTTAGTAATGGAATCTGAAATATAATATAGAATACTAGTAGGAATTGATGTACTATATTTGGAGAAACATAATCATGTTTTAGGTCTAGTTAATCATAGTGAATCTCCTCAAAAAACCTACTGCTTGATCCAACTCTTTTATAACTGGATATCATATATTCTTGGAAGTTATGACCCAAGGCACCCAACATTTACTCCTTAACTTCCTCATTGTCTATATTATGAGATATTATAGGTTTTTCACCCATAATAACTTAAAAAAGTCAGTAGATCACCATATTGGAGACCATTTCTTATTTTTTTTCACTCATTACAAAACTCCCCTTGACACATTGATTTTTGACATCAAGGAAATAGTCGTCACACAATCATATCATATTGCACTGCAGGATGAGGTTCTTACAAAGATGGTTAATGATGTCGAAATTTTTAGACCCTATATGGAATATAGGTTTAGGATCCATTTTTTGGGTATCATGAAGGTGAAAATATGTCCTTTCCACAAGACACATGGTGAGAAACACCCAATGATCTTGAATCATTTTTATTTAATGTTGATGAAAACTAATAGAAACATATTATTTACTCTTCCATTGGTTGGGGTTGTAATTTTATCCATAGAGTATTCTAAATAATATATTTAATTCTATCCTAAAATTGATTTAAGGGTAGTCACACCATGAATTCATATACCACTATTTCCAATTAAAGGTGAAACCTAAGAAGAAGCATCACAAAATATCAACATCATAAAGTCGAGTTCCTCAGATGATGAAGAAAAGTACCTTAATCCTGGACATGGCCACATAATTTCCAATCCTAGTGGTCATGGTATGGTCATAATGTCCTCATAGATACATGTAATCCCTGAAATTATTAATACTAATATCAACTGAGCTTCTCTAGGTCAGGTTCCTCTTGACGGAGAATCCCTAAACATTGTTCTGATCACCTCTTTTCCGGAAATGTGGGTAAAATTAATGAGTGATTACATTCCATAATACATTCTAGTTCAAAAATATTATTCCATTTCCAATGTTGGAGCTAACACAAAAAATCAGGTGACTCCTGAAATGTAACAAAAAAAATAGACTCCCTCATCTCTCAAACACCGATTTCTGATTTTAAGGGAAAGGGTGATTTTATTCATTAACTATTTTTATGTCTTGGTATAATTTTATCTGAGTATAGAGATTTTTATTTGATCACCCACTATATATTTATTATCAATGAGTGACTATTGGCTCAAGAGAAATATATTCAGGAGTTTGAAACTAAAAATAACCAGAATGAAATTATAGAGTGAATTCCCCAAGAGTTGATTCAATGGACCCTTGGTGAAATGGGACTCTAGGAGAATGTATCCTCATTTTGTTCAATATTAAATAAATACTAATCCCTTGTGATAAATACAAGGTCCCAACTATCAGAAGAAATGATTGAGCATGGGGACACTAGGAGAATGAAACATGACATACTTGATCAAGTTGAATAAATGCATTATTTATCTTTGACTAAAGATACACCATGCAAAATTCTTCTATTATCAATATATACTTCCCATTGGGTATTAAGTGACCTAAATCATCTGACATATGAGTTCCTATCTTAGCTATCACTATTGGCTTCCCTATATCCTAAAAAGAGACTCCAACCCATGGATGTTTCTTTAACCATTTATTTATTGAATAAAAAGACTCATTTCATTAAAAATAGTATAGTTCCATGATTCTTCTTCATCTATAATTACCGTGTATTCATTCCAGAATAATTCATCCTAGGAATTAGAGACATACAAATATAGGTATAAAATCCATCACCGAAGCACTAGAGCTGGTCCATTTAGAATTATGATAAATTATTCATTACAAAAGGGGTGATTTGGGTCATCATGTTATGTAAAGGTAATACTCTAAATTGTTTCTAGGATACGGGTCCAATGATCACAAGTTGAATATTACTGGGACCACATGGTTGGACCCACTAGTATTGTATCATTTTCCTTCATTTCACTTACTTTTTCTTAATATTTTCATGAGGAAGGATTATTGGGCATGGAAATCATTTTTTAGGTCTCCCTTTGTGGAATTTTTACACAAAAATATTTAACCATTTTATTTTATTTTTGAGTTCTATATTTTTACTAGATCTTGAAATGTGCATGTCTAGCGAGAAGGGGATTCACTTTTTCCCAAATATACCCCTTATTGGTTTTAGGAATGAAAATTTCTATCTATATTCCCACTAATTGTTTCAAATCATTCAATTCAGACAAATGCTTTTTATTTTTAGGGTCCTGTATTTTCAACCATGTATTGCTTTAGTGTATGGTATTAAAACTTTGATTGAGTGTTTTTGTAGTTTAAGGTTATATAGATTTGATAATGTGTTTATATTGTTTAATTTCATATAAAATTGATTAGGTGTTCATGAAAAAATAACCGTGCCCTGATTTATGGACACTTGGAAAAGGTAAATCACATCTCAAAGAGATTGAATTTGGATAATGAAGTGAGACAAACATGATAGGGATGACAATGAATTAGGATGAGGTGATGAGTTCCTCTATAATTTTTTCAAGTAAAATTGAAATCAAAGGACATTTTTTCAATGTGGAAATGCCTCTGGTTAATAGGACCCGCTAGGGGAATATATACAGATGACAATGTGGATAATGTATGGATATTTAGGAGGATGAGTCACTTAAATCCATATACATTTGTTACTAATATCCATAGAAGTTATGTGGGGATTGAAACACTCAATATGTTAATTAAGTCATGATAAATGTGTATTCAATAAGGGTTATGGTACGAAAGAGATATCTTATATAGTAAGGGATATGTGAAACTTGACATCGATGGAGGATCGATTTTCAATATTGACTACCTTAGAAAAGGGGGTCCATTAAGATTATGTTCATGAATCTTTAACCCTGTGTCATGATGTTTAGGATAACAAGATGAGCACCATTAAAATATTTAAGAATGAGGTACCACACTCTTTCCCCCTAAAAAATGTACAATATATAGTGTCTTAACATTGAGGATATTGAATCTAATTGAATAGTTGGATTATAGGTTGTGTAGATAAAATATCAATGATTTTGATATAAGGATATTGAGATCAAACAAACACACTTGGGATGATCATCAATCACTCTGAGGTGATGAGTTCTGATGTAATGTTTTAAAGGAAACACAATGATAAGTGTAAATTTTTTAAAGGATCAAATGACTCTATTTGACTCAAATAACTAGGGGTGCATATATAGGATCCAACATGGGATGTATATTAATAGTTAATAAAACATTAAATTGAATTTGATACACTACTTACCGATGGTCATGAATGGTTTTCAAAGATTCAAACATTTAGTAAATAAAGTATGTTATAGAGATAATGGTATACAATGAGGGGTTTGGAACCCTAAATATTGAGTTGTCATGTAAGTAACAGATTTTCAATGTGAATAGAAGTGATTAATAATTTATATAACATTTTAAAAGTCTGTAAGGGTCTTATCAGCACGTCTTATATTTTTCTAGTGTTACAAAATAGTACCAAAATGAATTTTACTCTTTTATTTATTCCATATCTTTTTCCTAAGATTTCAAATGGTGAATAGTAGAGAGTATAAAATAGATTCATTCTCAGATCCCCTTTACTATTTTTAGGGTGATATGTTTTATATCTATTTCACTTGGAGTTCATGGTCTTGTTATTTGGACCGGTTAGGGATGTAGTTTAAGGTCATGTATCTTTGACTATAGTGCACATAGTTTAAGGTCATGGTGGATAGATCATGGTCTTAAAGGGTAAGAGTGACACAATATACCAATTAATACTCTCATGGTCAATACCACTGCCATAATATTTTGAAAAGGGTATGGGTTTGCAGTAAATTGTGGCTCTAGTTTCTTGGATCATGAGTTATAGTATGGGAAAAATATGAAAGGGATGACCATGAATCACACTGGGGTGATGGATTCCACTGTAGTATTTTCAAGGCACACGGGGATTGGATAACCTTTTTGTAAGAAAAAAAATACATTTATTAGCAGGAATAACTGGGGGTGTATATACAATATCATACAAAGGGCATAAATGCATAACCAAATAGTGGTGACCCATGAATCTGTTTATGATCATCTTCTATATCCATGAAATATTTATGGTAACCTAATTTTATTAATAAATTACGTGTTATTTATGGAAGGAGATTCTCAAAATAGATGGTGGAGGCATCCCAAACCTTGGTTATACATGTTCATGATATTATGGTCCTTTGAAAATGAATGATAATTGATGAAGTTCTACGGAGTTTAATGTCATGGAATAAGAAAAATGTTTTTTTTATATTTTAACTTCATGTGATAGGGACTCAAATATTCTACAGTATAGGGTCAGGTGATAAGGGCCTTCTGCTACATAGTTTGACATCATACATCTGTGATGATATGTAGGGTAATTTTTATCCCTGTACAATGTTATGGATATATAAACATATGTTGGGGGCCTTATATAGATCAAACTCATACATAAAAAAGCGATTATCTAAGACTATCCCATTATTTAGTAATTTAAGGATTTTCAAGGAGGACCATTGATGTCCCCCATCTATAGTTGTGATGCTCCTAGTTAAGTTTAATAGGGTGATCGACCAAGATCACTAATCTTACATGACTCAATATTGGTGTGAGAAATAAGAGGTTATTGGAGAATAACCCATACAATATTCCCTTAGGGTACATGATAGAAGAAGGATAAGAAATATAGGGGGCACTTTAGTAGCACATAGGTTTTCAATTTTACGAATAATGAATGAATGGGGAATTTTGGGGCTATCTCTTTCATTAGTGTGGGTTTATGAATGTACTAGCATTGAAATAGCTTATTTATAGGATATGGGGGCCATTTGGATGATAGAACTTGTGGTTAGGCCTTGAATATATGATCCTGATGTACCTTGTGATAAAAGTAATTGGGTTAAAAGAAATTATTATAAATAATTAACCATACATTTATATTTTAATCATATGCTGAGAAAATGAAATGTTTCAAAGCAAAATAGTATTTCTTAAATTGGGTAACCAATACAAAAGGAATCTACAATGATCTAGGTCCAAAATAATCTCGGTAACTTTCTAGTTTTTGGTTTTGTATGAATTTGATTCATGTGTGAGGTAGAATCGAATCATCTTAGTGATGGAAAAAATAAAGACCCATCATGAATAAAAATTGAATTGAATGGGCACCAAGATGAGGTGGGGGATTTGTGATCTCTATGGTTGGACCTATATAGGTGTTTTTTTCTGATGTGGCATTGTTATATACATCTCACCACATTTATTTTGGTGAATAAACAATGATTTGGATGAGAAAATATTCCTTAGATGAGAAATTATTGAATATTCTCTTAAATGTGATGAAATTACAATTATTTTATGATTTTCATCAAAATTAGTTTTCTTGGTTATATAATGATTTATTTTTTATTTTTTCAGAATTTTTTAGCGATTTTAAATTAGAATTTAAATATAGTTTTTTTTCAAATAATTACCATAATTTCCTTTGGTTATGGATTATATATTTTTTATAATTAAATAACTAAAACTATTTTTTGGAGTTCTTGTATTTGATAATACAATGATTTTTTATTCATTTAATGTTTAATATGAATATATTATTTTTAATGATTTGTGAAATATATTTTTTATAGGACTCATGATAACAAATATTTTGAAAATAAATATACTATAAGAAGTTACAACAAGATAAGATTACACGCCCAAAAAAACAGAACAAAATTGGCCTCACGACCTCGGGTGACCGCATGAGTAAATTCCTTGTGAATAAAAGTTGATAAAATTCCAACTAACCATATAACAGAGTGCTAAGTTTCCAAACTAGTATAATTGACTATAATTCCACATTCACTCAAATGATCACATTCATGAAGATCTAAGTGACTATGACTATTGTTTCAGTTGACTCCATGCATGAAGAATTAAACACGATTTAAATCATTTAACTGACTATGATCCCCACTTCTTATTTTACTACAAATAAGAAGCTACTATGAATAAAGATCCAGAATCGAACCAACATCTTGTACCAGAATCATCATCAATTGAACTTTGGTACAATCCCAATATAGGTAGATGATGTCACTATTAGAAGTGATTCTATGTACAAATGATAAATATTTGGGTTAAGAGAGGTGTGTGTGTTGAGTTATATACCATATAATGAGTGGTCTTGGGATTTGATGGTCTAAATCTTAAGACGATCAATTAAAGTGAGTTACGAATGGATCAACCCAGATCCAACCTTATTATCACCGACTTTATTCCATCTCCACTTCTTTTTCTCTTTCCCCTATTTTCTTACTCATTAATTATTTCATCACTCTATCCCCTTCCTTTGTGATTTTCATCACAATTTTTTAATTTTTCATGATATAATTTACTTCATTCATATATATATAAACACAATTTTTTTTCCAGAGAATCACTATGGAATTAGACATCGCTTTCCTGAGAGAAACCCATAAGTTGTAAACTATTCTATATCCGGGGAGTCCATAAATACATCTATGAATACCACTTATGATGGAGGAAAATTACATTTTGGTAATATTTTTTGGGGAGCAAGAATTTTTTTAGTGGTTTTAAAAATTTTCTTAAACTTTACTACAATAGAAAAAGAAACACTAATGGAATAATATATTCTTAAATCTTTTTCACTCTTAGACAAATATTTATTGTTGGAAAATACTCATGAATTAGAAGATTTTTTGGACTTGATATTTGGGAAAATTAATAATTTACCTCTTAAGAGGATCCCGAAGGAAATTTAATGAATACTGGACTAACTTTGAGCTTCATACATAGAACAAGATGACCATAAGAACACGACAGACCCACAAACACTTTTTTGGAAAAAACTCTATAGATGAAAGTGAATAAGATATATAGTTTACCACATTTAAATATGATGTTCCAACTAATGAAAATTAGAAAATACATTGTTAAATTACCGAATATCTCTTTGAGGGATGAAAATAAGAGTAGCCTATTGAAATTGAACAAGATGGATCTATGTTGGAAGACCAATTGATCTCTACATTCTACCAAAAATATTTTTCATGTAATATTTTTTAATGTTTTTTAAATAATTTAATAGGTTTCAAAAATCTAAATAAACTATCTATTATAAATTAGATGACATCAAAATAGAATCGTTTTACTGTTAGAAGTGTATGGAGGAGGTTGAATAAATTATTCCTTCCCGACACAAAATTCTTGTGGACCAACTCCCTTGTAAAAAAACTACTTAACTAATTTTGTTAAATGAGTACTTTATGGAATGATTTGTATTTACATTTGATACTAATGTTACCATATGTAATTTTAATTTTGTTTCTACCTATTTTGAGATTTAACAACTAGTTGAGCATTGTGATGTTCAGAATATATTTGAAGGAACTGATCCAATACTACAGTTGGATCCTTTTGAATTTCCTATTGATGTAGAAAATTTCTATATGGGAGCTTCTGTTTAATAAGAGAAGGTGTTGGATCAATACATGGGTGTCAAATAGGATGTTGATATAATTTTTATTATCAAATAAGATTTTTTTTATTAGAATTAACCAAAATAAAAGTGAAATCCTAGAGTTGAATAGCCACACCTTGTGAACTCTAACCTAATCACAAAGAAGAGGGGAAGTACCATTATATTTTATATCCCCCCATCTCTGTAAAATATCTACACATCCAGGAAGTGGTACTAGTTTGAATTTGAACAAAGGGTACTTCATAAATTACAATTAATGGCATAGAGAAGGAATAAAATCTTATGGTTTTTAAGGAATAATCACTATCCTTTTTAATATTGAGGTAGATTAAATTGATTTCCATCTATCGATAATCTAAACATATCACCCATTGGGGGGTTGTCCCAAGATTATCTTTTGTTATATATTTCCATGGTTTAATTTTAATTATATTTTTTAATGTCTTTGATGTATTATTGTTGGGAATAACCAGATAGTTCATCCAAAAGGAACATGATGATTTAAAGGCACCCAACTAAAAATTGAGGAGGGACCATGGAAAAATAATTCTAACTTTAAGACAAATAGGAGATAGAAACTTAATATTATTGAATCAAAATCTATAATAAAAAACTTGGTTTCCAATTATTTGATCTTAATAGGTATTTCAATTATATTTATATCTTTAAAATTTTAGGAACCTAAATATAGAATCCAGAGATATTTCACAAAATAAAGAGAGAGTCTTCATTTGATAGAATTTTTTTTAAAAGACTCTACAATAGGGTTGTAATATTTTTAATTATACAGATTTTATTTGTGAACATTATTGTTGCATGCTGCTATTAATTATGTGCGGGGGAATCCCTCATGTTTTTTTATATTTAATTGTGCAAATTTTTTATAGGGTGTGTGGATCAAATATATCTTGATAATTGAAAAATAAATTCAATAAAATTTAAAACATTGTTGCACTAATTAAACTTTTTATTATTAAACTGGAATCATAATATATAGTTTATCATGATTTTTGTTTAAGAAAATATTGAAATGTATTTTTTTTGTTTACAAAAAATTAATAGCATGAAATATTTGAATATGGGTTTTGATAGGATGTGTGGAAATGTTTTATTTCCAACTTTCATGGAACCCTTTGATATTCTTTGAGTTGTTGAATTGTAAATTTATTTTGAATAAAATTTTTAATATACCTTATGATCCAACATTATGTAAAATTTTGGGTTTTTATTTTAGTATAGATGGGTATTTCTTTGTTCTAAACTATACTTCAATGAAATATATATATATATTTATATATAACCCATATTTTTCAAAATTATTCTCTTTTACGCAACATTTTAATTTTTTTGTAAATAAATTATCCTCCGTGTATGTAAATATAATAATTATTTCGATATGTATCTAGGTTATATAAATGAAAATTCAATGTTTCCCATGTTGGAAAAAATGTCATGTTGTTTTTATAGATTCAAGTAGTTCTGAATTTGTTTGAATTGAATGATTGTTGAGTGTTTTTGTCCAATGTTTTCATTGAAATAATATTTTAAAACTAAGAAAATAAAGTGGGATGGGTGAGATTCTTGTGGAATTGGAATTTTAATTTGAGGAAAATTGAATTCTGAACTCAAAAATAGTAACATAAACTTATAAAATGGAACACATTAGGAGTAAAACTCAATAATGAGTAATATATGTTCTATTAATCTTGAGTAAAATGGGAAATAAGGATTACATAGTGATTATCTAAGACAAGGAAATTGGTTGTGTTGTGTAAATAAATAAAATACGAACTCAATAACTTCTTTTCACAGTGATATCCACAAATCTATGTTTGAAACAAATCAAATAAAGTACTATTTTCAAACAATGAATACATTACGGTGAGGGGAATATTTAAGAAAAACTAATAATGAAATACTTTATTTATAAGAAAATATTGTTATTTGTATTAATGAGGTGGGAAGTAGAACTTTTTTTTCAGAAACCTATGAAAGATTGAAATCCAGTAGTACTTCTTTTTATAGATTAATTTCCACTTGAATATCAGTAGTATACACCCCCCAAAATAGAATTTAAACTCGTATTAAAGTGGGGTAGTGAGTGAAATTCATATAGTTTGGATGAAAAATTAAATCCATGGAATAGTTTTTAGTTTTTTAATACAAACATGTGTTTTTGAACCTGGGTAGGATAATCATCATTTGTGTATAGAGTATTTATAAATAAAAAATGATTAATTGAATTTACCATGAGTGAAATTTATTAAGTGTGGGGGGATTTGATGTGGAATTATTATACACATATTTCTACATATTTTTTAGTGATTGTATAATGATTTAGATGATAAAAGTTTCCTTAAATGATAAGTTATAGAATATTTTCTTACCTATGATGCAATTTCAATTCATTGAACTTTATTTTATCAAGTTTAGATTTTTAGTTATGTTTGTATCTTTTTATTTGTTTTGTTTAATTTACTTATGTTACATATCATTATACTATATTGGGTAGAAATAATTCCCAAGGTATGTTTTTTGATTCCCATGAACTAGTTTCTAGTACATGGGGATTGGGAATTCCCGTCAGGCCTTGTGGAAGGCTAGGTAGGGTAGCAGGTTAGATGAAACCCTAGGTCAGTTCACTATAAATTTTATGATTTAATGGGGACATACTCTAATGACTAAATCTATTATATTTATATGGATGAATTATTATCATTTCGTTATATTAATTCATTGGGGAAAATATTAATATTTCATATTCTAGTGTTTCAATATGAATGTTAATGTTTATTATGTATTGAGTTTTTATTCATTTATTTTATATAATGAATAAATTGTATTAATTAAGTGATGTAGGGGGGTATTTATAGCCCCTAGATTCATCGATAGGTCTCAAGAGAAAAAATGGTTTGGGAATTTTATGTATGCCTTACTCATTTTTGTATATTGTCTTGGAATAAGGCCTTGACCGTAAGATTATGATGTTCGATATTATACATCCTATCATTATTTTACTAGTTATTTTTATCAATGTGATTATTTATGTAGCTATTTAATCCATTGATATATATATCTTTTATGATATCAGTTATATGGGATATTTGATTACTGTTTATCTTTTCCATATTAATATTTATTTATTTATTCTATGAAAACTTCTATCATATACTTTACTATACTAAGCATTTGAGCTTAACTTTTATTATATCTTCCTTTCCCCTGAATAACAACAAGGGATCTATGAATTATTTTAGGGATATATGATAATAAATAATAATGTTATCATTATAAATTTATGTTGTATTTCATGTTTTCAAGTGTAATTTGTGAATCATGTATATATCTAGTCTCCCAAAACTACTAAATTATTTTATCCTTCAAGATAGCCCCTTGTTTCTTGTACCAATAAATTAAAATAAACATATAATCCTGGTAATTGGACTCAGGGTGTCACAATAATGGATCTCTATTAGACGCTCCACAAACATCACATTATCCATGATGTTTAACTCTCCCCAATCAATGACATAAAAGTCATTGTGAATTTAGCATCCCAGACCCCCACTCTTGAACCTGGTGAATTTTTTTTCCTTATATAATTTCATTGATACCAACTATAATTCCCCATAGATGAGAACATCTGAATTAAATTACATAAATAAAATATTTAATTAGAATAAAACACCATAAACTTTTGGGATTAGTTTTTAGAGGATTAGGACAGTAAACTGGCTAACAGAACCCATGTTTTTTCAACTAAAATACATTTTTACCACTATATAAGTACTTTATTAATATATAACATGTTTTAAACATCTCCTACCATTCCTCCACACAATTTACTCTTATAGACACCTTATACAAATTACTTTTCTTCATAACCTTGGGAATTATAAACATTAAAAGGGGTGAACTCAGATGCTCATTAAGGGTAAACATAAGTGATAAAAAATATGAGTAGATGTGTATAATCATGATACATAATATATTTATACCCCAAAAATCATAGATCATAAACCACAGAATAAGTTTTTTCATAACTTAAGACATGAATCAAAAGTGTGGGTAAACATGAGTTAATAAAAATGATCCTTGAAATCATAACTAGTCATAATAAAAATCATATACATGTGGAAGTAAAAATTAGTATATGAAATATTTTTTTCATGAACCACACCATTATCACTCATGCTAACAATAAACTAAATTATAAACTCAAATATTTATCTTAGAAGATATAAAATTTTAACCAATTCATTGGTGGAAAATATAAGACATCACCTTTCACCATCTACACATATGGATGCCACATTAAAAAAATCATTCACTTATCACATCCCAAAAAACCCGAGGATATAAATTGGTTTAATAAAACCTTAAAATTAAAATCATTCACTTTTTATAGTATAAATAACCTATTGAATGAAAAACGGATTTAGGTCCATTTCAAATATATTCACATAAATAAATCATCTATAATCATAAAAATATAAAACCATGGGAAATAAATGGGTATCCAAAGTTATTCATAAGCTTTATATGAAAAAAAATTTCAATCAAGATAATAAAGAATAAGGTATTTACATCAAATAGATAAAGGGTATGTGGTTAAGACAACTATTTACCAAACCAATCAATGTATGGAATCTTGGTGAACACACTTCAATCAATGGAATCAAAATTATGGTATTGAAAGAGGAAAGGAATTGGAAGAAAAATTACTATTATGCTTCAAAGAATATGAGGAAAGAAAAAGACAATGATAGATCATTAATCCAAAAAGAAAGATATTAAACTATCCATTCGACGAAAATGGTGGATGATATCATTTGAATAATTTATTCAATAAAGTATAATATATCTCAAATAATAATGAATTATATGAAAATAATTTTTTTTTTGCATTTAGAAATAAATAACTCTAGAAATAATAAATATCCATGATCTTTTGAAATATTTTTAAATAAATAATTTATAAAACAAGGATAAAAATAATCTCTTTTTGGAACCATGAAATCATAGAGTTAAAATTACATATTAAATGATAAATGTGTGTATATATGTGTTCACATGGAATAAAATATTAATAAGAGTATATATAAAACATTTTTAACATTATCATAAAAAATATGAATTTACTTTCCACTTTAAAAAGTAATTTTAAAAAATTGTTAAATTATAACTTTGATAAAAATTACTTTTAAAAGATAAAAAACAATAATATATCCCTAAATATATATAAAGTTTATCACAATAAATTTAGAGTGGGAGATAAAAAAATTTCTTTTTAAAGGATGGAAAACCTTTTTAGTGTTTTGAGATATCATTGTTGAAAACCTATATCATAAAAATATTAAGAAAAATTAATTTCTAAATTAGGATAAGGAAAATATAGAGGTTAAATGAGATAACATAAAATTAATTTTCCAATTTTGAAAGAACACATTACTGATATTTGATAATATGGATAAAGGGGGGAAATCATCATTAAAGTGGATAGGAATTATTCTAAAAATGGTATACTGTTGAGAAAGATATTTGATCAAGATAAAGGATTTTAATTAAAAAGTAATTTTACCAAATAAATCATAATAATATACCATTTTATGAAATTAAATTGTGCAAGAAACCTATATATGGATAAATAAGTTCAAGAAGTACAATTTTAATTCAAAAAAGGGTTTGAAGTTAACAAAAAACCTTTTGGTAAAGGCGACATAAGAATAAAAATTTCTCAAGAGAGAGATATGATTAAATGGACATTAAAATATCATGAGATGAAATATATTAATTATTCTTGAACGAAATAGGGAAATAAATATAGTATGAAAAAAATTTATGGTGTACAATATCAATTTTTTTTCTTCATAAAGTTGAAAATGATACAAAAAACCATTAAAACCATAGAAAATTTCATGTAAAAACCCATAGAAGGATATCATTTATAATGAAAAATTAAATACAATGAATTATTATAGGATAATGATACAAAATATTAATGTGAAAAGAGACATAACATTATAAAGAAATAATGGTTTATAATAATAAATATGTATCAAGGGATGACAATTTTAGACATGAAGCCCTTACATTGTCTTCCCGCTTAACAGAATATTCTACAACCTCGTTTAAAAAAAACATAAATATATTAATATTATTTTTCATAACCTTATTCATATTTTTAACCTTGTATAAATTTTATTTATAAGTATTCTCAACATTTATATTATTTAATTATTATCTATTATAAATATTAGGTAAGATTAATCTTGATCGTTTTAAACCAATTTCATAATAGCGATGTTGTTCTTCATTATACTACAAAATATAACCATTCAAATAAAATAAAAGGTACTTAAATATATATTTTATAATTATTTATGATTTTATAATTTCATTTCCTAAGTATTTTTTTTACAATTCCTGACGAAGGAGTCGAAAATGAGATTGTTTTGGTAATTTACAATGAATGAATGGAATTGTATTAAATAATTAGTTAAATAAATATATTAATTTTAAAGATCAAAAAAATAAATATTTAATTATTAATATCAAATATTACGTTTCCAAATCCATCCTTGATAGAAATTTAGAGCATCGTTCGTGTTGGTGGTGAAATTGACCCAATAAAAAACACACTACAATCTATGTGTGAGTATTAATATAGAAGAGATTATTTTGTTACAATATCATTATCATAAAAGTATAATAAAATTATTTTTATTTTATTAAGTATATTAATCATAATTGAAAATATTTATAAGAGAAAGGTAAATGAAAATAAGTTGTCACTTATAAATAAATCAATTCTCCTCTATGTTTGTATATTTTAGGCGGTTAGTTTTACAATGGTCTCTTATTGGTAGTGCTAAATATATAATGAATAATTTATATTTATATAATATAAATTATTTCTTTAAAAAAATATAAATATAATAAAACCAATTATATAACCAACATTGAACGGTGGTGATGAAAAGCGAAACATGTTGTTCATGGAGGCGGTAGTCTGCACACTAACATGAACAATATATTCATTTTTTTGATTGAATGAGAGGGGAGTAGATAATTGTTATAAAATAAATATAATAAAATTTAAATATATTATTGATAATTATTTGTTTATATAAATTTGTTTATAATGGGTTTTTAGGAGCGTGGATGAGAAGGATTAAGAAAATAAGTTATAGGGTAAGTAATACTTAAGTTGAGAACTTGGATATTCTCTAAAAGTATCCTTTAGAAATTAATGAATTGAGGTAATTTTTTGAGGATAGGGATTGGAAAAAGTGTATATAGTATCTATAAGAATTATGTCTTTATGATTTTAATTGGAATTCAATATTATAGGTCCATCTTGAAGTGGGTGGAAGTGATCTTTTTTTATTGGTGAAAAAGATGGAAAAATCTTTACAAAAGAGTTTTTGGTAAACGTTAAGGATGGAATTTCATAAAATATAGGTGGGGAATTTTTTTTGATTCATTTACGTATGAATTTATAACCTAAAAAAATTATTCTTTAATGTTTAACTTTCAAATTAATTTAGTATGATTTGAGCCACATTAGATTATCCATTTTAACACTTATTAATCTTGATTAAAATTTAACAATGGTATTTATTTTGACACTAAAAAAATGAATGGACCCCTATTAACAAATTTTTAGGTGATAAATACTAATTTTGAATCCATTTAATATACTAAATATATAAATATGTGTAATTTAAATTTTAAATTAATACATATAATGTGTTGGAAAACTGCTTTTATAGAAAATTATTTTTTTAATCATTAAGTGTTCTTAATATAATTTAACATTGATTACCAATTAAAAAAGTATTAATTAATTTTAATATATTTTTAAAAATAATTTTTTATATTAATTTTAATAGAGATTAATTTAATTTAAGAACAAAATATTTAGAAAAGTATTACTATTTCAAAAACAACTGTTTTGTCACGGTAACTAATATTTATCTTGGTATCTTAATTTTATTACAAAATAAGTAATTGACCCCATTTCATAATTTGAAAATGTTTTTTATAAATATTTAAATAATTTTATATGATTCAGTTTCTATTTTTTAAATTTTTATTAATATAATCACGTATCATATTATTTTTTAAGAAACATGCATCTTCTATTCATAAAATAAATTTATTACTCACTAAGTAATAAAATTTGGATGATTTTTAAATTATTTTATTGTATATATTATAAATGCTTTAAATTTAAACTATTATTTAATAATAATATACTAAAATTCGTAGTGCATGAAAAAGGGAAAATTTTAAGCATATATATTTTTACACATAAAATGGTTTTATTTTTTATTTAGATTTTCTAATTTAATTTTATCAATTACATAATATTAATAAAGACCTTTATTTTTATTTTTACATATATTTAATAATTCAAAAGCCTCTATATTTAACTAAAAATTCAAAAACATCATTTTCATGGTCTTATAGTCTTATATAGTTTTTTTTGGTTTGGTGTTTCATTTAAAGATCTCTATCGAAGTAAATATTTATTTATGTAAATTACATAGTGAAATACTAGGCCATTACAATGAAGATACAGATGATGATGTGACATGAAAAAGATTCCATGAACTCTGTCAAGTCATGGGGGGAGCACCAACCAATAAAACACCTCATTAACATTCTCCAACACCTTGAAAGGCTCGATGAACCTGGGATAACTCTTAATTTCACATAAAAACCTCCACTATATATGATGAGGGAAAACCCTCAATAATAAATGGTCTCTAACATCAAAATTCAAGGTCCCTCACCAACAAAATTCCTATGCCTTACGATTGTGGTGTTCCACCTTTATATGCTCTCAAATTACTTTGATATTCTTTATTTTGTTCTACACTACATTAGGACCAAAGAATACTCACTCCCTAACCTTAGTCTATCACATCAGAGAATAGCTGGACCACCCATACAATGCCTTGAAAAAAAAATTACTGATGGATGAGTGATAAATGTTGTTATAGAAAAAATTGACCAATGGTAGGTGTTTCACCAAGATCCACTTGTGTCTAAAATACAAGCTCATAACACATCCAATGTGTTGATTTTATGATTTACCTTCCTATCAATATGGGGATGAAAATTATTGATAATTTGTACCTAAGATCCAAAAGAATTATGTAATACTCTCCATACCGATGAGGTAAAATGATAATCTCAGGTATATACAGTGGTCATTATTATCCCTTTGAGTCTCAAAATTTCAACCATATATAGACATACTATGGAATCCAAAACATTAGACTCCCTGATTTCTAGAAAATGGATCAAATTCCTCAGTCTATCCATGATGACACAAATAGCTTCAAAGACTCCATGGGCTTGGGGAATCCAGATTTTAAAATCCATTGAAATTACTACCACTACCACATGGGTATATCCAAAGGCTCAAAAAACTCCTAGGAATACTGTGATTGACCCTAAACTACTGAAAAACTAGGCACATCACCACAAATTCTGCCATTGTACACTTTATCCCAAGACACCAAAGATACCCCCTCAAACCATGGTATTCCTTGGGAACACTTGTAAGAATTTACATGGTTGATCTATGAAACTTATTAAGAACATCGCCATGTACTATTAATAGAACAAATAGTCTTCCATAAAATATCTTTTGATTCTGAATATCCTAAGACCACCCTTTAGAGAATCACAGTGATAAAAAAATTATCACATAACCTCATACTCCAAGTCTCTCTACTGAGACTCCTCCACCTACTGCATCCAAGATGATACCACTTTATTTTGATAAATACAACCAAAACTACTGACCCCATTCATTGATACACATTATCACTAGCTTGTCTATCCCATACCTAGCATAACCAGACTATTGAATGATATCTCTCCATGAATTTTGGTTTAGACAAATACCTAATTCACACCCCATTATTGGGTTTTAAAAAATTTAAAAATAATAATCCTATAAAAACTAGGTCCTCCTACATTAATTTTGGTTCAGATCCAGCTGATATAAGACATACCCCAGAATCTTGTGGTTAGTGAAGACCAAAAAGTTATCACTAATGAGGTAATGTTTCCACACTACTTCCAGAAACTCTAGGATATGAGTAGAATAGTTACAATCATGGGGAATATTATACCTAGGACCATACTAGATTAACACCCTTTTATGCATCAAAATGCATCTGAGTCCTATAAGCGAAGTGCCCAAAACCTAGAACAAATCACATTCATATAGTAACTAATGAAAAGGGAAAAAATAAATCTCTCCTAAAGGTAGATGAAACCTTATTAAAAATTATTAGTATAGATAAATTTATTTTATTTCCCAGTTAATTATGTCAATGGGGCTGAAATACAGGACTGGTAAGACAGAAACCACTAGTAATTGCCTACAAGGAAAAGGAAGCTGTGAACCTATGATATGTTAATGGAATTCTTCACAAGAAACAAACTGTATAAATATTTTATGGTTCCATGAACACACACCACTAATACAAATGTTTTCCAACTAAATCTACCTCCCATGTCCAAAACTTTCACTATACAAATTTACAAAGAGGTGATGGTGTCGAAGAACCAAGAAGATAGTTCTAAGGTGATCAGTATCATTCTCCATTGACCAAAAATATATAAGGACACCTTCAATGAAAATGACGATGAGATGGTACCAAAACTCATGATATATAGAGTTTATGATCCCTATTAACATAGCTGGTGAATTCATGTCACAGAATGACATAAACACAAACTCAATGTTAAAATACTTGCATCAGAAAGAAGTCTTAAGGATATCATCCACTATCATCATCACCTGTTGATATAAAGAGGGAAGATTAATCATTGAAAACAAACTATCCACATTTAACTAGAAAAACACTCCATCTATTCTCATAAGTTAGTAATTGTTTTTGATAGTCACCTAGTTGATCATTTGGTAGTACACGCACAACCTCATACTGATGTCCTCATACTTGGTGAACAAAAATGGAGCACCCTAACAGATTACAGAAGGTTGGATGAATCCCTTCTACTAAAATTCATCAATCTAGAGTGTTAAGTCATGTAGATACATGGGTTCCATATGATAAGGATCCAACAAAATAGGAGAGGAACCCATTTTTTAATTTATTTAAAACATGAAATGACATTAAGGGGGTAGTTTCACAACTACATCTGGGAAGAAATCAAGAAAATATTAAAAAATTACACGTGTCTTTACTACCTGTGTCTCGACTAAAAACACTTCCAAATAGGATAGAATAGGATCTACATGATGGATTCCCATTTGATTTCTCTTCTCACCAACGAACACCGCTCATTGAACCCCCAAATCAAAAAACCTAACTCTCTTATAGATATAATCAATAATATCACATATGGAATAAAAACACCACATTCCAAGGATGAAATTATATTAATTAATATTCAATATAAAGATACTCTATACTGATTGATGTGTCCCCATAATCACTCTATATAACTGAAACACATCAAACAAGAAATAATGGGAGCTCACTAGAGTGGATAATTCCAAGGGAATTGGAAGCCTATCCACCTCCAGTCCTAAAACACGAAACATAGTTTATGTAAAAAATTAGTGTAAGGATAAAAAATCAATCAAATCATAAACTATTATAGATGATAAACTGATTATACCTTTAAAAACCTCAATTCCCTCTAGAACTGGAACCTCTAAGGGATACACATACCCACACTAGGATCCATTTCTTTAATGCTGATGAACTCTACAACCATGCTTTGGTCTTGGTCCTTGAGGAAAGATATTATAATGGGGTTGTCATCTACCAGCTATATCTCCTCCAAGAGGTAGAAGAAACATTAATGGTCTCTTCTATGTTTGTGATTAGGTGGGGCCTGACTACCCAAAGAAATTCGACATCCCTGAGCACTTGAGTATTGACTCTGACAGTGACCATAACCTCTATTGGAATAACATGTAAACAAAAATCCCCCAACTGACACATAAGAAACACCAACCCCATACAAGTGTAAAAAACTATTATGATTGTATCCTTACTAATTATAACCCCAACTTTCCTGAAATTCATGATCCCCACCCAAATCCTTTATCCTTAACAAGCCCTACCAACCCCCTCTAGAGGAACTCCTCCTAGTGAGTGAATCTGCTTGATATCATTTTACTTCTTATACATCACTAGATATATAAGAAAAATTGTATACCTAATCTATGTATTCAGTACCTCATCAATATTTCAAATAATAGAATCCTCATTTTTAAATAAATTAGGAGGAAAACATAGGAGGCACTTAAACCTGATCACAATATCTCACATGATCAGGGTCCCCTACTAATGGGATAGAAACTCCTACATATTTAATATATTTATCATCGATGATAAGAACTCAAGAATAACCTCATTTTGGAAGTTATTCTATGAAATTTACTCATTTTTCCACTATCTATGATACCGCATCCACCATTGATGTGCCTCCCCTTGCATTTGACCAAGTGATAATGAAACCCAATACTCAACTCAGTCTCGAATCTGACCAAAGGAAATATCATTCTCTACTATCATATACTAAATATATTTATTGGAGACTCTCCCTGCATATTTTTCTAGACCGTGACACTAAAAATAATGCAACACCCTCTTTCACCTCCTATCCTTCTCTATCGGATTTATGTTCCCATGATCGATTGGATTGACCTACTGAACCTCTATATCATGAGGTATATATATAAAATTACCACGATCCATCTATAGAAAATCACAAGGTTAGGAAGCCTCATCCTGGGAGCATGAAATTTATTTATATTTATTAATTGAATTCGTTTAATTTCAAAAAACGCCCCATTCAATCAAAAATGAAATCAAGAAAGATGTCTGTAAATCTCCTTGGTCTCTACCCCCGCAATTAGAATTTTCTTTCCTAAGTAATTTAGTAGGATTAGTGTTCTTATGTTGAATAACATGGGATACTAGATGCGTACGACCTAGCTAGTATACCTCGATACATCACAATCTTTGTTTGAAAATCACCATATCCCTACTCTTCCTGTGAAAACCTTATCAATTAACTCTAACCTCCATCCTATATCTCACCTGAAACCTTTAATACTACTCCATCAAGACCCCGTTTGACAACATATCCTCATTGATAATATAGGTACCCTAACTTTTTAATATAGTCATGAGGTACGGACCCGACAGGCACCACCCATTTCCCCAAAGATGCATGTTTTCCCATTTTTATCGAGAAAACTAGATCCTTTTGATTGAACATACACCCTACCTTTTATAATGGTCATCAGGACCTGGCACAACAGGTGCCCCCAATTTTTCTACAGACATGTGTTATTCCCACATGCGCCCCACCCACATACCTGAATAGATCATCAGACTAATAACTATCCCTATAGACCAACACAAGTTATTTTAGTGTGCATTTTATCACTCAAAAACTATTTAGGAAACTTTCCTAGAGGTCACCCATTCATACACTATTCTCAGAAAAGTTCTCTTAACCATGGAGTTTTAATAAGGTAGTCTCCTAAAAATAAAGTTCCACATTGTTGGCATAAATAGTAGAATTTAGTCTTTTAACTATTTAAAATTTTGTGATGTCACACCCCCACTAGTACCCCTACTTGGAAAAAAGTGAAGAGGAGTGACCCCTCGAGTCTAACCATTATTAGGTCTCGAGATAGAAATAAGAACTAATGGTGTAAAACACTCAAATGAGAGGTATTATCCTCAACATATGAAAAGAACCAAGAGAGTAGATAAAAATCACCTAGTAAATACATCACATAACATAAAAGAAACCAAAAAACCATGTTCATGTAGAAGAATAAACATAAATATCTCCAACATAAAACCAAAATGAATATTATAATATAAACTCCACAGCATATCCAACCTCTAAGCTAGTAATTTTTATACCGTTCCCTGAAACCTCACTCAAAACAAAAAATAGTTATATTTACATAGGGTGAGAATGACATATAAACTCAATAGGATCATACCTAGGATATTCATTGAAAATGTGAAAAGGTAATGACAATGATATATGAAAAAAAATATATAACCAAAAAGCCCATAGATAGGTCATCTATCCATCCCAAACATTCCATGCATCTCTCACAAAATAATGAAATCAAGTAGTAATATATTATCAAGGAAACATAAATAAAGGTTCCCCACACCCAATTCCCCCTCCACTTATTTTCCTCTCTCACACCACAACATAAAACATCCTATGATCTCATATAGTACATTCCATCCCATCACCACGTACCCAACTATCACTAATGCATGCTGGGTCACAACCCTACATACCCGGCCTCCCATAGGGACCCAAATCCTATGCTAGTATAAATTTCATGATCCATATATCTGATTCCACTATCTCACCATTACACATCTATCCACATCCTCATATATAGAGGGGTATGATATCATGAATGTGAAAGACATCAACCTCATTATATCCGCCTATAAAACATGATCTGTATTACATATCAAATTCTCTCATCATTAGGAATCAACACCAACTATTACACAATTGATTGGTACTCACCACCAACTAGGTACTATTTCAACGTTCTTTTTTTGAAATAAGTGTGGGGAAGAGGGGGAATTATACATAAATTCATCACAATACGGATATTGGAGAAAAACCCCCGAAAACATTTGGGTGTTATTATATATAACTAAATGCAGGTGTGGTGTGTATAAAAGAATCATGAAAATTCAAGAATATATACATATAAAACGCACAATTCCAACCTAAATGTTTCACATCAATACTTCATCATATTCATATTATTATTAACACCATACTAACATCACTACATTCTTCCACTATTAAATGAAACTCTCGTACACTAGAAACCCAAAAAACCCATTTTACATTCCATACAGATTCATCCCTTTTTTTAGATTATTACATTACCAAACAATATTTATATTTTATCCACTTAACATCATATTTGATGAAAAAATACTAAAACCAACATTCACATTTAATTCTCATTTAACTCTATCCAATTCATAATTAATGAATTCGTTAAACCAGTAAACCCACATTTATTTATTTCCCTCCCATTCCATTACCCTTTCATCAGTACCATCTTCAAATTCCATTGCTACCAGCAAACTACAACAAGGTACAACACATTAACTCATCATGTCTCGTTACAAACCCAACAACCCAACCCAACAACTTCACCCCAACCACATATCAACCACTACACTTTAACTACCCATAACACTTCCCACAATTAAACTAATCACCACCATCATAGAGCACTCCCCACAAATGCCACACAACCAAAAATATAAAAACAAACATAAGTACACAATAACATATTTTTTTATCATATAAATTGTAAATCCATTTAAAGAAGAGTTTTCTCATCAATTATTTCTCTCTTGAATGTGTATTTTCACATAGTTTCTATATTATTACTTAATGAGTTTTTTAGTCGTATATAATTTAGTAACTATATCTGATTAATGGACTTAATACAACCAAGGTTCTAAATCTACAATAAATGATTATAATTTACAATATCCTCAACATGAATATAAAAAAATCTTTTATTTTGAAGATAAAATAATATTAAATAACAAGAAAATATATGAAAAATGTAATTACTCCCCTCCCCTTCCAATTTAATTTAATGTTTTTCATTATATTCATTAGTTAATCTATATCACCCACCCATTGGAAAAAATCACACTAATTTCATGACTGAAATAATAATATTAGAATAGGGATCCCCTATATGGAATTTCTATATGTCACACTATACTGAGAAAAGGAGGAAAGAGGAATGATGTAAAGACCTCAAATTTCAAATTATGTTATGGAAAATAAGTGAGAAAGGGAATATGAATGTGCCTAGGATTGTGACATGGAAGTAATCTGTGAAGGTAGACAACTCTTAATGTTCAAGAATAAGGTTCTGGTTCACCAGGACCAGAAGGAAACAAGGAAGGACTAAAACAGAGGAAATACTATAATTTAATATTATAGATACTAATACTAGAATGAACCTATAGATTAACATAGTAAACATTCCTTTTTCACATATATTTAAATTTTATTTCATTTAAAACAAGTGGAATTACTTTTTCAAAACCCCATGTGTTATGAAATTCAAATATACATTATTACCTCCACTTAAATAATTCAAAGATATTTATTTAGACCTTAAATTACTTATTTTATATTAAAAAATAATTTTTACATCTTTCTTGATGAATATGGGTATTTTGAAAATTTTGAGATTATTTTGGAAAAGTACTGAAGCAACCACATAAAGGGATTGACCATACGAAGGTAACTGACTGTATGGACTGACCAACTGAAGAAACTGATCAATTGCATGACCTAGGAAAATAAACTCAAAAAGGAACAAGTGTCCACAAAAAAAAAACTGATCGGATGCATGACCGAACCAAGAAACTGCATGACCAACCCAAGAAACCGTATGAACACACCGACCTACCCTAAGAACAAACCAAGCAACCAGACAACCAATCCATGAGAACGCATGAACAAAACAACCTACCACAAGAATTATCCAAGTGATCAAATGACTAAGAAAAGTGACCATAAGAAAAAGTAAATCTATCATAAGAAAAAATCAAGCAAACACATAACTAACCCAAGATAACATATGAAGGGGAAGATCGACCACACAAAAAAATTGACATACTGTATAGTCAGTCAACTGAATGTGAGAACAACCTTGGAAATTTATAAAGGATGAATACCCCAAACACCCCCTTGACACCTCCATCTAATATAAAAACAAGTTGGGAAGGGTTTTGAAAACGTGGAGCATTAAATGAACATCCTATAAAGTAACTGACATATCCAACTTAGAAATATGGAAAGTGTGTGTCTTTGGTCACAGTCTCTCAACCAATTTAGTAATCAAATTATTATTATTGTTATTTAAGTCACACATGAAGAATCCATAAAAAACACAACTTCAGAGGTATGTAAATATTGGTTCCATATGTGAATCATAGTGAAAAAATGAGATCTCCAAACCAAATTATGTCATATAGGTCATCACTCCAACAACTCACATGATACATGAGACTTATAGGAATTTAAGAGAGCAACCTCCATCTAAATATATTACATTTTCATAATTATTTACAGGACATTAAATATTTAATATAATTTAATTTTAATAATATTTTATATTATTACTATAAAATTATTTCATTCACATGAAAATATGATTTAATAATTAATAATAAAGGAAAATTGATATTTATTTACAAAAAAAACGAAAAATCATTTCTTACAAATACAATAACATTAAAATTAGATTTTAAGATCAATACTATCGGGAATTCAATGTTTTCCCTATAAATATATGGAAATGAGGGAGGGTGTAACCATTATGTATACATAAACCAAACCTCTATGAATATTTATGTTCACTTGTTCCATCCATCTCATTCTGAATATGGGTTGACTTTATCCTCCCTCTTGGTTTTAGCCTATTCATGCTTAGTAGAAGCATGGGGGAATCAACAGGCAGACTGAAGTTCTAATAGTCACTCATAAGAATACATAGAGAACTATATAATGTGTTAATAAATTTTCTTTGTAACACCAAAATACTTTAAAATAATCTACTTTTAGAATAAATTTAATTTTGTTGGTAAATATCTTTTTACGCAACACTATGTTGGTTTGTATTACACACAATACCAAGCTCCTTCGATAGGGTATAAGACATGAAAGAACAATATTGGAAGTGTATATAACATCCTAAAACATTATGATATATAAATTTTTATAATATACATCAAATATTTTTTTTACATTCATCCAATTAGTCTTACAGACATATTATAAGAAAAAATCTAGTTTTATGGCTAAAAATTTGTTTTTTTCTAAAGTCAGTTTGGTTGCATTTTAATTGAACACCTACCTTAAAACTAAACATTGACCCTTTTATAAATATTTTTTTAAAAAATAAACATAATTAATTATATAAAAATGAGAAATCATGTTAGGGTGATTTTTTTTGTATTTTTCTGAGAAGTTTCATATCATGATGAGTAGTGAAAAATACTGCATTTTAGTTGAAAAAATCATTCTCGTTTAAATAATTATTAATGTGAAAAGATATTCTAAATTGGTTCTAAAGTCACAATAAATCAAATATGCATATATTAAACAAATTTATTTAATTTTAATCATATTTATATTCAATTTATATAAAAAAATTAGTGATGTATTGGACATTTTTACTTTAAGATCCCACTTTCTCGACACCATTACGGGATTAGCTTTAAATTTAATTTTCCCACATCTATGAATTTAATTAGAAAAAATGGATAAAAATAGTTTTAATAAGTGTAATATTTATAGTCTAACAATATAAACTGATTTTTTGTCCTAATAATTAGTGAAATCAGTTAAAATTAGTTACAATGATTAAAGGAAAATGAGTTTACTTAGTGGTTGAACATTAATCTTAAGAGGCCAAATGACCTATAAAAATTTCCAAAACCCATTATATGGCCATATTATGAACATATACCATATTGGATATAATTTTATGATTTATAGGGATATTATTCCCTGAAAGTGACATATATAATAAGTTATGTATGGAAAATGACAAAAAAAGGAACCTTCCTTACCTTAAAAATTTACAAAGCCTTGAGATATGATATAAGACCACATTAGTTCAGTTATACACATTATTTTGAAAGGTAAATGAGTTATTTTAATCATCTAGATTTATATTTAATTATTTATGGATGAATTAGTTAGTTAAACTATTTAAGGAAGGGAATTACGACAATTATTTAGTTATTAATAAAATAAAATAGATGATACCAAAATATTAAAAGTGAATTAATTTAATTTAATTATTGTATTTAATTTTTTAGATGAATATACCAATTTAAACAGGCCTGAACTTAAAAGATCCAAATTCTATCATTTTATTGATGTGTTTAAATTTAAATTAAGTAAATAATGTCAAAATTGACGTTATTTTTTATAATAAATTATATTAAATTATAATAATTAAAATTACTAAAAATATATCTTCTAAAAATTTATTTATAAATTTTAATATATAAAAAATATAGTCTATTTATGGACCAATTGATCTTTTTATAATGAATATATTGACCCTTGAAAAGTAAAAACATTGTTAGTGAAATTCGGGTTACAATAGTGTTTTTACACGTGACATGTGCCTATGTAAAAATTAATGTCCAACACACATGAAATTTCTATTTTTTAAATTATGTATAATATTTATAATTTAGTGGGTATGTATTTTCCAATAAATATCACTTTAATTTATTATGAATGGTTAAATTTCATATGTTAGAAAATTAATTAACCTAGTGAAATCCTAAAAAGGAATAAATTGGTAAAATCAATTTTTTTGAATAAAAAGACAAACATACTTTTCTATTTTTTAATGGAGGTGTGTATTGACCATAATTTCTCTTTACTCAATTATTTTTCAATTTTAGAGGCACATGAGGTAAGGGAGAACTCCCAATAGTGTTTACCTTTTTATATTTAGATAAATGCCACTCCCCTCCACTATAAAAATGAATCAAACCCTCCCAATTATTCACACATATAAAGAAATTTGGATCATCAATAAACAATAAAGTATTTTGGTATAAACTAAAAGTAATTATTTGAAAAAGTCATAACATTTTTCAACAATCACTTTTATTTCATTTCTTTATCCACCCATTCAATTATTTTTATATCTTTACTGTATTATAAAATAAGTATACTCAATATGGAGGAATGTTTTTATGAAAAATTTATTACCTACACTCACACACACTAGCATCAAATGAGATAAAAAATCCTCATTTGTGTGTACGGTGGACTACAGCCTCGTGAACTAATGTCATTCATTCTTCCATTTCCATATTAAAAGGATAATAATAATGATTTAATTATAGTTTATATATGATATATATGATATTTATAATATATTTATTCTTATTTAATTTTTCATATTACACATACTTTCACTATTTTCATTTTGTGGGAATACGATAACATCGTTTTTGGATGTGTGGACTACCGCCTCCACAATGCGATGTCATTACTTCATGATTTAAATGGAATGTATTAATGGTGGTTTTAATTACAATACGTGATAAATATGACATTAATATTATATTTTAATTTTACTATAAATATATATTATTTAATTTTTATTCTTTTAATATGAAAATAAAATGGAAACAATGTTCATGTGTATGTATGAACTACCATGTCCATGAAAAGTATATTTAATTTACTATCTCCAAAAATATGGATTACTATAAATTCATATATAATGAACATATATAATATTTACATCATGTTTTACATTCTTTATATTATTAAATAGTTCTCTATGTAATAGGATCAAAAATATCAAGTCAAAAAATACTAAAAAAACTAGGCAATTAACACCCAGAACAGTGAAGACAATGAATGATTATTAAAAAATGGGAAATACAATATTATAAGAAGATCATATATGATATTATAAATATTATTATGGTTCATTTATAAGTTAATAACACTCTTAAAACCAATATACATGAAGTTAAAGATATTTCCACCAAAAAATAAGTGTAAGGAAAGGGGTTTTATTGTATCACTTTTATTTCTATGAGATACATGCCATATTCACAACTTATTTTTGTTCCTTGGTGTATATAAATCCCATTATTTTTTTATGTTTGTTATAATTATATTTATATATATTTACATATCAATTTTATTATCTCTCTTTCATGAGGTTTACAATTTCAAAGATACCAAAGCGGTAATGGTTTATTTGTCATAATTTGCCTTATTTGAGACATTTTATTATGTTATACACCAATATTATTTATAAGGTATATATGATGATACTTTGACATGATATATAATGAATATAATTATTATCATGTTATTATAATTTTCATTTAATGTTATTACTTAATGGGAATTATGATTCGAATGTTTCAAAGTGGTATGGGACACTTTGGAATGTTTAAAGATTATTTTTCTCAAGAATGCTATTAATAATATTTTATTGGGATTTCCATTCATCCACATCCAAAACAACTATTTTTACTTATCCTACAATGGGGATGTTTTTTATTGATACCATATTTATTCTTTCTCTGTATGGATTATGATTATTTCAACCAAGGATAGTATTGAAATTCACTTGAATCATTTTTCATAGTCCTTATCTTACCCTTGAGTTATTAAATTTCCAGTGATCATTGAAAATTAATTTACACTAAATATCTAAATTAATTATCATGGATATTATTATTTCTTAAACTATATAACATTTTTACATATGGTTCCTACTTTTAAATTTATATGATTTATTAGGGAAATATTGATAAATCTGTATCCTTTAATCAATACAGATATTTGATAAGGCGCATTGTTTATGATTAGTATTGACTATTAAATATGTGGGTAATTTTTTTAAATATAGTATATGAGTTGGGGACTACTTAATACAAACCTCTCGAGGCATCAGTAGTCTCATGGGATGAAATTAGTTAGCAAAAAACCCTTCATGTATTTTTCCAAGCATTTTCAAAATTTTATGAAGATATATTTCGACACTGATCATAGAGTATTCTATCCACATACATAAAAATTCTTGAGGATTGATTTTTATAGTAACTATCTTGAGGATATATATTGATAGTTCATATATCCAAAATTATTAATTCCTTTACTATTATTATTCTATGTGATTATTTGATTAGTTGGAATATTCATGGTCATGTTTTAAGATCATGTGATTATTTATATGGAATTATTCAGTAATATTTTATTATTACAATATATATTGCTCATTATAAATTCATGATATATTTCTCTATGATTTATCCTCACGAATAATTTGAGATCGCCCTTATTTTGTTTCCATTCATCATGATATGAAGATGAGATCTTGGAATGAGTTTCAAGGATGTAGTTTATTATTATTATTTATGTATTATATTTTATTTTATATTCCCAATATAAAATGATAATTATTTATGTAATTGGGTTTTCAAAATTTTTTAAACATATCTTTCATTTTTTATTTGATTCATTGTAATCACACCAATATAATAAATTAAGACATCTAATCTGGGATTCTAGGGTCAGGGAATTATAGTTGGTATCAATGGATGCTTAGTAGAAACTCTGGAAACTAGATTTAATAAAAAATTGATTTTGGAAAATAACCCTAACATCTACTTTGAAGATAAGTATAAAATATCATCCTGAAGAAACCGTTTTAATTATTATTATTTTATCTTCACATTTTATTTTAAAAATATTTGTGTTATGTATTTTGGTAATTTTTTATTATTAGTTATGTTTCATAATGACATTGTATAATTTAGTGTATGTACACATTTAGAAATGGAACATAGTATAAGGAACATGAACCTCACCAATGCAATTGATCCAAAGAGTAAGAAGGATCAAATATTTTAAGGTATTAAGCCCATATTTCAAAGGGAGCTAGCATCCAAAAATTTTAATCTTATGAGGAAACAATATCATGTGATAAAGAGATAGAGAATGAGTTATCTAATTATTATGGCTTTAGAGGTTAGAACATAAAGAAGAGGACAAGTGGAAAAAATGGATAAAGGGAACAAGGGAAAAAAGTATTTTCCCACATGTGATATTTGTGGAAGGTATAGACCTTTGAGATTATTGAAAGGATTGGGATTTTGTTATAAGTGCAAAAATAGGGTCATCATGAAATAGTATTAAATGTGAAGAATGAAAATACTTTTATCCAATGTTTTAACTATAGTGAAATGGGGTACTATGCCAATAAATTACCCAACAATTAGGGGAGTATACCTCAAAATAATCTAATGGATCATTGTTAAGATTATGTTATTACCAAATATGAAGATGAATGATTAATGTGCTTAGGTTTGTATTCAAGAAGTATTTTATTTTATTATTTTATCAATGATGTACTGGTTATAATAATTTTGCAATATATGAGGATTGTTTTGAAATACTTCTTCATTAAGGATTTGAAAGCATATGTTTAATGGTTCTTATGAGCAAGAAAAATTATTTAGTGACATAATGAACTTCTTGGAAAACATATGGTTGAGGGAAATATTACCATTAATATGTTCTAGACACTGATAAAATATTGTTGAAATAAAGAGATGATTTATTTGGGTAAATTAAATTAGATATTAGTTACTACCTTGGAACTAATTAATGATTTATTTTCAAAGTGTTTATGATATAATTGATAGAGTCTAAACATTTAGTATTTAAATAATATATCCAATATCATATGTTTTACATGAGGAATAAGGAATCATGAATGTTTTCAATAATTTTTTATGGTAATTCATGTTTTACCATTCTTCAAGGGAATACATGAATAATGTATTCTCATGTTGGTATTTGATGATTAAGAGCAACTTCATGTTATTTGATAAGTTCATTTTAGAAATTTAGTGGCATTATTTCTTAATTTTTGGATAATAATATTTTGGAAAATATATCCATTTATTACATGGTTTATTTTGAGATTTGGATGAAGTTTTTTATGTTATTGTACTACTTCACCATATGATGTGGCATGTTTTAAGAGAGGAATTAGAAATAGTTCAAGACACAAACAAAGGATATGGTTGTGTTTATAAAATAGAAACATATATTTACTTATATTCTTATAGAGTTAAATAATTCATCAATAAGGAAAAATATACTTGAAGCAAAAATGTTATCCTATTATCATAATTTTTTATTATATCAATTACCTTATTAATACCTCTAGTTGTTGGCTTTATGGTCAATAACGTACTCAGGAAAATGTTCTCTATAACTCTCTATGATAAATTTATAATTATATTTTTCTTCCATTTCCATATTTCCATTTCCCAAATATTTTATCCTATATGGGAACCTAGTTACATGAACATTTTAATTACATTTCTCTCTTATTTAGAGCATATTTGATATACCATTTTAGATGTGGGTTTCTCAATAATTGAATTTTTCAGTATCAAATAATAGATTATCAAGATCATGTTTCAATTATGGGGACACAAATTTATTAAGGTGGATATCATAACACCTCAATAGTTTAGAATATTTTACTTTTAGAATAAATTTAATTGTGTCTCTATCTTTCTTTATACACAACACTAAGTTGGATCATGTTATACACAATACTGAGTTCCAACTATAGCATATAAGATAATAAGGACAAACATTAGAAGTTTATATAACATCCAAAGACTATGATATAGATATTTTTATATTATACATTCAATAAAATGTTTTTAAATTCATCCAATATATTTGATAGACATATGAGAAGAACAAATCCAGTTTTACGGATAAAAAGTTGTATTTTTCTAAAGAAAGTATTTCCACCTTTTAATGTATAACCTATTTTAAAACTAACATTTTTACCCTTTTATAAATTTTATTTGGAAAAATAAACTTCATTATTTAATTTGTAATGTGAAAATTATCTTAGGGTGATTTTATTGTAATTTTTCTGAGAAGTTTTATTTTTTGATGAATAATGAAAACACTGTATTTTATTTGATATATGTATTTTCGTTAAAATAATTATTAATATTAAAGGATGTGTTAAATTGGTTTTAAAGTAATAATAAATCAATTATAAATATATTAATAAATTTTTGGTAATTTTAATCATTTTTATATTGAATTTATAAACTTATTTATGTTTTGAATATTTTCACTTTAAAAACGTGCTTTCTCGCCGCATTTACTGGATAAATATTTACTTCAATTTTGCCACTTATGTTAATTTAATTGGAAAAAAGGGACATAAATAGTGTTAATATATATAATATTTATATTATAATAAGATAAAATTAATTTTTTGCTACAATAATTAATGAAATTTGTTAAAATTAATTACACTGGTTAAGGTAAAAATGAGTTTATAGAGTGGTTAAAATTTAATCTTAAGGGGCCAACTGACCTAGAAACTTGTACAAAACCCATAGGATGTTTATAATATGACCCTATAATTTATTGGATCAAAATTTATGATTTATTGGGATACCATTCCCTGATAGTGACATATATAATATGTTTATTAAGGAAAAAGTCAAAAAGAACCTTTCTTACCTTTAACATTTAAAGAACGAGATTTGAAAAAAAAATCACATTAGTTCGGTTATACACATTATTTTGAAATATAAAGGAGATATTTTAATCATATTAATTTATATTTAATATTTAAAGATGAATTATTTTGTTAAAAGTCTTATAGAATGCCAATGAAAAAAATTATTTAGATTCTAATTAATTAAATTAAATGATACTAAAAATATTAAAAATGAGTAAATTGATTGAATTATTATCTTAAATTATTTTTTAGATTAATATATCAGGTTACAAATGATTTAACTTAATAGATTCAAATTCCATCATTTTATTGATATTTATGAATTTAAATTAATTAAATAATGTCAAAATTGATATTAATGTTATTTTATAATAAATGTCATTTTATTAAAATATTTAAAAATACTAAAATTTCTATATTGTTAAAATTATTTTTTAAATTTTAATAAATTTAAAATATAGTCTATTTATGGATCAATTTGTCTTTTATAATGAACCTACAGACCCCAAAATAGTTAAAACATTATTAGCACTTTTCTAGTTAATGTAGTACTTTTGCGCGTTACATTCCCTTCTATTAATATTAATTTCCACCACACTTGGGATTTTTATTTTTAAAATTATATATATTATTTATAATTAAGTGGGTATAAATTATTTAAAAATTATCAATTTAATTTATTATTAATAGTTAAATTACCGAGGTTAAAAAAATAATTACCCTAGCAGAGACCTACAAATGTAAAAATAAGGAAATATAAAAGTTAATAAACAAAATGATAAAAAAAACTTTTTTAAGTGTAGTGGAGGTTTATATCAACCATAGATTCAATTTAATTCATTAAGTGTCTATTTTTGTTACACATGAGGTTAGGGAGAGCTCCCAATAGTGTTTACCTTGTTATAATTATAAGGAAACCCCTCCTTTAGCTATATAAAAAGGCATTCACCCTCCCAATTATTCCCACATCTCAAGACATTTTGATAATAAAAAACATACCCAAATAGATCCCCAACATTCATACCCTCATTATAGAATCCTCAATTTGGGATGAAAGCAAACCAAAAAAGTCTTTTTTGAATAAAACTAAAGGAGTTACCCGAAAAAGAGGTAACATTCTTCAGCGATCACTTTTGTTTAATTTCCTTATCCACCAATTCAATTATTATTATATGTTTACTATATAAAAAAATAAGTATCCTCAATATATTATATTTTTTTTATGTCAATGATATGGCATACACTATAACACTCTGAGATTTTATGAGATATATTCCTTTTAATTTCTTTGATGTATTCTATTTTACACTACACCAATATTAGCTTGTACAATACACAACACCATATTAGCTTACAGTATACGCAACACTATTCTTGGCTCATGTTACACACAATTTCAAGTTAGTTTTATAGAAATTATTCTACAAAACATTAAGTATATATTTTGTCTAGTGTATAAATGAAATATGTTTTGATTATGTTATACGCAACACCAAAGAGATCTTGCACTACACACAGGCCTCACTTGGCATGCATTACAAGCAATCACGACCTTCCTCAATTGCGTGTATAGTACGCTACACCGAGTTTCACTAAACAATGATATAGTCTTCTAATATTATTAATAACTATCCGTTATGAATAGTATTAAATAAATTTTGAATTTTATAACATTATAATTTATCTTACACATATTATAGAACATGGTATGAGAACAAAATAAATTTTTCATGTAAAATAAGTATTTTTCAAAAAATGCAGTTTTTCGCCTTTTGATGGTGCACCCACATTAAATCTAGTTTTAGAAATATTTATAAGTTAAATTTGACAAAATAAAATTATTATTTGGAATCAGGACATAAAAATTTACTTTGTATAAATTTTTCATTTTATTCTGATAACTTTCATATTTTAATGGATCGTAAAAACACACTATATTTTAATTTAAAACAACTTTTTTCATCGTAATAATTTATATTGTTAAATTATAATATTTAATGGTTTTAAAGTATAAATAGAATATATTTTTACCATTTAATATAAGGTATGCCATTAGCATTGATTTTACATTGAATTCATAGGTAAAATCATTTCAACCTTTTACCATGGTTTACCATTTAAAACTCATTTTCTTAAAAATGGGATTAATTTTAAATTTATTTATGAAACTTATGTGAATTAAATTTTTAAAAATGGATTCAATATTTGGAATCAGTAGGTCCAAATTATGTGAATAGTCTACTTTTTATTTTTGGGCACTATGAATACTAACTATGGTAAATTTTATTTACCATAGTTAAAGTTAAATCTGGTAATTATGTGTAAATATAATATTATAAAATTACCCTAACACTTGTATTAATATAATTTTATGATTATATTTCGTCCTAACACATATTTGGGTAGAAATGGAATCCATTGGAACCCACTTGGATGTGATTAAGACCTTTAATTTATTTTATTTTAAAGAAATTGAAATATGTCTCACTCAAACTTTAATAATTAAAGTATTTTTAATATAAGGTTATACAGAATATAAATTCGATTATAAATACTAATTTGAATGATAATTTTTTTCTTTATTATGGTAATTTATTTGTAATTTTTAAGAGATATTTAATTACTTTAATATCTTATACCTTAATGATGCAAAAATTATTTATTTAGTGAAAAATCAGTAATATAGTTTTTATTCAAATAATAATACCAATTAAAAGGCCAAAAAACCTGATAAAAAAATATTGTTAGTATATATCTAAACCATAACCATCCAATGGTCTAATATTTTAGCATTTAGAGATTTATAAAATCGATTATAAAACTTATTTTATTTTATTTTAAATGATGTCAAAGTTGTCACCTTCATAATTTAATAAATATAACAATTTACATGCTGTGATTTTAAGATTATAAATTCAAGTAAAAGTATTATTTTGAAATATATTTGATTTATCATCATCATATTTTTTTTTAATTTTTATGCAACTAAAAAGTATATTAAATGATTATACAATAATGATGTAGTAGTTGTTTTATTAAGAGAAATATCAAATAAATGGTTTTAAAAATATTAAACTAAATATTATATTAACTATTTAATGTGATCCACGAATTTTCTAGAAAATTATGACATGTTATGAATCTATAAAATATTTTGGTTCGAATATATATTCTGTGTGGATTTTATTTAAATTCAAATAAATGAATAGTGTAAAAATTGACACTATTGTTATTTTATAAAAATAACATATTATAAAATTGTTTAAAAATCAAAAAATATTTAACAATTATAAATTGAAATTTATATGGTCTCAAATGTCATAAATTATCCAATTATATACAATTCACATCCAATAAGTAATTATTTATAACAATTTAAAATTTAGAATATTAGTACCACAAATAAAATTAAATAGATTAAATAAGGATAAATCAAGTTGATAAGGATTAAAATAAATTTCCAAAATGTATAAATTTTATTTCATGATGAGATTATGACCATATCTCATCTAATATTCGAATATGAGTCATTTTGGAAGTTTTTATGTGGCGTTTGATTTTATTATTAAATAATATTTTCAAGATTTCCAAAAGTTTCCCTCTCCTCCCTTATAAAAGTGCACCCCCTCCCTCATCTATTCACTCATCCTTGAGCCTTCAAGCTCAGGAAAACCCTGCCAATTACTCTTCTCAACCTCTATAGTTACATTATAGAGGTTCTGGTCTTCTCAAAAGACCAACTCTAGTGCTCTAAGAGGATGTTTAAAGGAGGCACTTTGAGGAGGAGGTAATACCTTCTACCAATTCGTTCAAGTTTCTTTCTTATTCTACTTCCACTTATTTAGTTGTTTCATCATAAAGTAATAACATAAGTATCACTCATATACTGATATTTAATTATAAATATGAAACACCCATATTTAACCTTCTATCCATCCTACGGAAAATTAAATCACCGCGCGTGCGTACGTAGGAAATACCATCTCCACGTTGTGGTGTAATCTGTTTTCCACCACCACCTTACTTGGATGGGTATCAGGGTGTAAAGAATAACAATATATTATTATTATAATATGATACTAATTCTATGATATTCTATCATCCACTCCAATTACATTCAATAATTATGGGAACAATATCATTGCTCGTGCGTACGTACGGATTACCGTCTCCACGACGCGATGACATTAATTCTCCAAATTAACCATTCATGAATGATTATAAAGTATATATAGTGAATAATAATGAGATATATGACATAATAATGATACTATATTTATGTATATGTTATTTACTTATATCCATTCAATTTAATAAGGAAACGAAAACACCGTTCACGCGTACGTATGGTCTACCGTGTCCATGAACAGTGTATTTCGTTCCATTTATCATTCTATTATATATATTTATATTCTAAATATATATTATATATAAATAATGTTTTAAATTATGGATGTAATTAATCATGATCTAAGTAATCATATGTAACAACTCATATGACAAATGAAATGATTTTACCCAAAACGATGTTTTAACATGGAATTGACAAATGAACGAGTAATATAAAGTCGTAAGTGAATCATATATGACATCATAAATATTATTATGGTTATGTTAAAAGTTAATAATATGTTTAAACACAATATAAAAGAGTCTCATACACATATAGAAGAAATTGGACATTAGGTAAGGGACAATTATTCCAATCTCGTTCTTATCCGAGATTTTTTATTCGTAAGTATTATCTAAGGCTATATTAATCATCAATAACCATGTTTTGTAAAAATGTAATCATGTATGTTTAAAGTAATTTTCACCCTTTTTTGACTTTTACCACATGGTATGTAAGGAATCATTCATTTGTTTACCATACGATGTACTTTTTGACTTTTCTGACAAAAGTATGAGAAGAATGTTTTTTTAACTTATACAGTGTGAATGTATTTTTATAGTTTCATAACCCCTTATTTTCATGAAGCTTCCTGTACAAGATATCAAGATTATTTTCATGAAAAATACTTTTCTTTTAAAATTTCATGTAATTTAGTTAAAATAAAATGATTTTGAAGAAGAAAGGATATTTTCCCCAAGAACTAAGTACAAGTGTTTTATCAAAATTATTTTCCATCTAAGATGATATAGGGTTATGTTTCTATCCCAATTATTACATTTATTTGATTGTGTTATGATGGAATTATTTTTATGAAGTCCTTTTATCTTATATGGACTATGTTATGATGGCATGATATTTAAGAATCCCATTTTATTACATGGGTTATGCTATGATGTATGATTTATGATTTTGTGGCACACAAAAGAATTATTTCATTATGAGATGGGTGGGACCTATATCTCCCTCCAATGCATTGGGTAAATATTTATATCTAATGAGAGAGACATGGATGGAATGAAAAGTGAATCCGGTTCAGTAATACAGGGCTGGAACGACAAGTATACCTGGTTCAGTAATGGACTTTGTCCACTATGATGGTCTTGGTAGAAATGCCTTGGCTACTATAGAAATCATATCATGTGCTTAATGGTTTTCCACAATTACATGTTTTATTCCCATGCTATTTTATCATGATTAATGTTCCTTTATGATTTATAACTTATGTACTACCATGTTTTATGTCATTCCTCAAGATTTTTATGTTTAGATTTTATGTTTATGTTTTTACGTTCAAATGTTTATGGATTGTTTTATGTTCTCCAGGCTTACCCTTACTGAGCATTTGAGCTCACCCTTTATATGTTTTCATTTCCCCAGGATATAAAGAATGGTTTTAGGTAAGAAAACAAAAGGGGAAGATTTTTATGGGGGATGTTGAAGATCTTTCATCATGATTAGAAGATTATGTTCTGAGTTTCCAAAGACACTAAACTATTATAGTACTTGGGTGTTTGTTTTTGTTTTGTATTAATTATTCCGCAAAAGTAATGTAATGTCCATGTACGTCAATCTTGGGTTTCAACATACACTGAATCCCACTTTCATAAAATGAAATACATAATCATAATTCATGTGTATGGGGGACTACCGCCTCACGAACCGATGTCATTCATTTTTCCATTTCCACCTTTAAATGTTGGTAATAATGAAGTAATTATAGTTTATATATTATATATATTATATTTTGGACGTGTGGACTACTGCCTCCTCAATGCGATGTGATTCATTGATGTTTTCAATGGAATGTATTTAGGATGGTTTTAATTAAATTATTTGATAAATATGTAATTAATATGATGTTATAATTATTATATACATATACATATATATAATTTTTATTCTTTTAATACGACAAGAAAATGAAAATAACATTCATGTGTACGTATGACCTATAGTCTCCATAAACATTGTATTTCATTATATATCTCAAAACATTATGGATTTATATAAATATGTATATAATTAATATATATAATATTTACATCATGTTTTAAATTTTTGAGTTGATGAAATAATGATATTTGTAATAGAGAAAAAAACAAGTCCAAACAAACTTGAAAAACTAGGCAATTAACACCCAAAACTGTGAAAATAATGAAAGATTATTAAAAAAATATTAATAATATATATTAATAAGATCATATAAGATACTATAAACCAATATATGTATATTTTATAAGTAAATAACTTGATTAAAACCATTTTACATGATATTAAAGAGATATTTACTAGCAGTGGAGTGTAAGGTAAGGGTTTTTCTCATCTGATAGATATTTCTGTGAGATACATGCTAAATTCACCACTTATTTATGTTGTGCGGTGTATATAATGACCATTAATGTATTTTATATTTCTTATAATTAAATTCATGGGGATCTACTTATCCATTTGAGTATCTCACTTTCATGGGATTTATGGATTCAAAGTTACCAAAGCGGTAATTGATATTTTGTCACATTTAGCCTTCTTGGAGAGATTTTGTTATGTTATAAACATATATTCTTTTATATGGTGAATATACTACTACATTTACATGTTATATCATGTATATAATTATTATAATGACATTATAAAATTTATTTAATGTTATTCCTTCATGGGGATTTTGATTCAAATGTATCAAAGTTGTATAAGGCACTTTGGATCATTTAATGGTTATTTTCTTAAAAAATGTTTTTAATGGTATTTCCAACCATAATTTTTAGAATAACCTATTATTACGTACCCTACACTAATGATTTTTTTTGATACGATCCTTATTCTTTGTGTGGATGGATTGTGATTATTTTAACCAAGTATAGTGTTGATATTTACTTTATTGAATTATTTTTCATAGTCATTAAATTTCTCTTGAGTTATTCTTTTTCCTAGGACCATTAAACATTATTTTCCCCTAAATATACACTTTATTTATCATAGATAATTTTATTTAAAAAATCATAAACAAATTTTAATTATGGTTCCTACTTTGAAAGTCATATGATTTATTGAGGAAATGTTGATAAATCTACATCCTTTACACAATAAAGATATTTGATAAGGAACTTTGTTTTTTATTTAAATTTATTATTCAATATGTGGGGAATTTTTTTGTAAATATACTATATATGTGGGATTTCAGTTAATGTAGGCCCCTCAAGTCATCAACAGTCTCAAATGATGAAATCAATTGGTGAAAACCCCTTCAGAGACATAAACTATATTGATGTTAGATCATGAATGTATCTATCATGTGGACAGATCATGATAGTAAAAACCTCCCACATTATACATTTCACCATTATTATTATTTAATGTGATTATTTGATTAGTTAGAATATTCATGGTAAAGGTATAAGCCCATGTGATTATTTTTATTGAATTGTTCGATCATATATTATTTTTTCCACATTGATTATTCATTATTAGTTTACGATACATTCCAATATACTTTACCCTTACAGATAATTTGACCTCACCCTTATTTTTTCCCTTTCCCAGAATGTGAAGATTAATTCTTGGAATGAATTTCAAGGATTTAGTTTATTAGTATTTGTTATGTATTATGTTTTATTTTTCTATTTCCAATGTAAAATAAGAATCAATCATGTAATATGGTTTTCCAAAACTACTAAAATTATATGTCCTTTGTGATTTTATTCCTTGTAATCATGAAAATTTAATAAATTATGACATCGACTTCAGGCTTCTGGGGTTAGGGAATTACAACTTTCGATACATTGGATTGATGAATCATTACTGAAAAATTTATGTATTTCTATAGAACAAAATCATATTAATGGTTACTTGGAAAATTGAAATAGGTTATTTATACGGTCTAATATACCTATGGATTCCCTCTTTATAGCCACATCCCTTGGGCTATGATGATAATCACACCTACGAAAAATAGAAAAAGGGTTTCTAGTTAATTTTGTTCCCAAGATCTCGACTTAATAAGACCAATGACTTTACCACTACCCTACAATGAATATTCATAAAATAAACTTATAAAGACATACACACACACACACACACACACCTATATATGATTGTGGTAATAGGAAGATACAAATATGGTCAAATAGTGACCATATTGGTAGACCTTTCTTGTGGCCTTATAGCCAAAGTACGAGGCTTACCACTGAATATTACTTCCCCAATTGATGTTTACTGTGGCCATATAGTAGCTATTACCATGTTTTGTATTTAGAACATGGCTATATATGGACTACTACTATGTCCAATTATTTATTATGGAAATAATTGGGGATATAATTCAATTTTTACCCAAGTGAATTGATCTAGAGATGATCATATTGAAGCATATGATATGACAAAATTTGAGAAAGGATACCATAATTCTATGAATTTACTACAATCACAATAATATTGCTCTAGTAAAACCACATGTATGAATCTAGTACTACTAGTCAAAGGATTATGAAACATAGTAACCTCAAATGAATGAAAAACATTGTCAAATAAAGGAACATGAAATGTGGTATCCTTCTAAATAACTTGATCAATCTCACACTGAAAATGGTTCATTTATCACATTTATCTATTTATTCCCTCTTTTACCAATTTTCATCTTTCCATAAAGTACTTAACTCTATTATAGAAGGTTTCTTACACTAAAACTATAATTTTATTTTAAAATATTCCCTTAAATTTTTAGTTTAACTAGGAATATTATAATTAACTATAAAAGGGGTCGTGGCATCGGCCACAACTCACTTCTCCATTGAAATTACATCTCCCTTTATAGGTGCAACATCCAAATTAAGTAATGAATAATAGATATTATTATCTATGTCTATTAGTGAATTAGTTAGTGTTTTAGAGGCTTAAAATGAAAATAAATCCAATCATAAGCATGGAATACAATAATATTTCTAAAAGATTGTTTTACTGCCTTTTAATGGAAAACAATTATTAAATCTATATTTTGACAATTTTATAAGCTATGTTTGTCAAAAATAAACTTATTCTTTATGATTGGGACATCAAAATCTACTTTTTGGGAATTTTTGGTATTTTTCCGATAAAGTTCATTTTTTAATGAATAGTGAAAAATGTTGTATTTTAATTCAAAACCTCTTTTTAATCTAATTTATTTATATGATTAGATTATCTTTTTAATTTGTTTTAAAGTTAAATTAGAATATATTTTTACAATTTAATGCAATGGTGGTCATTGGAATCAATTTCACTTTGAAATTGGACTTAAACTAGTGTCAATCTTTTGATACTTATTGTTTCATAAAAACACGCTGTTTGTCATGACAGCGGGAATTAATTATTAAATTAATTAATGTAACTTATATGATTTCAATTTTGTAAAATAGATATCATTTTTGAATTCAGAATATCAAATATATCTTAGGGTGAAGTTTTGGTATTTTTCTGAAAAACTTTAATTTTTGATGAATAGTGAGACCACTAAGTGGTATTTAAAGAAACTGATTTTTCGTTTAAATGAAACTTTTCCACTTCTGTGATTTGATTTTCAAAAATACGAAATAATGGTTGTCATTAATAAGTAAAATGTGGTTCAATGAGATTAAAATAATTTTTTGGTGAATAGTAACTTTTAAGTTTTTAATCGCGATTAGAGGTAATTAGTGTAATTTAAGGTAAAAATAATGTTATAATAAAATGAAAATACCTAGACACATGTCGTACCCTTATTGTATGTGTCATGACCGACCCGGAAAAGCCATGGGTCAACTTGGGGACCCCATGGAGCCACATTGGTAGGAAAATGACATTAATATCTTTTTATTTAATGTCAAAATTAAAATGACACAAACATGAGTTGTTTTACTAAAACAATTTTTAAGCGGGGTTATACAAGTCATATTTTTGACTATAAATATTACTTATAAATATAAAAAGATATCCTACATCATGATCGTTTTTTATAATATTTATACATTAAATAAATTAAATTATTTATGACATCATGATGATGCAGAGATTACCTCATTAATAAAGGATTTAACTAAAATGAAAAGATAATGGAAAATATATGACCTACACATGTCCAAAACCTATTGGATGGGAATATTTAGAACCCCTATCACCTTAACATAGAATTATATCAATGTGGGAGCTTTTTAATCCGAAACACATTTGAAAATAAAGTAACATTTCTTTACTTTCCAAGAGTGCCCCTCCTCTCCTCTTATAAAAGGCCCCCACCTCTACCTCCTTACCCACACTTCCAAATCCTTTGGATCGACCAAAACCTACCCATTGTGTCTCTACACTTACCTGTATTACTCATTGAAGCCTCAATTTGTGCAGAAGGCTTCCCAAGGAAGCCTTTGAGCTCAAACCAAAGGGAGTTACCCGAGTTTAAGGTAATGTCTTCACTTGAGTCCTTTTGTTTTATTTTGATTCTCCAACCCCGTAAAATCATTTTATTCATTTATTTTGTAACAAAACCAGTATATTACATATAATAGGATGTTGTTATAATAATTATTCAATCTACACTTACACACACCTACATATAATGGTTAAAGAACATACTGTTTCCGTGGATGGTGAATTTCTGCCTCCCGAAACGATGATTGTTCAACATTATTTTAACACCTTCAAAGGTGGCCATTAAGATGACACTATATTTATATATGATATATAATATGTTTATGTTTTCCTTAAGCTTCTGAATTTTTCATTTTGGTCATACCTTTATGGTTTCCATTATGGGTAAACGCGATATCTTCATTTAAGAAAGTGCGGACTACCGCCCCCTCAAAGTGATTTGATTCGTTAATACCATATGTGGGATGTATAAAGCATGGAGTTATGATATTATATATGATATTATACTGGAATTATAATATACCTTTATATAATTATGATTCCATTTCATAAAATATGAAATAGAAATGAAAGCAACGTTCATGCGTACATACGGCTTACCGTCTCCATGAACGGTGCATTTCATTTCTTACCTCTAAATGTTATGTAATATTATAAATGCATGAATGTACTAGATATATATTATATATATGATATCTACATCATGAATGCAATTATGGATATAATTGATACATGAACAACTTGTAATTATAACGGGTATATTTTTGACTCAAGTACCAATGATCGTTAAAACGACCGTTATTAACTTAAATAATTACATAGTGTTCATGACATGGAAATAAGTGATATAAAAGGAATAATTAAGTTGAATTTTTTTTTCAAACAAGTAGAAATTAACTCAAGTTTATTATTCAGGAGATTGAAGAACGAACAAGTCAAGTCGGACCCGAGGTATGGGACTTCGTCTCAATCTCCTTTCATTGAGGCATATTTTGTTTTATACACAACCTTATTTTATACGGTGTATAAAACCCTTTGACTTTGACTTTCATTCAAAAGGAATCTTTTTTATATGAAGCATTTACTAAATGACAAAAGGGAATGTTTTTTTGTCGTACGTATGCGGCGACAACGACTTCTCCGCCGCCGTGACCATTATTTGAGTTTCGGATTCCTCTACAAGCCACACCGTTTTTAAAAGAAAAATAAATACCCTATTTTACTTTTCTTTTATTTTGGTATTGAAAATGGTTTTCATAATGTTTTTATTATATCAATGTGTTTTACAGATATCTTGTGATTTAAATGTGGAAATGTTATGTTTCATTTATGTATGTTTTATGTGATACGATTATGTTTTGGTTCTTGGGAATTATTATGAAGACAGGTGGTTCTGTGATAAAAAAAGGGCGAGTGAGCCAGATATAGATCTCCAATGAATTGGGTAACGTGAAGGAGTGAAACATTATGGTTTCTCTGAAGAGATTTAGGGAATATACTGTGATGGGTATTCCAAACGTAACCAAGAGGGTTACTCCCTACGTAAGAATGTTATGAATGCCTCAAGTTACCTTTATTTCTTATGATTTCTATGATTTATTCATGATTTGATGAGGAATATTAAAGTGCCTATATTTTATGGGTAAAGTATGATTTCATTCTTATGTATACATGAACTCATGTTTCTTTTCCATATTTTTATAACCCTTACTGAGATTTTTATGCTCATCCCAAGTTTTTTGAAATGTTTTTCACAGGACAAGTGAAAGGTACATGATATGATGATAGTGTCGAGGAAGTGTCAAGAAAGAATCCATTTTTTATTTTAAATATGTTTCCTTTGATGGGAAAAATGAATACTATCTTTTATGTAACCACTTTGCTTAAATGTGGAATGTAATACCTGTTTTATGATCTAATTCTCTAAAACTCTAAACCAGAAAAGATCCCCAAGGTGTATTCTTGAAATATCTCTTGATTAAGTAATGTTTAAGGCTGGGGCATTATAGTTAGTATTAGAGGTCGGTTTAGATAACTTTAGGAGTTAGAATTTTATTAAATTATTATCCAAAAGTATTTTTTTTGAAATGATATAGCATTTGAAGATTACCATGTTGCTTCATCTAAGACATGTTTGTTCAAAATGGTTTTCCTCAGAGGAAATAGGCAAGTAGTTCTAGGAAGGCATATAGAAGGAAATAACCTTCTTAATCGGCATCCTGAGATGGTCAGAATTGGAACTGAACATTTTGTTGTAGTAATGGCGTAGTTTACTCAAGTGATAAATGGTGGTGGTATCCATGCACGAGATCAGACAGATCAACCAAAGAGGAACATGTCAGTGGTGGAACATTTCATGAGGCAACATCCCCCATGATTCAGAGGATCATATGACCCTATGTTAGCTGAAGGGTGGATTAAATCACTGGAGAAGATTTTAGATGTCACGGGGTGTTCAGACAATCAAAAGGTTAGTCTTGCTATTTACCATTTGGAGGGTGAGGCAGATCAGTAGTGGTCGATGGTTAAAAATATCAGGGACGCTGATGAGATTTATGCTCTTGACTGGGATGAATTCAAAGGTATGATTCTTGAGAAGTATTTTCCTAAGGCTGTTAGACTTAGGATGGAAGAACAATTCTTGGAATTGAGGCAAGAGGAAGACTTAGTGGATGCCTATGAAGAAAGGTTCACTCGATTGGAAAGGTATGCTCCAAATTTTATCCGAGACCTGGATAGTAAAATCAATCGTTTTTACTCAGGATTAAAATAAAAATATTGAAGGTAATTAGCTTCTCATGAGTTTAAAAGTTATGAAAATCTTGTTCGATGTGCTGAGAAGGTGGAAATGGAGTTTACCGATGATCAAGTGTTCTATAACAACCAGCAGAAGAAAAGACCGAGGTGGCAGGAGAAAGGGAATAATTCTTTAAAAAAGTCTGATGGTAAGAAAACTAAGTTTCCAGTTTGTGATAAATGTGGTAAAAGACGTGCTGGGGAATGTCTTATGAATTCTGGAATGTTCTACCGATGTGGGAAGATGGGACATAAGGCTTGTGATTTCACTGAAAAAGATCAGGGTGATGGTAGGACCAAATTTGATTTACAGTTAGTGAAATGTTTTAAGTGCAATAAGATGGGTCACTATGAAAATGAGTGTCTGGAAAAGAGCTCGAGTAATGGGAAGCAGTTAGACTACAAGCAGAAAGGGGTGGTGAAATCCTTTGCAACTACTTCAGCAGATGTCGGGCCATCAAATGAAGTTGTATCAGGTACTTTGTTTTTTTCTTCAGATTATGCCAGTGTGTTGTTTGATTCAGGGTCTACACATTCATTCATCTCTGAAACCTTTTCTAGTAAATGGGAATACCATCTCAAGAATTGACTCCTGAACTTGTGGTAAAAACACCTGGGGGAAATATTGAGGCAAAAAGAATTTATAAGAATATTCCTATCCTTATCTGTAGAAAGAACCTACTTTAAAACCTTATTGTTCTACATCTAGTAGAGTTTGATGTTATCCTGGGTATGGGTTGGCTCTCTATTTACCATGCTAAGATTGACTGTAGAGCTAAAGAAGTTTCTTTTCAGAAAGACTTTCAGTTTGTGTACAAGAATTAACCCTTACTGTTGATAACTTATCAAGAGGCCGAGAAACTTGTAAAATATGAAAATGAATGTTACCTTGCACATATTGTTGAAAACAAGGGAACTGTTTAGATTAATGATGTGCTAGTGGTAAATGAGTATCTTGATGTTTTTTATGATGAGTTTCCTGGAATAATACCAGATCGGGAAGTTGAATTTACTATTGACTTAGTTCCTGATAATAAGCCAATTTCAAAACCCCCTTATCGAATGGATCAAATTGAACTTTTAGAGTTGAAGGAGCAATATAAAGATTTATTAGTGAAAGGTTTCATTAGACCTAGAACATCACCATGGGGTGCTCTTGTTTTATTTTTTAAAAAGAACGATGGTTCTACGAGACTTTTAATTGATTATAGAGCCTTGAATAACATCACTGTTAAGAACAAATATCCTTTGCCTCATATCGATGATTTGTTTGATCAGCTCCAGAGAGCTCAGTTTTTTTCAAAGATTGGCCTGAGATCGGGGTACCATCAGCTGAAGGTAAAGGAAGCAGATTTTCCGAAGACTGCATTTCGTACAAGATATGGCCATTATGAATTTGTAGTAATGCCTTGTGGGCTAAACAATGCACCTGTTGTATTCATGGACTTAATGAATAGAATTTTCCATGAGTTCTTGGATAAGTTTGTGGTGGTTTTCATTGATGATATTTTGATGTTTTCTAAAAGTAAATAGGAACATGAAAAACATTTAAGGGTTATTTTTCAAACCTTAAAATAAAAGAAATTGTATGGGAAATTCAGCAAGTGTGAGATTTGGTTTTAACAAATTTCTTTCCTTGGTCACATTGTTTCTAAAGATGGGATAACCGTTGATCTTGTAAAAACAAAGGTTGTTAAAGAATGGCCAAGACCCACAAATGTAACAGAGATTCATAGTTTCCTTGGTTTGGCAGGCTATTACCGAAGGTTTGTTAGAAATTTTTCACGGTTATCTAGACCAATGACTAAGCTAACTTGGAAGGGTGTTAAGTTTATCTGGACAAAATAATGTGATGATTGTTTTCAGGAATTGAAAAGAAGATTGGTGAATGCCCCAGTTTAGGCACTACCTTCCAGAAATGGGGGGTTTGTTATCTAAAGTGATGCTTCATTGAAAGGACTTGGTTGCGTCTTAATGTAGAATGATCAGGTAATTCCTTATGCTTCATGACAATTGAAAACTCATGAGGTAAATTATCTTACACATGATTTGGAATTAGCTGCTGTTGTTTTCACTTTAAAAATTTGGAGGCATCATTTGTATGGAGTAAAGTGTGAAATACATACTGATCACAAAAGTTTAAAGTATATATTCACTCAGAAAGAATTGAACATGAGACAGAGGAGATGGCTAGAATTAATCAAAGATTATGATTGTACAATTCATTACCATCCGAGAAAAGCAAATAAAGTGGCTGATGCTTTGAGTCGAAAAAGTAATGCTTCGTTAGCAATGTTGCATTTGGAACGTGATCCTTTGGTTAAAGATTTGATGAACTTTGGCATAAAAGTTGTTGGTGCAGTATGTTCTTCTGTTTTGTTTCAGGTATCAGTGAAATCTTCTCTATCAGATAGAATCAAGCAAGCACAGAAGCAAGACAGTGAGTTTCAGAAAAAGGTAGAGCTGGTTCAAAAAGGTAAGTTGCCTGAATTCAACATTGATAATGATTGCGTTTTGAGATTTGGGAAGAGATTGTGTGTGCCTTGTGATTCACAGTTTAAGAGAGAGTTGTTATGTGAAGCTCATAGTTCTCCGTTTTCAGTTCATCCTGGCAGTACTAAGATGTACAAAAATCTGTGGGAGTATTACTTGTGGGATGGAATGAAAAGAGATATTGCTGATTTTACTGTGAACTGTTTGACTTGTAAACAGGTTAAAGCAGAGCGGCAGTTACTGAAAGGGATTCTTCAAGATTTACCATTGTCGGAGTGGAAATGGGAGAATATATCCATGTACTTTGTTGTGGGATTACCAAAGACATCTCGAGGTAATAATGCAATCTGGGTTATTGTTGATCGCTTGACTAAATCTGCTCATTTCTTTCCTATTCGAGATACTTTATCTCTAGATCAAATTTCTCGATTGTACCTTGAAGAGATATTCAGGTTGCATGGAGTTCCTCTCTCCATTGTATCTGGTCGTGATCCCAAGTTCACTTCTAACTTTTGGAAAGGCCTTCAGAAGTCGTTGGGTACTGAATTAAATTTTAGTACAGCTTTTAATCCTCAGTCAGATGGATAGTCAGAACGAACAATTCAGACATTGGAGGATATGCTATGTGCTTGTTCGATGGATTATCAGGGAAGTTGGGACCAACATCTTTCTTTTTTTGAGTTTTCCTATAATAACAGTTTTCATTATAGTATACAGATGGCACCATTTGAGGCGATATATGGGAAGCGGTGTCAAACTCCAGCTTTTTGGGATGAAGTGGGTGAAAGAAAGCCGATGGGACCAGAATTGGTAGAAGAGTTGGTAGAAAAAGTTCACCAGATACAAAAACACATGAGAACAGCTTAGAGTAGGCAGAAGAGTTATGCAGACAACAGGAGGAAGGATCTATCTTTTGAGGTAGGTGATCATGTTTTTCTCAAAGTCTCACCATGGAAAAGTAAGATGCGATTTGGTAAGAAAAGAAAGATGAGTCAAAGGTTCATTAGACCATATGAAATTCTGGAGAGAGTTGGATTAGTTGCATACCAGGTGGCTTTACCTCTAAGTTTATCTCAGGTACACAATGTTTTTCATGTTTCGATGCTAAGAAAGTACATGCCAGATCCATCTCATGTTTTGAGTCCAGAGGTAGTTCAGCTGGAAAAGAACCTATCTTTTGAGGGACAACTGGTCCAGATTCTTGACCACCGGGAGAAAGTGTTACAGAATAAGGTGATTCATCAGGTAAAGTTTTTGTGGAAAAACCACACAATTGAAGAGGCAACATGGGAATCTGAAAATGCAATGAGGGATAAATACCCCCACTTATTCGATAAGTAAATAAATTGTGGGGAAAAAATTTTCTAAAGGGGGGAAGGATGTAAAATCCCAAGTAAGTAATGAATAATAGATATTTTTATCTATTTCTATTAGTGAATTAGATAGTATTTTAGAGGCTTAAAATGAAAATAAATCCAATCTTAAGCGTGGAATACACTAATATTTTTAAAAGATTGTTTTACTGCCTTTTAATGGAAAACCATTTTTAAATCTATATTTTGACAATTTTATAAGCTATTTTTGACAAAATAAAATTATTCTTTATGATTGGGACATCAAAATCTACTTTGTGTGAATTTTTGGTATTTTTCCGATAAAGATCATTTTTTAATGAATAGTGAAAAATGTTGTATTTTAATTCAAAAACTCTATTTAATCTAATTTATTTATATGATTAGATTATATTTTGAATTGTTTTTAAAGTGAAATTAGAATATATTTTTACCATTTAATCCAATGGTGGTCATTGTAATCAATTTCACATTGAAATTGGACTTAAACTAGTGTCAATCTTTTGATACTTATTGTTTCATAAAAACACGCTATTTATCATGACAACGAGAATTAATTATTAAATTAATTAATGTAACTTATATGATTTTAATTTTGTAAAATAGACATCATTTTTTAATTCATAATATAATATATATCTTAGGGTGATGTTTTGGTATTTTTCAGAAAAACATCAATTTTTGATGAATAGTGAAACCACTAAGTGGTATTTAAAGAAACTGATTTTTCGTTTAAATGAAACTTCGCCACTTCTGTGATTTGATTTTCAAAAATCCGACATACATGGTTGTCATTAAGAAGTAAAATGTGGTTCAATGAGATTAAAATAAATTTTTGGTGAATAGTAACTTTTATGTTTTTAATCGCGATTAGAGGTAATTAGTGTAATTTAAGGTAAAAATAATGTTATAATAAAATGAAAATACCTAGACACATGTCTTACCCTTATTGGATGTGTCATGGACGACCATGACAAGCCATGGGTCAACTTGGGGACCCCATGGAGCCACTTTGGTAGGAAAATGACATTAATATCTTTTTATTTAATGTTAAAAGTAAAATGCCACAAACATGCATTTTTTTACTAAAAAAATTCATAAATGGGGTTATACAAGTCAGATTTTTGACTATAAATATTCCTTATAAATCTAAACATATTTCCTACATCATGATATTTTTTTTATAATTTTTAGACATTAAATAAATTAAATTATTTATGACATCATGATGATACGGCGATTACCTCATTAATAAAGGATTTAAATAGAATGAAAAGATAATGTAAAATCTATGACCTACACATGTCCAAAACCTATTGGATGGGTGGATTTATAAACCTTATCACCTTACCCTAGAATTATATCAATGTGGGACCTTTTGAATCCGAAACTCATTTTAAAATAAAGTAACATATCTTTACTTTCCAAGAGTGCCCCTCCTCTCCTCTTATAAAAGGCCCCCACCTCTAACTCCTTACCCACACATCCAAAGCCTTTGGCTCGGACAAACCCTAACCATTTTCTCTCTACAATTCCCTCTATTACTTCTTAAAGACTCACTTTGGGAAGAAGTCTTCCCAAGGATTCCTTTGAGCTCAAACCAAAGGGAGTTACCCGATTTTAAGGTAATGTCTTCACTTGAGTCCTTTTGTTTTATTTTTTTTCTCCAACCCCCTAAACTCTTTTTATTCATTTATTTTGTAACAAAACCAGTATATTCCATATACTAGGATGTTTTTATAAGAAGGATTCAAGCTACAATTATACACACCTACATCTAATGGTTAAAGGACATACTATTTCCGTGGATGGCAAATTTCTGCCTCCCGAAACGATGATTGTTCAACATTCTTTTAACACCTTCAAAGGTGGCCATTAAGATGAAACTATATTTATATATGATATATAATATGTTTATTTTTTCCTTAAGCTTCTGAATTTTTCATTTTGGGCATACCTTAATGGTTTCCATTATGGGTAAACACGATATCTTCATTTAAGGAAGTGCAGACTACCTCCCCCTCAAAGTGATTTGATTCGTTAATACCATATGTGGGACGTATAAAGTATGGAGTTATGATATTATATATGATATTATACTGGAATTATAATATACTTTTATATAATTATGATTCCATTACATAAAATATGAAACAGAAATGAAAGAAGTGTTCATGCGTACGTACGGCTTACCGTCTCCATGAATGGTGCATTTCATTTCTTACCTCTAAATGTAATGTAATATTATAAATTAATGAATTTACTGGATATATATGATATATATGATATATAAATCATGAATGCAATTCTGGATATAATGGATACATGAAAAACTTGTAATTATAAAGGGTTTATTTTTTTCTCAAGTACCAATGATCGTTAAAACGACCGTTATTAACTTAAATAATTACATAGTGTTCATGACATGGAAATAAGTGATATAAAAGGAATAATGAACTTGAAAAAGGTTCTTAAACAAGATTAAATTAACTCAAGTTTATTATTTAGGAGATTAAGGAACGACCGAGTCAAGTCGGACCTGAGGTATGGGACTTCATCTCAATCTCCATTCATTGAGGCATATTTTGTTTTATACATAACCTTCTTTTATACGGTGTATAAAACCCTTTGACTGTTAAGTTTATTCAAAAGGAATCATTTTTATATGAAGAATTTACTAAAAGACAAAAGGAAATGTTTTTTTTGTCGTACGTATGCGACAATAACGACTTCTCCGCTGCCGTGACCATTATTTGAGTTTTGGCTTCCTCTACAAGCAATACCATTTTTTTAAAAGAAAAATAAATACCCTGTTTTACTTTTCTTTTATTTTGGTATTGAAAATGGATTTCATAATGTTTTTATTATATCAATGTGTTTTATTGATATCTTGTGATTGAAATGTGGAAATGTTATGTTTCATTTATGTATATTTTATGTGATACGATTATGTTGTGGTTCTTGGGTATTATTATGAAGACGGGTGGTTCCGTGATAAACTAAGGGCGGGTGAGCCCGATATAGCTCTACAATGCATTGGGCAACGCGAATGAGTGAATCATTAAGGTTTCTCCGAAGAGATTTAGGGAACATACTGTGATGGTTATTCCAAACGTAACCAAGAGGTTTACTCCCTACGTAAGAATGTTTTGAATGCCTCAAGTTACCTATATGTATTTTGATTTATATGATTTATTCATGATTTGATTAGGTATGTTAAAGTGCCTATGTTTTATGGGTAAATTATGATTTCATTCTTATGTATATATGAACTCATGTTTCCTTTCCATATTTTTTTAACCCTTACTGAGCTTTTTATGCTCATCCCAAGTTTTTTGAAATGTTTTTGACCGGAAAAGGGAAAGGTACATGATATGATGATAGTGTCAAGGAAGTGTCAAGAAAGAATCCATGTTTTATTTAAATATGTTTCCGTTGATGGGAAAAATGAATACTATCTTTTATGTAACCACATTTCTTAAATGTGGAATGTAATACATGTTTTATGATCTAATTCTCTAAAACTCTAAACCTGAAAAGATCCTCAAGGTGTATTCTTGAAATATCTCAAGATTAAGTAATGTTTAAGGTCGGGGACTTATAATAGGGTTCTTCATGCATCACATTTTGGATGTAAGTTGAATTATACTATGCCATCGCGGGATCATATCTATTCATCAGCTTCGATCAACATGATTTTTCTTCATCAACTTCTTTTCCATTTCTGGGCGAATCTCTTTCCTATAGAGATAGATCTCGTTGCATCTAAGGTTCTTTTGGTGTCGCATTTCATAAATCTTATGGATTAATTTCTAGTGGTGTGAGGTTAGATATGGACACTTTGAATCTACTTTGTGTGGCTTTATAGGTTGTTCTTCTTCAATGGATTTTGTTGCGAAAGAATCTGTGTATCAGGGTTTGTCTTTCAAGGTTTTCAGTGGTTCTGCTCATGTTAACTTGTAATTCTTGTTTGATAATAACGATAACAGTTTTAGATATGATGGTGGATTTTATAATCTTGGATTCTAGATCTTATATGGGGGTTCTGTTTCTTCATTGTGGCTCAGATGTTTTAGGCATTGGTGTTTCAACTTGTGTGTCAGTGCAGATGTGATGAAATATGGTTTTTTGCATTCCCTTTGGTGACCGTCATTTAAAGAATCTGGATTTTGTTCTAAGTGAATGAGAGTTCTGGTTTGGGGAAGTTTTCATTGGAGATGTTCATGGATTATAAGATTTCCAATTTCATAGACTTCCACTTTTCATGTATCATTTTGCCTCTAATTTTGGTCTTTTTTTTGTTCTCTACTATGGTTAGAGGATTCCTCCATTCTCTCCGAGGCGGAGTAGTGCGGTGGTCTTATTAGTCCTTTAGGACATGGGTTCCTATATCAAATTGAAGGATATCAAAAACAATTATTGGTTTGATGGTTTTTTGCTAATTTTTTGGATTTTATATTTGGAAAATATTCATTAGAAGCATTTTGAATCCGAGATGGGTGGGATTTGAGGAAGTTTTTGTAATTTTCTTTTATTATGATTTTTCACAATGAAAGAAATAATAACTTTATAAGGATAATCTCTAAATGTTGATACATAGATGGAAGCATTCATCTAAAAATGGATATTCAGATTTGTAAGAATGAAAGGGTATGAGTTTTCTAATGGTATTAGGCCCTTGCAACCCTATACAGGGCAACATGCCGAGTGGTCTTGTGGGTTGGAGGCTTAACATAATGATGTATTTTTTGGGGAGGGTTAATTCCAAGTAGTCTTGTTCTGGATCACTTCATGTATGATTTTATTTCGGGTTTCCCACTTTTTCCTCAAAAGTACTTTTAAAATGAAAATTTAATTTTCATTCAGTAATTATCATTCCATAAAAATATTATCCTATATGATTTTGGTGGAATAAAATGAGACATCCCTAGGGTCTTAGTCTATGAAAACCCCCAGACCACCAATTATTTTTCCTGAAGTGGCTTCCCACATCCTAGAGTTCTAATACTAAATACATCTATGGAAAACATTAATTAAATTAATTTACTTTATTCCTAATTAACATATAATTTAATAGAAAGATACTAAACTTATTTGAAGACTCCCTTAATTCATTCCAAAATATTGGTTGTAATGGGTATATATCTCTACTCATCATCATATTTTAGTGACAATTTATCCATTGGAGTTTCAATCATGTAGTCATATACTTCCATATTATCTTGGTGAATGAATTTAAAACATTCCTCCATCATCATCTGTTGACGTTCACATTCTATAACAAATAAGATGTATTTATAACACACATATAATTGTATACTCTCTGTTAGAATAATTTTTTCAATAAAAAACTAATACATACCAAAAATAATGATTTGTTTCTTTATAGACTCATCCTTGAACTTCCTTCACATATTTCATGAAATGTGTTGAATACAATATCAATTATAATTAGGGGTGGTCTACATGAAAGACTCTAAAACTACAGAACTTCCATGATCGTTTGATTCTGATAAGAAATAAGTAAACTTTTTCCATCGACAATAATACATTCTTGGTGTAAATCAAAGAAGAAACTATAATATGAGAAGTAATACTTCTCAACAATAGAAAAGGATAATTGAATAGGGGAATTAATTCTATCCTATGTGATGGAAATATAATTGTTAAAGTATAATTTCCATTAATAAATATTCTACCAATATTATTAAATTTCTTACAATGCCTGAAAAAACCACACAATGTACTAATGTACAAAAATAATCTATCAAAATCTATCTTCAGTCTATCAACTTGGTTCTATTGGATTATATATTCAACAATGTTTAATCCATAGACATATAGATTTTGGTGACATAAAAACTCTATAATCTATGGTAAAACTCAATAAGAGTCGTCTGAATTCCTATACACTTTCATGATGACCTTTTACCACGTATAACATACCATCTAGTAAGAAATATGATAACAATAATGTTGTTTGATTATCTTTACCACCATAATGACTAGAACCTCTTGACATTATATTAGAATTTAAGGTAATAATTATTGAAATTAATTCAGAATCTATGGATGTGTGACCCTGTGAAAGGATTGGGTTCATACATATGTGTGGAGTTAATATATATATTCTCCTATAATGTAAATTTATATCAAGTATAGATTGAAGAATCATATAACAATTTGAGTCAAACTACTGACACCGAATCATATAAGATCCTCTCTTTGATTCTTACAATATATAACTATAATCTCACTCAATGTTATACAATTTTATTATAGTCATCATTGATACATTTTTATCAAAATCTCTCCTAATATAAAAAACACTTTCATTTGACCCTTAATTCATGCTACTAATAATTCTTGGATATTCAATGATAGGGGTAATGGCTGATCAATCAAATTTTGATAAGAATTATTTACCTTATATTGACAATGATGTCAATAGTGGCAGTTGATTCAGAGGTTTGTGTGGATTCATATGGATCATATATTATTGTTTTTTGGTATTTTATTGTTTTTAAAAATCTTTATCATCTTTTGGTAACTCTTATTTATCAGTCTCCTTGAAATTTTCAACCATAAAATATAAATCATATAGATGAATATACCAAAAAACTATTCTCCCTTTATTATTTATCACATCCTAAGTTTACGAAAATGTATCTTAAAGATGTGATGGAATAAATTCCACTACTGATAAAGAATTTTGACTGTATATATAGTGACAAAAACCTCCATTTTTTTGATTGGTCTATAAAAGTGGAAATACATATTATCTATCCTCATCATAAATAATTATATAGGCTATATGAAACAACATATCTTTATAATATAGTTTCTTTTGTATGATGGAATTTATCACTTGCTTAATCATGGGTATTAACAATCATTGAATTATTTTTAAAATGACATGAATTTTTTTCAAATCATCAAGTATTACAACTCATTCTGTTTTTCTTCAATACTAACTTCTTATTTTATATCAATTATTTAACCATTCAAATGTATATATATTTTCAGCATTCTATTTATAAATAGAGTTTGTTATTAGTAATATACGATCAAAGAAACATAATAATATTTCAAAATTTTTTAATTTTGGATCTTCTAACAAAAGGAACCTAAAAAAATTACTTAATATGAGTCTGATGGAGTAAATATCATGTGAATAATACAAATAATATCCCCTATAAGTATCAAACTAGGTACGCAGTTAGGAAAAAATTTTATGTACCAAGTGAGCATTGAGTTAATACCCTAATTTTTTTCAGCATTATTACCCCTAAGTACATCGGAGTTAGATCCTTCATTCAATTATTTTTATCCAGATGGGGATGTAATTACAATGAAACCACAAACTCTTTATTTTACAAAATTTTAGGATGTATTCCTATGTTTATATTAATGATATTAATTAGTGTGGGATTTTTGGGGTAAACAGCATGTGAATCATAAATATCATATCTATTGAGAGTGTCAAATTAGGTGTGAAGTAAGGACCATTGGTTATGAATTGCGTGAAGATTGAGTTACCACCCAACAAAATCTTTCATGGTTATTACCCCTAGTTGTATTTGAGCCATAGACTACAATAACTTGTTTGTATCCAGATAGGGATATCATGGATAGGAAATTACACACTCTTTAATTTAAAAACATTTTATGATTTTTTCCTATGATTAAACCTTACTTTGAATAGAGAGACATGGATTCATACAAGATTATGAAAAAAAATTAAAGATAAAAAACATAATGATAAAACAATAAGGAATCAAAATGATGCAATTTACTAATGTTAAACATGCAATTCAATAATATTAATAACAATTATTTCATTACTAAAAATTAAAATATAATAAATAAAACAGTATACTAATAAATAGAAAATTATAAAAATAATTAAACACACAACTTTATTTAATTGGTAATATAATGTTTCTAATTAATATTAATATTCTAAATAAAAAATATAATATACTAATAATTACAAAATTATACTAATAATTAAAAAACTAATTTAATTAAACATGTAGTTTAATATTACCATTTAATAGTAATGATAAAATTTAATAGTGAACAAGTAATTTACTAATATTTTGATCAATTAATTATACTAACAGTTAAAACATTTTACTAATGATTTGTTATTCTAAATTAATGCTAACCACCCAATTTATCAATATAACTAATAATTAAACAACTACTCTATACACATAGTTTTATATTTTAAATTTAATTTACTAAACATGAAATCCTATTTAATATAATTTATGTTTCCAACATTCTAGAAAAAATATTATAATAATAATTAAGTTATATTAAATAAAATACTATACTACTTAATAAATAACCACTAGAAAATACTTTAAAATATTGAAGACTAGAAAAAAGAACAAGATCTCCTTGAAAATTTTTGGACTATGAGAGAGAGAGAAGGCCTTGAAAATTTTTAGACTTGAGAGAGAGGAGAGGAGTGAGGGTGATTAGAAATATATGGGGGCGCTGCCTTTTTATTGAGATTCTATAGTGAGCGTCAACCCATTTTATGATTACCATCAGATAAAAAATGGTGAGTTCCAAATGGTTGGATGATTTCTACCACTTGTAAGAGCATAAAACCATTTTATTCTTTTTCAATAGTTTGTCCACACATTAAACCTTTTGATTCCTTGTTGACCTTGTTTCCCAAATTTTCAAAAGCATGTAAAAAAACTATTTAAAAAATTCCACCTGGAATGGTATTGGGATGTGATCCCACTCTCTATCAGATACGGTTCCATGAAATCATGATATTTCCCACAATATAATAATGATGTTTTGAATGTTATTATTATTATTTATAGTTATTATTATTATATAAATAATATTTTAAACTATAAAGAAGTATATGAAGTTTTATAGAAACTATGAATTTATTAAATACATTTATTTTATAATTTATATTAGTCATAAATAGTACATTAAATACAATAAAATTAAATATATATTAATAGAATATATTATATATTTATTTATGTAATTATATATAATAAGAACACAATTAAATAAATTTATTCAATATACATTTATATAATATGTTTTTCTTTAATAATATATATATATATATAATATTAATGCAAAAATCTCTCAAAATACATTTATATCAAACACACACAGAATAATAAAAATTAATATATTTATGTTTAAATAGTTATTATAAATACTATAAAACCCCAAATAAAATCAGTAGGTCTAAGCTGATGTTCCACACTTCCTCATGCATGCCTTCCCATGGAAAAGTGGTTTCCAACAAGCAGTAAGGGACAAGAGGGATGTTATGGAGAGTTTATGCCTTCAATATTAGGTAAACAACATAGTATATAATGGATGTGATAACTATAAAATAAACAAATATACAATAAATAAATCATCATAGCAGAAGTATACAATAAAATTACTAACCCATGGAATAACTATATGGTATGTCAGGGAGACATCACAAAACCAAGAAAAAATAAGGATCCCCATAGGCGGTGGACTAATGAATGAGATAAAAACAACTCATCAAAACATTGACAGACATACAGCTCGATGTCCATCCTTTAATACTCACATCCTCTTACTAAACCTGGTCAATAGCCTACTGAAGGGACCTTTCCCTTAAGTAGATCCATTGTTATACAATATTTACATGCACTGAGGTGCCCGAGTTAGGTGTGAGGATGAAACATAGTAGGATAAATCCAACGATCCTTAAAATAAGTGCATATGATATAATTTTTATTGTCATGAAAGTTAACTAAATGATGATAAAAAACAACAATATCACCTAAGAACAACATATATGTCAGGTCTTTAGAGACTAAATCTACCTAATTCGACTCCATACTAGAATGAAATGAACCAGCCGCCATACACAACCCCCTAAATGGGATAGTCCAAAAAAATGTATGACACATTGCAGTTGAATGGATATCCCATGCACATGTCGATAAAATTTTGAGACATCCCCTTCAAGGGGTAGTCCATATTTCTTAACATTCATCCTCAACATTAAAATATAGTGTAACAATACATTCAATAAAATATACAAATGAAAAATCAAACATAACATCTTTGGAAGAAAAAATGACAACTACCACTAATTCACATATGATCAAAAATAAAAAATAAGTCTCATTAATCTATACATTAATGCTAAAGAACCATGCCAAGAACCTATATAAATAGGCTCTAATGATGAAGACCACCAAACATAGGTGTAATGGTGTTTCAATGACATGTATCAATGTTTGAGTCCAATTAGACAACCTAGATTCCTAGAACCATCCCCAATGCACCATGATTAGAATTATAGGAATATGATTGAGGTGAATCCACAACCAAAATGTAGGAAAAGATTTCACATACCTAATAAGACCCACTACCAAATATTCTATAGGTATAAATGATTCATAGATTCAATTTCTCTCAATATGAGTGCTAATTATATCAATGGCTTGAAATTCTCATGTAAGACCATGTCAAACCCTTATTTCTGATCAATACATTAATAATTTAATTTGGGTTGACTAAGGATAATGGAGGATAATTGATATATATTAATATTCAAATCACTAGATTAGGAACACATGACAACTCCATTGTTTAGGTGTCGATGGGAGGAGATGAAAGGAGAAGAGAGAGCCCAAAGTTTCTAGAATAGAGGTCATAGAGTGATGGGGGTCGAAGGAGTCCTGAGAGAGTGGGGAAAATGGAAATGGGTTATGTTTCTAGAAAAAAAAATTTATACAACCCACTGAGATTATTGGGAACTCAACACCACCACCGATGGGCCGATGGATTTTGGGAAGAACTGCCTCTACCTAGGGGTCCCACAAACTAATTGGTAGTCTCCATCGGCCATCCTATGGTTTATGAAAATAAATAATTCATTATTCGAAACCCATCAACTAGCTAATGGGATGTTATGCCAAATATTCTACAGACTCCACCGGTGGGCTGGTGGATCCCACTAGCCTGTCGGTGGAGCTATTGTATCTCTTTAAGCTATAGTATTCCCACCACACTTTCCCCTTTCTATTTATAGTCTCCGTAACACCCATAACCCACATAGAATCACTTTAAATTATATTGAAAATGGTTTGTAAAATCCAACAATAGGAATATCTTAAATATAACTAACATAATCCCCACCTTATGAATTCTCATCCTCAAGAAGTTTCTCCAGAGGTCTTCTATAACAACTTTGGCCATTGTACCTGAACATCTCTCTTCTTATCACATATATCTTATTGCATACACCCATAATCCCATTAAATCAAAAGAAGAGGAATGTTCTTACCTATCAACACATTCTATCTTCATTCAATAATATTAGCATTCTCCTCTACAAAAGATACATCTATTTCCTACTCGAAATCCTCAAAGTATATCAGATGCATAGAGATGGTATAAAACCATTGAAACTAAGGCATGTGAAACACATTATACATACATTGAAACAATGGAGGAATATATATCTAATATTTCACTATCAAAATGTGTTCAAGGTTATTTAATGGCCTAATGCACTATGTTTACAAATTCAATTACTTTCACAGATGATAATACCCTAACTGAGGGGACACCTATGAGAAAAATCTGTTTCCCATGGAGAACTCCAAGGATTGTCTCATTTAGTAGAAATATGACCTATTTCTATTCTAATATGTAACCAAACACTTCTAAATGAACTACCTTCACTCCAATGTATCCTATAATAATCTAGGCCCAACAACTAAAGATTTACCTACCTCATTCCATCATAGATGTGAACAACATGGTTGACCATAAAGAGCATCAAACAGAGATATATAAGTCAATGATCAAAAAAATTTGTTGTATGGGAGTTTTAATAGAGATAAGTAATCATCCCAATCTACTCTAAAATGCAGAACGAATTCCTAAATAATATTCACTAATGTATAGATCAATCTCCCTGACATCCCATTAGTATTTGGATGAATATTTAGACCCAAATTCAATCATGTCAACATTTCATTCTACTTTCCTTTCAAAAAATATGATGTAAACATATCATATATATCAGATACCACACCCTAAGGGACTCTATTCCACCACAAAATCTCCCAAACATATATCTTTCATAGATCATCCATCGAGTTAGTCTCCCATATCAGCAAGAAGTGATCCACCTTGGTCAACCAATCCACTATAACCAAAATGGTATCTCAACCTCTTAGTATCCTAAGAAAACCCATAAAAAAGTCTCTAGTTACCTTATACAACTTTCAATCTAGCACTAAAAGTGGTTTGAAAAACCCTATATGTTTTTAATACTCAACCTTGGTCCTCTGACAGGTCAGACAACATGAGAAAAATCCTGTAATGTCCCATCTTCATATTAGGACACCCGAATTTCTTTCTAACATTATGATACAATTTGGACAATCCTGGGTGGACTATCCCCTGTAAATCCTGAGAGACTTTCATCTTCTTTTCTCATATGGAATAAAGAACCATAACTCTTTCATTAATGATAATTATGCCACATCCATCTAGGATCTGTCTTAGAACAAAACTGTTTGACTACCTCACACTGATCATGATACCCTCTAGATCATACTTCATAATGGACTTCATATATTCCACCAATGAGGAAATTATCATCGAGGGTGAAAAATCCAAAGCCCCTTGATCCTCAGTTACACATAATTTCCAGTCTTCCATTAAATACATTAACTTCCAACCTACTTATGATGTTCACTCACCAATAAAAATTGTCCTACTTCTAAAATAATTAGAAAAACCATTTCATTTACCATGAGAATAATAAATATCAAATTTGAAATTATGTTAGTATTATACCCAACTCCTCTAAAAAATATTCAGGTTATGCTGAGTGAAAATATACAGAATACTCTTGTTGTACTTTTATCTGAACAATCTCTCTCCAAATAGGTCATATTTCCAACATTTCAATGAATTATCCATAGATTCTAACCCTATGTCATGAGTAGGGTAGTTCTACTACTATTTTAAAAGATGATGAGACCTATATGGAACTACCTTATCACCTTTTATCAAAATATAACCAAGTTCGATTCTAGATATAACACAATAAAACTCCAAGTCAATAATTTTATTTTCATGAAAACCTACTTTGGTGGATTTAGTGGGAAGCCTCACACAAAACAAATCTCAAATCAGATTACAACACCAACAATCCACAACTACATTTCACTATAGAAAAATCACAAATAAAACCAAATAAAATAAACAATTCAAAAAACAATAAAACAAACTTCACTACCCATATTAAAATTTTAGAATCCATGAAAAACTTGGGTAAGTTCACCCGCAACCCAGTGCCATCCCTCATGAGCACCACCACCGATTACCACCACCTTTATGCTTACACAACCAGACCACCATCAACAGATTTAATGATATATCTTAGGTACATCATCAGTCATGGAATCCAAAATAACCATCATAGAACAACAAGAATCCTCATAACCACCACAAAAGGAAACAACATAACCCATCGCCATTGGGAACCCAATGGGGGGACCAATTCAACATAGGAAGTTCCTCCATAAACACCGTCGACCAACTTATATCACATCCCAAAGCGTCATTGAAACAACTAAACTAAACCAAACAGGAGAGGAGTGATTCACATGAAGACAGAGCAGAGTTGAAGTGGACTCGAGCTTCAATAGAGATCCATAAATTTCACCAAGACCCCCCAAACCCTTCCATCTTGAGGACCGTCAACCCAAAAATATCTACTTCTTGAGAAAACCACTTGAAGAATTAGAACGATAGAAAAATGAAAAACCCACATTCCATTGGAGAAACCACAACCACCAAAAGAATATGAAACAAACACCTTCAAGACAAAATCAAGAAAAGTCTAATTCCCAAAAGAAGAACAATGAACTGTGCCTCCTAGGATACCAAAAACTCCTCATACATCACCTCCCAAACTATCCCAACAAACTAGCACTTTGGAATAACAAGATCGGAATGTTAATGAAGATGGTAAGAGAAGAGGAAGAGGAACCAACAACTTTAACAGGGATACACAACCACACGTGTGGGGACAAGAGGTTAGAGGGAGTCAGTACTACAAATAAATCCAACCCAATAGAGAAAACCAAACCCGAAAATATGAAAACCCCACTAGAGTGAGAGGAAGTGTAGATAGTCATTTGGTTTAGAGGTAGAAAAAACTTCAGGAAAGAGACAATGGTTAGAGTGGAAGAAGCCACACAATGTAAGAGAAGAGGAAGCCTGAACCTAGATGAATCGAAAGAAGAAATTTTAGAGACACCGGAGGATAATCAAGTACAGAAGACTGAATCACGATGAAGATTCCCCAGAAGAGTAACCATGGGGAAGAAAATATATTAAACCAATGGAGGAAGTATGAAACAAAGAAAAAAAATGAAAAAAATGTAGGATAAAGACCAAATTGATGATGGATTGACACCATGAGGAGCCTCCATCATGAAGAAACTAAGGGAGAAACTCTAGAGAAGGGATGAAGAAAAGGGACTGGGTGAGTGAGAGGCCCTTCTTACGTGCCCTGATATAGAATAATACACCGTATACCCACCTCCATGATCAAGAATAATCATAATTGGAGTTGACATCAATCTCTATTCAGATCTATGAAATAATCTTCACACATGTATGTCCATTCTAATTTGATTCCCTTCTTTAAAATTAAGACCATAGGTATTTATAGGAGAGAAAATTCCTAAATGAAACCCCTATAGTATCTAGCCAAACCAAGAAAACTCTGAATCTCAAATAAGTTCCTCATTCTTTCCCATGACATAAGTACTTTTACCTTCTTTAGATTAATAGATATCTCTTCTTGAGAATATGTGTACCCATGGAAGTGAACCTCCTCTATCCGAATGTGGCACTTCAATAACTTGGACTAAATCTACTATTCTCAAAGAATACTCAATATGATATCAAAGTGTTTTGGATTCAATTCCAACATCTTGTAATATGTAACTATTTCATCAAAGTGTACCTGGTTACAGAGTCAATGTATGGGTAAAAGATCTTGTTCAAAGTACCCATGAACATATCCAGAGCATTCATCAGTAAAAAAGGCATAATGAGATACTCATACAACCCATATATTCTACAAAATGATATCTTGATTAAATATTCCTCTTTAATCCAAATTTAATGGAATCCAAAATATAAATAAATCTTTAAAAACTAATGGAATCCCATTAATTGATCAAAAAAGTCCTCAATACATAGAAACAAGTACATATTATTCATAATGATTTGATTCATCCTCATGTATCCCATGAAAATCTAAAAACTACCGTCCATCTTTGTAGAAAGCAACCCTGAAGCACCCCAAGGAAAAGTTATTAGTTTTATGAAGCCTTTAACTCCAAGATCATTAATTTTTACCTTTATCCATTTCAATTAATCTATTTTCATGTAATATGGTGGAATCTATATAGGCCATGAACCGGGAGTGAGCTCGATATCAAAATCAAATCCCCTGTCTAGAGGTAACCTTTAGAAATACTATATAAAGTCATCGTGGTACAGGTCTACCATAGGAGATAAAGAAGACATAGTATCCATATGATAACCTACAAGGATATTTCAAGACACATATTCTTGAAATTCTTCTATTTGAAAATGATCTAGACCCACACTTTAAAACTCAACCTTCCACACACCGGTTAACATGAACTTCTCCCCCTTTGGATATTTAAATGTCCGTCATCAATGATAATAATTGATGTGTTTATGGTAGTCGTTCAAACAGTCCACACTATGTACCACATTGAAACCTACCATCTATAGAATCGTAAATCTACACACATGATCTAAGATAGAAGCCACTATCATACATTCTGGATAGATATAATGATGATTCTCTTTCTTTCCTAGGGGTGTATCCATGGATAACAACTCAGAAGAGAACATAACTAGTAAATCTAATCTCACAACCACTTGAGAATATTTGAATGAATAATATATTACAATATAAAACAAAAAAATAAATATTATCAAAGATATCATTATCGCACCTCAAACTATTTAAGTACCATATCGACCATCAGTCGAAACCTGACCAATTTCATATACCCTACCAGAATTTTTTCCATGATTCCCTAGAGTCTCATGATTCACCTAATTAACTAATACTTATGGGGTATGCACCAACTACTTATATCCTCCTCCAAAAATATAACCTAAACTTGTTGTGTGCATCCCCAAAGGGTTTTTATTAAATCCCTTTAAATGACTAGTCTTGAAACATCATTGAAAAGTATTGAGAGGAGTAGGAAAATACTTGAGATAGTCTCATTTCCAACCATATTTATATCACCCAAAAATGTCATCTCCCATATAGGGAGTTGAGGTACCTCCCATATTCTCTAAAAATAAATTATTTCCATGGATTCCATCTTTTTTACTTCTATTTATTGTTCCTAGAAAAAAAACTAGAAATATGATGGATAAAGAACCTATAAAAAAACTAAAATCCAGAAGAAAAACTATAGCTCTATTTTCTTAGATTACCTTATATATAAATATATCTTTATAGGTCACTACAATATAGGTTTTCATATCAATGTTCATAGCTTGACGCTTCATCTTTGGATGAAGGTTGATCTCGAACTTCCTAGATTTTTATTCCTCATTCCCATCCAGAAGGGAAAAATGTGAATAAACTTGGTGAATCATGATGAATGGGAATAAAATAACATCATCCCCTTCTAGATAACTGGGATATCCTAAGAATGATCCATATTCATTGCATTAGGGATAAAATCCTTGAAGAAGAGTTACGTAATGATCTTCCATTCCATCCTTTCACATCTACCAGCCTCAAGAAAAATGTCCCACCACTGTCCTGTAGTTCCATAAAGAATAATGGTCATAAGATTTACCTTAAAATCCTCTAGGGTCTCCATGATTTTAATGATCCTCGCGATGAATCATATCTATTTCTATACATCTTATAGGACTCCAGTGCACTGGAAAGCTGGGAGATGCTAGAGTTTGATGTCATGAAAATAGTCGACCATCATCGGCCCACCCTTGTGGGATGGTGGTTTCTAGGTAGAAATGATTCTTCACAAGAACCCCATCGGTGGGAAGGTGGGGTTTTCAATCATTCTATAGATACTACAAACTCCACCTACTAGTTGGTGGAACCCACTAGCTATCTTGTGGAGTTATTATTGCCCTTTAAGCCAAAATATGTCTACCAGCCTGGACCCTTTCCGTTTTCATCATCCCGAACACCCTATCCCTCCTCGAATAACATTAAAGCATATTCGAAAAGGTATGTACAAGTGGAATATAGGTGTACCTTAAATAAAGGTGTCACATAAACTTATTTATGTGTATATATATATATAATTTTTTTTTATATTTTGAATATAAGTTTATTATAGGAAATATATAATTTAATATATATATAATATAATAAAACTATATATATATATATATATATATATCTATATATAATGTATTTTTATATTTAATAAAATAAAATAATTTTAGTTATTTATATATTTAAAAAAATAATATATCTATGTAGGGTGTTTTGTAAAATAATAATTTTAATAATAATAAATAAAATTCTATTAAATGTATATTTATAAAATATATTGTATATTTATGCATATAATTAAATAAATTTTTATTATTTATTCTATATATAAATATACATAATTTACGAAAAATGAAATATATTTATATCATATGTATTTATATAATAGAATAAAATAAAATATAAAATGTTTATATATTGTATGTAAATACATTTATATAATGTGTGTATATTATATATATATGATATAATTTTATTATTAAAAAATAAAAAAATTAACGATGATTGGAAACCATTTCTAATATGAGATATTAGTGATGGTTTTCAACCCCTATTTTTTCATTTTTTTAAAAATAAATTGGTAAATTTTTGCACTGATTATCCAAAAAAATTGACACTAAATATTAATTTAGTGTCACTTTTGGGATCACCACTGCTAAAATATAACGATTTTTTTAAATGAAAAAAATTTAGATGGGGTTGAAAACTGCTGCTGAATTAATATTTCGTAAGGATTATAAAAGAACCACCCCATAAATAAACCTGATTTATTTTCAAAAAAAAGGGAAAAAATTTATAAGGGGTTTAAACCACCAATACCTTTTTTTTAATTTTTTGAAATAACTTCTGTTTATTTTTCTATCAGATATGACAAAACCACTGTTAAATTAAAATTTTAAGTCATTTTTAGTATAATTATGACAAATCTATATGAAAAATGAATTTAGAGTTGATTGTACACAACCCCTCTAGATAACCACCACTAATGTGAATTTTTTATAGTGAAACATTACACTATATGATGTAAATACCTTATACTTCATTATCATGGTTAAGGTGTATTTACATAAATAACTACTTTATTCCATTGAATAACTATTTTATTTTCATCAGTTTATCATGATATATTTTTTGATGTATTTATAGTTTTTCCCTTGTTTAGGTAGCACAATAATGTATGATGTATTCGAAAGATAGATGGGATCAAAATTATATATCCCCATAATCAAATGGAAAAAGGTTTAATATCCTGTGTGGGTTAGATGTTGTATTCCTCATCTATAATGTTATTCATGGGATAGGTTAACATAGAATTTTCCATAATATTATTTGTTGGCCCAGTACGGTTGGCCTCATCTATAATGTTATGATATCTTAGTAGTGATCCTTAACCTACTTTTATGATGACATGAATTATGTTTGTAAAAAATTTTATGTCTCTATTTTTTACCATTATCCGATGAAATCTTGTCTATTATTCCATGTTTCTATTATTGATTCCAAATAGTGATTATTTAATCTCATAAGATCACAACTCGATTATTATTCCATGATTTATGATTATTCACCCATACGTCATTTTCACTTCTTACAATTTCATGATCATATTAATTTAAATATTCTACTTCTCTAATGATCATGTTTCTCAATGGTTTATGATCTATGTCTCTTTGTTAATATTTTCTCCTTATGGATTGTTTGAGCTCACTACATTCTTATGTTTCCACATTTCCCTAGGAATTTCATTGATGGGATATGTATTGGAGAGTTTCATGAGTGACAATTTTTTTGAAGAAATTCACATTATATTAAGAGTTCTTGTGGATAAATAACTAGGTTCCAAAGACACTAAAATTTTCATATTGGGTGTTTTTTTCAATTCATGTGATGATGAGAGAGTGATTATGTTTCAATCCATATAAAAAGTGTAGGTTTAGAGCATCAAAATGTATCTTGGTGTACATTTCAAAAATGATTACATGGTAAGTCAACACACCCCATAAAAGATCCTATTATAAAGTTTTAGGATCTCATGAAGATTTAATTCATTATCATTATATCCATCATAATAAACATACCTGTTCATTTTCATCTCTGTACAACTTAGTTTGGAAAATTTATATACCAAAAGGGATTTAATGATGCTAATGAATTTGAATAGACACCACATAGAATAAGGAGATTTCATGGTTGATCCATAGATCATATAATTATAATTTCATGAGGAAATATTTTCTTTATATAATTTAAAACCATATAGTAAGACAATTTGAGGTTTATTTCCATCTAGAAAGGTTTGGATGGTTACACTTCTATTTAAAACTTGACATAAAGGAATATATAATTACATCATAATTTAAGGCAATTTGTGAAGGCATATAATGATACACTATAATTTAAGTCCAAATATTAATGTAAAGAGAGTTTCAACATAGTTTAAATCCATATAGAAAGGCATTGAAGGATTTATTCTGGAGATTAAGGATATCCCTAAATACTTAAGGAGTACACTAGAGATTTCTACCATCCAATAAGAATATGTTTTTATTCTACAGTTTTATTCCATCCCAAAAATTAATGGTTTACACTAGAGTTTTGTGAAATATTGGGAATGATTAATTAATTGTTGGGAGGTTCCATGGTGTGGGGATTGATCCAACATGTCTTCCTATATGCCCAATTTTAAAGGTAATCTAAATCCATTTAGTTAAAGTCCATAGTTTAAATATTTATGATATTGTGTAACACATATACTTGATAAAAAATATTAAAATTTTTAGTCAAGAAAGAAGTCAAAACAGGGAGTTTAGATACATATGACCAGGTCCAATCTTGTAGCTTATCATCATACAATAAGGATGAATGAAATTTATTTTATAATCGTGTGACATCCACCAATGTTTTATTATTTTTTGGGTCATCAAATAAGGACCAATATCTTGTAGTTTAAGGTAGTATGACTAGAACATCTAGGTATAATTTTCCTAGAAATTTTAAAAATATGGGTTATATATAAGAAAATCCTTTTAAATTACCAATGAATATAAGAGATATGAAAAATATTAGGGAAATAGTTGGTAGGTCTGTGATTTCCACAAATAAAGATATCCTAATAAAGTTAGAATATGAGATACTAATTATCAGCCATTGATTAGAAAGTATTGATAATGGAGAGTCTGATCACATTAGGATTTTTACAATAATGGGGGGATAATTTAATTATGACTTTAAATGAGTTTTTGCTGGGGTCATGTGAATGTAATGGGCTAATTCTAGGATGGTATCCCAAATAAAATTATCCCCTATGAATATTCATTTTAATATCAAGGGTGTAAAATGCATTCCATGGGATCTTATAAGTTTAAGTGTCTTTAATATTAAGGGCGTATATAATTATTATTCCTCAAGGAAAAATAATTGGATGGGGGGACCCATATAGATGGAAATATATATGATTTTGGGTTTAATTTATCATTGGGTTATGTGATTTTTTATGCCTATTATTAGATTTAATAGACACTCTCATGAAGAAGACCCCTTATAGATATACATAGGATCATGAATTTACAGTAGCATCGACACATGGTTAGAAGGGCTAGGAATCACGTATATCCCACTTGTAGGTATGAGGTTTTGTATGTCTTGGTTATAGGCTATACATTCACATGATACCTAGAAATGGGTTAAGTAGTCACAATATCTATAGAATTGTAATGAACTCCTTACGCATACATGAATCTACCTTTTAAGGTGTAAATAATATGGTTATACTACATATATATTTCTTTAACATAGAGGGACCATGTTCCCTATGTGTATTGGACACCATGGGTTATAGGGTCAGTGAATTTATGGTAAGGGTATATGTGAAATGAACACTAAAATACATGTCTTTATATCACATGGGATTTCATATATAATTAATTAAATTATTTAAAGGTACATGTGAATAGCTTAACCAACACAACACTTTGAATTACAATATAACGTTGTAGATATACAAGTTAAGGATTTATTAGGGGTAATTATATGAAAATTAATTCATGTGAGTATAAGAGTGGGTTCACACGATTTTATATAGCTTTTATGATCATGTATCTTTCTATGGAGTCATTCATTTCATATTGGAATGTGTTCAAAAAATCATTATTGTTCATTAAAAAGTTTCCAAACCTCACCCCATTATCTGTGTTGATGGATAAAATATATTTTATGTACCTAAAAAGCACCCACATTAAAAATTTTATCCATTCATGATAAAAAAAGATCAAATACTTAGGTAAACGAAACAAAATTTTCTTAGGATTCCATTTAATAGTTTTTGAATTAACTAGTTTTTTTTTCACTTCCATCACCCATCAGAATAACGTCATCAAAAGAATAGGGGTGTAAGGTACTTTATAGTCATGTAACAAAGATTCTATGAAACTATATATCTTAATATCGTAGTTCCTATACCATAGATTTAATTTTTTTTAATCTTGTGACATGGGGTATTTCCCAATGGGAGTTCCATCCATCCAACATGTGATATAAATAACCTAGAGTGAATGAATAATTATTATAACCCTGATATAAGTGACTCAAAAATATAAAATGTTAAATGTACTGGGGAAATGAATGATAAGGGGAACTTGTGTCTAGGACGATGTTATGAGATTAAATTGTAACTATATATCTAATGAAAAAAATGAAACATTCCATATATAGTTATTTTTAGAAGAGTTCAAATCTTGTTTGAGGATTAGTAGAGGATACAAAACTATAATTTTCAAGACCAGGCATCATGACGACCTTAATGATGAAAAGTGGAAATATATTCCATGAAAAACATGACATGAATTAATAATATATTTATATTTTATAGTGGAATAGAATATTAAATTGAAGTGGAATAGGTATTTGGGAATATTATAAAATACCCAAGTGTCACAATGTATCCTATGGGAATAGAACTCAAATAACATGTAGTTCACGAAAAGAGAATCACATGGGTGAAAAAAATGTGAACAAAAATCATTATATGGATATTGAGGAATGAAATAACAAGATGAAATAAATGGGAATAACTTGTTAGAGAAAACAAAATGTACATTAATTATGGTGTTTAATGTTAGAGTATCATGAGTGAATTGAGTATTAACCCAAATATGAATTGGTGAGATGATACTCGTATAATTAAATGTATTAATAAGGTCCTATGAATATATAAAGCACATAAATTTGGAGAATGAGGTTTTGTAGATTATAATCATGCGTTGAAGAAAATATATTCTTAAATTTAATGCATTGTTGTTAAGGACAATTAGTGTCATTAAAATTCATCTGTTATGTATATTATGTCATGAAATTTTGGGTTTTATGATGATAATGATACATTGTGTAATTTTAGGTCATATAAGAAAGATTAATTAATCTGAATTATATTTTTGATATGGTTCTCATATAGGGATTAATATCAATAAGGACTTTAGTTTTATGAAATTTAGGCTATTACACGAAGGGTAACATATCATATAGTTTATCATTATATGGAAATTATCACTCTATATATTTTAATGTCATACATAGTGGACGATATGTTGTATAGCTTAAGGTCAGGTGGTAATTACCTTACAATAAATAGTTTAAGTTCATGTGTTAAGGACCACCATATGCAGTATATTTTCATGTGGGGAGGATGTCAAAACATTTTTTTAATATCATGTTCTATGAAAATAACACCATATAGTTTATATAATTTTATTAAGGACCTAACCATATAGTTTTAATCATGTGATTTGGATGTTATACCATAATATTTAATGTATTTTTGTAAGGGTAATACGTTGTATATATTAAATTAATTTGGTATGGACCTATGGACATGATATAAATTGTCATACAATGTAATTACATTGAGAAATTGAATTTTTTTGGAGGTTTAAGAAACTCTCCATACTAGGATATTATAGAATACACTTTGTTGTATTATATTCAATAGAAGAAACAAGCCCCCTCTCACTTGGTAGATAATTTTGATGGATAATTATTATATATCATGAGTGTCTTTAAATATTGCATTAATACTCCTAGGAAAAATGACCGGAGGAGGGATTTCATATGGAATGATCAGTTCACCTAATATTCATGAACCATGATACTTTGAAAATCCTATAATCTAATTTCATCATGTATGTCCATCTCATCCAAAAGATCCTGTGACCATTCTTTTTCAGTTAAGCAGTTTTAAATTACTCTATATAGTGAAGGAAGATATATAATTATTATAAATAACTTTTACATCCAAATTATAATGATAATATAGTTCCATATGTAGGGGTGTTTTTAAAGCTATGACATGACCATAATGAATTACAAATCATTCTAGGTTATATCTTCTTGTCCTTACCAACTATTTTCAGTGGATATAAGAAATGATTTTTCTAAAGGCCTATATTTATTTATTGGTGTCCAGATTATAGTGGTAATAAAGGTTAGAATCAATTTTATGTTAAAAATACATCTTATTTAACTAATAGATATTTTTTTTAATTCCATTATCTATAAGGCTAGTACGAGGGACTACATATTTTCTAATGATATTGGGTTTAATAAATGAGATGAAGACATTCATCTCAAATTTTATTAGGGGTAGTTATTTATCCAATTTTGAGATTAAGTTAGTGGTAGTGATAATGATCCCAAACTACTAAGAAGTCACCAGAGGTAATAGACCCATGGAATCTATTTCCCAAGTGTAAAATTGAAAATAGTTCTTTATACCGTGTATAAAGTTTGTGAATTAGAAAATAATGTATGCGTGAATCTAAAACACATTATATTTTTTTAGGAATTACATATAATCATGCATCCTTGAATGAAAAAGTACTAATCTATATTGATCTATGTGGGATATTTATTTTAAATTTAATAGAACATCATGTTCTTGATTGAATTATTTCATAAAATCATGGGTCTTCCCTTCATCAATTCACCTGAGGTCGAATACATTAAATCCTTTATTATAGAGAGTCTTTATTAAAATATTTATGCCATATACGATGAAGTTCATGAAATATATGAATATTTTTTTTCTAGGTATTGTATATGAAAATTTATTTAGAGATTCTCCATGATTGAAGATATATAATGAATATTTTTATTAATTCATATGGATGAGTATTAAAGTTTATGTAGGGTGGGGTTAACCCCATCAACTCCCTCTATCTCCTTTTTGTTAAAAGTATCTTACATTATTATGAAAATCATTTAAATGAACATTATTTCTTGAAATATGTTATTAAAAGGATTGATAAATTGGTTAGTGAATCCACTTAAGAATTGTGTAGTAGTAGAAAATATTAACAAACCAGTTCAATGGGAACATTTTCCATCAGTTGTCATATATAATAAAGATGGTTAATCAACTCCAACTTATCTATAGAATATTATGTTCTAATTTCATTTATCACTAAATTGGAGTCACCTTTGATATAAATCCAATTAATTGAGATTTATAGGGACATTTTTAGACTAATCAAAATATCCTGATAATCTGATTCATTAAACGTTTATACCTATGTGAGGGGGAAACATTAATAATGAATAACCCTTGTTTGGGAGATTATAATTACTCATAGTGTAACAATATTGAATTTAGTATCCTCTGTATTATTTATAGTTAGGATATTTTATTCTTTATAAAATTATATTTCCCATATTTAAGAGGAATAATTGGTAGAGATACCTCATCATTAGGATACACTATGTCAAGGGGAAATTTTTTAGGAGTCATGTGCACTGCCATGACGTCTATAGGTAAATTTCCCTTGTTTTTGTTTTGATAAATAATCTAGATAAAAAACTATTATATTATGATATCCTATTTTTTAAAACATATAAATAAAATATAGTAATCTACAATTAAATATAATTAATTAATTTAGGATACTAAACGGACCTCATGATACTGCAAGCAGTGAATCATCGTTTTCACTACAATGATTAAATGAATGTATTTTTTCTCAATAAGAGTGTACATACTCTTATACTATATGATAATTTAAATGATCTAGAGTTTTTTCTCTATTTTTAGTTTTTAGGTGAGGAGATTAGAAAGATACCACTCCATGATATCAATTTAGTGTGTGAGAGGATTTTCTTCAAAAAGTAACATAAAAACTAGAGGGTCTAAGTTGTACAAAATGAGACTATAATATGTGTTCCTAAAATCATCATTACACTAATTAGTCATAAATTTATTCATTATATTCATAAATATAATACAATCACCAAATAGAACATGTTAATTATATAAATGAGGAATATTTGAAGTCCCCTCCACCCTTAAAGGTTTTGAGTTGAGGGAATTTCTAGGATTAATCTATTCTTCTCATAGAATACTTCAAAATCCTGTTAGTATACAGAAACTCAAGTTAAATTCATGTAAGTTAATTTAAATTCATACTTATTTAGGTTCATCTTGAATTTGAATAGTGGTATCCAAGATAAAACCGAATTAATTTTGAAAATATGATCACAATGCTTGGGCTATTTGATTACTAGTTCATACACATGGTAGTAAAATATTTTTCCTAAAATAATTTAATATTATTTTCTATATTCTATTTTAAGGTGGATACATAAATATTTTAGAAAAATATATTTAACCCATATGAATATACATATTAGGGTTCCCTAAAGGATATGAACACTTCTTCCTCTAGGTCCATCAAGAATTTTTTATATCTTGAAAGTCTATCAATTAAAGAGTGGTCTTGAAGACTAACCTTCACATCAACTAAAAATTCAATGATAAAGATGGTAAAGTTATCATTTGGAAAATGATAAATGAGATGATGGAATTCTAAATAGGATTTAATTTATCCATTATTCTAAATTTTCGGGAAAATATTGAATAAAAACATTGGGTATTAAAACTATCAAATAAACCAGCCCCTGTTGAACATGTTCACCTTAGCCTATACCATGGAACTATGGGATAAATGAAATATCTTTATGGTTTTAGTAACTATGGGGACTAAATTGGAGGAAACGTTGACGTGAATAAACGCGAAGGTATAATCATTATATGTATGTTATATCTTGTACAAATACACCCCAATGTTGTTTAAATAATTTAATGTATCATTCATATTCATTGAGGGACACAACGACACTAATTCTCATGGTTTTTGGATATTCTTTAGTGCATAATATCACCTATTTTATCTCTTTATTTTTTTCTAATACACCTTCATTAAAGGAGGGAAAATAACCATCAAATTATTTTATGTCATGTTTGAGGGATGTGGAAGATTAGTCACCTTCTGTATCATAAAACAAGGGTATCAATACCTTAATCCCCATTTTAGGGTCATAATCATCTCAGATAGATAGAAAAATACCTGGATTTGTGGAAATGATACGTATGGAAGTAGTAGCCACCATACCCTAAGGAATTATTTTACAATACTCTCTCAAAGTAGAAAAAAGTTTTTTTTGGGTTTACTAAGTATCTATAGGACCCAAATACTAAAAAATGCCCACCGTGATAATGTTAATGTTCATAGAAAACATGGAGTGATCTATTTTTTTTGTGTGACTAGATTTTATTATAAAACTAATTTTTATTTATCTTCTTATGAGAAGTGGTTGTTTTAGGGATCATTCTAGTTGGATGATAGAACCACATAATTCTCTAAATCTAATGTTGTTTCCTCAATCGAATGGATAATTATAAAAAACTCTTTTAGATCATCCAATGGTCTAGTAAGGGTAGATTCAAGTATTTTTATTGAATTTACCTATAATGATTTCTCTATTTTATGTTTCTTTCCCCCATTAGTAATTTATAGAATCAATGTATCATGTTTTATAGGTGTGAAAAATGGATCAATCACCATTCTACACTCATAATTTCCTATTAGTGGATCTTTTTTTGTATCAATAGTAGGAGTGAAAAAACCATGTGCAAATAAACCCATGGAATTTACAATAGAACTCTGAATTTTATATACTTTATAATGATAATAAAATCAATTCATGTCAAATTAAGTTAGATAAATTTCCCATGTTTTATCTTTCTCAAGGGATTTTACTCATTTTTTGAAGACTTTTATTATTATGTAAGATGGATACAAGACAAACTACATAAGTCTAAGGTGATGGAGGGTCTGAGATGATTTGAAATTGACCCCAGTTCCATTATCCTCAAAGACTCATTAAATATTTATGTCATTACGCTATGAAAATTAATAAAGGTGATATAATTTCCTTATACCATAACCCTTAAGTCTATCTATTCTATGGATATGATTACATGAAACTCTTGCAATTCATTCTTTACGTGATAAGAATCAATGAGAACCACATCAGTATCAGACCCCTAAATATTTGTTTGGACATCAATGATATATTCCCTTTGTTTTTTGGATATTTTATGAAAATAGGACTTAATATCTTTTCAATTAATAATATATGTTTTTTTTAAAGTGGGATATTTTTAGCCTAGTTGACTATGTTAAAAAATGAACACCCTATCTTAGGATTGAGGTATAAAAGTTTTTAGCGACCACAATGGTGATACCCCTTGACTCTAAGAAAAAAAATTACATTATTTGATAGGCATTGGGGAAACCAGGTTCTACTAAACCATATAAATAACCTGATGAATGTGATCTATCTATCCAATTTCCCACTAATATCATGATGGGATGAGATTTAGAGGGTTATATAATGTAAATCACTTCTATTGAGTTCATTAAATCAACTTTATATTAGTTTTAGTATTATGTATAATGTTCTTAGGGAATTAACCCAAACTCCATTTCCTAACTTGGTAATATCTTCCCAACCTAATACTCATCCATGGGAGTTACTGGAATATTGGTTTTCATAAACATCCTCATCATCAACAGATATATATACCTAATGAATGAAATTATTAATGGAAAATATATATGATTTATAAATATAGGTTTATATTTGTTAGGGAATTTTAAAATCGGACAATAATGATGGAATACATCCAATAAGACCCTCATTCTGTATTTGGAATATTTGTGAGTTCCTCTTACTGAATTTTTCATTAATATTGTTTATTACATCATATTTTGGGTGGTTGTGAATCAAATGTTGTTACATATCATGTTTCAGTGGAAATTAGGGTCATGAATAGATGATTCCATCATACAAGGGTGATGTAATATTTTTAATGGACATCCTTTTAATAAATATTATCATCAAAATTTTTGTCAATCTAATTCAACACTTCTTCAAACTCCTATTTTCTTCAGTAAGGGTGGAATATATTTACATCATATTCCCCCTCGGAAAATATTTTTCATCATTCATTGAAAATTACTTATCATATATACATTATGCTGAAGTGGTATTGAATGGTATGGACCAATATTTTATGGTTGGTGAAATAATTGGAGAGATCACCTTGACAGAGCTCATCAAGATTCCTAATATTTGTTAACTTTATTAACTTATGTTATAGGGTATAAATAAAATATCCATGAACCATTTTGTTCCAAAAGGAAGTTGTATTATTTAATTTTGATTTAAATTAAGAACCCCTCTATTACTAATGAACATATTGAGTATTTATATTATAAAATGAAGGTTTCTAATATTATTGATGTTTAGGAAATGGTTATACCAAGAACATAATTTGAATGGGTGTTGGGGTTTGCACTAATATTATCTAGTGGGTAATGGTTACTTATTTCACCTTCACGATCCATCATCATTGTGTTAGTGGGGCCATTCATGAACATTACTTCATTTGATGAAAAAAATCCTATAATTATATCTTTATTTTTAACAAATTTCCTTTCTTGATTAGTGTAATTTTATGGAACAAGAATCATATCCAAAACATCACACATGTTTTACATATAGTTTTCTATGTATTTTAAGTATCATATCCAATAGACCATTTATGTTTTCCATAATGATATCTATATATTTATCAATGCCAAGTTTCATTTCCTAATAATATGTCTATACCATACATTAATAAATAAATTTATTGAATCTTTATTTTCTATAAAATTTGTAATTAGATAGGTTATGCATACTCATTTTCCTTAACAAAAAATTGAATAGGAAAATGAATTGTCATTGGATATATCTCCCATTAGTTATGGAATAAAATATACAGTTAGTTTACTAAACAAATTTTAGGACTTATTATATTTGGAAGAAGAATATTTTTTTGAAGCCTTCTATTATAAAAGGGTTCTCAAAATAGGGCCACACTAGGGGAAAAGTGGGTAAGATATTTCCTTGGGTCATCTATCCCATTATAGGATAATATGATGGGATTTTTAATTTTCAATTTAATGGAATAAAAATTTAGCCACAAAAGATATGTTGTCTATCATGGAAAAATCGATTCACTTTATACATCAATGTCATCTAGTCAATATATGGTTCTGCCTTTTATCTCAGCATATGATTCCACACCAAGTATTAGAACAACATTTGGGTGGATATAATGAAAACAATACTTATTATTATTCAATGGAGGAAACTCTTGGGGTTTTATTAAATATTTGGATAATATAAAAGGAAAATATGGTTGTAGACTTAAAAATGATCAAATTGTTCTCTTTTGGGTTATGAATTACCTTCATGATTTGATAGAAAACCAGGTGGAGGTAAATCCTTAAACTAAATGTAAAATTTTATTGGAGAGAGTCTCAAAAGAAACTTAGAGTTGAAATGTATAATAATTTTAATGTGTTCCTTGGGAAATGTTATCCTCAACAAAAATGGGTTGCAAAACATTAAGTATATGATTTGAAATAGTGGAAACGTTTTCTCCACCCTTGTAACTAACTAATACATTATGTAGTAATTATAGATAATAGAGGTACTCTATTGTGTGAATATGCCTTTGATGTTGGGTGTACACATCGACTCTGGCTATTTTAGTGAGTGGGAGATTTTTTATTGGGAGATCATAACCACTTAGTTCATTTTCTCCATCATTCTCATAATAATTGTTAATCTTATATCTCATGATGTTAAATGATCTGTACCTTATGGGAACTAAAACAATTTCTATACCCATTAATTACGTTTCTTTACTGTGTTTAAAATAATAAATTTATATACACTCAATATAAACTAAAATGCTACCCAATTAGAGAAAATTATCTCTTGATAGAATTTATGATACTCCAACTTATTACCCTAATGCATCAATTTATAATATATTAGAGTCTCTATATAATTTTTGATGCTAATATAGTTACCTATAATTTAAACCAAACATTATCCAATGGTAGAATTATATTGATCTGTTACTCGTGAGGGTGTCCAAAATATTGTGAAAACTAATTTTACTAGAGGGGATGTCACAAAATCTAAATTTAACCTTATCATAGATAATATCACGTGAGAAACTTAGTGTGATAGAAATTCCTCCAACATTTTGGTGAGGGTTTTCCTTGTAATTATCCACTAGAAGGTGTAAAAATTCATGATTTTAAAGTTCATATTTTGAAAAACACTAGATGTTTCATATCTATTAATGTGGGTTCCCTTATTTTCACTATTTTTTTAGGATAATTTCCTGTATGAGGTGTAATTTTATTTTTAGGTCTTTTAATTTTTATATTGGGTTCTTCCTTTTCTATTTGTAGTTATTAGTGTGTGAGAAGTTTAATTTCAATGTATTTCTAGGAATGTATCTTTCTTTTTTTGGAGATGGTGTGTCCATTTAAAAGATTATTATTGGAGTTATTTGACCCCAACATTACATTTCCAATAATGTTTACATCATTATATTTATTATTTGATGATCATTACATGGACAAATTCTAGAAAACAAAATTATGATCATTTTAATGATAGATATCATAGGATAAGTAAAATGTAACATATATTCCCCACCCCTTATTTATGCATTAAGGAATACTTAATTAATTATTCAATGTATTTACAGGAGACTTTCTATAATAGTGTATCATATGTGGTTATAGTTCTTGTAGGGTATAGGTCTCCATGCTATTGGTAGGTCAATGAGGTGAACATTGAATGATTTGTCAACAGATGTGTTGCATGTATTGTATATTCAGTATATAGAATGTTCGAATTACTAAAATGATTTATAGTCACATATAGGTTTTAAATGAGTATGTTAATAAATTTGTCTTTGATATACTTATATATGGAATATTTATGGGTGAAATTAGTTCCATATATAATTGGTATACTATCGCCTGCAAATCCATCCCAAGTGTTATCGAATTTTTCATTATATATGGTTGATATTTCTTCAACCCCTCTGGAACACACTAGAGAACATTCCTAGAATAGTAGATGATACTTGGGTGTCTTAATTTTGGTACAAATATAGATTATCTAATAGTTGGAGATATGATGAATTAATTCTCAATTCATCTGTTGATCGATATAATATTACAACTATTACTACCATAGTTTCCAGATGTGTTTTTACCAAGTTTAGGAATATCCACTAATAGTATGGTTTGATTTCCCTATCTGAGGAACCCATTAACAAATGGGTGTTTAGAGACACAATATCAAAATAAAACTCAATAATTTATTATGTTATTTTATTAGAAAACAATATCTTGGTGCTTGAGAAAATTTACATACAGAGGTACTCAAGGATGATGTGCACTTCTTCTCCTAGTCTAAAAATCCCATGAACTCGTGGACTATATCCAATGTCATAGGCATTTACCCTATTGGGGTTTTAATTTAGCATAGGTTTGTCCTTCACATTGGTTGGTCATGCAGCCATGGGGTGGGTATCGATGGTTCTTGGTTTTTATGGAATGTAAATGAACTCTATGTTGTTTGACATGCTCATTGTGGGGAGGAACATCTTGGTGGGTTACTTTTGGAGGACCCCATATTTGATTTCTTCACCAATAAAAGGATTAACTGTATATCGATTGTTAGTTTTTTTCATATGGTGGAACACTATGGTGGTGGCATGCTCATTCAATGGTATGAACTCCTTGGGGGCTGGTGACCTATACATGGAGAGAACTACTATTGTAATTAGACTCTATCAAGAAGGAAAAATTAGTTAGTGAGTCTACTAAAGCACGATTGTATGACCAATAGAACCTCTTATTCAATGTAACTTTAAAATATTTATAGGTTATTTTTTATATGGGGAGTAGGCCTTCAACTGTCTATGAAGTTGCAAGATGGTCAGCCTCTATCTGAGTAGTGAGGTTGGGTTTTCAACCCATCCCCATAAATCATTAATTCCTAAGAATATAGGTAATTGTTTTGATTTTTAACAACACCATTACTAAACCTACTCAGATACTATATTTTCACAGAAATTTCATGGTAAAACCATTGAGAATAACTTTTATATGTCATAATTACTAACCTAGTGTTATTTTTATTTGTTAACTAGAAATTCATGAATTAATCCAAAACTAGAATAATCTGAGAACAAATTTAAACAACTAATGTTTTTTAAAATATGTAAATTTTAATTTAAAAAAATATACAAAAAATTAACTTCAGTGGTTAGGATTTTATAAAAATTATGATTTCATAGACATTTTGATTAGAATGGATTAATTATTTATGAAATTATATATAGGTAATCAATCTTTATTGGTTAAATAAAAATTAATACTAAAAAAATTATTCAGGTTTATTATGACCAAGGAAACCTAATTAAACTAATGTTTATCAAGATCCAATCTCTAATGAAAAATAGAAATCAAGAATACTCTTGAAAATAAAATATACCCCTATAAAATTGGATTTACCCCCTTACCCATTACTTTTCTCGTATGATGAATAAATAATATGATATGAATTATAGAAAATAAAATAATAATTCACAATATTCCATCCACTAGAAAAAACATTAAATAATAATACATCACCATACTCTTACTCTTAATTCTCCATCTCCTAGTGACTACATATTCATGAACAATAAAAAATAAACAACCAAATAAAATTTAATCTTAAAATATTAATGAGGCATATAAGGAGGAAAGAAATCAATAAAATAATTCTTGAGAATTTAAAAACATAAACTAGTATTTAAATCCTTGATCTCATCAAACAACATCAGTATTATCCTAGTCCTATATCTCTCTAGAGTAGTAATAATTTTCAAAAGTCTAAGTCTTATAGATGACATGAAACTCTATATATATATATATATAACTAAAATCCTCCAAATTTTAATTATAGTAATAATTCAATGATTAATGAATCACTTATATATTTTCTCAATCAATCACCCTTTCCATAGAGAAAAGTTTTAAGTTATAGTGTGATTTTTATAACATCACTTTAACAATTTCAAATCCGTAATGACCATGGAATAACCTCTAAAAATATCACCAATGATTTTATCATCTTGATTCTTACTCACTCCAGTTACACCATGAACAAGTGTAGGTTATTATGACTAATTTTGGTTCTCAGATGGATAAATCCTCTATTCTAGTTGTTTCATGGTCCTCATCATCGATGAAATGATTAAATATATAAAAAATTAATCCATGTGTTTAATCATAAATAGAACTATTATTCTTTATGTTGAAACATCATTTTATAATTAATTTATTCTTATCTCTTTATGTTATTCATATTCATTTTCATTGCATCGTGATGTGAATGAGTATCACTACGATTTATTTTAGTTCTCTAATTAAAACTAATCTCAATAAAAATATATCATGATGTATTAAGTGTTTCAACATTATTTTATTTACATAAATAAATTTCTTCCCATACATTTCCAATATTATTAAAATATTATTCCTTTTAAAAAGTAAATAAAAATAAGATAGAATTGGTAGTTTATTATCTAATTATAAATGAAAGTTATGATGAAATAGTATACCTTATTTGGGACCATAAAATTCCCCCATTTAAACAATTTTAACCCTAATTAATATCTTCATATCATGTAAAAAATAATCTATATTTTATCAATGGAAATACTAAATTCATCATACTCATAAATATTATGTCATAGATAATAATTTAAAATACATACAACTCATTCAATCATAAGTGTCTAAATTATGCCTCTTACATGATTCTAGCTCAAAAATAATTTCCTATTGTACATTAATAATTTATCCTTTTATTAATATACATTTAACTTATGATCTATTTTAGTATAAAAATTATTTAACTCATCACTCATGACCATGTAATTACATTTACACACAATATCATGTACAGAAACATTGTACAATGTCTTGAAAGATATATATAACTCCACTTAGAAATAAACCAAACCAATAAAGAGGAATTTTTAAAGGATCTTCATTTTGGTTTAAGGTGTTTGGTTCATGATTTTAAAAACTAGATATAATATTGAAACATAGGGTTGTATTCTTAAAGGACTCTGATTGATTATCAATAAATATTAATGAAAACTAGATTCTCCTTCTTCTCTCCTTAATGACAATCAATTAACACTTCAATTTCAATCCCTTCTCATAAATCAACACACTAATATTCAAAATAGTGAAGATTGGTGTTTGATTTTTTTGAAAAATTTTAATGATATTTTGTGTCAGAATAGAATATCATATCATTGAATGTCAAAAAAATAACTCCTACATCCCCAATATCAATCCCTTTCCAACAAAATTTTTGGTAGTAATTATAAGAAGGGTTATGGTGTCTATCCAAACATTATTACATTATAAATATACTATTTTTTAACTAAAAATAATTAAAGAATTGTATGAGGAAAATCCTAAATTGATCATGAATTAATTCTCTAAATATAATCAATGGAAATATTTAAATTTGACTCCTTGTGAATTTTTCATGTAATAGTACTCTGAATCATAAGTATCCATAATTTTAAACTCCAAATAAGTCATTTTTTAATATTAAAGGAATATTATAAGAAGGAAATGTTTTGTTATAATGTTTCTTCTTATGCGGCAGTTCATGGTCAATAAAGTATTGATAAAGGATCAAACAAAGGTTCCTTAAAATAGTCAAATGAGTTCAAAATTAACCAAAAAATAACATCGATAATTTAAATTTGATTCAGAATATTCATACATTATAAAAAATTATATAATAATGTACTAGATTTCATACATATCCCAAGAATCTCCAATGAAATGGGGTACATGAAATGATATGTCAAAAGTGTTTAGAGTACCACTCAAGAATAGGAATACGAAAAAAATATTTAATAACTTAATGGTATAAATACAATAATAATTAATCAAATAAGTGGAAATATATAAATATTATATATAACATTTCATGGCCATATAAATAGTATTTCTAAAGAAAAAACAATATTGGGATCATTATGAGCATTTATTAATTCTCAACTATGTGTTTAAAGTTTAAAATATTAATTAATTGATATTTTCTATAAGTAAAATTATTTACCCTAACTAATCATGTATCATAGATCAATATGGTGATAATATTTATATGTAGTCCATAGATCCCACCCCCAAAAGGAATTGAAAAATTTCCCCTAATGTTTATATATGGTAGAATAGATAAAAATAAAAAATCATTTAAATAAGAAAAGAATTATAAAAAACTAAATGAAATAAATATAATTATTAAATTTATAATATATATATTTTTAGTCCTTTGAATGAATTTATTTTGTTTTTGTACATATAAATAGTTTTATTATTTATTATTTCAAATTATTATATTTTAATTTCATATACTTTACTCTGCATAATTTCAAAATGATAAATCAATAATTATTAAAAATTTATACCTTTGCAAAAAATGTAATATTCCATGTATCTCAATATACGAGTATATAAATTATATCCAATGAGCTCAAAAATATAATAAACACATAAATAATATAATACTATAAAAAAGTGAAAAAAATTGATACTGAAAAAAAGTGGAAGGGGGTCTCTTAGGACTCTTGGGTGTCCTACACATCCTACTAAATAGAATACTCCTTCTATATTTTTGTTAGTAAAATACTATAGTATGGTAATTATATAAAAAAATACCCCCATCATCTAAATTCCTCAATACTACCTAAAAAATAGTAGTAATAGCTAAAATAGTTGGCTAATTCTAAGGGTAGACTTGATCATCTCAATCCAATAAATTTCCTCACATGTGTAATAAAATATTTCCACAATCTACTTATATTCAGTGGTCATTATTAATTAACATATAAGGGAAACTAATAAAATTAGTATATAAATATCATTAGATACTATGAGGGAAAATTATTGTGAACGTTTAGTCTCAATACCGAGGCTATACTCTATAGTAAGGGCATACTCAACTATTTATTTGTAGTTCCCTTGATATGGTTCACCTCCACTATGATCGAAACACATACCACATACCTTAAGTATACATCCCTTAAGGCTAGAGGATTTCAACTAGAAACATGTGTCTATGTGATAAATGAGGATAATATACCCACACTAGTAAAAATAGACATAAAACACATTAGAAATAATATTTTCAATAGTTAAATATAAATATTGAATATAAAATTAGACATCATAGCACCACGAAATTTGTAAATAAATAACAACTCCAATGTTATAAAATAATGGATGGTAGTAATTTCATTTGGGCACAGACAATGAAATGTCACTCTTAAGTCAAACATACCTCATATTTTATAAGGACTGAGAAAAACTTTATAGTGTAAATTTGCTTCGGTCCTGATTCACTACCCATTCCCATATCCAAACTCCAATTAAGATCTACATCTGAGACATCACCATACCCACACTACTAAATCTGGTGCAATACTTACATATGTTCAATAAATAAATTAAAAGTTCTTTATAACTAACACTACAAGGATCCTAAGTTTATTGCCTTTGGGAACTAGTAATATGTTACAAAATTAAATTATAAAATAACATAACAATGTATTTAAATATTTCACAATGGCTCATAAATATCATGTGAAACATTCGAGGAATTTCCCCCAGGAGTGTCAAACCAGGTGTGTAGTTAGACCTACATATTATGTATTAAATTTAGATCAAGATAATACCCAAAAATCATTTTTAGGGTTGTTACCCATTGGTTCATCTGATCTAGATCCTATATCCATTTATATTTTCCAGACACATATTTCATTTTCATAAAACTACACACTCATTATTTTAGAAAAATTTTATGATTTTTTCCTATATTTATATTTATCTATATGGTTTTAACTGTCATATTATAGTACTAATTTAAAATAACAAGTTTATATTTATTTTATACCAATTATATAAAATTAAATATAATAAATAAAATATTATATGAACTTTAGCATAAAATTATAGAAAACACAACCTGGAATTCTAGAGGCATAGTGTCTTTGAGAGATTAGATGCACAAAACATAATCTTAAACATAAACCACACCATATTTATTTAACAATATATAATGTTATCCAAATTATAATTGATATTATATTGCTACATATGATACCTAACGAAAATTCATAAAGTAAAAGGGTGATAAATAAATTACAGTAAGAAAATAATCACAGTAAAACATGGTGAATAAATATGAATCAAGAGGCACATCATGACGTCATAAAGGAGAAGGATCATATAAGATTAATGGATTGAATAAATAGAAAAATATCATAGTATCAATAAATAAAAAGAATAGTAAATAATATAAAGCACTCCATCATAATAATAATACACGGCTCACTAATAAGACAACAAAACATGGCATGCTAGGTTAACTGAATGTGCACCATACATGGTATCTCCTGAGATGAAAAAACATTCAACCAATACATTGGGGTGTTTTATAATTATTGTCCCACTAGTCAAATTAATTACACATACATCCATATATAGATCACATATGAAAATCACACAAAAAAACAAGCATAATAAAAATATAGGAAAATGATATGGGTTACCTAATATAGTCTTAAGGTATAAAAAATGTTATATAATAAATATTATCATGAGTAGAAGGGATTAAATTAGTTATGGATGTTTATAAATGATTAAGGAACCATAGGTCATGAAAATGATGTTTCTATAAAGAATGGAATAATAAAGGATTGGAGAAGTAGGTTTGAAAATGATAATCTCAAGTGAGGTTATTAAGAAAATAGTAAATAATATTTAAAGACAGAGGGGGCATGGTGTTTTATTTAAATCCATCATTGAATCAGAATAGTTTTATATTAAATAATTAGTACATTTCGATGTTATATAATATTAATAATAATTATATTGATTTTTATATTAAATTAGATTTGAAATAGAAAACATCCCTTTAGTTAGGTCTTCCTAAAAGAATAAATTTAGAAGTAACCTTAAAAGTTTATATACCCCCAAAAACAAAGGTAAGTTAAAATTGAAAAATATGGGAGGAACATATATACATAATATAAAATAATTTATTAATAATAAAATATAGATAAAGTGAGGTATGGAGAGAAAAATCATAACCAAAAATAGAAGAGGATGGTTTAGAAGTTCCGCCACCTTATGTTACAACTCACTTGGTACTTTTTCTGGACTTCTGAATAATAATATTAGGTTTAGTAAATAATTTCTTAAGAAAACTTTTCAAGTATATTTCATTCATTATTATTAATTTATTGTACTTTATTACCATTTTGTCAAGATATATTATCTATATTCCCTCTTCTGAGGTCATTAATGTCATTCATCCAAGATTTCATCTTGATGAGTTCCATTAATTTTAAATTTTAAATTTGTTTTACATAGATAATTAACAGCGTAATTGATTTAAAATATGACTAATCAAAACATTTTTTAGACTATAGTGAATTTCAATTTATTTTTCCAAAGGATTTAGTCTTGATTTTTACTTTTTTAATTAAATTTTTAATTAATAAGAAATCAATACATTGATTTTATGAATTATATTTCTAACATTCTATTTATTTTGAATTTTTTTTCTAAAAAATTATGATTTATTTAGAAAATTATAATTTATTTCTATTGTTTTTCATTATTTTCATGTATATGGTAAGACAAATTAGTAGTTTATTGCTATGCATATGATTAATTATCCACTTCATGTACAAGTCCTCTATGTATAAGGTATCTTCTTAGGCATCATCTGTGTACGAGTTATCTAGATCTATGTACAAGTCATTCCCTATACTATGTATGAGTCCTGGAGGTTGTGTATGATTCATTTGAAACATGTATACATGTTATATACATTTAAATTATTTTTGTATGATTCATTTAAACTTGTTTATAACTCATCAGAGGCTATCCATAATTTCTTATGTGTGATCCTTTTCTTTTTCTAAATATAGATAATGGAAATAAAATCTGAAATTTCCATTGTAACAAGGGAATGATTAAATATAGATTCCCACTTCCATCATATGCCCAAACTATGAAATCATGATTTCATGTATCGATGTGGAATCCATGTGAATGAAGAGTGTGAATATCAAGGAAGAAACCAAGCTGGGAATATTAAATATATCCATGATAAATAATTTAAACCCCCATGTTGTACACAAAGAATCCATCATAGAAAATGAGAATTTGACAATGAAACTCAAAAGGATTATGAAGGCACTATAATCGATCAAGGAAGAAGATGATGACCATTCTACTCTGGTGAGATATAAAGCTTCTAAAGCATGTAAAAAAATACCCAATCACTGTGCTACTTTGATAAAGATGATGAATGTTCACTAAAGGTGGTGAATAATTGGTTGATGGATATGATAGATACCGCCATATAGTTTTATTTATTTCATTAATTATAATTTATCTAGTGATGGAACACTAGACCATTAGCGGAAAGGATAAGGAGAAATTCTCCTTCCCCATATAATGAATCCTTGTAATTCATTATTATCTTCAACTTTTTTGATATTACTATAAATTTTGGTTTACTATAGAAAAAGATGGATTCCTTTTTTTTTGTTTCATTTTCATCCATATTCTTTTCCTTCTTCACTAGTTTGTATACACATTCCCTCCAGTCGTTTTCCACCACCCATATGATGGAGGGAAGTGGATTGATCGTGGAGTAACCATTGATTTCTAATTACTTTTGTAGATGATAATAAAGTGTTTAGTGATAAATTAATTCCCTTGTTTGTACCAAAACCACTAAAGAAAATTGGTTGAGGTATTGACCAATTAGTTAGAGATAAAGAGAGTACCATTTATTGAATCATGATTTATAGGGTATGTGGGGGAGAATATCTATGGTAATACCAATATTTAAAAAATAAATTCAAACAACTATTTTTTTTCATTCTTAAACACACACATGGAACATATCTAAAAAATAATAAATTTACACAAAAAACATCATTTTAAAATAGAAATAGAGTCCTATGAATTATTATATTTAATTGGGATAAATAATTGTTTGTGATTCATTGTAATAAGTTACACATTAAACAATAAATATTTATAGGGAATAAGTGTAATGTTTTTTTATTTTAATTTAATTTCTTCCATTTAAAATGTTTTTGATACATGACCAGGCCTTGTTCAGATCATATCTTTAACATTCATCCAGAGGATGATAGAAATTTACTATCTAGATTTATAAATATAAGGATCAATGAGAAAGTGGAGAGATGTTTTATCAGGATTCCATTGATAGATTATCTTTACTCCTTATCTTCTTCATCTTATTCTACTAGAGATAATTTAGGAAATGAAAACATTGAAGACAATAATTCTTAACTGAATATAACTTTAATAGAGCTGTATGCCCCAAATTTCTATAATATTAATCTCCTTAAAAAACCAAGTATCAAATATAACATTTAAATTAAAAATTTTATGATATAACTACCACAAAAGTTCCATGACTTGGTAATAAAAGTATGAAATTGATGTTTGAGAGAGTTTGGTAATATATGTAGAAACTTCAAATAGGGGGGTTTTCGTAGATTAGATCCATTGGAAGGCTTTTCCATTATCCCCTAAAGGATCAATGAATATGTTTTTATACAATATAAATCAAAGAGTAGAAACCACTTCGAATGAACTCTGAAGGTACTTCCTCTATAATTCCTTCCTTGTTGGAAGAAGCCCCCAATCATGGAAGGAGATCTATGAGATTACAGAACCAAGTGAAGAAAATCTATATGTTTCTTCATAAGGATTCAAAAGGATGATTACATCATGACCAAACCGACCATTTTAATTATTCCATTTATTAATTTTTACCACGCATTACTAGAAAATTATAAGAACATATTGGATGCTTCCTTTGGAAGCTCACTGATAAAAAATATATAGTTAAAGTCAATGAAATAATTGAGAGGATCTCACAAAACTCTAAATAATTCAGTACAAGATCCATTACTAGAGAAGTAAATGAGATAAAAATCTATGACTCTAATTTATATTAATCTAAAATTAAAGAACTAACTTCTCTTATGATATTGTTAGAATTAAACAATGTCTAGGAAGCACTGAAATGTACACCCCCTCATGTATACTATCATTAACACTATTTAAAGAATTTAACTGATAATTTTACCAATTTGAAAGAGATTAATAGTTATGATTCTATGTACCATAGAAAATACCAAAAATAGGAAATAAATCTAGGATTTAAAGAGTGATCTATAATTTAATATTTAGTAGGTAACCCACAACCTCAATGGAAACCCTTTTAATAAACTTTTAAACAATCCTACTAACCCCTATAATTTAAAATAAATTTCTATAAGCCCTCTATAAGCTATCAAAAATTATATAACAAATAAAACTTAATGAATGTCACGTTGAGATAGGTTTTTTATTCCCAAGGAAACCAATAATCCACTCTAATAAAATCATGGATCATAGATGAAGGTGATAAATGGTCAAATTGGACAAATTCTTTACACCCTAAATAACATGGTAAATCAAGTACTAGGTAAGCTACCTACCTAATCATTTTTTGTTCCTAAGTGCAATGTATATGTTATTTCTTTAATAAGTATCAAGAAAGACAAAATAATTGATAAATCACTAATAGAGTCTGAATATGAATGTTGAAAGCCCAAGGAATGTGAAGAACTATCCCTTGTGGAAGAAATAGTGGAGGTTCCTATAGTGATACAAACAATGAGGATGGATAAGGTAAAATTAAAGATTAATAAGATATATAAAATCCAAACTCCCTTCCCTTAAAAATAATAGCACCCAAGAAGACCAATGAAGAAATAATTCAATGAGAGATGCTGAAAATATTCATGAAAGTGGAAGTCGATATCCCTTTGTTGGTTTCCATCAACCAAATTCCAAGGTATGAAAATTTTCTAAAGGATATTTGTACCAAAAAAAGTAACTTTTAAGGATATGAAAAGGTAAGCCTAGGATGAATAATTTATCTCTAAAAACTCCACAACTACCTATGAAATGTCAAGACATAGGTAACATTACAATCCAATAAACTATATGAGAGATTAATTTTATAAATAAAATGTGTTATTTAGTAGAATAAATTGATGTCTTTCCTTACTAGAGTTATTATTTCTTTTAGTTACTCGAACATATTCCAATCAGAGTAGTTTTAAAATTGGATTACTGAACCACTACCTACCTACTATGAGTTTTAGAATATATACAAGTTATCGTGAAAGGAATAAAATTTCTACCATATATTTATATCTTAAAAATAGAGGAAGAAAAAGGTACATCAATTTCCCTACCATTATAGGAAATCTATTTATTAAGACTACTAAAACCATAATAAAATTACATTAAGAGATATTTTCAATGGAACTTTGAGAAAACTATTAATTTAATTATGTTGGATTCAATGAAATATCCTCAATTAGAACAATATATTTTTACACTATCTCGTACTAAAATTCCCTATTTTTCAAAATAATAAATTTAAATATTAGATGGAGTAATTAAATAAGGATATGCCTTATAATAACCTAATATTTTAAACATTATATTTCCTAAAATGAATAAAATATAGATTAATTTTTTAGTGGCCCATGTGAGGAGCTAAATGGGTTCATTTAAAGTATTTAATGAAATCTATTACTTAAATTTCATATTTTTACGTTCAGGTTGTATGTATAAGAAACATTGAGTTAACACCATCACTAAAATCCCAGCTAAAATTGAATATAATCTATTTTAATCTAATTTTATACATGCTATTATATAAGATGATAAACTAACAAGGATAATATCAAATAATTTAGTTCATAGTAAAAAACCAATTACTATGTTTTTTTAAAAAATATAATAGTTTTATAGGCTGGTCATTATGAGAATTGTTTTGGATTAGTCCCATTTTTTTGTGCACCAGATCCTTTTAGAGAATGAGTCAAAATCAAAAATATTTACCTAAATAAAGCTCAACCCAACTCTCTATAAGTTATAAAGAAGGAAATTAAATTATTTTTATGATATGGAATCATTTACCCCATCTCGGAATCTCTATATGTGAGTCCCATTTTGATTATGCCTAACAATTTGGATTGAACATTTTGATAAATGAGAATAAATAACCAGTGTCCACTGGGATTAAAAATATTTATGGGATTTAATTGACTATATGAAATTGAATAATGTATCCCAAACATAAAAATTCATCGTATAATTCCTAGATCTAATGTTAGAAATATTAGTAGGTAAAGGATAATATTGTTTCCTTAATATATTTTCTCACTATTTCCATGTCCCCATAGCACCATAAGACTAAGATAAAACTATATCCACTTGTATATTTACTATATTTTAATATCAAAGGATTATTTTTGGGTTATATGATTCCCATGGTATTTTTCAATGCTACATATTAAACTTTTTTCTTCATATTTTACTAAAATACGCTTGAAGGTATTTCTTGATTACTTAACTATGTATGAGACCTATTTTGATATATTTCTTGAAAATATAGAATTTTATAAAGAAATTCAATGAAAATAATTTGGTTTTAAACATAAATGGTAGAAAATGGTATTGTTTTTGGTCACATCATTTCAATGAAAAGAATTGAAGTAGATAAGGCCAATGTTGACATAATTTTCAAACTAACCAACCCCACCAATATGAATCATATTAGATAATTTATAGTATATTCTTAATTTTATAGATGTTTTATTTGACAATATATAATAAATTATTTTCCACTTACTAGCCTAGTTAAGAAATATATTGATTTTTTTATTTTATAAATATTACATGGAATATTTTGATGAAATCAAAGAAAGCCTAACCATAGCCCCAATAATTATTCCACTAAGCTTGCATGACCCCTTTGAAGTACTATGATATGAATCTAACCAAGAAGTTGAAACCATTATCTCCTATAAGCTAAATGTAATTAAAATGTGATAGTTTATTCTTTGAAAAATTTAGACACAACTCAAATAAATTACCCAACTAGTAGATGATTCTTGGATTTTGTTGTCACATTATATAAATTTTGTTCATATTTTTTTGAAGAAATTTATCCATTTACTCTAATCATACAAAATTCATGTATTTAATCAATAAAGATTAAAAAAATTTGAGATTAGTGAGGTATATGTAGATTCTACAAGAATTAAACTTGGAAATCAAGGAGAAAAAGTGTTATGAGAATTTATCTATAGACCACATGAGTACATTTCCCTATGCTAATGAAGAAGAAATTACCAAAGAAATAACCTTGAATTATTTTCTCCCTTGTGAGTATCTTCATGATGTCATTGAGGTACCCCAAATTTCTGATATAATGAAATTCTTGGTCACATCAAATGTACATTAATTATTTTATAGGTAAAAATATCTTAAGATAAAATATGAATCAAAATACTATGTTTGATAAGATCCATATTTGTAAAAAAAAATTATATTGACCTAGTTATTGGAAGGTGTATACCCTAGGGGAGGTAAATTTTTTTCTTACATATTGTCATACCCTTGCATATGGAGGCCACTCTTGAACTCTGAGAATAACTATAAATGTTTTTCAAGTTGTTTTTTATCCAATGATTTTTAAAGAAACAGAATTTTTTTGAATCATTAAAAAACTATCAATCAACAAGATTAATTTTAAAAATACACAAAATAACTCAAAAACCATTTATTTTATTTGAAGTATTTGATATATGGGGATTAGATCTTATGGGACCATTTCCTATTTATTTTGTATTTTTCGATATTTTGTTAGTACTAGATTATGTTTCTAAGTGGATTGAATCCTATGAAAGTAGAATTGATGATTCAAAAGTTACTATTAAATATCTAAGATCACATATATTAGGGATCAGAATACTATGGGCGACCAATAATGATCCGGGAAAACAATTTTAAAGAAATATGGAACCCATCATGAAAAGATATAGAGTATACCATAAAATATTTACTACCAAATAACTCCAAAATAAGGGGTGGGATGATGTGTCTAATATAGAGATAAATAAGATTATCAAAAGGACAATGTATCCTAACCAAAAGGCCTAGGACAATAAATCTAGTAACCTAGACATGGTCTCATCTTAGATTTTCTAAGAGATATCAGTGAAACTTTTGGTTGGAGATATTTACTCTCCATCCCACCTCATTTATCCCCAAGAGTCATATCCCACTCAAAACATTATCCACACTCCCAATCCACCCTCATGAGGGTGTCACTCACCACGTTTGATATGTACAACCATTTAAACCTTCTCACTAGGCCTAGTATTCTCATCCCTAACTAAATTCCTGAGGATTCAAAATTAGGATACCCACATATCATCTCAAATTCCTAAACCAACCCATGGTATCTATATTGTTCAACCAACAACTTCTGACATTGGTGACATAGTCCCTAGGTGATCTAAATCCCATAAAGTGAAAAGGATCACTTATAATTGAGACGAGGCATCAAACTACTTCCTATCTCTTTCTCTTGGGTGCTATTAATCCCTATTTATATATTGGGTCCCTTATAGAATGAATGAAAACAACCAGAAATGTGTAAGAAAAATATGTATATTTATTAAAGAGAACACCTTCCACCTTAAGGAAGTTATAATACTGGCCAAGATTTTCACAAACATGACCAAGACCATCCTTGCCTCATAAAAACTTTCACTAATTCTTGATATCCTATATCATTCCAAGTGACACACATAATTAATTTTTAAAATTTATAATTAATTATTAAATTTAATTAAAATAGGAAAAATAACTTAAAAATTAAACACACATAACCATGTCACTGAAACCATGACCAGCCATACCTGGGAGGTCCATGGTTTAAACTAAAACCATCATAGGAAAAATCCCATCACCTGGTAAGAAATAAATTTCCAATTTTTTCTAATTTAACCAAAAATCCTAAATAAATTATGGAAGTAGAGTAAATCTATTAAAAAATAGAAACACAATGTATATTTATCCTCATGGAATCTCCTCTCACTATCACACTTTAAAAAATCAATATACTCACCCAATTACACCATTCTCCAATTGAATTAGAATAGAAACCCAAGATTAAAATCTCCCAAAATTAGTTGGATATAAAGGGAAATCCATTATAGAGTAATAATGGAAGATCTTACCACTAACCACTTATAAACCACAACCAAACCCATCACCATCCTTGGGGGATCATAGAAGGAATGATGGAGGGGGAGCACCAGCTAAATGGACTCTCCCAAACATACCTTGGTACCCAAAACATAGAGGGGTTGACTCTAAAATAATGGGGTTTACCTATATAAAATAAAAAACCCATGACACAGTCATGGGATGACCTGGATGGTCACAATGTGATGTCCGCCCCCGCCTGAAAATTTCATGGTGTAATAAGGGGTTGTAACATGAAGCTCTCCCACACAACGTAGGAGGCAACACCTCCCTCATTCATTGTGTTATGTATCATGCCTTAAAATTATGATACCCTTACAAAAATCTATGTAAACATTACAAAGGGTTTTTATTGTGAACTTATTTTGTAGTATATTTTTATAATGGTATTCAGGCCATACTCAAATTCCCACCCAAGCACAAAAACCACCAATTGAACCTCATTCCACTTGAAAAAAACATCTTCTTGTGATGTTTCATCTCTTGTATTCATAACTAGAATAAAGATTCTTGGAATTTCTACTACTCTAGGATCAAAATATAAATTTACACTAAAAGGTAATGACTCTGAGATTCATGGGTCCTTACAAACTCACTGGCATAATTCTTCTCACCCTCAATAATCCACAATCGTATGATAATAATCATTTTTGAACTTCCACGGTCGTAAAACTAGGTCCCTATGTTCATGATAAATCTATAAATGAACAATATACTTCCATTATGAAACTCCCAACACTGAAGCTTACTATTACCCAAGGAAAAAGCTACCTACTCACCACTGACACCACCATCGAGTTAATTCTCATAATACCCATCTACCCCATGAAACCATGATTTCTTCAAACAATTTTTCCTTGAGATAACAGCTCTCTACACCATAAGGATCTTTTCATGAAGGGTGATTCGAAATAATGTTTCTACCCAATAGAAGAATCTATTGGAAATCACTATTCCTACTGCCTAATGATATTTTTGGTTTGGCTTCCCCCCAACACATGTAATTCTATGGAAAAACAATATTTGGACCTCTGTTGGCAAACCTTTCTTGAAGATTACCCACCAACACACAATCATGTTGCCTCATCTAATCATGATATCTTATCCACCAGAGGTAACATGATACCATTTAAGCATCCACATCAAGGACCAAACCTGAATCCTAGTGTAAATCCATGATTTTATCACCAAAAAATATTTTTTATTGATGCATCCTCCCCAACCAACCAACCCAATAATCACACTCTTTCCATATAGACTAGTTCACCCCAACTTGATTTACTATTAGATCACATCGACTTCATCAAGATCCTGGTAATAACTCATTGACTCCATTAACATTAAATCGTCTATTCGAATTCATTATTCTATATAAAATAGAATATTATCAGATCTTACCACAAACCCATAACTTAGTATCACCTCAACTATTTTCTCGAAATGGTATCACTTCACCCACGACCCTTTCAACATGAGGTTCATATAAAGATGACCAATAAAATGATTCCCACCATATAAGTCCCATTATTATAACCCATCCAAATTGAATTCTTTGTTTCCATTTCCCACACCCCATCAATCACCAGATGGAATTAATGGACATGACTATCCAACCCATACCTGAACACCAGTATGAAACACAAACCACCAACAATTAATGGGTTTTCTAGAACAATATCATCTCTATTCATCCATACACTTGTTATGAGGATCAAATTATATGAAATCCATTATTTATCTCCCCACTATATTCCTTCCCATTTACTACCCTTCAAGCGATGACCCAAATGTGTCTAAACATTGCACAAATGCCACTCCTCTTAAGCCATGCTCAACCATCTTGTCAAGACCTAACCCCATCCATCCATGATATCACCATATTTTCATTTGGAAGAAATATCTAATCCTTAATAAATCTCTAGGATTTCACTTTCACAAGCATATCATTGATCACATATGTTCTTATCCCATACATAGACATTTAATTTTTCACAACGGAGTTATCCACATGCAAACCAAGTGAACACCCACCCTTAAAACAAGACATATTTCATGAAATGAATACCAAAAATATTGTCCTCCCTCAAAGGTGGAGTGATCCACTAGGAACCCACTCATAGGTTCTTTCTTTCTATCTACCCTGATCTTTCCTGAACACAATGTTTGTACGCACTTGTACAACCTGATTACAAACCCCAACTCATGATTTCTTAAGGCACATTTCATCCAACCTAGGATCACGTAGTAAAACAACTAACCACAATTATCTTTCATGTTATACTAATAAAATATCTCAAGGCACTTGGATTATTCCAAGGCTAACAGCTCGATCAACCACCACATGAGCATCATTTCAAAACCAAAACCGTCAGCCCACACTCCCACCACACCACTCAAAATAACATGAAAAACCAACAAGTGTAGGAATACAACCAATTGAACCATCACATACATCCTTGATACCATACACAGTTCATTTAACATTCCTTTCCTCAACCCACACAATGTATCTTCACAATCACGAAGTTCGGTTAAGTAGAATGCCATTAATAAACCATATAAAAACACCATATCTGTTGTTTTTGAAATTTTATGTAATTGAAAATTATATTTAAGGAAATGTTTTCCAATGCATGAATCTTATCTCCGGTATTAAATTTATGAACTAAAACCATTGATGATCCATTATCGAGGCATCTGAGTTTTAACACTAACCTAGTAAGGGTCACTACACATCCCTATTAATAAGGGACTATATTGTCATCCCCAATGAACACCAACCATATACCCACATGGTATGTCACTAGAAAACCAATCAAAATTGAAAATTGTGGTCCATATGAGTATAACTCAACCAAAAATATATATGGGGAAATTCAATATAATTTATTGAAAACATCATCATTTTAAAAATCACACATGAGTATGTATATGTTTAGTGAATTATATGTACCAAATATGATGAATATACATGGCCCACTTAACAATGGGTCAAGAACCAAAAAATAAAAAATAGTCACCACAACCATATCATATTTGAATAAATATCTAAATTATAAAAAGAAAAACCAAGAACATTAATCCCATCAACCTGGTAACTAGGAAATCCCACTAGAAAGGTGGTCATGATACACTAGTATGAGACCCATCACAAGCTCTAAAATATTAGTAGACCACCTTACACTATCTCCCCAAAAAGTAATATAAATAAAAAAGGTATGATACAATTTTTCAATTCCCTAATTTATAGTCTCTCCATAGTGTACCATATTGAGGAGCTATATGGCCTCAGACGCACATCCCCATATGCCAATATCTTTGGACTAATGGTGAGGTCCTAATCCATATAATTTGGAGAATATGGCCTCAAAGTTGAGTAATATAATAGTGGAAAATAACTAAATAGTCCTCCACATAAAAATCATCGGTGTATTCATAACCAAAAAACACAATACTATAATCAAATGTAATGTGAAACCCGTACACATGTATATATAAATAGATCACCAACTAGTCCAATCACATATAAAAAATTAAAATAAAGAATCTAGATTAATAAATACACACTAAAACCCTTGGGCCACAACCTAACCCATTTTTCATAACCACATGAGTTGCCTCAACACGATCCATTACATGTCTTGTGTTCCATGAGATATTAGACATACGGTCTGTATGCATAGAAAAGTACACATAAATGGTGTGATAAATACATATTAGTAGGGTCTCACCAGGTGACCTTAGTATACACCATACATTCATGACAAAATTTTAAGGCTCATCGATAGGTTTTTATGGTACTTTTAATGGGTTTTCAATCATTCACATCAGGTTTTAATTTTTTTACCTGAGATAATGTGTTCTAGCTTGTTTGTTTTTGTGAGGGGTTGGGAATACCTTCAAAATCCTTTCACTTGGTCAATACTTCTATCTTGGATCATTTATAATGGATTTTATTCATAGAACTGGAAACACCCAATGATTTCTTCACCCATAAAGAGAAACATGACTGATTTCTAAAGGTAATCATTCATTGGGTAATTCTTAAAAATTATTATTAAGAACTCACATTGTTTTAGAGGATGAGAGGTAAGGCTCATCACACCATATTGGGGGAAATTATTTTCTACTCTCGGAATCTATTATATATTTAAGACATGTTTATGAATCATTCCCAGATCTTGATATGGGTTTGGTAAACTTAATGTTCATAATAATTGACTATTGGAGCATACTGATATGAATATATATACATATCATGGATATCCTATCAATGTGAAAATATGTACGTATCAAATTTCTCCATGTATAATACCATCTATTTGTACTAGAGGTTCCCCATAATGATACTTTACTACTTAGTTATGTTGTTTTATCTGTTACTATGTTTTAAATCCTCACAGTTGGGTTCTCTAAGGTTTATCACCATATGGGATGGTGTTAAATGTTTATGATGTTGGGATTGGGCACATAATGGGGATTCCTATGTAAACTTTTGAAATGGATCAGAACCTACCTAGTTTAGTATCACTTAATGGGGAACATAAAACCATTTAATATCTTGAGATAATGATCGATCCATGTAGTTTAACATCATTTGTTAAGAATGGATAAGATAAATATTCATATAAAATATTGGTGTTAGACTTATCCATGAACAGACTTTTCTTGGTTTACCTCAAAGGAAATATGGCCCAAAGAGGATGAGTTTATCTCATTAATAATATGGCCCTATGAATATGTATAGCATCGGGATTATAGTTATTTGAGGATTATATTCTAGAACTTGAAAGAAATATAGTTTTCTGGACGGGGGAATGATTCTATTTGGGATATGTCCTGGAAATAGGATAATTGGTAATGAATATGGCCCGAATGGATGAGACACCCAAACTCACGAGAATATATCTATGAGAGGAAATAACATAAATGATCTCAAAAGGAATATAATTCAATGAGGATGATAGTGGGAGACTAATAATATTGGGTTTGAACTGAAAGGATGTGTCTAATGTATCCCATGATATAGGAATCAAATAACAAATAATTTGATTTGCATAGTTTAAAGTTGTATGATATAACTATACCATATTGTTTAATGTCCAGTAGTAGGGAAATTGTTGTGCAGTTTAACATTGTGTGACTAGGATATTGGCCACACAGTTTAACATTTTGAAGTGGGGATGTATATTTTCTGAATGATGTAAAAATAGAGAGTCTTGTGGTGATTACACGTATCGAGGATTTCATGAGGTGATTCATTGAAAATATGATCCTTTTAAGGCATGTATCATGGGAATATGTCCCCTTGAGAGAAGGTATGTGATTTCATAAATAATATTCTAGTGTAAAAGGTGAATGTAAAATGGTGAAAATATGTGGGCACGTGATGTTAGGTTTGAACATCGAGGAGGAGTAAAATATATTCTGTTTGAAATAGGAATAAGATCCCATTTAGTTCATCTGGTTGTTGGGGATTTCACCTAAGAAGGATGGAAATGATGAATCTACTCATTTTTTATTGATGGATAAGGGAGGTTCTATGAAAGGAATGATAGATATGGAATATACTAGGAATTTCAATGGGATTACACCATAAGGGATTCCCATTCACATCTTCTTACATATATATAAACCAAAACAATTTGGATTGGAGGATAGGAGAATATGGTGTAATTGATTATAATAGGATCACCATCAGGGCTTACCGATGCCCCTATTTAAAAATAGATAGTTTTGATGTTGTTGATTCCCTATCATGTTCTAGGTAGAAGGAACTACTACAAAACAAGCCTTTAATAGTGGTGGTATTTCTCAGCGCTATAAAAAAATACTGATAAATGACATATTTATCAGTGCTAGATAAAGTGCTGATAAATTAATCTTTTTATCAGTGCAACTTTTCTAGCACTGATAATGGTTTCCATTATCAGCCCATTATTATTAGTGTTGATAAAGATATTCTTTATTATTGCTTTATCTTTAGCACTAATAAAGGGTATCCTTTATTAGTGCATTATTTTTAGCACTGATACATGATATCCTTTATCAACTCATTAATTTTAGTTATGATAAATGGTATCCTTTATGAGTGCTTTATTTTTAGTGCTGATTAATATTTATATAAAAAAAATGAAATAATTAAATAAATAAATAAAATAAAAATTTGAATTAAAAAAAAATATTACAAATTTTATTAATTAAATAATTATTAATAAAAATGAATTGATTGATTATACATTATACATTATTAATTATTTTATTAATTAGATAATTATGATAATTAATGTCATTAAATTTTATATATTAAATATATATTAATGTATATAAATCTGATTTATATATTAAATAATATTTATGCGCTTTACATTAAATAGTCATATGATTATTTAATAATGGTTTATAATTAAAATTTAATATGAATAAAAAATATTAACTATAATTTCATATTACTCAGCATATAATCGAATTTCATTTGATTTTTCAATTTAACATAGATCAAATTTGTTTTATATTGATTTTGAATATATGAAATTAACGCATTTTTATATACAATTCACAAACACCAAACTTATCCATTTTTTCAATATTGTTAAAGTGTACGTATTCTAAATTTATTCAATTTAACTTAATTTTAACATAGATTAATGCAGTTAAAAGGATATATTCATTAATAATGTTAAAAAGTAATTTGTAAAAAATATTTATAAATAAATATATTTATAAATGTACGATCACTATATTTATGCAATTATATATTTAAAATTATAAATAAATTAATATTTTCTAAAAGTTTTTAAATAATTATAAATAAATAATTATGTATATTTAAATAATTATTAATTTATAATAAATTTACATAAAAAATGAATATGTTAAAAATATTTATATTTATATATATTTGTTAAATATATATATATATATAATTATATAAATATATAAAATGATATTAAAAATATTAGAAAAAAATAATTATAAAATTATAATAAATATATTTAAAAAGGAATATATTTACTACATTGATATTTATATATATTTATTAAGTATTTAGAGATATTTACATTTTTTATTTATATTTATAATTATAAATCCTTTAACTGTGCTTTAATAATAAGTACTTGTAATAAAATCTTTATCAATGCTTTTCCTGCACTGATAAAGATGAGGATTTATCAGCGCTCTAATTTTAGTGTTGATAAATCTTGGTTTTATCAGTGCATTTTTAATGCTAATAAAGATAGGTCTTTATTAGTACTAAAAAAGAACTGATAAATAGGCCTTTTATGAGCTCTTATCTTATAAGCTATGATAAAAGGGTTATTTATCAGTTCCTATTTATAATCACTGATAAAAGTGTCCCATTCTATTATAATAACCCTAACCATTTTCGAGCTAATCTCAATATCATGATATTTCTGCAGAATCCACTCACATCTGGTGGTCCCCCTCAGTTAATCGAAGCTTGAATCACACCACTCGACTATTTCTAGCGCCCCAGTTGTATGAAAATCTTGTTTGACATTTAGTCTTTGATTGCGGTTGCGATGCAGACGGGGTTTCACATATATGTCCAGTAATTTCTCTACCCAAGGCAGGTGGTTCCATCCCCTAACAATTTTAGATAATTTAATTTTCTCCATTGGTTAATTTTTTATTCTCTACTATTTATTTTGGTGGTGAGAACATGTTTTGGAAATTCTTTGACATGAATTTGTGTTGAAAATAATTTTTCTAAATAGAAATTTTTATTTTTCTATACAGGCCTTGTTGTAAAAAATCAATGGAAATGTTCAATTAATTGTTTTAGTTGTGTGAAATTTATTTTTGTGGGTTCATAAGGTGAGCTTGTGTTGAAAAAGGATTTTTATGGGAAATGGATCATTTTGGGAATGTTAGCCTTGTTGTGAAATATTGAGTATGGGTTGTGACGTGTTTAAATAATGAATACATTGTTTTAGAAATTAAATTTGGGATGTGGAAAGGGTTTGTGAAATGGTGCAAGTGATGTGCAATTTTTTTTGATGGGTTTGGCATGCTTTGTGTTCGGTTTGGGTTTTGTAATGGGAAATGGCTATGTTGTGTGTCTGTGTTTTAGTGTGGTGTTCTATGGAATGGTTTTATGGGTTGTTTAAAAGGTGAACATCATGTTTTCTGAGGTGCATAAATGTGGATAGGTTTGGAAGTATGTTATTAAAGGAAATTGACATTGCTTTATTTGTTGAACATTTTGTACCTTTTTTAATGTGAATTGTAAATTGCTTTTAAGGATGAAAGATATGTTTTGAAAATGATTTTGGGTTGTGTAAAAATTTATAAAAAAGGGGTCTTACTAAGGAATTGGTTTCAAAATGGTTTAAACTCTAGTTTTGTATATTGTAAGTGTTCTATAAACTAGTTAATAGATTTATTAAATTATATATGTGTTGAAAATTATGTTCGATAAGGTTAAGGGGTTCATTTGGTTTTAAAAGTAGGATTTTCTTGTGAACATGGGAGTGTTTTATATGTAAAGCCTTTTGGTGCCTCTGGGGGTTATTTTAGATTTTTTTTAAATGAATTATTAACATACATAATAGGTGCGAGCCATGTTTGTGAAATTATTTTGTATGCATATGTTTTCATATGGGGTTTGGGTATGCATGTTGTGGCACACTATGTGTACTTTTTTTGGCATTACATGTGTGTGTAAATGTTCTCTGTTACTGACATGTGAATTTGAAACTTGATTGGTCACAAATAAAAGGGAATCGTGGGTGACTGGGTAACTTGATTGTGTTGTGTTAGGGAATCTTGATGTTTGCAGAGTAAAATTAGTTTCCATACAATTAATGTATTGTTTCATATTTATGTTTAATTCAATTCTTTTTAGTATTACTCACATAATAATAATTTTATTATATAGGTATATTAATTTTTTTTGAGTTGGGTTTCTCTGTCTAACTTTCTTTCTTCTTCTCCATTAAAATATTGTCACCCATGCATTGGTGCATTTATCACCTTCTTTCAAGTTACCTCCACTTTCTCTATAGGAAGAGAAACAACGATACATCTACTCAATCACAGAGGTAATCTTTATGTTTTCACAGTATAATCATTGTCCATATAATTAATTTATTGTTCAATATTTATGTTCAATTCATCTCTTTTAGTATTACACACAAAGTATTTTTTTCTTATATACGTGGATTATCTTGTTCGAGTTGCGGTGCTCTATTAAAATTTCATACTATCTCCCTTAAAAATTTTCCACCCATGCAGTGGTGCATTTATCTCTTTCTTTCAAATTAACTCCACTGACTTTTCATTAAGCAGAACAATACTACCTCTCCTCAATCAAAGAGGTAATCTTGATGTTTACACTTTGAAATCATTATCCATATAATTAATGTATTGTTTCATATTTATGTTTAATCATTTATTTTTTAGTATTACTCATTTAATAATTTTTTTATTATATAGGTGGATTATTTTTTTCATGTTGGAGTTCTCTATCCAAATTTCATGCTTCTTCTCCCTGAAAACCTTTTTACCACTAAAGTGTTGCATTTATCACTTTCTTTCAAGTTACCTCCACTGCCATTGCAGGTAGAGAAATGATGCTGTATCTACTCAACCACATTGGTAATGTTGATGTTATCATAGTAAAATTTCTATCCATTAATTAATTTATTATTTAATACTTTTGTATAGTTTATTTATTCTTTGTATTAATCATATAATTATTGTATTCTTATATAGGTGGATTCTTTTGTTTGAGTTTATGTGGTTTGTTTAAAGAAGCTCATGCAATGTTGGAAGTTCGACAAAGAATGACAATGGAAATCATGATAACATTGACAGTTAGGATTATTTTTTGAATTTATGTAATAACTTGTATTTATGTAATTTTATAAAATAGTTTTTAAATGCCTATAATATAGTGCATTTTCTGTTATTTTTGTTGTAAATTTCATTTCATTTAAATTTTCTCTTGGGACTTTTTTTTGTTGATATATCTAGTGTGTTTCTGGTGCTTCTAGTGATACGGTGCTCTATTATAGTAGAATACAGTATCTAATTTTATCTGTAATTTTGAAAGAGCTGATAAAGAACATATTTAACAGTGATTTTAAAAGTACTGATAAAGAAAACATTTATCAGTGCTTGAAAAAGGAGTGATAAAGAAAAATCTTTTCAGCCCTTCTATAGAGATGATGAAGAATTCTTTTAGCCGTTCTTTAAGAGGAACTGATAAATTTACCCTATATCAGTTCTTTTTAAGAACTCATAAATGTCTTGGTCTTTCAACATCGCTCATGTTGTTAGTGATTTTCTAGCATTGATAAAGGCCATTTCTGGAACTGTTAAAGGCCTGCGTTGTAGTAGTGGTGCATGAGGAAATTCCACCATGTGTTCCAAGAAAAATCCCACATATTCCTCTGGGATTGGGGTCCTCATCTCTATTGGTATTAACGATCAAAAACACATGAGGACCCCAATATTTTGGAAGGACATGAGGGTTAAAATATTTCACCGGGGAATACATGAACGAAAATGTCCACACTGGTGCACGTACTATGATTCCAGGTATTCAGTGGATTTGGAAGTGGCCTTGATGATATAATGTCTAGATGATAGATCTGGGTGAAGTAATAGTCTACTATCAAAGCCATAATGTTCATGGTTCATGAAAATGGGTGTCGCGCCATTATAAAAGGATGGAAAAGACCCTACCCAAGTGTTCCTAGGGTGGTCTTCCGGCCTTCTCTCAAGTAATAACATGGATACAAGTGTGAACCTCACTAAAGTACTAGTAGTGGGAAATAATAGAGTCTTCACCCAACTGGTAATATGGTGAGGTGATGCTCCATGTGACATGAATTGGGGGAAGCACCACTCTAGTAGTAGGGTTTTCTAGGGATATATTTGGGAGAGTGGAACTAAAGTGTGCAGTTTGTTATGGTTCCTTGAACATAATATTATTAAATTAAGTAGGATTTGATTTATTGCTAAGGTTATTGATGTTTTAGTCATTTGGGGAATTTGAATATGCTCTATTTTTGTTAATTCCTCTTTCTTTAGCTCTTTAATATGATACCAAGGATAATTTGAGGACTTGTTGGAGAGATTAGTGTGAGATGAGAATAAAGTCATCTCTACATCTTCAAAATGGTGTAAATGGGGATTTTTGAGGTTCTATTTATAGAAAAACTCAGTAACCTGGTTGAAGGTATTATCTTGAACTTATGTTCCATGCATGTATAACTAGAATGAGGATCTTAATTGCATAAGTTCTACACACATGATCTACATAAGTAGGTTTATAAGTTTATATATTTCCTCAATTTGGGAATTTTTATCCATGTGATTTAATGTTTTTCTTCCTAAATGTATTCAAAATTTTCTTAGTAGGTGTGTACCTATAAATTTCCCTCCATAGGATTGAATCCAATGGAAATAAAGAGGATTTGATCCTGAGGAAAATGACATACAAGTGTGAATTAATTTATATAATACCATGATCCTTATATTTAAATATGGATGGATCATGCCAGTGGTCCAAACTAATTATTCATTCATGGTACCCATACTAGTCTACCATGGTGTTCTTGTTCACAAACCTCGGTCCGATTCATAGAATCATTAGTTGCAGGAACCGCTCTCATATTTCAGCAGTTTTTTTCTTCAAAGGAGAGGGATTTCAATCATCCAATCACCCAATTTCTCCACTATAAATCAAGGTATGTGACAAGCCCAATTTTTCTCCTTGATCTTAATAAAGCGTTGTTAGGTGCGTATGTTAAGTGGAGGTTATGCATGAGGCCCTTCTTAGGGTGATAGAATTGGGTGAGTGATGTAGGTGGAATACCTAATAAAACTAATTTTCTGACATGAGTGAAATAATTTGGTGAGTAAAAATTGGTCTTGGTAGAATTTTCACCCAATATTTGGGAATCCACTTGGGTGACTAAAATTTGGACTTAGCCAATTTTCCACCTAGTGTTAGTGGATGGACCCTTTTTAATTGGTTGCTTTTAACTGATATCAATAAATTATTTTTAATTAATTTTCTTTTGTTTATTATAAATCACCTATGATTTGGAAAATGATTCCTAATTCAGACGATGAGGTCACTACTCAAATCAAATAAATAATTATATATATTAAACCCAAGTCATTAAACATAATCACCCCACAATATCAAAATCTTGAAATATTTTTCAAACTGATTTTTCTCAACTATATTTTGTTTAATAGACTTACCTTATGCAGTTTCATCATTATGATTTGTACTCCACATCCTTAAGGAGACCTCTTGAAAATTTAGATGCTATTGACTTGATGTACTGTAAGAGTAAATATTTCTCTTGAAGAGTTTATCATCCATGAATCCAATAGAGATATATTATATTATTTGGTCTGAAATCAAACATCACTGAATGAAAAATTCATGTCCTATTTAATTAATATACAATTCACTGTATAGGGTCATAGGAGAGGATGTAGTCATCAATAGCACCTTATACCTAGAGGGAACTTCTCAGAGGAATGGGAATTGATTTACTGGGTAAACCAAATATGTATAGCAAAAGAGGACCACCCATGAGCCACTGGAATTTATGAGGCTATCTATAATTAAAAAATTTATATCTACAATCATTGAGATATGATCCACGATCAGGTCAATTAGTGGTATTTTGGGACAAATGTGTTTCATATGACAAATGGTGAAACTGACATCAACATCTAGAATTTCCATGAAATCAAGGGAATACCCATTTTGGGGGATATGTATGATGAATTAATTCATACTCATAGCATTTGGAGTAATTTCTTGAGAACTCCTATACTAATGAGGGACTTATTTTAATTGGTTGAAAGTGAGTTGACGAAAGAAATACATTCCCCTCTTAATGTTACTTTTAGTATATGAATCAATATATTTAATCTTACTCTCAGATCATGACCTAGGGAAAGAAGTCCAGAGACTTCCCTACCTTGCAAGTTGGTAGGTATCAAAATAAATAGTACTCTATCCTTGATTATGGTCAATATAAAACTTGGGGATGCCGAATTAGGGTAGATCTAAGCTCAAATTACCAACTTGAAGGACTGCTGGCCATGTTTCTTAGTGAGCATTTTTTCCTTCTTGAGACACACATTTCATGGTAAGTGAAACCACATTATTAATGGAGGCTGAAATAGGATATAAAATTCTAGTAGGACTTAATGTTTCATCTTTAGAGAGACCTAATCATGTTTTAGATCTAGTTTATCAGGGTGAATCTCCTTAAAAAACTTGTAGCTTGATCTAACTCTTCTATAACTAGATATCACAGAATCTTGGCGGTTATGACATGAGACATACAACATTGGTTCCTTGACATGTTCTTAGTCCTTTATTTTGAGATATTATTGGTTTTTGACGTATAATAATTGAAAAAAATTCATTATATCACCTTCTTGGAGACTGTTTCTTATTTTACGTCACCTCTTACAAAACTCACATTGACACATTGATGGATGACATCATGAATCAACCCTCACATAATTATATCATATTACAATGTGGGATGAGGTTCTTACAAAGATATTTGATGGTGTTCAAATATGAAAACCCTACATGGAATCTATGTTTAGGATCCATTTTTGATGTGTAATGGAGGTGAAAATTTCTCCTTTATACAAGTCACATGGTGATGAACACCTAATGATCTTACATAAATTTTAGTTAATGCTGGTGAAAACTAATAGAAACATCATAATTTCTCTACCATTTTATGAGGACATAATTGGATTGTCCATAGAGTATTCTCAATAATGGATTGAATGTTATCATGACATGGATGTAATCAGATTAACCCCATGAATTCATATACCACTATTTCCAATTAAAGGTGAAACCTAAGATGAAACATAATAGGATATCAACATCATAAATTTGGGATCATCAGATGATGAAGAAATGCACCATACACCTGGATATTTCCATATAATTTAAAATCCTTATGATTAAGGTATGGTCATAATGTCCTCATAGATTCATGTAATCCCTATCATTATTGTCACTAGTTTCGGCTAAGCTTATCCGGGTCATGTTCCTCTTGATAAGGAAGCCATAAAACCTATTCTGATCAACTAATTCCCAGAAATGCGGGGAAAATTAGTGATTGATTACATTCTATAATACATTTCATTTCCTGAATATTATTCCATTCCCAATGTTGGATCCATCACCATAAATCTTGTAATTCAATAAAGGTAATGAAAAAACCTACACACCCTTATCACTCAAACCAAAATTTCTAAGTTTAAGGGTAAGGAATGCTTTCTTAATTAACAAATCACATATCTTGTAATAAGTTTATTTGACCATCTTGAGTTATATTTGATCAAACACTAGACGGTGACTACCTATGAATGACTATTAACTCAAGAAAAATATCTTTAGGATTTTGAAAATTTGAATCACCAGAATAAACTTTAAGAGTGAATTTCCCCAGTGTTGATTCAATAGAACATTGTAGAATTGGGACAATAAGAGGAGGTATCCTTCTTTAGTATAAAGTTAAAAAAATATGACTCCCTTGTGATGAATACAAGTGCCCAACTATTATAAGAAATTATTGATCTTTGAGTCACTAAGAGAATAAAACATGACCTATTTGAAAAAGTGTATGTAATTTATTGTTTAGCATTGACTGATGCTACACCATGTACACTTCTTTGATAATCAATATATACTTATCATTGGGTGTTAGTTGACCTAAATCATCTAGAATATTAGTTCCTGTATTAGTTATATTCATAGGATTCCCAATGTTTTGAAAAGAGACTCGAAACCAAAGATGTTTCTTTAATAATTTGTTCATTGAATAAAAATAATCATTTTGTTCACAATAGTCCACTTCAATGATTGTTATTACTCTTTAATTCCCATTTATTTATACTATATGAATTAATCCTTGGAATAGACCACATACAAATACTGGTATAAACACCATCAACAACGAACTAGAGTTAGTCTATTTGTAATAATGATAAATTATTCAGCACAAAGTGGGTGATTTGGGTTATCATGTTATGTAAAGGTAATTCTACAACATTTTTCTAGGTTAGGGGAGCATTGATAAAAAAAACAATTACTGAGACCACATGGTGGTCCCCTGAAGCACTGTATATTTTTAGCTTCATATCCATTACTTGTTCCTAATATTTTCATGAGGAAGGATTAGTGGGCATGGAAATGAGTTTTTCGTAGTCCTCCCTTTGTGGGGTTTTGACCCAAAAAAGTATAAACCTTTTATTTTATTATTGAGTTATTAATTTTTCATAGATATTTCAAGGTGAATTCCTAGTGAGCAGGGGATTCAACTTTCCTAGAAAACCCCTTATGATTTTTATACCTGACATGTATATATCTTCCATTTGGTATTTTAAGGAAATGAAATTCAGACTAATGAATCTGATTTCTAATATCGTGTATTGTTGACCATGTGTTTATTCAGTCTATGGTTATAAAAATTTGATCGAGTGTTTCTATAGTTTAAGGTCATTTTATTTTTCCATGTGTTTTTATAGTTTAGGGTCATAGAATATTGATTGTGTGTTCATGAAAAGATAATTGTTCCTTTTGATGGACTCTTGTAAAAGGTACCTCATATCTCATAGGGAATGAATTAAGATAATGAAATGAGGCATCCTTGACAAGGATGATCACAATTTAGGACAATTTTATGAGTTATATGAAATTTTTTTGAAGGAACATTGAAATCAGAGGACATTTTTTCATGGAGGAAGCACTTATGGTTAATAGGCCAAAACATGGGTATATATGCATGAGACAATGTGGATAATGTATGGATAGTTAGGAAGGTGACTCCCTTAATTCAAAATAAGTTTTTTACCAATATCCATAGAATATTTTATGTTGATTCAAACACTCAAGATACAATGTTTTTCATGGTAAATGAGTATTCAAGAAGGGCTATGGTACACAAGGGATTGATAATATAGAAAGGGAAAAGTAAAACATAATGTTGATGGAGGATTGACTATCAGTATTGAATTCCTTAGAAAAGGGGGCCATTTAGTTTATATTCATGAATCTTTAACATAGTTTCATGAAATTTTGGGTCACACAATGAGGACCATTAGAATATTCAAGAATGAGGTACCACATCCTTTCCTTGAGAATTGGTATGGTATATAGTAACATAATATTGAAGATGTTGAATCCACATTAATAGTTGAATTATTGGATATGTAGATCAGATTTAAAGGAGTTTTATCATGTGATGTTGAGATTGAAAAAACACAATGGGGATGATCATAAATCACACTGAGGTGATGATTTCTGATGTGATGTTTTCAAGGGCACACAGTGATCAGAGTGCCTTTTACTGAGGAGAAAATGCATCTAGTTGTCTGGATAAACTGGATTGCATATGTAGGATCCAACATGGTATGAATTTTCTTATTCAAGTAAATATTACCATGAATTTGGATACACTACTTATCGATGATCAATAAAGGATTGTGAAGATTCAAAAATTTCGAAAATAAAGTAGGTTATAGTGATAATGGTGTGTAAGGAGGGGTTTGGAACCTGAAATATTGAATTTTCATGTACTAAACACATTATCAAGGTGAAAGGGTGTGATAAATCATTTCTATAACTTTTACGTAGACAATAATGGTCTTGTAAACACAAATTATCCTTTTCTAGGGTCATAATATTGGATCTATAATCATTGATCCTCTTTTATTTATTCTCTAACTTTTGACTAAGCTTTCAAATGGTGAATCATAGCAAGAAGATACTTGAAACTTTCTCAAACCACCCTTTATAGGTTTTTAGTCGAATAAGTTTTATTTCTCTTTCACTAGTAGTTTAGGGCATTGCTGTTTAGACTGGTCAGGGATAGAGTTTAAGGTCATGAAACATTGACTATAGCGCACATAGTTTAAGGTGATTATGGAAAAATCATGGTGTAATGGGGTAATTGTGAAACAATATCCCAAAAAAGACTCTCATGGTCAGGAATACCACATCACCCTTTTGAAAACGGGATGTAGATATAGTAAATTGTGGCTCCAACTTCTAGGTTCATGAGTTATATTATGGGATAGATAAACAAGGGATGACCATGAATCACACTATTTTGACGGATTCAACTATAGTATTTTTAGATCACATGGGGATTAGAGGACCTTTTTTCTTGGAAAATATGCTTTTGACTGATAGGAAAGGATAAAGGTGAATATATAGTATCCATAGTGGGTCGTATATGCATAACCAAACTGAGGTGACCCTTGAATTTAGTAATTTATATCTTCGATATACATGAATAGATTGTGGTAACCTGAGTTACTTAAGACATGGAGTGTTATTTATAGAAGGAAATTCCTAAGATCGATGGGGGAGGCATACCAAAACATGGATACCCATTTTAATGATGTTATATTCCATTGACAAGATTGTTAATTTATGATAGTCTATGTAGTAAAATTTCATGGAATAAGGAAAACAATTCATGAAATTTTAGTTCTTTTGTTAAGGACTCATGTGTTCTACAATATTAGGTCTTGTGATAACGGCCTTAAGCTACATAGTTTTTCATCATACATCCTTGATGATATGTTGGGGAATTTTATCCTTGTGTAGGGTTATGGATTGATAGCCATATATTGGGGGCCTCATGTAGATATTAATCATAAATAATAAAAGTGAGTCTCTAAGACTAAGCTAATCTTTAGAAGTTTATGGATTTTCGAGGTGGACTGTTGATGTCCCCCATTTGTAGTTGTGACAGTCCAGGTTAAGAAAAATAGGGTGTTCGACCAAGATCTCTAAACTTAATATTTGTGTTATAAATAAGAGGTTATTGGGAAATAACACATTCTGTATTGCATAGGAGGTCATGATAGAGGTAGGATAAGAAATAAAATGGAAAATTTATCACCGCATTAGTTTTCATGTATGAAGAATTTTATAGAATGGGGAATTTTATGGAAATATCCTTCATTGGTGTGTGTTTATGAATGGATTGGAATATAAATATTATTAATAGGAGACGATGGTCTTTAAGATGAAAAAACTTATGCTTAGCCCTCAATATATGATCTCGATGTATTCTTATATAAAACGAATTTGGTCATGTGAAATTATTATGAAGAATATACCATACACAAATTTGACTTATACGCTGAGGAAAGGATAATTCTCAAAGAAAAGGTCTATTTTATAAATTGGGTATCCTATTAAAAAGGCCCATACAATGATCTAGATCTTACACAAGATGGGTCCATTTCCAATTTTTGGTTCTGAATTAATTTGATTCATGTGTGAGTTAGAAACAACTCATCTCAGTGCTAGGGAATGGAAAGACTTGTCATGGATAAAGATTATTTTGAATGGGCACCAATATGAGATGGGGGACTTTTGATATCTATTTTTTGACCTATCTGGGTTTTGTTCTTGATTTTTCATTTTTATACGCATCTCAAAATATCTATATTTTGATTAAATAGTGATTTGGATGACAAAATGTTCAATAAATGTGAAATTATTTAATATTCTCTTAACTGTGATTCATTTGCATTTTTTTGATTTTTATCATATTTAGTATTATTAGTTGTCAATTGATTTAATTTTTGTTGATTTAATATTTATTAATTTTTCTTTGAAAATTTTTTCAGTGATTTTTCAAAAAGAATTTATATCTCCTGTTTTTCAAATAATTACCATAATTTCATTTGTTTATGGATTTGTTTTTTATAATTCTATAATTTAAACTAAATTTTTTTTTCTAGTTCTTGTATTTGAAAACACAGTGAATATTTCAACATTTAAAGTTAAATATTAATTTATTATTTTTAATGATTTATGAAATTTTTGTTTTTCTAGGACTTTTGAAAAAATTATTATGAAAAGAAACCTTCTATAAGAAATCACTGCAAGACAAGAGTCAACACCAAAACAAACTGGACAAAAAGCGATCTAATTTCCCCAAGTAACCACATGTGTAAATTCCTTATGAATACAATTTGAGAAAAGGACAACTGACTACATAATGAAGGTATAATATACAAACCACTGTGATTGGGAATTATCACACAATCACTCAATTGACCGCATGCTTGAAGATCTTAGTGGCTGTACCTATTGTTCCTGGTGACTTCATGCATAAAGAAATGACTAAAAGATAAAAATTGAACATAACATGATCCCATCTTCTTATATTACAACAAATAAGAATCTAATTGGACTGAAGATCCAGAATTGAACTAGAATCATTCAATATAATCATCATTAAACTTAGGTCCTCTCACAAACAAGGTAGATTGTGTCAATATTAGAAGCGATTCTATGCACATATTCTCAATATTTTCGGTGAGAGAGGTGGGTGTCGAGTCATAGACCGTCCACTGATTGAGGTTGGTATTTAATGGTCTTGTTATTTAGATGATCTTTGAATGTTATTTGAGAGTGGATCGACCTAAATCAACATCATTTTCATTGACTTTCTTCCATATCCTCTCCATTTTTCGGTTCCCCCTATTTTCTTATTCATTCATTGTTTCATAATTCTTTCCACTTCCTTTTTGATTTTCATCACATTTTTAAAAAAAAATTCATGATATTATTTAATTCATTCATATATATACGAAAACAAAAATAATTTCAACAGAATCACTAGAGAATTAGACACTAATTCATTAAGAGTGACCCCTGAGTTTTAAACTATTATATATCTAGGGAGTTTATAAATGAATCTATAAATTCCAATTATGATGGAGGCACATAAGATTTTGGTACCATTTCTAGGGATAAAACATTTCTCTTTTTGGTTTTAAAATTTTTATTAAATCTTTCTACTATAAAAAACCAACACTGATGGAATAATATATTCTTATATATTTGTCAATATCAAAATAGTCTCTTGTGTGAGAACATACATAGGAATTAGAAGATGTAGTGAACATTAAATTTGGTAAAATGGTTCATTTAATTACCATTAGGAACATAGATGCTATTGAATGTATACTGAAGTTACTTTTATCTTCTTAATGAGACCAATAGGACTATAAGAACATGTCAAACCCACAAGCATTTTTTGGAAATGAGTATATAGATGAAATTGAAGAAGACATGAAGCTGAACACATTTAAATATGAAGTTACCACTATTGTCAAGAAGAAAATATAAAGTAATATTACTGAATATCACTTTGATGGATGCTAATAAGAGGGACATATTGAAATTGAACAAGATGGATTTATGTTTATAGATCAATTGATTTATAATTTGTATCAAAAATATATTTCATTTACTATATTTTTTAATGATTTTTCAATGTTTTCATTGGGTTTAATAGTTCCAAATGAATCTATTATTCATTATATGAAATGAAAATGGAAGTGGTTTACCATGAGAAGTGTGAAGAGGAGGCAAAGTACCTTATTCCTTCCTAGTAAATTCACCTTTTGGACCCACTCCCTCATAAAAACTGATTAATAGATTCAGGGGGATGACTACTTTGTTAAAAGAGTTGTGTTTACATTTGATATTTATTTTACCAAATCTAAATTTAATTTTGTTTCTCCGTATCTTGATAATGAATAATTAATTGGGCATTGTGATATTTTTAATATCTTTAATGAAATTGAAACTACATAAGAGTTGGAACTTTTTAATTCCCTATTGATATAGAAAATTCTAGTATGTGAAATTCTGTTGAAGAAGAGAAGTTCTTGGATATGTACATGGGTGTTAATGGGGATTTTGATACAATTTTTATTATCATAGAATATTTTTTTTACTACAATGAACCAAAAAAAAGTGAAATCCCAGAATTTAATTACAACACCCTATGGAGTCTAACCCTCAACACAAAGAAGGTGTATGTACCCATATATTTTATTTCCCCCCTCACTACACAAGAGATACACAACCAAGAAGTGACACTTGTTTGATTTTGTATAAAGGATAGTCCATAAATTAAAAATCATAGTAGATGGAAGGAAGATAATATGGTGGGTTTTAAGAAATATTCTATATCCTCCATATGGTTGGGGTTGAATCAAAGGCTTTCCATATGTCAATAGTCTAAACATATCACCCCTTAGGATGTTATCACAATATTATATTTTGTTTTATTTTCCTCCATGGTTTCATTTTTATTATATTTGTTTAATATGTTTGATGTATTTTTGTTGGGAATAAAAAGACAGTGAATCCAGGAGGCACATGATGATTTAAAGACACCCATATGAAATGTAAGGATGGACCATGGAAAAATTATTTGAACTTTTAGGACCAATTGGAGATACAAACTTGAGATTATTGGATCAAAATCTATAAACAAACCTTGGTTTAAAATTATTTGAGCTTAAAAGTTACTTCAATAATATTTATATATTAAAATTTATAGGAACATAAATGGATAATCCATGGATCTTTCACAAATAAAATAATGGGAGTCCTCTTTTGACTGAACAAGAATGTTTAGAATCTTTTACAACAGGGTTGTATTACATTGAATTATAAAACTTTTATTTATGAACATTAATATTGCATGCTGTTTCTAATTATGTGTAGGGAAAACCCCATGTTGTTTTAAATTTACGTGTCTGAATTTTTTTATGGGGCGTGGCATAGAAATATATTTATCATTGGAACATAAATTCAAAAAAAAATCAAATTTTTTTTCACTCATTAAAAAACTATATCATTCAACTTATATCATACAACATAGTATATCATGATTCTATATGAGATAAAATCGAAAATTATATTTTTTATTTTAAAAAAATTAATTGCATAAACCATAAAAAAATGTTTTTGATAGGATGCAAAAAAATGTGTTGTTTCAAACATTCATGGAACACTTTAATATTCTTTGAACTGTGAAATTGTAAAAAAATTAAATAAATTTTTTTATGTACCTTATTATTCAACATTGAGTAAGTTTTTGTGTTTCATGTGTAGGGGAGATGGGTGTTTCTTTTTTCTAATATATGATTCAATTCTATACAAACCAACAATTGCCATCTTTTTTCAAAATGTCTCCCTTTTAAGAATCATTTCATGATTTTTTTAAATAAATTATAATTAGTTATTTAAATAAAATCTTAATTTTTTATGTATTTAGGTTATATAAATGAAAATTAAACTATTACTATATAAGGAAAAATGTTTGGTTGTTTTGATTTATTCAAATAGTTATGAATTTTATAGAATCAAATGACCGTTGAGTGATTTTTTCCACTATTTTTATTGAAATAATATCTGAAAGCTAAGAAATAGAAGTGTTATGTGTGAGATTCTTATGGAATTCAAATTATACCTTGAGGAAAATTTTATTCTGAACTTGAAACTAATAAATCAGACTTGTAATATAGAACACCTCAAGAATCCATCTCAATCAATATTAATATATATCCTTTGAATATTGAGTAAAATTGGAAATTGGGAGTCCATAGTGAGTCTCTAAAATTAAACAATTGTATGTGTTTTATAAAAAAATAAAATCCAAACTCAATATGTGATTTTCACAGTGATATCCACAAATTGATGGTTGAAAAAATTCAAAAAATTTTTCTTTTCCAAAAATGAGAACATTAAGGTGAGGTTAATGTTGAACCTAAATGATGAAGGAAAACATTATTTATAAGTAAATATTTTGATTTGTATCAATGATGCGGAAATTAGATCTAGGGTTTTAGGAACCTAAGAGAGTCTAAAAACCAGTAGTACTTCCTGTTATAAATTTATTTACACTTGAATTTTAGTAGTATACAATCTATGAACAAGAATTTGAACTTGTATTAAAGTGGGTGTAGTGGGTGAAATTTATATACGATGAATGAAAATTAAAATCTATGGAAGAATTTGTGGTTTTATTTTATAAAAAAATTTGTATTTCAACTTGGGTATGATACTAATCATATTTATTTAGAGTATTTAAAAATAAATAAAAACTAATAATTGAGATTCCTAGGAGTGATGTTCACAAAGTGTAGGGTAATTTGGTGTGTCTTTATTATAAAAATATTGAAACATATATTTTAGTGATTATATTGTGATTTGGATGATAAAATATTCCTTAAAGGGAAATTTATTGAATATTTTCACAACTGTGATGCAATTTCAATTCATTGAACCTTTTTTTATCAAAATCAATTTTTTGTGATTAATTGATCCATTTTTTATTTATTTAATATTCTTTAATTTTTTAGAACAAGAATGTTTTGGTGATTTATCATCAATAATTTATTTCTTATTTTTTTCAAACTATCTGCATAATTATATGTTGTTTTGGAGTAATTTTTTTCATAATTACATAATTAAAAATATTTTTTTGAGTTCTTGTTTTGAAAATAAAATGAATTATTATGTATTTGAAGTTTAATATGATTTTTTTATTTTTAATGATTCCTTAAATATGTGTTTTTTAGGACTTATGTTAAAATATTTTGAAATGAAACCCACCGAAAGAAGTCACCACAAGACAAGTGGACATTCCAAAAAAAAACCTTGGAAAGCAAGTTACCACAAGAACCCATGTGACCACATTAATAAATTCCTAATGACAATAATTTTAGAAAAGGCCTACTAACTACATGATTTATGATTAAGATATCGACAACTACAATATACCGTGAAGCCATGACCTCTCAACTGATTGCATTCTTGAAGATCAAAGTGACTATGCCTATTGTTTCATGTGGATGCATTCCTATAGAACTAACAATTGGATAAAAATTTCTTAGGCCATGATCCCATATTCTCAACTTACCATATATTAGAATCTACCATGACTGATGATCTATAATAGATATATGGAATTTCACTAAAAACATCATAAACAGAACTCACGTCTATGGCCAACTAAGGTTGATGCTTCCACCTGAGCATGAATGTGACAAAAGCCACTAGATTCACCAAGGAGTGGGCACTAATTAAAGCTTACAATTAAATTTGTAAGGAAAACCTAAAGTTGAAATTAATGTAAATGAGAAACTGATAACCTAAGGAAGAAATCCTTTATAGAACTGTTGAAGGCCCACCAATCAAGGAGTTGTGGTTCATCAGAGAAGATGAATGGAGAAGTCGATGGAACCGACCTTGATAATGAGCCACAAATATTTTCAAGAACTATTGAAAATGATCTAACATAGATCCACATCAGTTGTATTTAATCTGAAAAATGATGTCGATGAAGAATCCTATATAATTGTACATGTGATTAAGGATAGTTTGAGAGAGTGAGGGTGTCATTCAAGGGTGGGGAAAAGGACTTGTGTTATGGTGAAGTGGAGAAGTGTAATTTTCAAACTGTTAGATAAAGAATCTATAATGTGATAGGATCAGTTAATATGTCCGTAAGGGCTTGAGAAGGGGGATGTGTAAATTTTTCATTTCCAATGACTGAATTCATAAGGGTTTGTATTTTTAAAGTAAATATAGTTTTGGCGGACTGTGTGATAGACGACATCGAAAAAAATGTTAAATTTTATAAATGTTTAAGGGTAGATATTATACCTTCATAAGGGTACACCCGACTAATAGCTAAAAAAATTATTTTTAAAGTAATTTTCCTATATTTTCCAATTCCTTATAAAACATAAGGGTTGGGAAAATGATTTCCCAAAGAAGCACTGCTCAATGTCACATTTTTACTATCTTCTGGTGGATTTCGAAAATATCAGCATAAGGTATTTCAAAGGTGATCATGTAAATTACATGGTATTTTTAAGGGGAAGAAACATCATTGTAGGAGGCTTTCTACTCTCACTAGGATTTCACTAAGAGTTAATGAGAATCACATCAAGGCACAAAATCTAAAATCTACTTCGAATTAGGATTTTTATCACCATTTTTTTCACTCTCTAATTAGATGATATTTTCTTCAATGTTATTCTAATTCATGAATATAAGATGTATCTTTGTATCTTATGTATTCTCATTTCTTGATAAATGACTATATTTATGATTTGTGGGACTTAACTTGTATTCTATCATTCATAGTCCATTTATCTCATTCTATAATTTCTTTTCCCATTGTAAATACAAAATTGATGATGTTCATTCTTATTCCTCTATGTTGTGATCTCATAACTCTAGAAATGGAGATCAAATTCATGAAATATAATCCATGAAGTTAACCATTACACTTCTGAGAGATCCAAAATTCATAGTGATTATAATCTCTTCTCATCTGTAGTTTATTATGATGGTGATTTGTGGTGTTTCGAGAACACACACTTACATATGATTGGTTTTCTTACCTTTACCCTTAACCATTTCTCCCTTATTTTCATAGATTATAATTCGATCAATTTGGTGAGGTGGTGCTATTTTTGATCATATGGGTTTCATTTCATCTAGGATGAAAATCTTGAAGAGAGTGGTTTGAAAGTAGATATTACTTTAGTTTGGGAGGGCTCTCATGTTTTGGAAGCAATTCCGTGCATGAATGATCAATGTTATGGGTGAGAGAGGTTTTTGTTTTGAGTCATTAACCATCCACTAAGTGATTTTGGGAGTTTATTTTATTCTTATTTAAAATATATATGATAGTTAGATAACAGTGGATCAACATTGATCTTTCCTTTTTCTCACTAACTTTCTTCCATCTCCACTTCTTATTCTATTTCCCCTGTTTTCTTGTTCATTCATTATTTCATAACTCTTTTCATTTCGTCTTTGATTTTTATTATAGTATCTTAATGTTTTTTTCTATTATTTACTACTATAAATTATAAAAAAACAAAATATTTCCATGAGAATCACTAGGATATTCAAAACAACTTTCATGAGTAAGGCCCCTCAATTGACCACTGTTCTATATCTTGTGATTTTTTAAATGTATCTTTAAACACCCCTTATAGTGGGGGAATTTCAGCTACATATCCTATGTAGATAATAATAAAATCACATGTGGATTTTATTTGTAATTCCCTATGAATATGAGGATCCCATAATGGTGAGTTCATTATAAGTTTTTGTTCATGAAGAGAAAAATGGTGATGACTCCCACATAGATCAATCTCAAGCATCTTTGTATAGATATATTCCATAAATAGAGGTGTCACCAGAAGAGCTATCTAAAAAATAATCTATGATATGAGTCGGTGTCCCAACCCATATCCCCCAAAACATTATTACATAAAAATGAAATCTCATTGTATACATGATGTGTGATGAACTTGCACCAAATATAAATTGAAAGATAGGAAAACATTCATTCCATCAAACACATGTTATTGAATAGTTGTGATAGTAAGATAATAGGTATAATAACCATCAAAAAACCCATGCATCACAACCTCTATTAACATGAAAATCATTACATCCAAAATGTAGCATTTTAGAGTAAAACAATGCTCTGCAAAGAGATGAAAAAGAAGTTTCCAAGACCCAAATCCAATCCTATATCGAGCCAAATACACAAAATACATGGAGTTTAGATCTGAACAGAATGTAGAAAACCTATAATTGTACTCTCCAAAACATGTTCTAACCAAATCATGACTTCAAATCCTTCAATAGTAATCATATATGACCCATTGCACTACATTTTTGTATCTTCAAGTCCACAATAGCCTAGAGACCAAGGTTCATTTCCATCCCAGCCTTATCAAACTATAACCACATTCAACAGCTCTAAAAAACCATCATAAAAATGAATACCATGTTTCTCAGAAGGGGATTCAATGGGGTTAGTGTGAGAATCACCCAATACATTCAGATCCTCAATCCATAATACCAAAAATACACTGATGATCATATAGGTGATCCGAAGGGATGTCTAGGCAACTCCTTCCACATTTAAAGCATCGATATAAAGATAAGAAACAAAAGATCTATAATACTAAGATGAAAGGATTAATTTATTTGACATCATGGCAGGGCCTAGGATAGAGAGTCCTACTATCACTATATATATTACATAAATATTAATCCATCCATGTGTAGTTCTTATATATATCCCTATATATATTGAACTCATATATATAGAGATATAATATTATTTAGGAATAGTGGATGTACCCAAGATAAGAGATCCTTGTGTCTCTATTTGTCCAATGATAAAATGAATCAAAACACATGTAGTTCTTAAGTGTCCCCCTATATAGTTTGAACTCATATATAGGGAGGGTAATTTTAGTTATGAATCATGGTCGGGCATTGGATATATGATATTGGTTTCACTATGTATCATATATTGAGATGAATCAATACACATGTTATTTTTTTGTGTTCTTCATGTAGATCAATATTGCACATAGATAAGAGTATTTTTAGTATTGGTTAATAGATTAAAGACTCAAGGATGAAAAATCCTTTGTATACCTGGCTAATTTGTTGGATGAGAAATTTTATTAGTCTATATATAATTTTTTATGACCTTTTTCTGCATGGATGTGGATTACTTTTAGGGGATGATAATTGAGCCTCACCTTATTGTAGTTCCATCTGGGAAAATGAAGTACAACCATAATGGCTCAAACACTAAGTCATGGGAGGAAATTTGTTTTTTTTAATATATATATGGGACTGGGATAAGATATTTGGGTATCACTATGTATATATTAAATATAAAAATCAAGAAACATGTACTTTTCATAGGGAAGATCCCTTGCATAGAGCTAGCTCATATGTAGATTAAGTAGTCACTTATTCCTCAAAAGAGAAGTAATCCTCCATAATGAAGTGAAGTGGGGATAAAATTTGTGACATGGATCGGAGTAAAGTATATAATAATTACTATGTATCCTAAAATAATCAGGAATCCAGTCACACATAGTTCATTTGGAATATTCTAGGTGCATGGTCTTTGATTATTGCGGAGAGAGGTTATCATTTGTGGTGGAATCGTCAAAATATTTCATTTATACAAGGGGTGATTTCATTTGATATAGAAAATAAAAATGAAGGTTATGATGGTTATTAACGTAATGATTAGCCCATGCACAGTTCATCAAAATAGAGTCTCCTACATAGTTCTAACTCATATATAGGGAGATGTAATTTTTTCAACATTAGGGATGGGCCTGGGATGGGATATCTAGGTGTCAATACACATTATATGTTGATAGGAATCAATACACACAAGGTTATGTAAAATAGTGAAGCCCTATAAAATTCTGTGTTATGTACAGGAGGGGGAATCAATGCTCTAAGGCATAATTGGGTTGTGATCGAAATACTTCTACATGGATCAAAATCTCATTTAGGGGTGAAAGAGTCCATAGGGAATGGGCTAATACAATTAGTTTAGAGTTATGTGGGATAAATATCTACTTAATAGTTCAACATTACGGAGATGGGATGATGAAAATTCAGTTTAATTTCATATAGTGAGGACATATGTTCTATGTAGTTTAAAGTCTCGCTTTAATAAATTGAGTTCTATAAGGTCTGGATTCTTGATTCCAGGTCTTTGATGTTGTGAGATTGGGAGTCTAATATCTTGGACTTGGATGATGTATTTTTTATAGTATTTCAACTAGGAATTGGATTTTTTGAATATAAAAATTTATATTTATATGAGATTTATTTTAAAAAATGAATAAAAATTTATAGGGGTTAAAACCCCCTCTAATCAAAGGGATTAGAGATGGTTCATGAACCAATTTAATGAATTATATTGTTTTAAAACCCCTATCTAATGTCATAAATTATAGGGGGTTTAAAAACCCTTATAATATATTAAATTATAAGGGTTTTAGAATCCCCTTCAATTCCATATATTATACGGTGTTCAAATAATCCTCTAATTTCTTCAATTAGAGGGGGTTAAAAACCCTAAATAATTTATTAAATTATAAGGGGTTTAGACACCCCAACCACTAATTACTTAAATAAGAACGGGCTTAAACCACCCACTCTAATTTCATAAATTAGAGGGGTTTCACAATCCCCACTAATTTCTTAAAATATAAGGTGTTAAAACTCCCACTAATATGGGGGATTATAAGTGTTTCATGAACAACTTCTAATATTTTAAATTATATGGGATTCAAACCCCTTCTAATGTCATTTATTATAGGAGGTTAAAAACATCTAATAATTTCTTAAATTAGTTGGGTTAGACAACCCCCAATAATTTTTAAATTATAAGGTGTTGAAACCCCCCCCAATAATCTAAGGTATTAGTAGAGATTCATGAAAACTTTATAATATCTTTAATTATAGGGGGTTCAAACCCCCTGTAATGTCATACATTGGAGGGGGTTGAAAACACCATCTAATTTAGGAGATTATATGGGGTTGTGAACCCCCAATTTTTTTTAAAAAAATACATAATATATATAACTGTTAATATCCAATTGAATTATATATATATATATATATATAATGCCTCTAAAATTCAATAGAATATATAGTGCAATTAATTTTTAAATTTGCAACAATTTTCACATAACTAGTTATAAAATCCAAACAAATATTCAAAAAATAATGCTAAAAAATTTAGATGGGGTTTTGAACCCCCTTTAAATTTGATGATTAGTGTGGGATGTGAATAAACCCTTATAAAATGAATTTATAGGGGTTTTTTCATAACTACGTCAAACAAAACACCACTAATATGTTGTTTTCTTGTAGTATCTATTCTCATCGATTCATTTGAACTCATCAAGTATTTAATGTGATCTTTTATCTTCTGATATCTAACCGTAGATATATATTCAAATTCAATGAAACTATATTGGAATCACCATATCACTTCTATTAATAGGTGAAAATGTCGTCACTTTTTTGGAAGTGTGATTCCTGGTACAATACTCCCAAAATAAATATAAGAGTTTTTTCCACTATTTTCAATACTATATTTGAATGAGTCTTTTTTAAAACCTATATATACACATTTTATGCTGCATTATTGTGAGATCAATGGTCAGAATTGATATTGTTCACATTATACAAATTTTTAACTAGAAATATTAGAAGTTTGTGCGATTCTCTCTCAATGTAATATGAGGGGAACTAAATCTGGTGAAGATGTTTGACATCATGAAAGCAGATGATGTTCTTTATCCCAAATTCCTTGAGGGTTATTTTATTAGTCCATTTAGAAAAGATGTTAGTGGAAGTAAGGATATACTTAAAATACTTATATTTAGATGGAGGATATAGTCCCATGACATTAATTTCCCATACAAAAAATGATCAGGACTGTTTTTTGGTATTAAATAAATTTTGTGGTGGGGGATGAATTTTGAATTTATTTTATTGGAATGAAACATATTTTTGAATTACCAATAGTCTTGTATAATTTTTGGACAAAACAATATCCATTTATCCTAATTTTTTGGAAGAGATTCATTCTTGATTGATCGGAACGACAAGATCCTTTATGGACTTCTTGCATGATTGCTAGGGTCACTCCTTCATTAAGGAAATTGAGGAGGACTCCATGGAATCCTTGTTTATAGTGGAAATTAGTTTCATTCATTCCATGACAAAGGCTTAAGTTCTCTACTTAGAATCACATATGTTCCTTTTTGGACCAATCCATTTTGAGGGTCCCATTTTGGAGGTAGTCCATTATTGGGATCATCCATCCAATTATGGAAATTCACTCATCATGCCTTAAGGAAATTCTAATATGATTGATTTAATCTATGTCACTAATGATGAATTGGGATACTACCCTTCAATGTAAAATACTGAGGATTATGTTATCCTGATCAAGGCCAACCAATATTATGGTTTTATTGGAAAACACATCATCTTGAGAATTTTGTAAGTGAGGGATGTGATTCTATATTAGTTACAACGAGAACTCCCCCATCAGTCAACTCACATAGCTAATGAAAGGTATTAAATCTTTATTCATGATGGATTATTCACCAATTATTTCTTTAATCATCAATTTTGAATCACCTTTTACATTCATATGGGCTATATATAGCTACAGTGTTAGTACTAGGAAATTGACAAGGGATTGGTATTACACCTCATTATTGGTGTGGCCTTCAAATAACCTGAAATAATAGGAAATGTTTTTCTTGTTTTTGGAAATTACAACAAACCCTAGTAAAACCTGATTTAGCTTTGGTATTTTTATTCTTTTAATTATTGGAGTTTAAGAGGTCCCATCAAAATACTTCACCCATTTCGAGGGTTGTATGTGATATGAGGAAATTGGATAGAACTCCCCCTTTATTTCCTTATGGGTTAAAAAATAGATATTTTATTCTTTCAAAATGACCACACATTTGGGAAAAAACTTTATTATCATGGTGTAGTTGAGGATGTACTTGAGCATGTCGATACAAGACACCAAGTGGAATTTGTGGCATCGCAAGTAGTGACATATCTTATTCATCATGAAGATGAGATCAAGTTAGTTATTCTTTTTATTAGAATAATGGGTCTTAGTATCTAGAATCATCCTACTAATATAATATAGACAATTTTCCTTCTCTCTAGGATTAATCAATTTGGAATAGTGCTGAGTGATCTCTCCATATCAACCATATATAATATGAGAACATTCCCAACCATTATTCGAATTAAAACCGGTTCATATAGTAGATATTAGTTGAGGTTCTTGAATTATTCTTGTTAATATTCATCCCATCAATAAGAACCTCCTTTCTTAATTAACCTCAAGAAGGGGAGGAATTTTCCAATCTAGTTAGATATGAAATGCCTAATTTATATAAGGAATCACTAAAGACCTCTCAACTCTCTAATGTTTTGAGGAGATGAAATTGCAAGGGACATAGTAGTCTTATCAGGGTCAACATTTATACTATGATAAAATACAGCAAATCCACGTAACATTGGTCACATTAACCAAAAGAACACTTTAGAGGGTTCACCTTCAATCTATGATACTTCAATTTTCTGAAGATTGTTTGAAAGCCAGCAATATGACCACATTTTCATAGAGATTTAACCATCATAATATTAACATTAAATTACAATATTCTTACTATAAATGGCTTGAAAATATGATGTATGGTGTGTTTGTAAGTGGTGATAATATTCTTAAAATTGAAGGGAATGGACTAGTTTCAGAATATCCATTGAGGTACTCTAAGATTTGTGGATTTATAATATTGAAGGGAAATATTTATCTAATTGTACCCTGATTACTTATTCATAATGAAAAGGGATTGAAATCATAAAGCTACTTCATGAGATTAATAATTGAAACTGGGAAATCATATTTCAAATAGTGTTGATTGAGATACTTGAAATTGATATAAATCCTAATCTTCCCAATATTTTTCTTAAAGGGGGATATGTTATTGAGACACATCATTTATTAAACCTCTCAAATGATGTTATACGTGATAATATAATAAAATTTAGTTTCCAACATGGCAGTATGTGAGGGATACATTTTCCTGGATGCTTTTTTGAAACCACCATGATCATTTGGAAGGCCCAGGTGATGGATGACCACATCTGGATCCATCCATGGCGTCTCTAGGTAATTCCATAAGGAAAAAGAATATTTATTCTTTAATAATGAGATATACATATAATTCTCTTCTTGAGTCATGATTACATTGATCAATGAGGTATAGAGGTCCTCTTATACTCCTATATTTACCTATGTGAGCTCATCGATGGTAGTGGAGAAACCTTCCTCAAATTATGAAGGGAAATATCTTAGGTCAAACCATTCTTTTTTCATCATAATGTCAACATAAGTGTTATAGATATAGGTAAATGGTATGGTGGAAACCCTATACCTTGTGAGGTGTAGGGATAAGTGGCCACCCCAAGGCCCCAAGGGTTCCAAGGCATGAGTATCCTGATCGAGAGTGCTTCTGAAATGGCTGCTTCCATCTCTGTTGACATCGAGATTCCATTATGAAAGATAAATAATAAGGTAATTTTCTATTTCTGTTGATGGTATAGAGGGTGAATCTGATCCATATTATGATGGAAAAGGATCACTCTTATTCAAGACATTGATCCCCATGATAATGTAACAATTCTTTCATGATGTAACTGATTTATAAAACATGACTGTTGTTATATATACATGGAAAATGATGTTTTCAGACTATAGAGGCTCACTAAAGGTAAACCTATTATCTCAACTAGGTTTAGATACAACATATAACCATTTATAAAAAACCTCTATGGTTTTACAGGAGCATTCCTCAGACCATTAAGAGTAGAAACCATCATTTCACCCTCTTTCATTTGTTTCTTCACTTCTATCTTATAGAAACCAAACTCAGTGTATTGGGATTTACTGTATTCAAAAGGGGTAAAATAACCACACAAAATTCTAACCTTTAAATTCATGGAATATATCATGTATTGATGGTTTGAGGATGGCTCTTTCGTATGGCTATAAAACCAAGGTCTCCCAAGCATAAAATTGTATGTGTTTTAGTCGGTACCCTAGAACCAACTTCGGTGTACATTATGATTAACTGTATTTATATTTTTTGAATATTATTAAAACTTCTTATCACATCATGAGTTTTCTTCTATGTAACATAGTATGTGATAATGTACTAGGAGTACCTACAATACTAAAAGGTCATAGAAGTTCCCCAATATGATGAGAACCGAGAAGTGATATGAAACTATTCTTAAACATATTTTATATAGATGGATGATATCATTTTAGGGACACAAATGATACAAGATAATAGGGGTGGAGACTCATAGTACTTTGAGGAACCTTCTCACGGTGAAACCCTTGGTAATATTCAGCAGCATATTATTAAAACGAGACCCACAATATGAAAACAACATTTATAGTGTAATTGGATGTTCCAATATGTGGACATGTGTTTTGATACTTATATATTAAGATTATTATTAAAGAGTATTATGAGTCGTGTACATTGATTTATTGGTGAAAATGACGATGAGAGATGTTTTCGGTGAGGTTGGATATTTTAGGTGTGTCATGATTAGTATGTAATTAGTGAATAATGTGAGAAATGGTTTGTACCTACTATTTTTAAATTGAAGTTGATATCTCAGTCCCTTTAATGGAAATGATATAGCCTAAATAAATACGTGGATATGATTTTCTATAGGAAAGTTCTATTTCAGGGAAGTGAAATAAAGGGTCATCGAGCACATAGGTTGATGGCACTGATATGCAACCTTCATGATTTGAGATATCGTGATAAAAGGATTATATTACATAGTAACCATCTGTATGAGATACCATGCTGTTGTGGCATTAAATTATTTCTCTATGAGTGCCTTGGTGTTTTGATAGATGCTAACATTAGACTATAGGCTGCTTCTCCTAAAGTCACTATGAAAGAGGCCCAGAGGGTCACACACTAAGTGTATCCAAAATATCATTTAAATAATATAATATTATTTATTATTTAACAATTTGAATAAATAATATTCCCAGATGTGGTTTAATAATTATTCATATATGATTGATGGAATATATTTTACCACTAGTTTTTTGAGAAAATACAATATGAGTGTAATATTTCATAAATATTTATTTTTTATTTAGGGAATATTATATATATTTATTTATTAGTGAATAATGATGTAATATTTATTTAATAAATAAATAGTCATTATTCATGGCCCGATAAATATGGAGGAATGGAGAACCAAGTTATTAAGTCTAGTTAGAAATAATAAATATTAAATACTATTTAATTAAATAATATTTAATATAATTCAAAATTTAAGCTCATGTTGAGAAATAATAAGATTAATATTATTATTTGACATGGGGTTCCATAGGTATTAAATAAATAATTTAGGGAACTTGTGAAATTATCTTTTTAACCCCAACAATATATAAACCAATTTATATTATTTTCACAATGATCCAATTTAGTTGTTTTGGTTGTGCACAACGGAATTGGAGAATTCTATCAAGACCTAGAGAGATCCCTTCTCCAAGAATGCTCTAAAGAGTGAAGAGGAACCTTCCTCCACCCAATCAAGGAGAACGATTTGGAAGTAGTTCTCATAGGGATTATAGGAATATGATACAAGCACAAGGATCTTCCATGTTATCACCTAGAGATTTCATCTGTGATATGCAGAGATCTATGCAACATGTGTGGATCACCACTAGAGGGAATATTCCCTTTAATCCTAAAAAGAAACTATAAAATAAAAAATATCTCTTTTGGGATCCATCAAAGAAGAAAAAATTTGATTAAGGTAATTATTAATGAATTAAATTGATTATAAATATTATGTAATGATCATCTTTTTTGTTCTGGCATGATTTACCTTGTTGATATTCTTTGATTCAATTCGGTAGGAAAAAAAATTATCATTGTGTAAATATAATATTGATCACCAATCATGACAAAAAATGGAAGTTGGGAACTACCCATCACATACTTCCTATACTCCCATAACTTAAAAGTGGTATCTAAGAAGTTACATAACTATTTAAAGTCCATTGATTGATTTATGCAATTTTAATTCATTTTTCAATTAAATTATAGTAATTAATTTAATTTAAATTTTAATATTTTCTTCTTCTTCATTAATTTTTCATAGATATAATAGGTAAGATTAATTTTATGAATGAAATAATATTGAGGATATAATCTGGAGTTACTGAAGATTCTACCTGGATAACACAAGAGTACACAATGTCTAATTATAATTACACTCCATGTACTTGTCGTCAATGCATCAGGAATTAATTTATAAATTAATTCAAACTGTGGGAATTTATTACATGAAATGTATTATAATACCTTACAACACATGTTGACCAGGACAAGGTGGAACATGCTTAGTCTAAGTACATGCCGTGTAGCCTTTTTACACAAAGATTAGTCCCTTTAAATCACAGAAAGATTGTATATTACCATAGACTATCTACTTTAATGATGATCATGTAATTTAGAGACCAAAAACCTTATATCCCATTTTACATGCTGTGTACTCCATTTTTGTGTTACGATTTACATGTTGAGTCCCTAGGTGTATACCTTAGATAGATGGTGAGATATGTATATTCCATATAGCTCGGATGCACACACCATGTACTTATACCAAATTACATAGATTTAAAATTTGTTTATTATACTATGTAAATCTTGATTAATGTACTTGTGTGTGGTTTTAATTATATGACACTTCATTTTTTTGGTTTTAATATATATATATATATATATTTAAATAATATATGTGTAATTTTCAGATCTGCCTTTCTTTTATGAGTTGTATTACAAGTTGTAACACTATGTGCATTAAAGCATAACATGTGACTGAAAAATCATGCAATTCATGTAATCATACATGAAGTACATGTCATGAAAAAGGTGATATGTTGTGCATTATATATTTCACAAGAGAAATCTTAATCATGTATAATATATGTTAGGTAGAACCGGATGGGTATTCATCATACTACCTCCAAGTTACATTTATGTACAAAATTAATTTTTAACAGTTTTTTATAATTTGGTTAAAATTATAATGGATTATAATCTCAACGAAATTCAGATAAGAATTAAGATAAAAGAATTGAATAATTGATAATGATAATTAAATGATTCAAGCGCGATATATCTTAAATCTGAACGATTAAGAATTTAATACTAATTTAATTTAATGTGTAACTCATTTCATGCATGTGGATGATCATGATCATAGACCCAGACTTTTAATGTGATTTTTTTCATTTCATTTAATTTATTATTATATTAAATTGTTGTTAAGTGTGTATTCTCTCCTTTTTTTTGTAAGGCCCCAGATTCCCAGGGTTTCTTTTATTTAAACCCATTATTTCCCTCACCTATTTGTGAGTAAAACATAATATTTAAAGGATGGATATACGAAGCTTGTGGAGGCAGTTGAATTATGGATCCAAGGAGAAACCGATTCAAGGATATAAATAGGTGGATTGGTTGAAATATGTATCAAAAACCGTAGTTGGTCTAAGGTTTTTGCACCCAGGCCAGCAGTTAGATTATCAACTCCTAGATTAACAAACCATTAGTATAAACTCATGATAGTATCGATTTATTATTTTATTTATTTCAAGTTTGATGGTTATTTCATTATAGACATTTTGTCATGGTCACAAAATTTAATAATATTAATGAGCATTCAAGATAAAACTAAAATAAAATGGATTTTTCAAAAATATGATATAAGGAATGGTTAATCACTAAAGTAAATAAGATTATTATTTAAAATTTTTTAATAAAGATAATAATTTCAAATTTATGCATAAAATGTTAAAATCCCTCAATTATATCTATTAAGCCAGTGTATCCCTCCACTACTTCAATTAAAATCGAACCATAGTTCAAAGTTCAAGACCAACCAAAGTTGGGGTGATTTAAATTATCAGGGATTTCAAACATGATTGTTTGGATTGAATTATCATAGTTCACATCAAGGTTTTAATTTCAAAGTACTACATGGTGTATTCTAGAGGCAACGGTTGAGGAAATTAATTTTAAGGATTTTAAGATTGGGGAGTCCAATCTGTGAATCAAGGAACTATGAGTTAATGCTGTTGGAATTTGTAATTCCTTACAAAAACCATTCATGTTTCCTAGAAAGAAAAATTTAGGGTATTGAGAAGTGGAATATGGATCATTTCCACTAGGATGTCCAAGAAACAAGACGTTCCAAAGCCCATGGTGAGGGATATTGGGTTTTGATAAAATAGTGGGATACTAATTAATATAATATTTATTTATTCTCCTAAATATTATTAGATACAATAATAAAATTATACTCATCATATTTTGTAGATAGAGTATTAAGATGACTTAAAACATATCACTACATTCTATATTAGATAATGATAAACTTCTTACTAGCACAAATTTTCAAGAGTTTAAAAGGTGCTTACACATTATAATTTTCCATGAAAGGATGTTTTATGTGTTGGAAGAGCCTTTTCTAGTTGTGCCTGGTACGGGGGAAAGTGATGAAGAGCTTTCTCTCTATGAGAAACAATTGAATGATTCTACAGATGCTCAATTTTTCATGCTATCATCCAATTCCAATGAGATTTTAAAGAAACATGAAGACATGGTTGCGTAAAGATTGATGTCTCACCCTTGGAATATCTAGAAAGGGAAGGTGTGACAAGAGAGGTATGAGATAACCAATGCTTTCTTTACAACTAAGCTTAGATAGTCTGCACCAAATGGGCATCATTTAGTCAATATTATTAGCTATATTGAACATTTATACATCTTAGGGATTACATTCTAAGATAAGTTAGATATAGATCCCATACTTTCATCACTATATATGACATTTTTTAGTTCTATTATTAATCACAATATGAGACATAATGAGAAGGGTCATTCCTAACATCTTACTTTGATTTGAAATGTGGATAAAGACATGGGACATGATAAAGATGAGGTCATTATAGTTAATAAGAAAAGAAATAATAAGTAAAAAAGGCCCAAGACCTATTAATAGTATAAATCTCATGAGAACCATCCTTCCATGAATATAAAGTTCTAGATATTGTGGAAGGAAAATGAGGGTGTATATGTTACATGTGGTAGGTCAGGCCACTAGAAGTGGAACTGCACCTAGAAGTAAGGGGAAAATAAAGGTTCATTCATTATTGAGTGTAGTCTATCAATATCTACACAATGGGTATTAGATACATCTTTTGTTGTTTTCATATGTATAGAAATTCCCGAATCAAGTACATTTTGAATGATTTATAGAGGAGAGGTGGATCTGAGTGCTGCTAATTCTCTAAGGCAGGCTGCTCTGGCCATTGTTGATTGCCACCTTTCATTGACAACATGAATGATTTTGGTTTTAGAATATTGTTTTATGTACCCACTATTACCAAGTACATAATTTTTCTATCATTACTAAGTGATGATGAGTTTATTTTAAAGTTTGAAAATAAAAGTTGTATCTTCTATAAAGAAAAAATATGTTATGGTATGAACCATTTAAATAATGGTCTTTATTTATTAAAATATCAAAATCTAGTTTTGGAAATTGATAAAGAATCATGTTCACATGACTCATATACCAACCAGCTTTGGCATCACCATCTTGGTCATGTAAACAAGAATCATTGGAAAAATCTCTATCAATATGGTTATTTAGACTCTTTTATGATAAAACAACTTGAAAGATTTCACGCTTGTTTCCAAGGAAAAATAAACAACCCACCATTTGGTTGATAGGGTGAAAGGGCCATAGAGCTTTTATGATTGGTATACATTAATATGTGTGTAACGTTTCTAGTAGAAGCTATAGGTGGATATTATATCCACATAACATTTACTGATGACTTGAGTAGATATGTATATATATATTTAATGAGGTATAAGCCAATGCCTTTTACAAAATTCATGGAATTCAATATGAAGTAAATAATCAACTTGGTAAGAAGATAAAGAAAATTTAACTATATTTAGGTGGGGAATATCTTAACCAAGGTTTTATTCACTTTCTATGGGAGTTTGGGATTCATTTTCAGCTCACTCCACCATACACACCATAGTGGAATAATGTTAGTGAAAGGAGTAACCATACCTTGTTAGACATGGTAAGGTTGGTAATGAGTCGTGTAGATCTTCCATTATCCATTTTAGGGATATGAATTATAAACTACAATATACATATTAAACCATGTACCAACTAATGTAGTAAATGGAATTATCTTCAATTTATAGAGTAGAAAGGAACCCTTTTTTTCACAAACAAATTAACAGGGTTCCATGGAATTTGTTAAGGTATTATTAGGAAAGAAACCAGCACCCCAAGGAACTAAGTATTTATTTATATAAAATCATAAGGGAAAAAGGGATACTACCTATACAACCTCTCCAAAACTAAAGTGACTATTTGGAGTGAATTTGTCTTTCATGGGAGGGAAAACATACTAAAAAAGGATGGAGGGAGAAATATTAAATTAAATGAATTTGATGCTCAAGATAAAAAATTGTTGTTATAGGAACATATTCTATAGGTCCATATGGAAGAAGTAGTACATGAAATAGAATTACTATTTATGAGCCTAATAAAGGTAAGATAACCAGGGAAATATGATTCTCATAGTCACAGAAGATGGTGACTCATTGTTGGTTGAAAATGATGAACCTATATCCTACAAAGAGGTTGTACAGAGAATATAAGCTATGATATGACGAGAATACATGAATTATGAAATGGATTCCATGTATTCAAACCAAGTTTGGGTTTTGGTCGATGTACCAGATGATTTAAAGACCGTTGGATAAAAATGGGTATTCAAGATGAAACTAGCCATGAAAGGTAAAGTGAATAAATATAAAGTAAGGATAGTGGATAAAGGGATTAAATAGATTCAAGGAATTGTCTATGATGAAACCTTTTCACCAGTTTCCATGTTTAGATACATCCAAATTCTAAATACTATAGAATATTACCATGACTATGAGATTTGGAAGATGGATGTCAAAACTGCCTTCCTAAATGGGAACCTTTAGGAAGATGTCTATAGAACACTACCAGAAGGCTTTGTGACTCTGGGTGACGCCAAAAGTATTTTCAATTTATAGAGATCCATTTATGGATTAAAAAAACATCTAGGTCATAGAAAACTTAATTTTATGAATCCATCAATGAATTTGGTTTCATTTATAGTTAATGTGAGCCATGTGTTTTCAAGAGATTTATTGGGAATGTGGTCTTTATCGAATTTGTATATGTCAATAACATATTAATTATTGGAAATGATATAACATTTTCAAAATATATTAATGACTGGTTAAACGAGTGTTTATCCCTGGAGGATTTAGGTGAAGCAACATATATTCTAGGGATTAATATCATTCGTGATAGATCCAAGAGGATTCTTGGACTATGTCAAATTAAATGTGTTGACCATATACAAAAGGGTATTAGTATAGAACAATCCAAGAGGGGATTGGTTCCAATGTCATATGGTTTACATATTTCTAAGAAAATATGTCCTTAGACACAATTGGAGAAATAGATAATGAGTAAGATCTGATATGCTTTGACGATAGGGTCAATCATGTGTTCCATGTTATATATTAGACCCTATGTTCCTTATTCATTAATCATGGTAGGAAGATATCAATCAGATACTAGAGAAAATCGTCGGACTACTATTAAAGATATAATTATGTATCTGATAAGAAACAATCACATGTTCCTAGTGTGTGGAGTTTATGAAGATCAGGTCATATGGGGTTATACTGATGTACGTTTTCAGACAAATTAGAATTATCTAAAGTCATAGTCTGGAAATGTTTTTGATCTCAATGTAGAAGTTGTGAGCATGAAAAATTCAAAGAAACTAATTGTTGATGATTCTATAGAAGAGTATGTGTATCTAGTGGCATATAATATTTTCAAGGAATATGTTTAGATTTTTAATTTTGTTTAGGACTTTTATGTGGTACCTGGAAGTAAGGACCCTATCACATTTTATTGTGATAATTCTGCAGTGGTGGCCCTTGGAAAAGATCTTAGGTCACGCTAACAGATAAAGATCATACTATAAGAGTATCAACTGATGAGGGTATTTTTATCAAAGGCATGAAGTTTCAATGAGTAGAGTACCCATGAAAGAGAATGTGGAGGACCCCTTGACTAAAGGCCTATCTCAGAATATGCATGAGTATCATGTGAGAGCTAGAAGATTGAGGATTTTTAGTAGATAGATATAGTGCAAGGGTGATTCCATTGGAGTTGGAGCCATAAAACCAACTTATATGTAAATTATGAGAAACCATATTTGTAGGTTTTTAATATTAATAAAACTTATTTTCACATCATGATTGTTCTCCTACATAACAGAATACCTGATAATGTCCCAGTAGTATATATCTCAATAAAAGATCATAACAGTTTCTCACTATGTTGAGAACCCAAAAGTGCTACAACACTATTCTTAAATATATTTTCTATACCCAGATTACATAATTTTAAGGACACAAATGATATAGTATATCTGGTGTGGAGAATAATAGGACATTGAGGCAACTTCTCATGGTGTACGCCCTTAGTAATAAAAAGTAGGATATTATGAGAATGAATCCCACTAGAAGAAAATCCACATTTATATGTGACATTGGATGTTCATATCTACAGAGCCGTGTATTGGTTCTTGGACATTAATACTTTTATTAATGTTTATTGTGATTCATGTACTTTGACATATTGATGAAAACTATGACAAGAAATGTTTGTTGTGAGGTGTTATACATTGGTTCCATCATCATTAATATTACATTAATGAATAATGTAGTAAAGGGTTTGTACCTTATTCTATTTAATGAATGTTGATATATCATGCCTTTTGATGGAAATGATATATCCAAAATAAATCCATTTTCATGGTGTTCTATTGGAAAGTTCAATTTATGGAAATTCAATGAAAGATACATCGAGAACATATGTTTATGGTACCAACATAGAACCTTCTTGATTTGATATATCATGATAAAGGGATTATATTATTCAATAAGCATCTGTATGTGGTATCATGTCATTGTGAAATCACGTTTTTTCTCTCTGGGTGACCTGGCATATTTCTAGATGTTAACCTTGGCCTTTAGGTTGCTTCACCTAATTGTACTAAGAAAGAGGCCTAGGGGTCACATACTATGTGTATCCAGAATCTTAGTTAAAAAATATATTAATATTTATTATATAGAAATTTGATTAAATATTATTATCAGACGTGGTTTGGTAATTATTCATGTATGATTGATCTTATGTATTCCATCACCAGTTATTCTAGAGAGTATAATGTGGGTGGGATATTTAATAAATATTTATTTTATATTCAATGAATATAATATTTATTTATTTATTTGATAATAATGATGTAATATTTATTTAATAAATTAATAGTTATTATTCAAGACTCGATATATATGTAGGAATGGAGGACTGATTTTTTAGGTCTAGTGAGAAATAATAAATATTGAATAATAGTTAATTAAAGAATATTTAATATAATTTTCACGTTAATCACATGTTGAGAAATAATAAAAATAATATTACTATTTGAAAGAGGGTTCCATAGAGATCAAATAGATAATGAAGGGTACTTCTGATATTATATTTTAGTTTAACCATAGTATTATATAAACCCATTTATATTATATTCTCAATGATCCAATTCATTTGTTTTGGTTGTGAACAATGGATTTTGAATTTTCTCTAAAGATATAGAGATATCCATTCACCATGGATTCTCCTTAGAATACTGATCATCCTTCCTCTACTAGATCATGTAGAATTATTTGGAAGTGGTTCTCTTAGAAATTAGAGGCGGCTAATGCAAGTGTAAGGATATGCTATGCTAGTACCTAGAGATTCAATAATAACCCTGATCACTATTAGACACTTAAGCATGATTTATTACATAATTATTCACTTGATAAAATATATAATATTGATAGGTATAGTGTCTATGGGGATTAGGAACATTACATAATGACTTTAAACATGAAACACAACATCTTTATTGAAAACTTCCATTACATGACCACTACATTCCCTTGTACTTAGCATTGCACGGGATAACTTGAGGACATGCCTAAAAAGGGGTGAGCTATAAATCCCATTAAGGGAGTAAAAGTGGAATAATAAGAAAAATACAATACATGTTATGTAATTGGCATATCAATGGAGCATAAATGAAACGTGAACATAAAGGCATGATATAGCATGACTATCATAACATGGAAATGTGGCAACAACACTAAACATGGGATTTGCATGAGCCAAGGATAATTGCACATGGAGAATGAGTAAACACTCATTTTACTTGAATTAGTGTGATTAAACCATCATTTCACTTGAGGTATAATGATACTAATCATTTCCCAATGCATCAGAGTGCTATCAGGGAGCACCCTTCTTAATCATTTCATTTCATACATAAGTGTTCCACATATATCATACAACATGGAGTCATTAAACATCATCATTTATTCCAATATAAAGGAATGTGTAATTCATACATGATACTCTATAGTAAATAAGTAAATTTTCATAATTTTGAATACCCTTGATAGAGAAATGGTCATGGTATTCACTACACAATGACTTTGCCTTAGAAAATCACAGTGAAATTTCGGCAGAATAACGACGTGACGTAAGAATTCATAAAAATGTTTGATGAGAGATAAAGGGGTGTCTCATAATATGTACATGAAATAGAATGTTTTGGGGGTCAAATAGATATATTTACCAATATAATTAATGGAATTTAAACTCATAATACAGAATAATTTCTTGAATGTAAATGTGGAGAGAGAAATTTCTTACAAAATTTCTGCATGGTAACATGTGTAAATGAGAGGAATTAATGAGAGATAAATGGGTATATAATCATTTCTAACATAAATAGGGTAGTACGGTGGAGGTTAAAAACCATTCCACAATATTTTTAATTAAAAATAAAAGTTCATAACAATATAATGAAATTTAGAAAAAATGAGGACGGACGAAATCCCCTTACAGAATTTTGGAATGGTAACAGGTATACATAGAAGGCATAAATGAGAGATAAAGGGGTATATAATAATTAAAAAATAAATACTACAGTATAGGTGAGGTGACAATTCATATCCCAACATTTATAATTAAAAAGAAAAGGTAAAAACAATATTAAGAAACTTGGATAAAAATGAGAGAGGAAGAAATCCCTTACTTGGAAGTATGATCCCAAAGGATTGGGAGAGTATTGAGAAAGGATTATTGGGAGATTAAGTCACCTTGGGATGATTCTAGAGGGTGGAGGTCAGAGGTTGGTCGAGCTCCAATGGCTTTGAGTGAAGAGGAAGTGGTACCTTTGGTGAGTTTATATAGGAAAAGAGAGGGAATTCTTTATTATTTTGGTTTTGGCCACCACACATTAAACTAATCAAAACCACAAAACGTCCCATGGTTTTTTCCCATTGATTTTGAACAATGTGAGTGGAAAATATTATTTTATCAGGAAAATGTCCTAACTCATTAAAATATTAGGTTTGCTTATGTGGAGATGAGTCACACTCTCAAGGAAATAAATAAAAAAGTAAAAATGTTTTGTAAGTCTTGGAGGTCCACTAAGGCTTTGTAAAATAAATTAAATAAACATAAAATTACATTATTATAATGTTCAAACATACATTTTTCTAACATCCCATTTATATCATTTTATTACATCACTATTGGGTCATTATGATGTCATAAAACACATCATATAATTAAATGGTATTTAAATTTTACCAAACAATTCGATTATCTCAGAAAATTATGACAAATTCATCATTGGATAATTTTGAAATCATGATTCCAAAAATAATATTCATTTTGTCCTAAGAAATTTCTAAATATTTGAATTTTTAATTTTAAAATAAAAATTAAAATTTATCAAAAATTCATGGGTTTTGACAAAAATGACTTTCAAACCTTAAAAAAATAAAAATTGTATTCATAAAAATTATATGATCATATAAATTTAATAAAAAGTAACTTATTAGTAATATTTTAGTAAAATATTATTAAATTCAAAAATCCATTAATTCATCAAAATAGTTATCTTAATTGAATATTAACTAAAAATACTATTTGTTCTTTAAAAACTATTTACAAAGTAACAATAATAAAATGAATGAATATTATTTATTCCATACAATAATAATATAAATGAATATAGTCCTAGAGTCATGATACATATCCCCTTATAACACCTGCATAATACCAAAGGGTAAGGTGTGTGATGTCGATAGACTCTTGGGGTGGCTCAGATAACATCGCTCGGGTGTTAATCTCTATCATCTTCTACTTCTCTTATAGGTGGTTCCGTTCGAGCATAACGTGTTGAATCTCAGCTTGGTATTGGTCAAGAGCAAATCCCAATGGAGCCACCTCCTTTACGAGCTCTGAAAAATGGGCTTCGTATGGATCAATTATTCTAGATGTGGCTATCACTTCATTTTTAGGAGTAAATTGGATTTGTTAAAGCCCAATATTTATACTAATAATGTGATCACTATTTAACGACTATATTACCAATGGAAACAATTCTTAATGGTAATTTAAATCCAAAAACATAAAATCAAATAAGTGCATATGTTATATAACCATATTACATAATAATACATTTAATTATATCCAGAGGAATTTTCATTGATAATATTTTGGGTAGTTACAGATTCCTTCAGCGACATCTTGAGATTCATGGAACACATGTGGATCACTGCTAGAGAGAATATAAATTTGATTCTTATAATGAAATGATATAATAATTTTGACCTGTTGTCATATCCATCAATGAAGAAATAATTCCCTTAAGGTAATTATTTTTTAATTAAATTTATTGTAAATAACATGTAATGACCATCCCTTTGGTTATAGCACGATTTCTATTTTCCATATTTTTTTATTAAATTACATAGATAAAAACATTTATCATTTTTAAATATCATAATGGTCAGTGATCATGAAATTTTTTTTGGGCACTTCCCATCATAAAATTTCACTACACCCAGAACATATAGTATGTAGTGTCATACTAGATAACCATGAAATAATAAGTAGACATTAGGACCCTAAATTTTTTCAAGAGCTTGATCTTTACAAGGGGGTTTTCTTCATTCATATCGTACTTATAAATAGTTATATTTATGGGATACAAATCATCCTAACTATATCCAAAAAATTAGAGAGTTTGGAATAAGATAATATTAATCTTGGATCCATTATCAATCAGGGACAATAAAACATTAACATTATTATGATTTCATGAAATGTATAGGGGCTTGATATTCAACAAAATGGATTCATACTAGTAATTTTATAAGAATGAGATAGTAGTATAATATTATGTGGAGGTAATTTTCACTTGGAATAACTCAGTTATATTGAATTCTATCTTAAAATCCATTGGGATGTAGAGGCTTTTGAAAAGTGCCTCTTTGATCCCTCCTAATGGAAAACAAGAATACAATATTAGAGTTTGGATACGACAACCAACAATTATTTCAAAATGTAAAAATTTTGTACCAGAGGAATGAACCTCCCAATATGGGGTTTCTCATCAACATTTATCTTTGGAGATGATGTCCTTTAGGTATATGGATATGAAACATGAATGGAATCTTATGGAATACATATTTCTTGGGGGTTTAGTAGGTTTGTTGGAAAATATCACATATTTCAAATGTTATTCCAAAATAATTGGGGTTTGAGGACTCTTGATTGATTATGAGGTGTCTCCATGCTCTTGTTGGGGTCACTAAAGTCGATACCCATGGGTTTCATATGTGTATATGGATTCTTTGGGGATTTTTCTAGGATAATTATATTGACCATATTTGTGCCTCCCCCTATTCCCTCATCTTCTATAACCTCTACCTATAGATCCCCAGTCAGGTATAAGGAAATTGGGTTCATATGTATATTTTCTATCAGAGAAGTTATCTTCTAGATGAATGATTTTAATAGTGATAAAAAGTTTTTATTTATCTGATTATGATTCTATTTATTACACTTTTTACCTTTCTTTGGATTATAAAATTAATAAATCCACAATATTTTTGGTGAGTTTGGGTGTTGCACAAGACTCTAGTTTTTAATTCTTATTCTTCTTTATTCAGTTGTGTTTGCCTATAGGGGGTCTTTTCGACATCATGCCTTTTGATAAATATAGAGGCAATGAAATGATAATTGATTTATAGATTTTTGAATTGATACTTTCATGATCCTAACCAACAATATTGTTGTTCGTTCAATCATCGAACTTTCATTCACATCCCGTCAAAACTTCTATTCAGTCACCTTCTTACTCTAACTGGGTGGTGGATACATGTGCCACTTGTGATGGTTATTTTCCCTGTATCACCTGTTCAACATCAACCATCCTGTTGAGGTGCTATTTAAATATAAAGCAGTCTTGGATAGTGTTACCTATCCTCTAGTTAAAAGGGATTTTTTGGATAATTATTGATGCTAACTTCACTTTGATTATAGGAATAGACTATCTTGAGAAGATAGTTTTATATTGTTGTAAGAAAATAGTATATAACCTATTTGTTTCGAATTTAATAAACATTGTTTCTTCATTCCTTAAATTGTGAGCTTCCTTGATCTCTCTTTACCTCATAATGAAGCCAATTTTGATGTTTTAGTTACTCAGTGGGAGGTATTGGGTGATGTGGATCATTATTGGGTTCTCTAGAAGTCAATAACACTGGTTTGAGTGTAATAGGGATAACCTCCACCTTTCCAGAACATTTCACCTATACAGTGTGACCATTTGAAGATTTATTCCCCATTCATCAAATGAAATATTCTAGACATCTAGTCATTTCTATAAACCCCTAGAATCTGACTAGATATTTAAACTGGATCAGCAATGTATACAGTTTATCACTGAGGTTCTCTATAAAAAGATCCAATATTTGATTTTGTGGGAGTGGAATGTTGATAAAGTACTTTTGACCATTCCATATATAAATAAATCTAGTTAACCTTTAAATTTCACACTATTTATAGTTCACAAGGTCAATTAACATCATATTTATTAGTGTAAATAAAATTTATAAAGTGGTGGTGAAGGTCTTCCCATTATGTAATGGAAACTACAGATAGGTTACTATATTATATGAAATCTAGTAACACCAGGGTCTCCATAATGTACCTTAATTTTTATCCCTCATTCTAGTCTCATGGGCCCATCATTAGGACACATCTATACATTAAGTGTAAGAGATGCTTCAATGGATCTCCTATTACATCAACTTTTGGGAAAATAAGACTCTGAAAATTGGTTAGAGGTGGAGTGGAATTCACCCATTATTATATAGCTTTCTTTTGTTATGTATTTAGGTAATCCCCCGTTACATGGCCTCCATTCAAGAAGTAAGAGGCTCAATGGTGTTGAAATGTTATAAGGGAAACATTTTTTATTTCCTCCTTTGAGTGATGGGAATAGGCAAGGCATGGTGTAGTTTCCTTTTATTAATATGCCGCAAACTTCCAACTCATCCAAGGATCGAGTGACAATCCAAATATGAGGGTGGTTGTTACCATAATGGAAGAAATATCTATGTTCCACAATCCATAAATTCATGTAGACCAGTTGTCTGGATGTATACCCATTTTTATGTATATAATCTACTATTTTAGGTAGATTAACTCCCTCACAGTGAGTGGAAGGAGAGGTAGGTTCTTCTTCTTGATAGTGATCCCTGATAGTAATATTTCCCTTATTTAACTCTTTATTGGGCCATGTGAGATTTAATATCCCAGCCTCACATTATGATAACTTCTATTCCACATAGATCACTTCAGACTCTCTTGGTGGCGAGTGGAATATAGCCATGCCTTTCTATTTATCTCTTGTGGAGTGACATCGTGTGGGGTGAAAAATATTCATATAGGGGTGCCAACATCTAGTTACTCCTCTAATTCTTGGTATGAATGTCCTCATTCTATGATTTAATATAACTCATATCCCGAGGTATTGTTTCTCCATTTCATTCCTTGCTATCCATGCCTTGATCTATGTAATCAACCAAATTGATGGTGACAACATTCAACATGGCATATCTGGATATGGAAATCATTTAATCATCATCCGAGTAGTAGAGTTACTATGCACTAATTTCTTCCCCTTTGATAATTACACTAATGTCTTCCTCTTTCCCACTTTTACTAATGGTCCATTTCATATTTTATCCTTTAAGGGGTTTGATATTCTACATCATGCATTCCATTAATTTTTGTCTATGAGAAGTGAGCTTGAGGGAATATCCAAATCTTCTCATACAACATACAATGAATGAAAGGTATGTGTCACATTGTGGTTGGAATTACTGGGTTGATATCTACCATAATGATTGGGTGATAGCTATTGGAAACCACTATATAGTCTTGAAGAGAATTATTTTCTTAGAAAAAATGGTAATAATACCCCCTTCCTTAAGGAACGAGTTAGATGTGTGACCACAATTGATGCTTCCTAATACTTATGAGGAATTCATGATTCTAGAGGTGGTGGTTGTGATAAAAATGCCCATATCCCTATGTAATGAGGTTTCCATGGATTCACCATCAATATTATGTGGACCTATTAAGGATTTGATGACCCCGAGGGGTGGAGAAGTGGTAAAAATTCACCCATATTTGTAGTCTAGGGTTTCTATTAGATGGATTCCATGATGGATGAAAATATTATCTTTTTAATTTTGTGAATTTTCACTTGACCCTGGTCTAAGTGTAGTGCTTACTTAGAATGTGAGCTACTTTACATATGGATATGTCTTATGGTATTATGCTTTGGCTCACTTGTATGAGTTGTGTTATGATTTTTTGAGTATAATCAATCTTTATACTACCAAATTAACATTCTCTCTAGTTATGATTATTTATTGCCTTAAAAATATGAGTATTTTGGTGGGTTAACAAACTTGCATGTGCATTGTTCAGACATGAGACCACTCATGTAGTTATGGAATTATAGGATTCCATCATCAGGAGACTTTGCAAAACGGGGGATGAAAAGAAGTGAAATGATCTATAATAACCATCTCTTCATATACATATATCTGATGAGTCTTGAATGATTATCATTTAGAGGTCCAGTAAGCTATTGGTATAAACTTATTGTAGGGTCTTGAAGTATTTTCTTAACCATGCACCCAGATCCAGAGATAACATAGAAGTGTTTATGTAATAGTGAATAATTTTAACTACCTAGAGATGATCCTTATCTGCCTAATAATGGAGGTGATTATCCTTTAACATGTGATGATTTTGACATAGGTTTTTGAATATGTAAGGAACTCATTCCCCTCTTAACACATCTAGGATAACAAGACTTGAAGTATCGATAGAAAAAATTATAATCATGGGATTTTACTCAACCAATTATTTCCATATATCCACGCCACCCTATTCTATAACAGATATTTATTCCCTTAATTTTTTAGACAATATAGTTCGTTTTTTTTGAAATGATGACACACCACCTATTGAAGGTAGGGATAGTGGTCACCACTCTGGGTCACATGCTAACTGAAGTGAGGTTCAAGTGGGATTTTATATGAAAAAATATACAGGTAGCTTCAATGTTTCATGAAACTCTCTATATAAGCGTTCCATAGAAAGGGTGGAATATCTTTTCTTATGTGAGATATCACCATGATGTGGTTGTCGATAAAAGATTTCATGGGTAGGATTCCTATAATCAATCTCCATGCTACCATGAGGAGGAATTCAGTGGTGTGTATGGACTTCTAGTCCATGTGAAGATTCTTAGAATCCTTAAGATGATATAGATATATTTCATATATCCTCAATGTTGTTAAAATTAATAATGGTGGGAATGTAAGCCTTATCCTATGTTGCAGTCGGAATATGTTGACCCACCTTTTGGGGGTGAGTAAGGACATGAACCTACTACATGGAGGTTGCAGAGTATACTGATGACTATCTCTTTTTTTCTCGGGGATATGTTCTAACTACTTGGATTCTTTTGGGGAATTTTGTAAATATTATGAACTACTGGTAGGAATATAGGTATGTATTTGGGTAGATTCTAGAATATATCATTCATCCTTGTAGAAAATTGAGATATGTTCCAAATTTTGATATTCATTCCCCTTATGAATATACTGATGAAACTATGGAATGAGAGAAGAGATATAGGCCTCCTTCTATATATACTATGAGGGATTTTGATATATAAATTCTTTGTCTAGAGTAGGAATATAAACCTTTCTCCAAGTAGTTTCTAGAAGTTTCTAGAAAGATGGTGAAATTTTATCAATGATATGGGACCACTATATGGTGACTACCAAAATATGTTGTTGAACCTTGGTTGGATTTTGAATATACATCTACTCCTGGTTTTCCTTTTCAATATTCCACTAAAATTATTTAACAAGAATATGTTCCTATACTATGTTGAATCTCAAATTTGATTGACAAACATGAGTCAGAAAAATGATATACTGCTAGTCCTATGCCTTGTCCTTTATTAAGATGTTTCTATAATCCTCCTGAACAAGATCAAGAATATTCACTTGATCTAGAGTTTCAATACGGTCATGTTTTAAATGATAATATTCTTCACTAGAAGTTATAATATGAGTATGTTGCAGTTCTTATATGATCTCCTGAATATTCCTATGAGAGGATGGTAGGTCACACTAATCACACACTATTTGGGTGAATTATTTTTTAATTTAGGACTCTATTATAAATTTAATTCATGTTCTTGAATATATTTTAGAACCTTATATAGGTTCATTTACCTTAATGATCTTAATAATTTTTTTAGACAATGCCAATGTAAATATCTATACATATCAACGATATCTTGTTGATGTGAAAATCTATTTGTATCATAGATTCTTTATCGATAACACGATATGTATATACTAGAGGTTCTCCATATTGTTACTATAACTACTTAGTGATGTTGTTTTATTATTCATTGCATTTTAAATCTTCACAGCTGAGATCTCATGAGTTTATCATCATTTAGGAAGGTTATTCATGTTTATGGTTTTAGTTTCACGACCCCCTCCCCCCAGTGGGTATCCTCCTAGATGAAAATGAAGATAGGGAAGTAATTACCCATGGGTATCGCCTCTGGTAGGCCTTGGGTTTGTGACTAGCACCGAGTGTACACAAACAACGTGGGAGCCATTACCATCTAATATGAATTTATGGATAAGAGATAAGATGAGATACACCAATCAAATCCATATAAATATTGAATAAGTAAACAATCCCAAGGTACATAAATGAAATTTATACAATGTAGGAACTAGATAAACAATAAAAAGTCCTTAGTAACCACTATGGCAGTGACCATGAACACAAAAAGCTCCTAGGGAAACTCCATTAGTCAGTTATGTTCCATCTAGGTCTACAACCTTTTGTTCCCATCATGATATTATTATTATATATATATATATATATGCATTAGGTTATCATAACATATATAATTGGTAGGTTAATCTTTAAAACATATCATGAAAATGTGAAATATAAAAACTAAATCTAAAAAAACAATCCAATGGAACAACTAGGCACCTAAATTAGGTAATCAATATTACCAACCTCACCATGGTTCAATCACCAAATATCACATATAAGTAATGATATAATATTAAATCATACATAAATGTGAACTTACCCCACTACCACATCCTCATTGGTTTGTCACTCTTTCGCTAATATCACACGTCTTGATATAACTCTATCAAATATGAACCACATGTCAAAGGAAAATGTAACAAGTAATCTAAACCCTATGTGGTAAAAAACTTCATCATCTTCATCCTCATCTCAATATAGTAACCTAAAGTTTTTCCAAAAAACACCACAACCCATATTTCATGTATTATACCTCAATCCATCATAATAAATACACAACATACCCATAATATACTTCATGATACTATATCCTGAGATACATGTGTGTGAGATAACCAAAATAAATTACATCCATCTATACATATATACAATAAGGGATCCATTATGCATACTAGAATATAATGCAACCTGGAGAAGAGATCGGGGTCGAGGGGGTAGTCAACCATCTATCATCACTAACTTGGATGTTAGGGAAAACACCCACCAAAGTCCACTGGGAATCAATCTCTCCATTGACATGGGTTTGGTAGTGTATGAAATAAAATAAAATAAATATATATATATATATAAATGAATCACTAATCAAAATAAGGGAAACTACCTATCATTATACATAACTATTTAAATCGTGTCTTATACACCTAGTTTTGAATGATAATTACTAAATATCCCATAAGGGAAAAACCATCAATATTCAGTTATTAATTAATTGCTTATAATTTTGTAGTAAAACATTAATCCTCCAAATCTAGAATCTTTGAAAACATAATATTATATTGATAAAATATTCTATTCAAGGATATCATCATATTCTAATAATTTTTAAGAAACAACCCCATTCTTAAATTTATTCAAATATTAGTTCATAAATTTTATGAATATGAAGGTATTCTAGGATCCATCTATGAAAATTCCCTCAAAATATAAGAATTAAGTCAGTGTTAATGAAATAAACTACATAAATTATTTTAGAACCAAAATAAAAAATATCATGTCAACCTATATATATTGAAAACATCAAGAAGATCACTAATTTATAAACCCATGTCTGAATGGGATTTCAAAATTAAAGGCGTCTTTTATGTTTTTGAACAGGTGGTCAGGAAATTTTAGAACCAGAGTTTAAAACCGAGTTCTTATACTTGTAATAACTTAAGAGAGGTGTTTTACACATGAAAAAAAGAATCAATAATCATTTTAAGGGTTTCAAGGAGCCTCAATGGTAGTTGGGTGGTTGCTACAACCAATACTGTATTAGTTCCATCAACTAGATTGTTTTCCTCAACGGATAAACAATGGGATTTTTAAGCGTAGAAATTACAATTTTCCCCTCTATTATATAGAGGGGGAATCCTCCTCTTCCTCCCATTTTCTTTCATGTGTCTAAGGGGCCTTCCCCATTTCCCCCTAGTATCACTAGTGAGGGGTGTTCTTCTTGGTACTTTTCAACAATAACATGAACTATAGATCTCCCCTTCACATCCCATCAATTCTCCTCCTATTTCCATTGATTCTATCATTATTCCTATTTTGGTCATAAATATTGACATCATCAAAGTATGGTTAAATAAATCACTGGGGTTGGGGTTCTCATATAGTATAGGGAGAGAATATCCCAAAAATATTTCTTCCCAATGCCACTCATCGAAATGTCAAAGGAACATCACGTCGTGTATTTTTCTTTAGTTTTTTGTAAAAGTTGTAATTTTTCCAATGATGAAATGGGCACTGTAGTTTGAGTTTTTCACTTGTATGGGGATTGGGGGTATTCTAAGGGCATCCATCATCACATTTCTTAAATCTCTAATGGTTGACGGAAACCTGGTGAGTTATCCTTCATTATCTATTTTGTAATTAAATTAATTAATTGATTATAAATGTTAAAAATAATTAATTAAGGATTTTGGTGTGATTTAGGGGCCAAAGATGTTGGGTTAATCTTAGATGATATAGGAAAAGAACAAATGATCCTAAACAATCACTGGTTTCTACTACTATCCCTCAAGAATTCTTCAAAAAGCTTTGTATGAGGTTGGTGGTTTGTCTTACTTTTTCCTTAGGTATATTGCTTCTGCATATATGTGATTTGATGTGATTGGGTTTCTCCACTGATGGAGGGAGACCCAGTATTAAAATTTTAAGACAATTAAAAGGATTAAAACTCCTAATACATAAATTTACTATTTACAAATACATTAAGTGGATTAATCTATTCGTGGATTGATGGTCCAATGATAGGGAAAAATCCTTTTGTCAGCTACCTTAGGCCACGAACATACCATAAACCATCTACATAATTTAAAATAGACCACAATGTGGAAACATAAATTAGAAATGGTTGAGAGATATCCTATAGACCTAGACCAATGTAACATTATGACCCCATTGAAGAGGATAGTACTTTGAACTGGTATGTTCAGACTTAGGTGTTGTTCAAGACACGCTGAAAAACTTCCAAATTTTATTAAGACATTAAAGGCCCAGATGTATTGATGGGTACATCCTAAGGGTATTATTACTCTTAAACATAGGATTATTTATCGAGCTAGTACTTAGATGGGACTCCGATCATGGTAATTCCCTGAAAAGGGAGTGTTGGGAATGAGTAGTGATGATTAAGGGTGTCACTAGAATGCATGAATAAAGAAACACGACCATTAAAGACATAGACCTAATAAGATGGATTATGGAATACATAAAACCTTATGGATTCAATAAAAGTATCAATTCATTCATAAGTTAAATTTTAATTGATTACACATAGAAATTATAAACGAATTTATCGTTGTTGAGGGATGATCCTCACTTAACAACTTATATGGTCAGGTGATAAGGTCTCCTAGGACCCAACCCTACCTATCTATTGTGTTGGATGTCATTTGTGACTAATCCATGAATATGAAAAATCATTTTGATGTAAATGGTTATGAATATATGAATAATTTTAATTGGTTATATTGGGTTATGAAAATAAGTATATATATATAAAGATGTATGATATATATATAGGTATCCATATCTTAATTAACTATGATAATAATATAACTATACCTTAATGTTTCAGATGAAGGTAATTGATTATTGTAAAGTTTTAGATTACTGGTAAGATGAATTCTCAATATTCGATGCTACCATTATCAGAATTGCTAGGGTCACTAGGACTGTAATGCCTCAAAATCCAGGTGATCTCAAGATCCAATATTTGGTATGAGCATTACCATAATTCCTATAGTCTTTATGATTTCTCTCTGCACTAGAAAAAGAGAGCATGTTGTCAAGTGATCCTCAAAAACCCCGGTTAGTTAGCATATCACGAATTATGTCCTGCTCTCTATAATCTAGATAATGCAATAGGTTTTTAGGTAGATGATATTCCCACAAGAGAAATATAAAAAATACAACCCTGATATTTAAGGCAATCACCTAAATTTATTATTAGGATAATCCCTAGGATTGGGGGGACTCACTATGATTTAATTGTTGAGAGTTATCAGGGAATAGTTCGTAGAGATTATGAATGATGGATGTTGAGTTTCCATCTTAGATCAAGATAGAATTATAGAAACACAACCAAAGGTTTGTCCCCTTAGTATATAATACCAGTTTCCAATGTATTGATTTCATATGGATTAAGACATAAGAATCCAACATTGGTATTGAATAGGGAATTTTGAAATGTCATCTAGGTTCAATGGGTTATTACTCACTTGATTTGTAGTACTTTGATTCTTAATATCCTACTCAGTGCCTTATTTGTAAGATGTACTACTGATACATGGAATTATAACTTATTTTTAGTGGGAATGAGGATGGGTGAACCTAGGACAAGGACTTGTATCCCCTTTATTGTTGTAGCTTGCATAGAAAAATTTCAAGTTCTAGTTGATGTAGGTATGGTCATACCTAGGTCTCAAACAAAACTGAGGTATGAAATTGGCCATTTAATTTAATTTTAGTAGTTTCATATTATAATAATTCAATTTATTAGTTTATATACATATACACTGATTTTAATAACTATATATGGGTCCTCTTTGGTGGTTCCCTACTGAGTTTTATATTCACACCCTACTTCGCCCCTATTACACTTGGGTACTCCAACGTACATCCACCTGGTTGATGGAATAGGTTGGGTTGAGGCAAATAATTGATTGATAGATAGTCATGTATATATATCTTGGTATGAGGTACCAATTGGGATGTTATGGAGGAAGTGTTTTATTTTCTATTATTCTAGTATGTATATGTATTCATTCCATTGGTTGGTCTGTATATGTATAGAAGGGATGTTTGGGTATTTACCACGTTTTATTTTTTATATTTGATTATATTTATCTATTTATGACTTATATTATTTGATATATATCATGTTTAGTTTTTTTTTTGAATTTTTATTACTCTAATAAGAGGGAATAGTCTCCCAATAGTAATACCATAAGCCCTCACTACTAGTTGAGAACCTCTGGTTTATGGGGAGGCATGAATGAGGCCATACAGGGACCCTACCCAGTTATTGTTCATAGTATCCTAGTTGGGACACAAAAAATTAGTATTAGATATGTTACATTCATGTTGTACTACTATTTGGGACATGTTAAACATGAGTATAAGGAATGTGTTAGATCCTATGACAGATATTGGACTGGTGTTTCAAGAACAATTTTTCGGTTAAGAATCCATGGTTACCAGGGATATGGGATTGCTATTTCAGTTTGGGATGTTATAGTTTTAAGGTTTGGTGTCCTGAGAACGAACTTTTTTTGTACTTTGATTGCATGAATGTTTACTTATTATATATTTCTCATTGTTCTACATAACTAAAATATAATATTTTCCCGGAATATTTGTTGCATTGATAAGGTCATGGAAGATCCCCACTATGATGAGAACATTGAAATGATATAACAATATTATTAAATAAAGATCTACGGTTGTATGCCATACTATGATTGGACACATAGTATACAGACCGTCATGTACGAGTACTCATAAGAAGACGAGACTCTCTCTCATGGAGTTCGCACTTGGTAATCTCCAAGATGGGATATTATGAGAACAAACCCGCCAATAGATATTTTTCATGTCTTGGTGTCATCAGATATTGCTATCTACGAGCGTGTGTAATGGTCCTTAGACTAGAAGATGATCATTAACTCATGTCATGACTCGCGCACTTTGATTTACTGACGAAAACCATCACGCAGACAGTTAGCGGGAAGTAGGGTACGTTGGGTGCGTCACGAGTGACATTTTGTTAATGGATAAGTCGAGGAAGGATTTTTCCCTTCCATTTATGGAAGTTGATATCTCATCCCTTTGATTGAAATAGAACTGTCACATTAAATTCCATGGCCATGGTGTGAACGACGAGTTTATTTCAGGTAGTCAAAGAACGACGGATCAAGCATATAGGTTTATGTCACTTCCATGAAGCCTACTTGATGAGATATCGAGACAAAGGGATTATATTACACAGTAAGCATTCTTTTGAGGTGATACGTCAATACGGAGTCAACTTCTTTCTCTTGGGTGCCTTGACCCGTTTCTAGACAATAATCTTGGATTTTAGGCAAGCCCGCCTAATGCCAATGAGAAAGAGGCCTAGAGTGTCACACAGTAAGTGTATTCTAGTATCTCAAGTAGAATAAAGATTATTCCCTTATGTGGTTTAATAATTATTCATGTAATCCTAAATTGTTTTAATGATAGAGGAAGAAGGAAGTGAAAAAACAAGATATACATGCCATGTATCAAAGATTACACGCCGTGTAGTTTTTCATGGAAAACAAGTACGCGCCTTGTATAAAAAATTACACGCCGTGTAGTTTTCTTTATGGAAAGGAAATGAATAAATGAAAACAAGATACACACGCCGTGTATATTGAATGTACACGCCGTGTAGTTTTCAATGAAAAACAAGTACACACTGTGTATTTATTAATAAATTACATGTAGTTTTTCTACTCGGGATTTTGAGGATATAATATTGTTTTTAAATGATATTTATTATAATCAGCATGTGCGCATGTCAAGGAATTAATTATTCTACATGGGGGTTTTAAATAAGATTCAATGAAATAAATAAAACGCGTAACACGTTTTTTTATTGTCATAACTCTACAACCACAAACCTGATTATAAATATCCTCACAACCCTAACTCTTTTCCAACCCCGTGTGAGACACAATAATTCTAGAGAATTATTTCAAGGCCGAAATAACCTCTTCCTCTAAGAATGCTCTCATGACCGAGAGAGGTCCTCTTCCATCTGATCAAGATGATCTAAGGCGGACAATTCAGGAAAAGTCTTCTCTACTATAGCACATGGATAATCCTTTGACAACGTCCAAATATACAAGGTACACGTGTGGATCACCGCTAGTGGGAGTCTACACTTGGCTTCTGCGATGCAACAACGGATCACATCAACAACGTGATCAAGAATATCAATTAAGAAAGAACATCAAAAATGTATTTCTTTATAATTAATTAAATTAATTATAATAAACCTGTAACGATCCTTGTTTGTGGTTCCGGGACAAACCTTATTCTTTGTCTTTTTCTATAATTCGATCCGTGGAGACTGGCATTTATCATCCTATTGTTCCCAGATTTATCATTGCTAATGACAACAAGCCAAGTGGGCACATCCACCCATGCTCTTCTGCTGTGCTCGGAACCTTCAATAGTTGTATATGATATCTTCATTAAGTGATGCACATGTGGTTTGGGTTTTATGAATTATCATTTATTTTTGGATTGTGTCCCATTATTAAGAGTCTAGTGATTTATTTTTACTCTTGGAATGCACTACCAAGATAAATATTCACATGTATCTTATTTAGAATATAGGTTCATAAGAAATATGAATTTTTATGAGTGATTTATATTATTGAGGATGAGGATAACTATTTAATGTGTCAAAAAAATCTAAATGGTGTTTTTTGATATAGGTTGATGAATGTATTCTACACAGTTGGACTATCTTGTTTAAATTCTTCTATGGAAATAAATATGGATTATTACTAGAAATTACATGAATTGGTGATGATATAGTCCCTTTTATATAGGAGATTTAGTGACACTTATTAGGTCAGAATAAGTATTTGGTGCCTCATTAGTTACTTTGGTAGGTCGCTATGGGAATTCGATACCTTATAGATGGATCATTAATAAAACCATGTAGGCCCTTGGTGTTCTTGTCTTGACCCTAGTATGATAGAATAATAATTGAATGAAGTTATGTTTACCGTTATTGGTTGATTTGAATAATTATTTCCTTTACAGTAGACCCTTGATTGGAATATCCTTTTCATGGGTGTTTAAGTAAAAAGTCATAAAATCATACCTATTGTTTTTCCCTCTATATGGATAAAAAATATCACTTAACTATCCTTCAATATGGTTTTCTAATTGCATCATCTAGTGTGATAATTATGGGTACCTTAATGGATTATGGTGAACTAGAACATCGAGGGTGTACCACCATATATAGATACCTGATGAGGGTCATTTCATCCTATTTTTAATGTTCTCATGATAACCTTCCATAGAGAAACCCCACATTAGGGTTCTTGGATAGGATTGGTTCATGGTAGGATGTTTCTTGGTAATTTATGCCTTAAATGATTTGGGTATTAGAATTCTCACATAAATTAATAGATTATTAATGGTTTGTACTTAAATATTTTGTCAATTAAAACATATATGGTTTTACTCTATATAATGGAATTGGAAACCTATATAATTGATCCCATGTAAGTATGATTTGACCCCCCATGTAAATATTATTGTTTTCTATCTTCATAATAACCTCATTTAGAGTGGCTTGACAAGAATTTTAGGTTCTAATTAATAGTAAACATGGGAAAAAGGATGTTTCATGCACATTATAAGTAAAATTGGATGTGACCAATATGTGGGAGAATTATGGACTAGGTTATTGGAACATGTGACCCTTTACAGGAATTGACTAGTAGGGGTAGGTGTGAGACTAGAGGCCCTTAATTTCAGATCTATCCTTAGTAAATGATGTTCATGATCGAGGGTGACCCATTATAAGGGTTTTGTAGGGTTTGTGTCTCTTTTTTAGATGGAAGTATATATATGTGATTTTTTCTATGAGACCAATGCATGGGAGGTTCTTAGGTTTAAGATGAATTCATGGTGATGCCTTCGGTTACTGAGGAAGCACATAAATTGTTTGTGTAATGATACTAGTTTTGACAGACAAGACCATTTGGGTTCTTGATCATATTGACCCGTAGGTGTGTTCTTAGTAGTGTTGTTAGAGTGAAGGTGGATTATCATAAATTAAATGAAATTAGGTGGTTAATATATGTGTAGATAAGGATGAAAATATTCATAACAAGGATGGTCACCTACAGTACTAAAATGAAACCATGAGGTAGGTGGTGGTTTTTTTGATGAATCATGGAACATGTATGATGCCAGATTTTGAAAAGATGTTCCTAGAGTGTTCCTGGCATGTCAATAACAATGTGAAATGAAGAATTGTTAGAATGGATTGGTAATTTTTGACTCATAGGTGTTTGATTTCGGTGTTGGAATTAGGGATGATTATGATTAGGTCGAGGATTGAAAGATATTTTATGGGTTGTTTATGGGCCTAGTGGTTAAAGAACTAGACAAGTGTGGTTTTTGGGGGAGCTTCATGTGGGATTTGCAGTTAACCTGTCAGAAATTAACTCAAGTAGTAGTAGAAGATAAAACATTTAGCGAGGAATACACCTAACAAAACTATTTTACACCTATATGTTTTAATAAAAAACACATTTTTTTCAATTTTTTGATTAATCATTCTTGAATTTTTCATTTTAGAAAACAATTGCTAAGGATATAATATTTTAATTAAAATGAGATAAAGGGGAATATATGATCTATATCTACATCAATATAATACTTATATTGATGTGGGATAACCATATGTGACTCAAAGGATTGAAAATGAACAAATAGGCTAAAATAGATATTAACATGTTGGAAAACATTCATTCACATCATAAATTCTCAATTCACGATGTGAAAATGAAGCATAATCATGTGGAACGGTTCTAGAAATGAAATCTTTTTGCCAGATTATAGACTCTACATTTCAATGTGAGAAACATATATCATGACTTGAATAATTCTATCTAGACCTAGATATGTCTATTTTTAATATAACTTTTGATTAGTGAAATTATTTTGGTTGTGAAACCCCCTAGTAACCCATGTATTTACCTGGAATGGATCTATTTCTACATTTACGGCATCCCAAGTGTGATCTATTACTATAAGTCGAATATGAGGTGGGATTTAGAAGAGGATCACTCAATGAGTGGCTGCTTTGGATGATGATATGTTGCTACTTTATTTTTCCATTTTCTCTATTTTCATTTCTCTCATTCATGAGATTCCTTCCTTCTCCTGCATCATCTCATTTAACATTCACATAGAGGTGGTAATATCTTTCAGTGATTGGGAAAGGGGGATTCAAGATAAAATTTTCCATGCTTGAGTTTTTATGGATAATTAAATAAAATCCATTCTTTCCTCTATCGTATGGTTTCAATTTTCTATTTCCAGTTTTTAATATATAATGTGATTGTATTAGGTTTAGAATTTTTTAATATTAATTTCTGTATTCAGTGATACATAATCTCCTTCTTCCTAATCCTATTCAGTATATAATAGAACAAACTTTGGTTATGTGGTGAGTTCTCAATGATCATAAAAAATTGTGTGGAGTTGTAGTTGTAAATTTTTTTTATTTGGGTATGGAATTACCTGATTGGGTATTGAACTAATAAATAAACAGTAACTACTACAACAATAGCACATATAATAAGGAAATTAGACCATCATGAGATTTCAGTTAGGGATATTCTCAAAAATAAACATCTGGACAAGGGAGAGAGATGAATCACTCTCTTACCAAACATTAGAAAAATATTAAACGTTTTGGAAACTATGATATCCCAAAAATAGTTATGGCTAAGACATAACCAATAAAACATTTATTAAGCTTTTTTTAAATCAATCAATTTAGACTATGTTTTAAATTTAAATTTCTCAAAACCAAATAAAAATAAAATTTCTCAAAATAACTAAAAAGAGAAAATCAAGTTTTGTGAGTAGTCAACTTCAGGAGACTACCCAGGGTTAACCACTTTAATATACATTGGAAACTAATTTTTTTCCATGCCCTATGAAAAGGAATACATCAAATTTGATGGTATTGACAAGGGGGAAGTTCCTAAAACAAATTATTTCTATCATTGAATGAATAATAGTTTGAATAAATATTTAAATTATTTGAAATAGAAAATTGAAAGAACACTAATGAAATTAATGAAAATAAACTAAAAAGTATAATTTAAAAAATAAACCTTTCATTTTTAAGTGGAACTCTCATAGTTCCCTCTGATCCTGAAAAAATGGATAGAAATTCAAACAAAACCCAAAGAGATATATACACACCACAATTCAATGTCAAAATAAATAAACTAGCAATTACTGTATTTCAAAAATATTTTGAATTGTGAATTAAAATAATTCAAGTTCTTCCAAAATTTCATGCCATTTTAGATAAATTCCGAAATAGGATATCTAAGAATTCACAAAGATCCTATCTAGATTCATGCCTTTAGGAGTCAGGGAAGCAAAAGTCAAGTGAAGGGAATTCCATTTTTCACCTGAAAATGTAAAAATGATTGGTTTTATAGCCTTCCACTAGGTAAAGTCAACAACTTAGAGGATATCAATAAGTGATTCATGAATATTTTATTTCCCATATCCGTAAGAAAAAAAACCAAGAATGTAAACTACGTTATTCAGTAGTCAACTATAGAGACTCTTAATGAATACTATGAGAGGTTCAAGAATCTCTATGCCTATAGCCCACATCAAACTATAGGGGAACATCGATTCAACATTTTTTTATAATAATGACCACATGAAAATGAAATAAATATATTCAACACCTCATCTAGAGGATACCTGATCATTAAATCACTAGATGATTCCAGAGGTCGAATTTAGAAGATTTATTAGAACTCACAAAAATTCAATAATCAAGGTAAATGTACAAGATGTATCCATGGGGTAAAAACTTATAATTCATCATCTTTACTTGAAATAATTTTTTTGAACTGACTATTCTGTTGCGAAAATTGGTCTTGAAAGAAGAAAATGAGAACAATAACCCATTTAAGGTACGTAATATGTGTGTTTCACCAAATAATTTTACGTACTAGTGCCCTAATGATTAAGGGACATAAAGCTGCACCACATCCTTTTATCCTTGACAAATAATGTAGAATAAACCCTAAAAACATCAAGAGATATATGTATATAAAAACTAATAAAATAATTATAATCCCTTCTATCAAAACTAATTGCCACAAAATTCTCTTTAAAAGTAATAGAAATACCCGAAACCACCTATATTTCTATAATACTACAATCATAATTTCTTGTAGTAGGCTATTAAAAAATCTCATTCGAGAAAAATAGTTATGAAAATCCATTAACAAGTTCTCAATAAAACCTCTAATGATCAAAGATTATAGATATGAATAACATAATTAAATTTTTTTAAGGTAAATTTGAAAGTCTCTTGGATATGATAACTAAGTGTCCATAGAAATGTCCAACTGAAACATTCTTGAACCCTAAGGAAAATATCAATATAATTATAAATAAAGTGGAAACGAGCTTCATCCATATCAACAAAGTAATACTAAATATTATTAGTAGAATTTTGAAGATCAAACCATCCACCCAAGAGAGGTGAACAAGAAGAAAGAATAATAAATAACAAGGTTTTGGAAATAAAGGCAAATAACAACATTGATAAAACAAAAAAGGGAAAATAAGGACATTTCCACACCATTTTCCACGTAAAACTTTATGTTTTATGAAATATTTTTTCAGAATAAATTTAATTTATTTGATATCTTGTGTTACACGCAACAATGAGTTTTAATGAACCACAATATATTATTAACATTATTTTTTAAAAATAACTATTCTAACCTAGTCATTATACAAGGTGTTATGAGCATAAATAACCACATTTTTAAAATTAAGTATGATAGTGTTATGTAAAGAAAACATGATGATAAAAAAGTACTTAATTTTTAGAAAATCCTTTATATGATTCAAAAATACATTTTCTCAAAAAAATATTTTTATGGATTTTTGTGAAAAGATAATAAATGTAATTTCTTTCCAATTTTAAGAAATTTATTTTTAAAAAGTAAAATTAATTTTTTAAATAATAATAAAAAAATATCTTATAGTGAATTTTCGATAATTTTCTTAAAAGATTAATTTTTCAGTGAACAGTGAAAAATACTTATTTTTATTAAAAACTACCTTTTATTTTAAAGCATTTACAAGTTTAATTTGGTTTTAAGATAGTTCTAGAAGTAACATGAGATAAATTATAATATAATTCATCTAATTTTGTTCAATTAAATCAATTTCATATTGAAGTTTTATATGAAATCTTTTCATACTGTCAAAAATATTTCATTGGAAAACATCTTTTTCGTTACATCCATGAGTTTAATTATAAATTAAATTCTACCTCATATATGTGTTTAATTAGTTATAATAGATACCATATTTGGAATCATAATAATTATCATTATTTAATTATACCGAATTAATTTTTTCTCATAATGAATAGTGAAAATAGTTAAAACTAATTACCTTGGTAAAGGTTAAATGAGTATACTGGGGGCTAAACTAAATATATAAGTGTGAAAATGACCTAAAGACATATCCAATTCCTTTTTTATAGACATATTTAGACCTTATACCTTATAATATTCAATAATGGGAATTTTTTTATCTTTTTTAAATATGTAAAATATGGGTATAACTTTTTCTTTTCAAAAATTCCAAATATGTCTTCTCGCCCACTTATAAAAGGGCCCCCTATCCTATCCTATTAAAAATTACAAAGCATTTTTTTATCATCCAATTTATACTCAAGTACGATTATTAAATCCATACCCATGTTACATTGTAATTATTTTGATTAGTAAACCCTCTTTTGAAGGATAATCTTTCAAACCTAAGGAGGTCTTCCGAAGAAGAGGCATAATTTTTAACCATTTATTTTTATTTTATGTCTTATTCCGTATCCTTTATATATTCATAAACTATGATAATATAATATAATATGTATATTTTATATACTTATATTTTATAATGATAATGGAATAACCTATGTCCTCATCCTCCTTAATCAAATAGGAAATAGAAATGTCAATTGTGTGTAAAGTGGACTACCGCCTCACTAACCGATGTGATTTGTTTCTCATCAGCACCTATTAACACTAAATATAATGAACTAAATAATTTTTATTTATTATATTTATGGAATATTTTTTCTCCTATAATTATAATATCACATCTACCTTCTTACATTTTTATATTTTGGAAAATGACAACGTCGCTCGTGCATACGTATGGACTACCACATCCATGTGGAGATATGATTCATTTTTCATTTTATATTGAAATGGATGTGAATAAAGAAATATTTAATTAATATAAATTATATCTATGACCTAAAAATTACTCTAAAAATGAGACATATTATTTACCATTCTTTAATTCCATTCGTCGAGAAAATGTAAACAACGTTCATGCGTACGCATGACCTACCATCTCCATGAACAGTGTAATTCATTTTCTGTCTCTAAATTTTATGGATTACTCTAAATAAATATAAAATTAATATATAATATATTTATATTATTGTTAAAATTTGGTATATTATGTAACCATGATCAAATTTAAATTACCAAAAATAACCAACAAAAACATACCTGAAAAAATGAAGTAATTTGTACCTAAACAAGATTTTAACAAGGAATAGTTAAAAAATGGGTAGTAAATGGTCATAAGTAAATAATATATATTATGATATATATGATTATGGTTATATAATATATTTAAAATAAACATATATTTATTATACATGTGTTTTGAACATGTATGAATAAAGTTGAGATATGTGGTAATGGATATTCGTCTCACATTTATTTTTGTGGGACCCAGGACATGTTCACAACATGTTTCTTTTGGGTGGGGTATATACTTGAAAATAAATATTTAATGATGATTATTATTAAAATTTTTCATAAACATAACCATATATATTTATTTCTTTCATGGGGAATATAATTCAAATTTTACCAAAGTGTAAGGGGTTTTACATTGAAATCTTATTATACATCGGTATTATTTATGATCATGTTTTTGATAATGAAATATTTTGACATATCTCTCAAGAAACTCATTAATTATATTCACCTATTATTATTTATAGAGAATAAATTTCTTCCATTTTATTTTCTCTCTTTAATCACTAAATATTTTGAAATAATTTTTTTTTTAAAAATCATCTTTATTTCTCTCTTTAGTCGAAAATCATTTCTCTTCCATTTCAATGTTTCATTAAAATGTTTTAATGAATATTTTTAGTATTATATGAAGAGTTTTTAATGAAATTTTCCCATTGTTTTAATTTTTAAAAGATGGTTTAAATGTAATATTCTTATCATTCTTTGAAATAAGATACTTTTTAATTTCTATTAGAAATGTGGAAGAAATATATTAACATGTACGACATCAATGGTATTTTTCAGTCTCATGAAAAATCAGTGATGTATAGCTTCCATTAAATGTTTCTAAAGTTGTTTTAAAATAAAATTATTTACTTAATATTTGTAAAATTTTCATATTTTATAGAAGGTATTTCAAAATGGAATGGACATTTTCCTCAAGAATGTTAGAACATTATTTTTATATAATTTCTATTAATCCTCAGAAACAAAATCCATTTGTGTTGATTTTATTTTACTAGGGATATGAACTAATGGAGCCATCATTATTTAGTCTCTGTATGGTTTTTTATTATGATGAAAATATGTATATGAAACCCATCTCTTTACCATGGGTTATACTATGATGAAGTGTTTATGAAACCCGTTTCCTTTTAATATATTACGATATGATGAATATTTTATGATGTTGTGGTGAAAAAATATATGAATGAAGTGATGCGTGGGACCTATATCTCTCTACAATGAATTGGGTAATGATTAATGCCCTGTGAGATCATGGGGTACACTAGAGGTTATCCCAATCCCAAAAGAGGATACACAAGAGGTTATCCTAATCCCAAAAGATGCCACATATGAGGTTATCCCAAGAAAAAAAGAAGGTACGTAAGAGGTCACCCAATCCCAAAAGAGTCTATATGAGAGGTTATTGAAATCCTAAAATAGGTTACATTGGAGTTTATCCCAATCCTGAAGGAGGTTGATAGTTGGTTAGCCCAACCCTAACATATTATGATTGTCTTGGTGGGTACACTTAACAAAATATTTTCTATTCTTATGTGTGTTCCATAAATCTACTTTATTCCAATACAATATTATCATGGATAATTTTGTTTCATTAAATTATGATTTATATCCTATGAATTTTATATATTTATTACATGACTCATGTTAATGATCTATAATACACAAGAAATGGTTTTCAAATGTTATTCTCATGTTCAGATTCTTATATGCTCTTGATATATTGATATCTATCATGTTTTCCCTTACTGATAAAATGAGGTCATCAATTATTATGGTTAATTTCCCCATGTTATAAATAAAGGTATTATATATGATATGTATATAAAGGGTTCTAGTTATAAAGAACACAGAGTGATATGTTGTAGTTAACTTATGGAACATTTGTTTATGCATCCATGTTTCAAAAGCTAGTAGTCCTAAACAATTATATCTTGGATATTTATGTTATGAAATGAATATTCATATATTAATATGCAAATGTTTTTTATGAAAATGTCTTGGAATTTTGTTGAAGGATAGAGCGAGTGTTTTTCAAGAAATTACACCCCTTTCTGTATAATACAAGTGGATGTGGATCTTTAATAGTTGTACCTGGGGGTAATAAATCTGAAAAAAGGAACATTGTGATTTGAATTGATCATTAATTGGTGCATGATAGTGGGACTTGTTGAACTCCTATTTTTATACTCTTAGGGGGTATTCTTTGGAAATTCACAAAATCATTAAAAATAATTAGGAATTATTTGAATAGTCTATAGTGTAAAAACACGACTTAACGTTGAATTTTTAATATTTTAATTCTGATTTTTAAATTATGTCTATATATGTGGAATTAAAAATATTCTTTTCTACATCATATTTTGGATAAGCGACGCCAAAAACCTAGAGATTTTTTTCAATGTTTCGGCATCGGTTTTGATAAACACAAACACCGAAAGATAAATTGTTTTATATAAAATTTTGAATATTACACCCCAAAAAAAAGAATAATCCCTATAATATAAAAAAACTATAAAAGAATTAAACAACATGTATCATTGAATAAAAATATAAAAATTAAAATACTTTCAACAAGTTAACCAAAAAATTATCTATGCATTTGTATTATAAAGTGGAACTAACAAAATACCTAAAATATACAACATGATCATTTTCGGTTGATGTTGAAGCATTATTTTAAGATAATTATGTTCAAACACATATTATAACAAAAGAATTCGTTTTTGAACACTTATTATTAGGAAAATGTAATTCTAATAAAAAACATAAAATATATACACCTTAAATCATAATCATACATAACAAATAGTTCACAAATAATGATCAGAGATTGGTAAGTTCATCTTTCGTATAAGACTCGACATCATTGAATGTCAACAAGAACATTGAATGATATAAAATTAAAAAACAATGTACCATGATAGAAAATATAAAATGATTAATATAACTAACCTTATCAAATTCAGTAGTTATACAAGTTTTGATCATATCATACATGAACCGTAGAACATGATAACCACATTCTACATATCCTTGTTGATGATGAAACTGGGGTTATAAAACAACAAATTGATAATAAAAAATAACACACACACACACACATATATATATATCTATATATATATATATCAAAATTAGAACAATATCCAAGATGAGAAATAATTACTGTTACTGTCACATATTAGAATGTATTTGGGTTCTTTATAAACAAGTTATATTTGATAATTTTTTTCCATGAGCTATATTTTAATATATTTTATCTAATAATACATGTATATACTACAAGAATTAAATATTATAAAATAATAAAAAATAATAAAACATATTTTTCTAAAAAGGTGTTATATTTTTTATGAACATCACCTAATAAAGAGAAAAACCAATATAACGTGCATTCACATTAGGATAGTTGAATTATTATAACTATAAAAATAATATGTAATAACTCATCTCCATGATAAAGTGATAGTTTTGGTAAATGTGTAATTCCACATTTACCAAATCGAGAAACTGATTTATTAATAGTGAAAACAGAAGACTCCACCGATGAGGTCTCATTAGTAGTCATACAACTATTTTTTGTAAATTAAAAGTTTCTTCAAATAAATAATTATATTATGTGTTATTTAATAATATGAAAAAATTCAAATACCTCTGTAAATATTTCTCTATCTCTATATCTTTAACTATCTTTGAAATATAAAAATGTAATGAAATTCTTGTCTAGCTACATATAATTAGACAAAAAAATAATTAGAAAACATAAAAATGGAAATATGTGTGTAAAAAAGGTACACATATGTGTACATTTAATAAAAATAATGATTTTATTATTCTTAACTAAAAAAATATACAAGGTTAACTATTAAATATAAACATTACTTTGAAAATGATAGAAACATTTATAAATCTAAATATCAATTTTCAAAAAATAATTCTCATATGCATAACTTTAACCAAAATATAATAATGTACATATGGTATTTCAATGAAAGATGTTTTAACTATAACCATAGAATATCAAAATTTAGCACAAGAAATAATATAAATAATGAAATTAAGTTATTAAATATCAATTATTTATTAAATAATATAGTTCTTTCATGTATACATTTCAAAAAAGAAATATAATTTAAATAATTAACATATTAATTAGGAGAGAATTTTAGTGTTTTCCCACATCCCTTTAGTAAGAAAATTTCATAATGCATGCACTATATCTACATTATAGTGATTGTTATCCAAAAATTGTATAATAAATGAAGAATAATCATATAAGTCAATAACATTATCACCATACTCATCATCCATGTGGATTATTTTCCCTTGTAAAATTATGGACCACTGATCATTTGATGGATCAACAACATGAAATATTTTATTTGTATGTGTGTCCATGATAAATAGTTCCTCATTGCAGTTATTGTTTTTTCAAATCAACGAGTTTAAACCCATATTCATCACATTTCACACCATTATTACTTGAAAACTAATTAAACTTAAACATGATGACTTGAAATTTAATATTATAAATTTCACATATGTCTTCAATAACTCCAAAATATGGAGTTGATGCAGAAATTGGGTTTTTATATTTTTTCACTTGAAAAATACAATGCTTCAGTGACGACCATTATACCACTATTTTGAATGGTACTATTATCATCCAGATATTTTTATAAAATCAATACCCATTAACATTAAAAACAAAACATGTGATCACATCAAGAGATGGTCTCCCTTCCAACAATTTCATCATCTCTGATATAGATATATTTGTGATGAATTCCTCTTTAAACCATGAAACAAATGTATTTCTTTGCTCAATCATTATCCAGTTTTCATTAGTTTTTGGATATCATAACTTTAATCCAGTAATATGTAATTATATATATGATTGAACCTCATATTTGTTATTCAATATGTATAAATTTGCATGCATCACTTCTTCATATGGAACAAAATTTTTCTTTATGCCTCTAATCAATCTACCTTTATTACCAATTGTCATATTTTGTGATATATGGAGACCAATATGCTACACTTCATACAAATAATCAGTACAGAACTCAATCACCTCTTCTAATACATATTTTAGAACAATATAGGCATTTGGTAGATAATTATTTTTAACATATCCCTTCAAAATTTTCATATATATTCCAAAAGGAGACAACCCTCATAAATAAACAAGCCCACCAATTCTTAAATCACACACTAAATGAATCACCAGATTAACTATTATATCAAATAATGTTGGTGGGAAATACATCTCTTGTTGAAAATAATTATAGAATCTTAATTATACAACACATCCAACAAATTTGGATCAACGGATTTGCTACAAATGTATTCAAAAAATATTAAAAAACCTATTTTTTGTCTTTTTGATAATTTTTGGTAGTATACCACACAGTGTGACTGGTAGAATTTGTTTGATCAATACATGACAATTAGGAGGTTTCATAACCATTAATTTACAATCCTTTAACGACACCAAATTATTCACATTTTAAGAATAACCATTGGTTACTTTAATACCATGAATACAATGACAAAAATTCATCTTGGAAATCTTGCTTAATGTGTGAGAAACTAGAGGTAAATATGTTCTCTTTCCTTTTATAATGGGAGCTAACAATAAACATACTCCCATTGATATAAATTCAAATCTACTATGCATCCTTATTTTTTTCTAACAACATTCCAATCAATGTAACACATATTTTTTTCTCAACATTAATAACATCAATGTTATGTTTTATGTCTAAAAATATCCATTAAGGTAGTTCCAAATTGATAGACTATTTCATTCAAATATTTCTAAAATACTAGACTTATTTTCTTTCAAAATGTCAAATCATTATTTATCACCATGTTATAATATTCTCCAACTATAAATGGTCCATGGGGAAGATTTTATTACTATAAATTGTTAAATTAATTTTTTAGTCTATGATAAGGATGATAAATTCTCAATAATATTGGATGTCCCATCTATATTATCTTTGTTAAAAACATCATATGATAATATGGAGTATCTTATTAAAAAATTGGACATGATTTATATCCCTTAACTCTTTATTCAGATAAGTTTTCATATATAGGAAAATCAATTATAGTGAACATTATCATAGCACAAAGAAGAAAATACACTTTCTTCTACGCATCGAAAACCTTGACACATGTCTCCCATAGAAATTTAAAATCATCAATCAATGGAGAAAGATACCCATCAATATAATTTCTCAGTTGTCTTTGTGATGAAATCAATAACCTCATCATAACATATTTTTTCTTCGTACATATATATGGGGACAAGTAGTTAACCACCAAAAAATCAGGACGTGAACTATGTTGGATATTTAGGCTTCGATGTGGATTTATTCCATTAGTACATAATCCCATTATGAGATTTATAACTTCACTTACAAAATAATGAAATTATTAATTAAATCTCTTCTGTTGTGGAGAATTAGTTGGAGCTGTGTAGTGGACTTCAAGGATCTTTAGGATATGAGTTTGAGTAGGCAGATTCAGGAGGAAGACGATGAAGATGATTTGATCCTCAATGGTGATGATTTGTTTGTCTCCAGTGATATCGATGACAATGATTGGCAGTGGTGTTACAACTAGTGATAGTGTGTTTCAGGCTGGCTCGTGGGTCGATTTTAATGGTGTTGATTCGTTTAATTTTTAAATTTTGGATTTCAGAGTAGTGTTTATTTGAATTTGAATTTTTATTTTGAATTTACAGTAGTGGGATATTGTGGTGGTTGAATGTTTAATGGTGTGTTTGAATTTGTAATAGTTTGGAGTTGTTTTGGTTCACACTTACCCTTTAAAAGTGTCATTAGAAAAAAAATATGGATTGTGGGGTAATATGAAAATAGGCACTTAAAAGGAGGAATTATTTAAAGGAACCAAATTGATTTTGCAGAATATTTGATTCTGGTACCTAACAATGAACCAAAGTTGAATTATTGGAATTATATGACGGAATTATTGGATGTAATTATTAGAAAGAATAAAAAATTTATTTTGCAAGAGGTTAGATTCCATTATTGGAGAATGAATCTATTTTGAGTTTTTCATCCAACTTATAGCATGATTTCCCACAACTGGGATAGTTTGATAAATATTCACATTCTTTCCTATACAACATGCAATTATTGGGAAAATCATGTATCTTTTAAACCCCAATTCCATTGTTCATAATATTTTATTCACCATATAATTGGAATATGGAAGACCATTTACTTATGAAAGTATCTCTTTTAAAAGATCATGTAAGTTAGAGAAACTTTTATCACTCCACCAATTTCTTGTTTCCAAGTTAACTAATCACGAAACTACTGATAACACTATATATTTATTGCAACCTGGGAATAGTGGCTTCTTAAAATCTCCGTAAAATCGTAAACAATTTGTTGTTTTTCAATGGTTTGGACAATTAAAAGATGAATTAATTCCCTAATATGATCCTCTACCACATTATGAATATCCTCATCAATATTAGATGTTGAATTTTTAGTTCATTAACCATTCCATATCTAGCGTGTATAATTAAGTCTAAATCCATAGATAATGAGATGATCCTTGATTTATATAGTGTTTAACTTTCTCATATTCAAACACTTCACACATTGACAAAATATAAAATCTATTTTTTTAATATTTCATATATAAAATTCCATGAAATCATAAACTTTTTTTTCATATTCACTAGTGGTTCTTTGTAAATTTAACCAATTAAAATACATTCAATAATTGATATCGCAATATAGTTGATGAATATTTCAAAGCATATAAAAATTTAAATATATATATAAATAGATTTACCGTAAACATAAACACGTTGAATAAAAATTAATGATAATAAGATAGAAATCATAAACAATTATTATGAATAAAATAAAAAATAATCTATTGAAGGTATTTATTTTGAGTGATGTGTGTCATGATGATCTAAAGGAAATCACATGTAATGACCCCAGTATAAATTCATACTAAAAAACAATGATTTTGTAAACGAATATATTATTTGGTACTAATTTCTTTCCTTTTATTTTTTTATATAAGCTTAATATTCCTTGTAGAAAATTGTGAATTTTTTACCATATGTTACATGCCTCATATTATAATATTAAGCTATTTAGTTAATTTCATAACTTAATGTTTCTGGTACTGTATGATAAATGCTCCATTATTTTACTTATTATCATTATAATATAGGGGGTACAGTCGTCCCGTGGAAACTCTTTATACCCTCACTGCTATCAAAAACCACTTTTTGGTAAAAACACTATTAATTATTATTTACATGAAAATACATTATTTTAAGAAAAATCCAAAAACTCTATACTATAATAATATTGAAATTCTAAATCAATAATTGACGATCATTTGACCAAATTAAATATAAACAATTATATTTTTTAATTAAGTATTATATATAATGAAAAATAGTTTTTAATAAAATATGACCATTTGAACATTTATTATTTTGTAGTATTATTCCAAAATAATATAAAAAATAATTAATTCTAATATATTTTTTTATATATGGAAATATCATATATTGTTTGAATCATTTAAAATTGGTCAATTTAATTTATTACGGTCAATTATACAAAATGTTAACTTATTTTATTTGAAAAAAATTCTATTTTAATATAAATTATATATCTTATAAATTAAAAAATAGTAATTTTTTATTTTTATATTATATTCTTGTGAATTATTGATATTATAATTTAATTATTTTCAATCAACTAAGATTTGTTAGTTCATTTTTAATAGTTGTTACATTAGTTCAGTATTGTGTGTGTCAAAAGGTATTGTAGATTGTATTAATTTAATGAGGAAAAAATATGGAGTCATTACATATGATGTACATTATATTGATGAACCATGAAACCATATATCATTTTTCATTGCATAATATCATCAATACCATTTGATAGTATCATCAAATAAAAAAATTCAAAATAAAAGAACATTAACAACTACATTTATGAATAATAATCAACTAAATAAAAATAATAAAAATAAATAAAAAAATATATCTAAATGATTAATATTTTAACATCAAAATTAAAAAAGAATTACATAAATAAAAGTTCAATAAGGAAAATGGATCATTAATCTAAACTTTTTTCCTCAAATTCATTAAAGGAATAAACTTTGCAAGATCTAAAAAAAATGTTTATAGAAACTAACAATAGATAAGAAGAAAGAAATAAAATCAAACTCTAGTTGAAGGTGGGTTGGAAAATAGTTTCCAATGATAAATATTTCTGTGGATGATGAAATAATGATAAAGTATGAATAATTGAGACAAAGAACATGAAATGATGATAAAAATCGAATAAAATCAAAAACACTGGATGTTGAGGATCAGCGGTTCATCATGAGTCAATAAAAAAGTGTCTCAGATAAAATAATGAGGGTTTCATGATCCCAAGTTTCATTCAAAATGTGTTTGGTGTCATTTTATACCAAAACAAATTCCCATAACTAAATATCTGTGTCAGTCTCCACAAAAAATGGCGATAAATTTTTTTTAAAACAATTTGGTGTCAGTTTTGTTAAAAACCGACAGAAAATAGTCAATCTAAAATTTTGAAGCAATGATTTATGTTAAAAATGTATCAATAAAGTGCCCAAATATATATTTTTCATTGGTTTATAAAAAACCGACATCAATGATTTGACGTTGAAGACACATTTTCTTCTATTAAATGACTATGAATGTACTAGGTTAAGCTTAAGGTGTCAAATATTGAAAATAAATTGTCATGATTTAGAAATCCTATAAGTGGTTTTTCATGATTATGTGGTTTCCCACTATGATTATTATTACTAACACAATGTTTTTTTGGTTTTAGTCTATAGATAGAACCTGAAGTAACCTTGTTATTACAAAATGTAATAGACAATGCAATGATTATAATCCTAAGAAACCAAACATTAAGGGTGATGAAGGGGAAAATATTATTTCAATTCTCACACAACATTTTCAACGTATGAATCTTATTGAACTTACAAATAAGAAAATGAGGGAATAATGTTCAATTGACTCCATCATGAGGTAAAATCCTCCTTATTTTAGTGGTTCTATAAATCTACTAGTTACCAAGTGATGGATTAGTATCACTAAAAAGATACTATCTATTCCCCAACCTTTGGAGCATGAAATATTCATTTTGGTTGTCTATTTTTTGGTATGATAAGAAGATCAATGGTGGAATATTATCATGAATATGAGTTAATATGAAGAAATCAACTGGATTGATAGGGATTAGTTTAACATATTTTTTTTAATAATTAATTTACTCATATTCTTCATATGAAAATGGAAAAGTACATGATATAAATAAGAAATATTATGATTCTTTTGGTACCTATGTGGACATGTTTTAGAAGAATTATGAGGTACACATCTGGAATTATAATCCAACCTGAAAGTAAGTTTAATTGATTCTAAATTTTCTTAAAACAAACTCTATTAAGGGATTTATCCATATGGGATATCAGTAGTTATGAATAAATCATTTAATCTTCTATCAATGTATAAATTTATACATGAGTTACCCATCTATATTATGATTTTTATAATAAAATAAACATGAAATACAAGGAAAAATCTGAAAGACATGGAGTGAAGAAGTTAAAATTTTCATTATGATTGAAGTGGGGGAGGAAATGTGGAGGAATGTTTCTTAAGGGGACTAGTAAATTCTTTATTTGTGGAATGGAAGGTCATCAAGTTTCTGGATACTGACGTGATTGTAATAAGTTAACTAGTGCTAAAAATAAAAAGAATGCTACATAGAATTCCTCACACACATTCCATTATTTCAAATGAATGGATTATAGGAATTATACTAGTCAGTGTTCAAATATAAAATATAATTATGATTAAAAACTGTCAGGAACCTATTAAGATTATAGACAAAGGTAAATCTCATGCGATCACTATTTATGATAAGGGGTATTATAATTGTGTGTTGAAAGTTTCACTTATCATACCCTATAGAAATTCTAATGTCTTATTCTATATTGATCTACCCATTATTAAATATTTTTTGAATTTAATAAGGGTATAAAAATTCCACCTTAATTATTATATGTTGAATTAATAGGGAAGCCCTATTATAGTACGATGATTGCATCTTAGGTGTATGATTCATCTTCAGTTGAATTTTGTGGTATTTTTCTTCCTTTAAATCTCATTATTCCGCCTCTAGTTTAATTTTATTTTATCTAAGGAATGGATTTGTTATCTCTACATAAACCCCACATCAATTTCTAAGTAAGGGAATTCTGGTTTTATATTTCAAACAAGACTATGATCTTCTATCAGTGTGAGGATAAATATAAACTTCAAACTAAAATAATATATATTTTGTGGGTATTGATTCATTTTCAATAGGGGTGTTCATGTAGAATAGTTTTAGAGAATATAAAAATTGAAGATAAGTCTATATTAGGGAGTTTTTTAATGTCTTTCTAGAATAGTATCCTAATCATTCAATAAATCATTAAGGTTAGTTCTAAATAGAACTCATACCTAGTCCCAGACATATTTCAAAGAATCCCAATTTAATATCCCTGTATGAGTTGCAAAAATTGAATAAGAATCTTTATATGATTCATGAAAAGGGATTTATTTTCTCAATATTGTCACCTTGGGGTAAACTAATTGTATTTTTTAATAATAAAGATGGTTTAATGTGAATCTGCATTGATTATTGTGACCTAAATATGATCACAGTCAAGAAGAGGTTCATTCTACCCCATATCGATGACTTGTTTGATCAACCATGTAGATCTCAATATTTTTTCTAGAATGAACTTATTTCTAGATATCATCAATTAAGGGTAAAGAAGGAATATATTCTCAAGACAACAATCCATACAGTAGATTTCGTACTAAAAGGTCATAACAGTTCCCCTCTATAATGAGAACATGAAAGTGCTATGAAACTATTATTAAATATAAATTCATATTGATGAATGTTCTAAGAGTAGATTTCATACTAAAAGGTCATAGCAGTTCCCCTCTATAATGAGAACTTGAAAGTGCTATGAAACTATTATTAAATATAAATTCATATTGATGAATGATATCATTTGAGGGATAAAAATGATACAATATATCAGGGGTGGAGACTCATAAGGCTTTGAGGCACCTTCTCAAGGTGTACGCCCTTGGTGATATCTAGTAGGATATTTTTAGAACAACACTCGCCAGTAGGAAATCCACATCTATATGTTGCATTCGATGTTCAAATCTGTGGACATGTGTTTTGTTCCTTAGACATTAAGATTATTATTAATTATTATTATGAGTCCCATAATTTTTTGTTTTAATGAAATCCTTGACGATATATCTTCTCAGTGAGGTATGATATGTTGAATGCATCATGATTAATATTGCATTAATAAATAATTCGATATCAGATTTATCCCTTTTATTTTTTAATGGACGTTGATATCTTAGGACCTTTGATAGAAATTATATAGCCTAAATAAATCCATGGTTATGGTGTTCTATAGGCAAGTTCTATTTTCAAAATGTCTAACAAAGTGAAATAGAACACATAAGTTATTGACACTGGCATGCAACCTTCTTGATTTGAGATATTGAGATAAATGGATTATATTACACATTAAGCATCTTTATTGGGAAACATTTCATTACAGCATTAAATTATCTCTCTATGGATGCCTTGGTGTGTTTCTAGACACTAACCTTGGAATTTAAGATGCTTCTCATAATTCCCCTGAGAAAGTGGCCTAGAGGGTCACACATTAAGTGTATCTAAAATTTTAGTTCAATAATATATTGTTAATTATTATTTTAAAAGTTGAATAAATATTATTCATAGTCATTGTTTAATAATTATTCATGTGTTATTGATCACATGTATTCAATCACCGATTATTCATGACAACATAATGTGAGTGGAATATTTAATAAACATTTATTGACTATTTAGTGAAAATAATATTTATTTATTTATTGGTGTGTAGTGGAGTGGAATTTATTTAATAAATAAATAGACATTTTTCAAGGATTGATAATTATTATGGAGGAATGGAGGAATGAGTTTAATGTTCCATTGAGAAATAATAAATATTGAATATTATTTAATTAAATAATATTTAATTTTAATTTTCAATTTTAGTGCCTTTTGAGAAATGATAATAATAATAATATTATTTATCATGTGGGTTTTCTGGGATTAAATAAATAATGAAGGTCACTAGTGTAATTATTTTATTTTAACCCTAGTAATATAAATAATCAATTATGTTAATTTATCAATAGGGATAATTAATTTTTTTGGTTGTGCACAACAACTTTATAGAGTACTCTCTAGCCTAAAGAGATCCATTCTCCAAGAATGCTCCCATGAATAGAGAGTAATTCTCCTCCAGCGGATTAAAGAGAACACTTTAGAAGCAGTTATCAAATCGATCAAAGGTGGATGACACACGCAAAATGATCTATTGTTCTAGAACCTGGAGATTCCTTTGGAAATGTCTAGAGATTCATGGAAAACCTATATATCACCACTAGAGGAAATATACACTTGGTTTATATAATGAAATGACAGTGGACTAGATATCTTTCATCTGATTCATGAATAATGAAATAATTCCATAAAGGTAATTATTTATTGAATTAAACTAATTATAAACAATATGTGATGATCCTATCTCAGGTTATAGGATAAGTATCCATTATCTATTTCTTTGATTCGATTATGTGGATCACAACATTCATTACTGAATAGATATAGGATTGATCATCAATTATATAAAAAAGTAAAGTTGGTCATCACCCATCACACACTTCTATTGTTCCCAGAACCTACAGGTGGTATTAGAGCATGCACATAATTATTTATCATTCTTTAAATATAGTTGGTGATTTAATAAATTTGTATTGTATTTTATCAATTCATGCTTAGTAATTATTTCAATATGAATTTTGAGATATGCTTCTTCCCCTTTGTTTCTTGTTGATCTAATAATGATGATTAATTATATAATTAAATTAAAATTGAGAAACTCATCCGGAGGTGCCAAGGTTTCTATCTGAACAACATATGACTACACACTGTGTAACCAATGTTGCACACCATGTAGTCTTGTTCAATGCATCAGAATTTATTTATAAATAATTTCAATTTTATGCATTAATTACAATCTTTAAATACACCACGTGTTGACTAGAACATAATGGTGAACGATCAAATAGACTACAAGATGTGTACCCCAAATACATGGCGTGTAGTTCCTTTGTGTCACAAATGGACCGTGTATTACCCCACATTGCCTACCAGACTGGTTACTATGAAATTTAGATATCACACATCATGTATCCCATTTGAAATGTTGTGTACTCAATTTTCAAGGTACGATTTACATGATGAATCCATAGGCATGTACCTTAGATAGAAAGTGAGATATGTACACACTATGGAGCATAGATGCACACACCATGTACTTGTACCAAATTACAGAGAATTAAAATTTTTGTATTTAACTATGTAAACCCTGAGACATGTACTTGCGTGCGGTCATAAATATATGACATTCCATGTGATATATTTTAATATATATAAATATTTTAATGTTTAATTAATATATGCATAATATTTAGATATGTATATCATGTATGAGTCGTATTAAAAATTGTTGCTATACATGCATTGAATCATATCAACTGACTGAAAAATCATGTAATTCATGTAATCATTCATGAAGTACATGTTGTGAAAGTATGTGATAAGTCGTGTATGTAATATTTCATAAGATTAAAACATTATACAAGAAAAATACGTGTTGGGAAGACTTAGATGTGTATTTAGAGTGTTTCCTCCAAGTTACATTAATATACATACTTAATTTTAAAAAAATTTATTTAATTTGTTTAAAATTATAATGGAGGATAATATTAATGAAATTCAGATGATAAATAAAATAAAATAATTGATTAATTAAAGAAAATAATTAATTTATTTGAGTGTGATTTATCTAAAAAAAGAATGATTTATAATTGAATGCTAGTTTTATTAAATGCATAATTCTCTTCATGCATATAGATGATCTTGAGTATAGACCACACCTTTTTATTAGATTGGTTTCATTTGATTTATTATTAAATTAAATTGATGGAATGTGTTCCTTCACTCCTATTATTATGTAGGGCTTGTGTGCCCATGGTTTCTTTAATCTAATCCATTTTCCCCTCATCTATGTGTATGTCAAAAGACATATGTAAAGGGTTGAGATCCCAAGCTAGTGGAGGCCGTTCATGTTAGGATATGAGGTAAAACCAATTGAAGGAGATACATTTCTTGATATGTGGAAAGTTGAAACAAGATTATTAATTGGTTAAAGGTGTTTTCCCCTAGGCTAGCAGTTAGTTTTTAAACCACTAGACAAACTAACCATTAGTATAAGCTCATGATAATATCACTTTGTTATTTTATTTCTATCAAGTTTACGGTTATTTCATTATGGATGTGTTGTTGTGATCACATAATTTAATTTAATTAATGAGCATGAAAGATAGAACTAAAATAAATTGGCTTATACAAAAATATTATATAAGACACGATTAATCACTTTAGTAAATCCACTTAATATTAATAAGAATTTGATAAAGATAATAATTATAATTTTATGTATTAAATCATAAAATACACCAACAAAATATAAAGTTGGTATAGCATTCCACTACTTCAGTTAAAATGGAACCATAGCTTAAAGTACGTGAATAACCCAAGATGCGGTGCTTTCAATTATCGGGGAATTATAACATGATGTTCTGTGTTGAATTAACTTAGTTCACATCAAGGGTTGACTAAAAAAGTAGGACTTGGTGTAACTGAGAGGAAAAGGTTGAGTAAATCCTTAATGAGTTTCATGACTTGGGAGTCCACTCAATGGATCAAGGAACTGTGAGTAAATACAGTTGGAATTTGGAATGCCTACCTAAAACCATTCATATTTCTTGATCAACCCATTTTGGGGTAATGAGAAGGGGAATATGGATCATTGACACTATAATGTCTAAGAAACATGATATTATAATGCCAATGGTGAGGGATATTATGTTTTTTTAATCTAGTGGGAGATTACAAAATATAATATTTATTTATTTATCTAAATTTTATCACATAAAGTACTAAAATTATGGTTATCTTATTTTATAGATACAACAAAAAAATTAAATCAAATATATCATTATAACCCATACATGAGAAGTAAAACCTTCTCATTGACACGAATTTCCTGCTGTGGAAAAGGCACCTATATTTCATCCTTTACTATGAAAGGAAATTATATATACTAGAAGAACCTTTTCAAGTTGCTCCTATTAATGGGGAAAGTGATTAAGAGCTGTCTATCCATGAAAGACATCTGAATGATGCTACATATGTTCAATTCATCATGCGTTCATCCATATCGAAGGAGATTTTGAAGCAACATGAGGACATTAATGCCTATATAATGATGTATTGCCTTTAAAATTTCTATTAATATAAGGTGATACAAGAGCGTTATGATATCTCTAATGATTTGTTCAAAAATAAGCTTGGAGAGTATTCTCCTGCTGGGCATCATGTATGCATGCTTATCGGCCACATTTTACACATGTAAATCTTAGGGAATAAATTAATATATTATTTTCATAAAAATCTCATACTTTCACCATTTCCCAAGACCTTATACTATTGTATTTTTAATTACAATATGTGTAATAATGAGAAGAGACTTTCATAACATCTTATTTTAATTATAGATGTGGATTGGGAAATGGTACATGAAAAACCCACAATATTTATGGTGAATAAAAAAGGAATAACAAAGAAAAGGGGTCCAAGACCTGTAAATAGTCTAAAGTTCCCAATAACTGCCTTTTTAAGGAGAATAAGATCCAAAGGCAGGGTAAGGAAAAAAGAGAAAGTATTTTTTATATGTGTAATGCAAGGCCACTAGAAGAGGAACTGCACCCAAAAGAAAGGGGAAGGTAAAGATGTGTTCATAATCAATTGTAATATTTCAATATATACACATTGTGTATTAGATACAGCTTTTGGGGCTCACATATGTATCAAAATTCTGGAAGCAAGTATATTGTGAAAGCTTTATAGAGGAGGGGTGGATATGAGAGATTTTAATGGTGTAAGGATAGGTTCTCTTTCCATTAGTGACTACCACTAGTCATTGGAAACAATAATGATTTAGGTTTTGAATGATTTTTATTATGTTCCTAAATTTATGAAAAACACAATTTATGTATCATGCCTAGATATAGATGGGTTAATTTTCAATCTTAGAAATATTTTTTTTTCTCTTATAAGGATAACATATGTTATGATATGGAACTTTTAAATAATGACCATTATGTATTAAATTATGAAAATAATGTGTTGGTAATTGATAAAGAATCATGTTCACGCGACTCATACAACACCCCGTTTTGGCATCTCTTTATTGGCCATGTAGATGAGAAGAATTTGAAAAATATCTATGAAGATGGTTATTTAGACTTAACTAAGATAAAACCACTTGAAATATATCATGCTTGTTGACAAGGTAAATTGAACAAACCACCATTTGGTGGATAGGCTAAAACGGCCGTATAGATTCTATCATTTTTAGACACTGATGTGTGGGGACTATTTCCAGTAGAAGTTTGAGGTGGATATTATTACTTCATAAATTTTTTTGAATACTTGATTATATATGGATATGATTACTTAATAAGGTACAAGACCGATTCCTTTATGAAATTCACGAAAATCAAGAATGAAGTATAGAATCAACTTCGTAAGGAGATAAAGAAGATTCAATTGGATCAAGCTGGTAAATATATTAACCAAGAGTTCATCAACTTATTACGGGAGTTTGGGATTCTATATAAACTCCCTTCACCATACACACCAAAATGTAATAGTGTTAGTGATTAGAGGAATCATACCTTTTTAGACATGGTAAGGTCAATGATGAGTCATACAGATATTCCATTATCCTTTTGGTGATATAGATTAAAAAATGTGGCATACACATTAAACTAAGTTCCAACTAATGCAACAAACAGAATTACCTTTGAGTAATGGAGTAGAAAGAAACTAATTTTATCACATACATGTGCATGGGGTTGGGAGGCTTTTGTTAAGAACTTCTTGGGAAAAAAACTAGAACCATGTGGTATAAAGTGTATCTTTATAGAGCATCCCAAAGAAATAATGGGATAGTACATATATAAACCCTCAGAAAAGAAAATGGTTATAGCCATACATTCCATATTTCTTGAGGGGAGCACATACTCAAAAAAGAAAGTTGGAGAAAGATTAAATTCGATGATTTTGATGCTCAAGATACTCAAAATTTGGTATAGGAATAGATTCCATAGGTTCTCATAGAGGAAGTAGTTTTTGAAACACCAGTACTACAAATGAGTGTAAGAGACATAAGAGAACCAGAGAGATAAGGTTTTCTTGTCACCGTAGATAGTGACTCATTATTGGTTGACAATGATAAACCTCTATCCTAAAATGAGGAATCAGAGAGATTATATTTTAGAATATGGAAATAATCCATGAATTATGAAATAGATTCCATGTATCAGAACAAATTTTGGGTTCTGGTAAATTCGCTAGTTGATGTAAATCATATTTGGTGAAATTAGGTATTCAAAAGGAAAGTAGAAATGAAAAGCAATGTAAATACCTATAAAGAAAGGATAGTGTATAATGGTTTTAAAAAACATAAAGTAATTGACTAAAATGAAACCATTTTTCCAGTTTCTATGTTTGAATCCATCAGAATTATACTTGCAATAGCAGCTTAACATGACTATGAGATTTGGAAGATGAATGTCAAAACTACATTCCTTAATGGTAACCTTAATGAAGATGTATATAAGACACAAAAAGAAGGGATTTTGACTCCAGATGATGCCAAGAATATTCAAATGTTCCAAAAATCTATGTATGGATTGAAGAAAGCATACAGGTCAGAGAACATTTGATTTAATGAATCCATAAAATAATTTGGTTTCATTAAGAATAAATGTGAGCCATGTGTTTACAATAATTTTAGTGGAAATCTGGTCTATTTCCTAGTTGAATATGTTGATGACATATTACTTAATGGAAATGACAAACCAATTTTACAATTAGTTAAGGACTATTGAAGAAAAATGTTTCTCGTTAATGTAATTAGGGAAGCAACCTATATTATAGTGATCAAGAACATTGTGGATAGATCCAAGAGGCTTCTTGGAAAAAGTAAAAGTATATATATTTATCAAATACTAAATAAATTTAGTATGGTACAATCCACTAGGGGATTGGTTCAAGTGTCACATGGTTTACATTTTGCTAAGAAAATGTGTCATATATACAATAAGGAAAAGAGATAATGATTAAGATCCCATATACTTCTGTGATAGGATAAATCATGTCAGATATGTTATGTATGAGAATTGATGTTTCCTATGCATTGATCAAGGTATGAAGATATAAATAAGATCTAATAGAAAAATATTAGACTACTATTAAGTCTATCATTAAGTAACTTAGAAGAACTAAGGATATGTTCATCATCTGTGGAGGAGAAGAGGATCAGGTCATCAGTGGTTATACTAATTCTAGTTTTCAGAAAAATATAAATGATCTAGATTTGTAATCAGGATATGTTTTCTATCGTAATATAAGAGATTTGAATCAGAATATTACAAAGAATCCATTTGTTGTTGATTATATAGTAAAGTCTGAGTATATGGAAGCTTCCGATGCAACCAGGGAAGCCATTTGGCTTTCATACGTTTTCTAGGATCCTGATGTGGTACCAAGATATTAAGACCCTATCACATTGTATTTTGATAACACTACAGTGGTGGCTGTTACAAAATATTCAAGGTCAGAGTAATGATAAAATAATATACTCTATAAGTATCAAATCTTGAGGGATTTCTATCCAAGAGGTGATGATTCAATAAGAAGAGTATGCACAAAAGATACCGTGGTGAATCCCTTGACTAAAGGCCTATTTCAGTATAATCATTTTTGTCATTTTGATTTAGTCTACTGAAGGTTCTTAGCAATTGGCTCTATTGTATGTGGGAGTCTGTTGGAGTTAGTGCCCCAGAACCAACTTCTATTTACATTATGATAACTATTATTAATCTTTTTGAATATTAATAAACTATTTATCACATCATGATTGTTCTTCTACGTAACAGGGTATGTGATAATGTCTTAATAGTAGTATTCACACTAAAAGGTCATATTAGTTCCCCACTATGATGAAAACCTGGATGTGCTACGACAATATTGTTAAATATATGTTATAAAGATAGATTATATCATTTAGGGACACAAACGAGACTAGATATTAAGGGTGGAGACTCATAGGACTTTAAAGAACCTTCTCCTAGTGTAAAACCTTAGAAATATCTAGTAGGATATTATGGGAACGATGCCAGCTAGTGGGAAATCCACATTTATATTTGTCATTAGATGTTCCTAACTATGTACATGTGAACTGGTCCTTAGATGTTAATATTATTTTTAATGTGTATTATGAGTCATGAACTTTAATGTATTGATGAAAACCATGTCGATCGATGTTCAATGTGAGGTAGGATACACAGGGTGTGTCACAATTAATATTGAATTAATGAATAATATTAGAAATGAATTTTCCCTTATGTTACTTAACAGAAGTTGATATATTAGGTGCTATGATTGAAATGGTATAGCCTAAAAAAATCCATGGCCATGGTGTTCTATAGAAAAGTTCTATTTCTAGAATGTCCAAGAAAGAAAAATAGAGCACATAGGTTGATGGAACCGACGTGCAACCTACTTGATTTGAGATATCATGATAAAGCAATTATATTGCACAGTAAGTGTCTATATGAGGTAACATGTCATTCTGGCATTAACTTCTTTCTTTATGGGTTCCTTGGCCTGTTTCTAGATGTTAACCTTGGAATTTAGGCTACTTCTTCTAATTCCACTAAGAAAGAGGCATATATGGTCATAAAATAAGTGTATCTAAAATCATAGTTAGATAATATTTTTTATTTATTGTTTTACAAGTGGAATAAATATTATTCCCAGTCATGGTTTGATAATTATTCATGTATTCTTTATCACATATACCATATCACCAGTTATTTGAGTTAATATAATGTGGGTGGAATGCTAAATAAATATTTATTTTCTTTTTAGGTAATAAGATATTTAAGTACTTATTAGTAAATAATGATTTGATAGATATTTAATAAATAAATAGTAATTATTCAAGGCCTAATAGATATTGTGGAGGAATGTAGGACTGAGTTTATTTGTCTGGTAAGAAATAATAAGTCTTTAATATTATTTAATTAAATAATATTAAATTTTAATTCTCAAGTTCATCACATGTTGAGAAATGATATTATTATTATTATTATTATATGACATGGTATTTTTCTAGGATTAAATAAATAATTAAGGTCACTTGTGAAATTATTTTATTTTAACCCAAGCAATATAAATACCCAATTATGTTATTTTCTCAATATAGCCAATTCATTTTGTAGGTTGTCAAAAATAACTTTGGAGAGTCCACTCAAACTTATAGAGATCCCTTTGCCTGAAATGCTCCCATGAATGGAGAGAAATCAGCATCCACCGAATCAAGGAGGAGTATTCAGAAGTGCTTCCCAAAGTTATCAAAGTTGGATGATAGAAGCACAAGGATCATACGTGCTAGTAAATGGATATTACTTCGATAATATCTGGAGATTCATGGAAAATGTGTGGATCACTCGTAATGGAAATATAAAATTGGTTTCTACAATGCAACGATGGGGGACCATAGATATTTCACCAGGTTTATCAACGAAGAACGAATTCCTTAAAAAAAATTCTATATTTAATTGAATTAATAATAAATAATATGTGATAATCTTCTTTCTGGTTCTAGTGTAATTATTTATTACCTATTTTTTTGATTCAATTATTTGGATCACAACATTCATCATCGTATAGATCTTGAATTGATAATTGATTATGGAAAAAATAATTTTTGGGCACCTACCATTGCACACTTCTACAATGCACGAAACCTATAGTGACACCTTTCGGTCTTACTAATGCCCCTCTATCTTTGATTATGTAATGAATAGAGTCTTTAAATATTTCCTTGATTAGTTTTTGGAAGTCATTATAGATGATATTTTTATCTATATAAAGAGAAAGAAAGATCATAAAGATCTCTTGAGAATTTTATTGAAGAGACCGTGAAAAGATAATTTGTATGAAAAATATATTAGGTGGGAGTTTTGGCTACAAAAATATTCATTTTTGGGGAATATAATGTCAAGAGGAGTTATATCAGTGGATCCATCAAAGATGGAAGTTATTGAATATTGGCCCCAACCAACCACTATGACTGAGATCCATAGTATTATTAGTTTGAGTAGATATTATCAATGATTTTTGGATAATTTCTCCCAACTATCAAATCCAAAACCCGAGTTAAATTGGAAGGGATCCATGTTACATTGGATAGATAAATGTGAAAAAAATTCAATGTAGTAAATAGAATTCTAGTCAGTGAACCTATTCTTACACTACTCAATAGTGGAGAAGGGTTTATAATTAATAGTTATGCATCAAATAAAAGATTGGGATGTATCCTCATTAGGAATTATATGGTTATAGCTTATGCCTCATGATAATTTAAGATTTACGATCAAAATTATCTAACTCATGATTTGTAGTTAGCTACAATAATATTTTCATTAAAGATTTAGATACATTATATTTATGGAGAAGGATGTGAATATATACTAATCATAATAGTTTAAAGTATATATTCACATATAAATAGTAGAATATGCACCAGAGAAATGGTTCAAACTGATTTAGGATTATAATAGCTCAATATATTACAACCCTAGGAATGTTGACAAGATGGATGATTCATTGATCCGAAAGGATCATGATTTCCTATCTATGATAAGTATTTAAAAATATCTAATATTTCTGGATTTTGAAAATATGGTCTCGAAAATATTGAATTAAGGGGGGAAATATTATCTTCCTTAAATAAGTGATGAACCATCTATACAAGTGAAGATTAAAGAGGAATATAAGGATTATTCAGAGCTACAGAAGAAAGTGAGAAAGGTTCCTGATTTTGTCCCTAATTATAATGGAAGGATAATATATAGGAACCCTATATGTGTTCCATCCATACTTAATTTGAAAAAAGTGTTTAAGAGGAATCTCATAGTTCATTATTTTTTATTCCTACTAGAAGTAAAAATATGTTCAAGATCTGAAGGAGTATTTCAGGTGGGATATCATGAATGAAGATATTGTAGGCATTTTATCTTAGGGGTTGGTATGTCAAAAAGTTTTGGATGAGAGACAATAGACTATGGGAATGTTAAAAAAAGACTCATATGAGAATAGAAATGGGAAAAAACCACCACAGATTTCTCCCTAGACTCCCCAAAACATCTAAAGGGAATAATTCTATATTGGTTATAATCAATAAACTAACAGAGTAAATTCAATTTATCAATATTAGAGAATATTTCACTCTAGATCCAATTTTTAGGATATATATTAAAGAAATGGTAAGTTTTAATAGAGTAGAATATTCTATTATATTAGATCGGGATCTTAGGTTTACCTAGAAGTTTTGGAAAGGACTTCATTAGGTTATGGATACAAAGTTAAGTTTCAACACTACATATCTTGCTTAAATAGATGGTCAATCTGAGATAACTGTCCAAACACTAGAGTATATGTTGATATCTTATTCTCTGTATTTTATTTGTGATTGGGATCAACACCTAACAATAGTTTAGATTTCTTACATCAACATCTTTCACAATATAATTATGATGGATCATTATGAATCCCTCTATGGAAATAGCAATATAACTCCATCATGGTAGGATGAATTTTTAGAAATAATTAAATAATTAAATGTGAAAACGAAGGAAATGGAAGTGAAATTAATATCTATTCAACAACACATCAAGGAAGACCAGAGTCAAAAAAACATTTATGATAAGAATCATTTTTCTAATGTAGAGATTCAAGTTACCGTGCATTTATTCCTATAGATTTATCCATGGAATAAGGTTACTATATTTTGATATAAATGAATTTTTAGCCATAAATATATTGTCCCTTTCAATATTCTTTATCGATTATTTATTGTTTCTTATCAATTTGTGCTTTCACCTAACCTCTTTTAATCCCATGATTTATTCCATGTATCTCTCATGAGAAAGTACATACCTAATAATTCACTTTTACTAAACCCAAAATACATGCCAATAGATCATAATATTTCATATGAAGATAAACATATCGAGATTCGCGATCATATAGAGAAATTTATACAAAACGAGTCCACTCACATTGTCAATTTTTTGGGGAAACCATCGATTTGAGGATGCTACATGGGAACCCGAGGATATGATGAGGTAGAAGTATTCTCATTTTTTATATTAGTGTGTTAGAAATTTGAGGGTGAAATTTATTTTACATTGGAAAAATATAACCCCCTGAGTTTTTATGAAATAAATATTTTTTGGAGAAATTTAATTTCATCAATTGTTGGCATCGCATGAAACACCGAGTTTTAATGAACCACAATATACTGTTAATATTGTTATTTAAATATGACTTTTATAAACTATCCATTAAATTTAAGAGAATGAATATTAATAATAACATTTTAAAAATTATGTATAATGGTTTTATTTAAAGAAAAAATATTGATAAAAAATTACATAATTTTTAGTAAATACTTGATATGCTCCAAAACATACTTTTTCATAATTTTTTTTTTAATTTTTCGGTATAAACAATAAAATAAATTTTTTTCAAATTTTATGAAATTTCCTTTTAAAAATTAAAATATTTTTTTGAACCCAAATGTCAAAATTACCTTGGGGTGAAGTTTTGATAATTTTCATAAAATATTAATATTCTTGATGAATAGTAAAAAATATGGATTTTTATTAAAAACATACTTTTCTTTTCAAGAATGTACCAGTAAAATTTTTTAAATATATTTTTTAAAGTAAAATTATTTAAATTAAAATACAATTAATCAATTTTTTTCATTTGATATAATTTTATTTTGAATTTTAATATTAAAACTTTCTAAACATATAAAAACATCTTCTTTGGAAAACCGGTTTTTCATCACCTCTACAGGTTAACATTTAAATTAAACTACACTAATTCTTTGAGTTTAATTTTATAAAAATAATTACATTTTTAAGATCATAATAATTAGTCTTATATAATAATCCCAACTTATTTTTTGGTCATAATGAATATTAAAAATACTGAAAAATAATTACTCTTGTTTGGTTAAAACAGGTTTATCGAGGGTTTAAATTAAAAGGGATATGGGTCAAAATGACCTAAAATATGTAATATTATATTTTATGGAAATATTTAGAACATATATCATCTAAGTATATGTAAATAATAAAATTTGGAGGGTTTTGGAATGAGTAAAATGTGGGCATTCCATTTTCCTTTGAAAATCTCCAAGTGTATCCCCTCCAACAATTATTAAAGGGAACCCCATATCTTCTCATATTCATACTTCCAAATACTTTTTGAATCAGAAAATAACAACTTTAATAAATTCCCTAATTCCATTTCCACATCCTAGATTAATTTTTTTTGATTATAAAACCTTCATAATACGTCTTTTTGCGCTAACATAACGATGTTTTTAAAGAAGAGGTATCATTCTTAAGAAATCATTTTTATTTTATTTCTTCTTCCACCACCTTAAAATATTATTCATCTCTGATAATATAATAACATAAATATATCCAATATAATGATTTGTTATCATTTTAATGGATTAACCTATAACAATTTCATCCTCTATCAAAGGAGAAAGGAAAGCATTGATCGGGTGTATGATGGACTACCACCTAGTGAACCAAGGTAATTAAATATCCATCACCACTTCTCATAGATAGTGTTTATTATGGATTTAATTTTTATAAATTATATTTATGGAAAATTTTTAATCCATTAATTATAATATCATATCTTCCTTCTTAGCTTCCAATCTATTGAAATACTATAAGGTCACCCATGCATATGTTTGAACTAATACATCACCATAGTGATGCAAATCATTTAAAATTTAAATGATATATATAAAATAAACATTATTATGGAAAGGTAATATATTATTTACCTCTCTTTTATTCCATCCATTGAGAAAATGGAAACAATGTTCATATGTACGTACGGCCTACTGTCTTTATAAATAATGAAATTAATTTTCTATATCTACATTTTAGGGAATAAACTAAATATATATATAATAAATATATATGGATTTTATATAATAATTAAAACTATGGAGATTATAGAACCATGATCAATGTAAAAGGACTGAAATTACTAGACTAAATCATATATGAAAAAACCATTTATTATCTGAAATATGATTTTAACATGGAATTGTTAATAAAAGGGTAATAGAATGTCATAAGTAAATAATATATGGTATGATATATATGTGTATGGTTATTTAATATATTTATAATAAACCAATATTTATTATTCTATAGGTTTTAATGTGTACAAAGAACGTTATGATTTGAGGTAAGGAATATTCGTATCACATTTATTTTAGTGGGACACATGCCATGTTCACCACATATTTCTTTTTGGTGGGGTATATACTAACCATCAAATATTTTAGGATGATTATTATTAAATTTATTGGCTAAAAATATCCATATAAGGTTTTTTCTTTCATTGGGAATACAATTCAAAAGTTACCAATGTGTTAATTGTTTTATATTGCAATCTTATTTTTCGATGGGACTATTTATGATTAAGTTTCTAATGATGATATATTATGTTCTATCTCTCTATAAACTCATTAATTTTCTTATACTCTAGTTATTTATATAGAGTATGTGTATTCATTTTAATGTCCTCTCTTTAATAAATAAATATTATAATCTAATATTTTTTAAATAAAAATCAACTTTATTTTTCTCTTTGGTCAAAAATAATTTCTTTTCTATGTCAAACTTTTCAAAAAAATGTTTTAAATAATATTTTCACTATTCTAACAATGTTTTTAAATAAATTTTTACCGTTGTTAATTTTTAAAAAACGGTTTAATGTGATCTTCTAATCATTTTTTGAAATGAGATAGTAATTACTTTTTACAAAACCATTGAAATTAATATTTTAAAATGTACGGCGTGAAAGATATTTTCTACCATCATGAAAAATAAATGATTTATAGATGACATTAAAAATTTCAAAATTTATTTTCAAATAAAATGATTTAATTAATATTTGGAAAACATTTATATTTTAATGAAGTGATTTCAAAATTGAAAGGTTGTTTTCCTCGTGAATTTTAAATAATCAATTTTTGGAATTTATATTCATCATCAAAAAAACCATTGGTGTTGATTTTATTTTACTGGGTATATCATTCAATGGAACATCCTTATTCTTTATCTTTATGGTTTATGATTGTGATGACAAAATGTATATAAAACCCATTCCATTCTCATGGGTTATACTGTGATGAAATTATTATGAAACCCATTATCTTTTTATGGGTTATGTTATGGTGAATGTTTTATTGTCTTGTGGAAAAAATGTATGGATTATTTGATGGGTGGGGCCCATATATTCATCCAATTCAATGGGTAATGGTTAATGACTTATGAGATCAAAGGGTACATAAGAGGTTATCCCAATACCAAAATAGAATACACAAGAGGTTAGCCCAAGCCCAAAAGAGGGTACATCGGAGGTTATATAAAGCTCAAAATAGGGTATACTATAAGTTATACCATGATCAAAGTAGATAGATATGTGGTTAGCACAATCCAAACATGTTATTAGTGTCTTGGTGTGTATACTTGACATAATATTTTCTATGATTATGTGTGTTCTACAAATATATGTCGTATGAAAATGTTATGTTATCATGGATCATGTTCTTTGATATCTTTATGATTCACATCTTATGAACTACATATATTTATTCCATGACTCATGTTAACGATCTATGATATAGAAGTTATGGTTTTACAATGTTATTATCATGTTCACATACTTGTATGATCATGTTATATTGATATCTCTATTGTTTACCCATATTGAGAAACTGATCTAAGACATTATTATATTTCCTTTCCTCGAGTTATAAAGAAATTTATTATATATGATATGTCTAAAAAGGGACCTAGTTATAAAGAACTTATAGGGATATGGTGTAGCTCACTTATGAACCATTTTTTTATATATCTATGTTTCCAAATACACTAGACCTAAACTATTCTATCATATATCATTATTTTATATAATAGATATTCATATATTAAGATTTAATATTTTTTATGAAAACATTGTTTTCTATAGTTGGTTTCTAGGAAAGGTGCTTTGAACCATTTGAAATTAGTATGATGGAACTTTAGTGAGATCCCTAGGGATATTTCTAAGGATAAGTCAAAGTAAGAGAAAATGTCCTAGAATTTTGGTGAAGGATAAACTGAGTTGTTCAAGAAATCATATCAATGTATGTATACTAAAAGGGTATCTGGATCTAGAAACGTTTTACTTAGGGGTAATAACTCCAAAAAGGCACATTGGGATTTGACTTGATCATTAACTAGTGCATGACAATATGCCTTGTAACACAACTATTTTTACTCTCTCGGGGGATATGATTTGGAAATTCACAAAATATTTAAAAACCATCAGGAAGGATTTGAATAATGAATTTGAATATCCTAGATTAATCCTAATTTTTTAAATTTTTAATATATGATTTCATTATTAAGACATTATATTAGTGATTTTTCATGATTATGTGGCTTCTCACTAAGATTATTATTTCTCAAACTTTGTTTTTTGGTTTTATTATATGGATGGAACCTGAAGGAACCATGTTAATTCTAAATGAAATAAGTAATTAAATGATTATACTCTTGAAAAACCAAATTTTATTAGCGATGGAATTGAAAATGATATTACTAAACTCATACATCATTCTCAAGGTATTTATCTTGTTGAACATACAAACTATAAAAGGAGGGAGCAATGTTCTATTAATCCCATCATGAGGTATCATCCTCCTTATTTTAGTGGTTATAATGATCTACTAGTTTCTCTAAAATGGATTAGTGACACTAAAAAGATACTATCCCTTATTTAGTGTTTGGATAATCAAATATTCATTTTTTTCTATCATTTGGTATGATAAGAATCTAAATGGTGGACTCCTTTCAAGAATATGAGGTAAAAATAATAAATCTACTCTATGGAGTTCGATAAATTTATGATCTTATTTTTCTATAAGTACTTTCCTTATATTCATCATATGAAAATAGAGATGGTATTCATTGATTTGAATCAGAAAAATGATGAATCTATTGGAATCTATGAGGGAAATTTTACATGACTTATAAGGTACAGATCTAGTATTATCATCCAACCTAAAAGTATGTGTTATTGATTCTTCATTGGATTAAAACCAATTGTTTGAAGGGAATTATCCATAGGGGGAAATTAGTAGTTTTTTAGATATTATTTGATCTTTTATCAAGGTGTAAATAGATACTGGAGTTACCCATTAATCTAATGGTTTTGATAAGAAAGTAATGACGGAATTAAATGGAAATTTTGAAATAGATGGAGAGATGAAGATAAACTATCTTTTTTCTTTAATTGTTGAAGGAAACATGGGGGAAATTATCTTAATGGGACTATTAAATGTTTTATTTGTGTAATGGTAGTCCATAAAGTAGTTGGATACTGAAGTAATGGTAAGAAGTTAAGTAATTCAACAAATAATGAGAAATCAATATAGAATTCCTCACCCACACTCCATTATTTCAAATGTAAGGTTTATAGGAATTACCTTAACCAATGTTCAAATATAATGGATAATTATGATCTTAAATGTTAGAAAACTCTTCAGCTTATATAAAAAGGGAAATCTCATGTGATCGCTATTTTTGATAATGGGTATGATAATGGCGTGTTGAAAGTTACACTTATCATCCACTATAAAAATATTAATGTCTTATTTGACTGTGTAACTACCAATTTTTCTTTATTTAATGAATTTAATAAGGTTATAAAAATTTCACCGTAATTATTATATGTGTAATTTGTAGTGAAAACCCATAATAAAACAATGATTGAATCTCAGGTTTATGATTCTTCTCTAATTTAATTTTGTGGGAATTTACTTAGGGAAAATCTCATTATTGTCCCTCTAGTAGAATTTGATGTTGTCATGGGAACTTATTTTATTTATATACATCATACCCACAACAATTTCTAAGGATATTAATTCACTTTTGATATTAAGAAACAACCTCTGACTTTGTATCAGTTTCATGATAAAAATGAACTTATGATGGAAATCACATATATTTTAATTTTCTTTATTCCTATTTAGGATGGGTGTTTATCTTAGATAGTTTTATATAAACTAAAAATTTATGATAAGACTATGTATGGGTTTTATTTAATGTATTTCTAGACGAGTTTCCTCTTATTAGAATGAATCATAAATTCAAATTGACAATAGAACTCAAAACTGGTGCCACACCTATTCCAAATAATCCTTATTGAATGGTCCTGATTGAGTAGTAATAAATGAATAAGAAACTATAGGAGAATAATGAAAAGGTATTTATTCATCTTGGACAATCACCTTGGGGTGAACTGATTTTTTGTTTAAGAAAAATAATGAATTAATGTGACTCTCTATTGATTATCAAGAAAAAATAAGATCACAATCAAGAAGGGGTATCCTCTACCCTTTATTGATGACTTGTTTGATCGACTGCGTATAGATCAATATATTTCTAAGAATGGCCATCATTATAGATATCATAAATGAAGGGTTATGACAGAGGACATACCCAAGAACACATTTCATAAAAATTATAAACACTATGAATATATAGTGATTCCATATAGTTGTACTTATCCCCCTCTATATTTATTGATTTAATGAATAGATAATTTAAATATACCATGATAAGTTTGTGGTAGTCTTTATAGGTGATATTATTATATATATAAAGATCATGGAAGAGTATGAAGATAACATGAGAATTTTATTGAATACCCCAAGAAAAGAGAAATTGTATAAATTATATACCAAGTGTGAATTTTTTCTAAAAATGTTTCACTTTTGGGAAATATGACATCAAGAGAGTGTATATAAATGGATACATCAAATAAAAATGTTATGGAACATTGGACCCAACCTAACACTATGAATGAAATACAAACATTTCTTCATTTTTATGGATATTATCAATAGATAGTAGAGAATTTATCCCATCTATCTAATCCATACACAATGTTTACTCACAAGGGATATAAGTTCCTTTGGATAAATGAATGTGAGGAAAATTTCATGGAACTGGAGAGAATGATAGTTAGTGAACCTATGACTAAACTACCCAATAGTGTAGAAGGGGTTGTAACAAATAGTGATGCATTAATGAAAGGATTCGAATGCAACCTCGTGAAGAATTATATGGTTATCTATTACGCCTCATGAAAATTGAAGGTTCATGATCAAAATTTCTCAACTCATGATTTGTAGTTAGCTGCAGTAATTATTGAATTACATATATAGAGACATTATATTTTTGGAAAACATGTGTATATTAATTAATCATAAGAGTTTAAAGTATATACTCACATAGAAATAATTGAAAATGCATAAGAGATTATGGTAGAAAATGATTAATGATTATGACTGCTCAATACATTACCACCCTACAAAAGCTGACAAGGTGGTTGATGATTTGATTCGTAAGGATCATGATATCCTATCTATGTTCAAGATAACAAATGATACAATATTTATGGATTTATAGATCTGATTTGGAAATCTTGAATAATTGTTAGAAATCTTATCTTCCTTAAATAAGTGTTCAACCATATATAAATGTAAATATTAAAGATCCATAAAAGAATATTGTATAGCTATAGAAGAAGGTGATAAATGATCATGATTTTATCCCTAATTACGATGGAATGAAAATATTTAGGAAATCTATATGTCCTCAATCTATAATTTAATTGAAAAAAAAATTATTAGAGTAATATCATACTTCTTTATTTTCTATTACTCCTATAAGTAAAAAAATATGTACTTAGATATAAATGATCATTTACAGTAGTTTAACATGAAGGGTGTTATTTTAGACATTGTATATCAGTGGTTGATATGTCATAAAGTTATCTATGAGAGACAAAGAACTGTGAGGATGTTACAACCATGATCCATACCAAAATAGAAATGAAAAAACATCATCATGGATCTTGTCTCTAGACTCCCCAAAACAACTTGGGGGTATGGTTTCATGGAGTATAAAATTCTATTATATCAAATGGGGATCTAATGTTTATCTTGTTGTTCTTGGGAAGACTTTAGTAGGATCTAGATATGGAGTTTTCAAAATTTCATATCATCCTTAAATAGATTCCCAATATGAGAAAATGATCCAAAACCTAGAGTATATTTTGAGATATTATTCTTTGTATTTCATAGGTGGTTGGGATCAACACCTTCATATAGTTTAGTTTTCTTACAACAACATCTTTCTGTCAAGCATTAATACAACTCATTATAAATCCATTTATATAAAGAATATCATAACTCCACCAAGATAGGATGAAGTTTTCTAAATAAATCTATTCTTACATGATGAAAATTAATAAGTCGAAGGTAAATTTATATCCATTCAATTACACGTCACATTAGAACATATTTGATAAAAAAATTATGCTAAAAAACATTTACGTAATATAGAGCTTGAAGTTAGTGTGAATGTTTTCTTATAGATTTATCCATGGAATAAGGTTATGATATTTAGACGGAATGAAATTATATTACCTAGGTATATTTTCTCTTTCAATATTCTTGATTGAGTAGTCATTGTTGCTTCTCACTTGGTGCTTTCACCAAACCCATCTCAAGCCCACGTTGTGTTCCAGTATCTCTCTCAAGGAAGTACATAAATATTTATTAACATGTAATAATATCATATTTCATACACTGGATAATAATATTTCCTATTAATAGAAAAATATTGACATTCTAGATACTACAGAGAAAGTTTTATAAAACGATTCCACTCACATGGTCAAAGTTTTGTAGCGAAACCATCAATTTGAGGATGTTACATGGGAAACGACGGATAAGAGGAGAATGAAGTATCCTCATTTTTCTATTTAAGAGTGATAAAATTTCTATGGTGAAATTAATTTTATGGTGTTAAAATATAACACCCTAAGTTTTTATGAAATAAAGTATTTGAATAAATTTAATTCCACTGATTATTGACATTGTGCAAAATATTGAGTTTTAATGAATCGCAATATACTCTTAAAATTATTATACTAATATGATCATTATAACATAGTCATACAATTTAGCATCATGAATAGTAACAATAACATTTTAAAAATTATATTTAATGATTTTATATAATGAAAAAATATTGATAAAAATCCCTCAATTTTTAGCAAATCCTTTATATTCTTTGAAAATGCTTTTCCTTAAAAAATGTTTTTATTTCTTTTTGTAAACCAACCGTATAAATAAATTTTCCAAATTATATGAAATTTATTTGAAAAAATGATCTTAATTTTTTAAATCGACATGTAAAAATTATCTTGGGTGAATTTTTGAGAATTACTAAAAAGATTAATTTTTTGATGAATACTAAACCATTTATGATTTTTATTAAAAACTGTCCATTATTTTAAATAATTCACAAGATACAATTGTTAAGGTGTTTTTAAAGTAAAATTTGTTAATTTATGATATAATTAATCAAATTTTGTTCATTTTTTCCATTTTTATATTGAATTTTGACATTAAAACATTCCATACTTATGAAAATATCTTCTTTGGATAAAATTTTTTTCATCACCTATACGGGTTTAATTTTTAATTAAAATTTTCCAATTATGTGAATTGAATTTGGTAAAATATATTAAATAATTTTAATTATAATAATTCATATTATATAATAATTCCAACCTATTGTTATTTTCATAATTAATATTAAAAATTGTAAAAATTAATTTTCACGTTTAGGTAAAAACGGGTTTTTCGAGGTTTTAAATTAAAATAGATAAGGGTTAAAATGAAATAAAAACACACATATATCCTATTTTATAGCCATATTTGGAACTTCTATCATCTAAGGATATATAAAAAACAATTTTGGTGCCTTTTTCATTATTTAAATGTTGGTATTTAATTTTATTTTCAGAAATTCTATGTGTTCCCTCTCTGTCACTTATAAAATGGAACTCCCTCGTCTCTCTTATTAAGACTTCCAAATGCCTTTTAGATCAGCCTATACCTTCCCTAATACCTTACTTAATTCCGTCCCCACATTCTGGAGGCCCTATTTTGATTATAAAAACCACATAATAAGCATTTAGGAGCTAAACTAATGTGGTTTTCTGAAAAAAAAGGTATCAATCTTAATAGTGAAAATTTATTTTATTTCTTCCTAAACATCCTTAAAATATTTTTCAAATATCATAATATAAAAATATCAGTATATAAAATATAATAATATATTATTATTTAAATTTAATAACCTATATCAATTTCCTCCTCTATCAAATGGGAAATGAAATTTTCGATCATGTGTATAATGGACAACCACCTCATGAACCAATGTAATTCATTTTCTATCATCACGTCTAAAATATATATATAATGATGTATTTAATGTGTATATGTGATATTTATATAATATTTTTATTAATTTAATTATAATATCACGTCATCCTTCTTATATTCTAATTTGTTGAAAAATGATTTGGTCGCTCGTCCATACGTGTGGACTACTACCTCCCAAAATTGAAGTGAATAGATTTAAATTTTATTTTGACATGGATGTTAATAATGAAATATTTAATGAATATAAATTATATATATGAAATAAAAATTACTTTATAAAGTTTATATATTATTTATATTTATTTTATTCCTTCTGTTGAGAAAATGAAAACAGTGTTCATGCGTTTGTACATGAGTGCTTTTGCAAAACCTAACCGGTTATGAATTTCTTAGTGATTAACCTTGAAATAAGATTTATTAATCTTTTGTTTATTCCATAACCCTATTTCTTATGACAATATAATTTTCTCATGGATTATTTTTTCTAATTCCTTTATAATTCATGTCTTATGGAATACCAAGATTAATGCCAGGACTATATTTTATGATATATGATATATAGGGTATTGTTTAAAATTTTATTCCAATGTATGCATACCATTATTCTCATGTTATGTTGATATATCATTTTTACCCTTACTGGTAATTTTAGATGACCCTTTATTATGTTTACTTTTCCAAGGTTATGAAGAAAGGTATTATTCATGATATTTCTAAGCATACTACTAATTTTGAAGAACTTAGATGAGGATGGTGTGTTTCAATTGCAAACTAGTTGGTTATGTGTTCATGTTTTGAAAGGAACTAGACCAAAATTATTATACCATGTATCATTAGGTTATGAAATTAATATACATCTATTTAGATGTAATATTTATTTTTGAAAATAATGGGACACTATAGTTGGTACTAAAGAATGGTTTAGTATATCCTTTGGATTGGAGGATAAAAAAACATTAGTCATATCCCGAGGGATATTTCTATGTATCAGTCTAAGGAAAATTCAATGTATAGGAAAATTGTTTAGAATTTTGGTGAAGGGTAGAGAGAGTGGTTTCCAAAAAATTATGTAACGCCCCAAAAATCAAAAGTTAGAACATTTTATTTGATAGCGTTTATGACACACAACACCGAGTGCATAAGAAAATATAATATCCAAAGATATTATAATATGTTTACTATGTTAAATAAATTTAATCCATGATATAGCTTGCAATGAACTCAATAGTGAGATAGCTTACGTTTCACACAGAAATGAATTTATTTGATATGTTGTGTTACAAACAAAATCAAGTTTCACCCAACAACAATATTTTGTTAAAATATTATTATTTAATACAATAAGATATAAATATAACATCCTAAATCTAAATTCCACTCAACACTTCCCAGAGCTCGGTCAGCCACATAGACTCATGAACATCTCCACAAACCCCAGAGGCTACCGACAAGTGGTGAGGGCATATATGTGTCAGTGGGTAGACTATTCCCTCATCACTAGAGCATATAAAATTGGATTACAATAAGATACAAGTTGAATAAGTAGTATAACAACTAGGAAATAATTAAACAATATAATACTAATATAAATAACCAATTCCATAAGACAAATTATATATAAAATGATGATATATGTCATATGTCTCTAATAAAATAGCCAAAATAGGTACATAAGGAAAACATATAATTCATATAAAAAAATTTAAAAAATTCCAAAAGTACCTGATCCCTCATGATCAATTGATCGGCTACTACATTGCCTTTACCAGGCTTTTCAGAAAGCATATAGTTGATATACTGATGGTATTCAACCCACCTTCGCTACCATTTGCTTAGATAAAAATGTGTAAATATGTATTAATTCAGTTGTCGTATGTGTACACCAACAAACGATCTCCTATTAATTAATGTCTTCTACATCACAATGCGTGAAAAATCGTAGGTTACTCGAGATTGTGTGTCCGATAAATACTCTTGTGTGGCCTCAGTTTTAGACACCCGAATGTAATGAATCAATCCCCCTTCATAATAAAATCTCCTATATATATACTTGATGCATCATTATACAGAGTGAAACTCCTTCATGGGTTTGGAAAAGTCAGTATCGACACTGAAGTTAATCTCCCTTTCAGCTCTTAAAAGGTCATCTCGTAAGAATCATTCCATACATACTTCACACCCTTCTTAGTCAAGATCATTAGTGGTGCTTCTAAGAATTAGAAGTCCTATATGAAACACTATTAGTTTCCATCCATCCTTAAGAAACTCTATACCTCCAAAATGTTATTGGTATTCCCCCAGGAAACTACAACTCTCACCTTCTCTAGGTGTATAGTTACTTCTATCTATGAGATAATGTGACCCAGGAAGTGAATCTTATCCATCCAGAAGTGGCCCTTTGTGATATTAGCATATATATAATGCACTATCAGTGTATTCAATATGATATCAAGATCTATAGAATGGATATAAAAATTTTTATAATACACCAAAATATCATCCACTAAAACCACCATTAATGAATCAAGATAAGGATGTAAAACTCAGTTCATTAGTGACATGAAGACTACTGGGGAATTCGTGAGGTCTAACAACATAACCAAATAATCATAAAGACCATACCTTCTATGAAATGATATGAGAGGTATATATGATGTTCTAGCACACACCTGATGATAACTTGATCTCAAATAAATATTTGAGAAAAACCAAGATCCTTGATGTTGGTCTAAGAGATCATCTATCCATGGTAGAGGATACTGGTTCTTAACCATCATATTGTTAAATTCCTATTAATCCACAAATATCCTAATGGAATTATCTACCTTTTTTCATAAAAAATATTGGAAAACCACACATATAATAAATGGTTTAGTTGAAACCCTTTTCCTATAAATACTCTAGCTTCCTCTTAATCTCTTTTATTTTAGTAGTATCCATCCTATAAGGTGGAATGGATACATGAGAATCTCCTTACACTATTCTGATAGAGAAATCAACCTCTATCACTGTAGGTAATCCTAAAAATTCATCCATGAAGAAATCCCTAAAACAACAAACCACTGGAGGTTAATCTACCTAAAGTGTTCCCTGATCATCTAGATATAAAATCGCAACCTAGGATGTCATCCCACCCAAGCCATGATGCTCAGATCCCTCCTGACTCAACTGGACATCTCACTAACTATTGTAAATATACTCTAAACCCTCTGGTGATGTAAAGGTCACTTTGAGATGATATTAGTCAACTATATCATGAAAGGGAACAAAAAATTCCATCCTGATAATGATATCGAAGATAGTCATCTTGAGTATAAAAAAGTACCATATGAAGTGACACCTACAAATATTAAGGGCCACTCACTATATTGACGTACACCATCCATTCTAATCCCACACAGAGTGTCAATCATCATGAAACCATCAAAATTCTAAATAGTGAGCTCATGGATCTCCAAAATGGGCACATATATAAAGCTATGAGAATCCCCTATATCAAAAAGTGTAGAAATTAAAGCACAAGATACTAGAATTGTACCTCTTATAGTAGAAGGTTTGGGATCTTGATCCTCACGGGTATGTTGTAATTCATATAACCGATAAGAACCACAACACTATGATACGTCCTGGAAACCCTAAAAACTATGGCATGACTACCATAGAGATGAAAACCCCCTTGGCCTTGTCGGCCAATTGTACTCCAGCTCCCTGACTGATGATAAGCTACTGCTCCTACTCCTAAATGTGTAGTCAGTGATGAACTTTTCTCACTAGCGCATGGTGGAAAATTTATACAAAATAATTATAGATATCATGTCATACCACAAGACTGACACTCAATTATGTCCCTCATACACTCTAGCCTCATATGTCCCAGCCTACTTCATAGGTAGCACCTCACCTGGCAACCTGGGTATGTGGTCTGGCTGCCAGCTTCACCGTATGGAAGTTCGATATGACACTTCCTACTACTGGTTGATCTAGTTTTAGATCAATATGAAAAAATACCCTGGCTCACACCTAAAACCACTATCTAGTTATGCTCCATGATCAATGCGTGATTCACTATTACAAAATGGTATTTAGTTGAAATACTTTCACATGCGATCAGATGGTGTACCTGAGACCATCCTCAAATTTCCTAACTTTAGATATCTCATTGACCATCATAATAGGTGTGATGTTATAGAGCTCATTAAAATGGCCCAAATAATCTATCACTAATAACACGCCCAAATATAGGCATAAGAACTTCGAAGATCTATCAATCCTCAACATCTTGGGATAGAAGTAGTCATAGAATGCCATATGAAAGTCCCTCAATGCCACATACCAATGAAAATCTGTTTGAGTTATGATATCCACTAATCTATTGGTGGAATAACACAACATATAAGTATTGATCTTGACCCTCATCTCAATAGGAATCTTTAGATTTTCAAATATAGATTAAATTTCCTTTATCCATGACTATTCAACCTATGGTCCTCCATCCCACAAAAACTCTGGCAGATGCTACTACTGAAACTCATGTTCCAACTCTTCTATAGTTTGGGAAAGTTGTGGTGCTCCCTGAGCAGTCTGCATAAATTGTAAGAACCCATCATAGAACTATGCCTCATCACCTATGTCTTGTATAACTAATGCTGTTACAACTGGAACTACTAGAGGATCCGTTGGCAGCCCATAGCCCTCCGCCTTCATATTGTAGTGGTCGTGACCCTACTGGTGTATGATTGGAGGTTCTCATGGGGATATGCCTCTCCAATTCCTAAAACGCACCTCATGTTGAGATTTAAACAAATTTTACAACTCAAAAGCATAGATTAGGAAATAGGATTGGTAAAATCCTTCCTATATAGAAACACACCCCTCTGCCTGCTCCGTGAATCAGGTCTGGGCGATGTACATATCACACATAAGAAAGAAACACTACCAATAGCCCCTACTAAGGTCATTTTTTGTCATGTTATCTATCAAGAAATATAGTTTTCATTTCATTTCACTTGAATTCACTTATTCATTTACATTTTCCATTTTAATTCATGCTAATTTCTAACTTACATCACAAAATAATTGGAAGGGTGAACTAATGGTTCACCAAATTGTGATCCATGAGGGGTCATACTCTCAAGGGACCAAGGCTTGGATACCATACAATCTATATTATATCACATATCACTATACTTATGAAAATAGAATGTATCACTATCACATAACCTTTCACAACATCATGAAAATATGTAATGCATCCAAATAGAATGGTAAAATGCAAGGAATTTGATTTATAGAAAGTTCCTATATGATGCATGAGATGGAAATCCCTCATCTCATGTGGTTGAAACACAATAAAACCCAAAATCATATCAAAAATAATATCAAAATTAATGTGTATCACCAAATTATGGAATCAAATCAACTGAAATAGTCCAAATCTAAAAAACAAAAATTTAATCCTTGACAGTGTGGTTATTTTTTGTATGTGGTTTAGTTACGCTCAGGAAAAACTCATTACCAAACTTAATTTCTTTCTTATCCCATTCTATTTTCACGAAATAGTAATGGAAAAATAGAAAAGATGATCTAAAACAACATTGTAATGTCCCAGATTTGGATTCCACTCAGTGGTGCCCCAAGACTAGTTTTCCACATGGCCTCAAGAACATCTCCAAAAATGCCAGAGGCTGCCTACTAGTAGTGAGGGACTAGGTGTGTCTTTGGGGATACAATGCCATTATAAACAGAGTAGAGAACAATGGATAAAAATAATATACAACTAGTGGAAGTAGTATTTAAACCAAAAAATAAGTAAACATCAGAATATTAATATAAATAAACAATTATAGAAGACATATCATGTGCAAAATGATGATACATTTCATATGTCTGTAATAAAACAATCAAAATTGGTATATAAGGATAATGTAAAATACATATAATTTTTTTCAAAAATTCCAAAAGTATTCTAGTAGAATATCATGCCTCAGGTTAGACCCATGCTCCCCTTTTCATAAGCAGCAATCAAGAACCTATAGTATGTATCTTTCCATTATCATTCACCACAATTATATAGTCTTCTTAGGTACCAAAAGCTTCCCAAAAAGGGTGTGAGATAAAATTCCAATAGGCAACCACCAAAGGTTTGATGCCAATTAGTTAGTGAATATATATATAAAAGTCATTTTCCAATAGGTAAAGAAGTATGTAAGGAAGTACTCAAAAGTAAATATCTTATAAGTACTTTTTATCATTTAACATCTATTTAATTTAATCAGTTTTATTTAATAATTCAAGTCTTAGAGCCTGTCATATAGCCTAGTGATCTCTACAAGCACATGTATCCAAGGATGGCTGGACATGACAACTGAAAAGTGTATGTCTAGATTGAATACAAGATTGTGGTTTGTCTTGGAATTTGAAACTTAATGTCATTTAATTCATTATTCAGTCATAAACCTAAGCCTATCAATGGAATCCATAAGTTGGAATCCAATTTTCACTATAGTTTTAATATGGACCAAATCCCATCCATGGAAGACCTCTCATGAACTCATTCATCGCTCTAGGTGTGGTATAATGTCTCTTCCAATAGATTCAATACTCGGGGGTCCACAAAGGGAGCCCAAGTATCACCCATGGCATATAGATCAAATTCCCTTTTGAGTCCATCCATAGAATTATCATATGAATCCATGTATATCACATCTTTTGAGAGTGAAGCCTATGAGTTCTTATGTGGAATTCTTTATTTCAATCCATGTACCAATTGGGTATAATCAAGGTTCAAGATAATTGACCTAGTCAATGGCATTATTCATTTGAATCCATGTATCTCCCAAGGATTACAAGCATCAAATCAAATCAATATCATTTAATAAAATAATTCAACATTCTAAGGAAAAAAAATAAGAACATCAAATTTATAACTCACCTTAAGAGGAGTTACAAGAATTTGAATAAACATAGGAGGCTTTTCATTCAATTAAACACATGAAAAAAACATCATTTCATGATTCTCAATATTAAATAAACTATTACATGGAATTGTATTTATCAATCTCACATGAGAATTAAAATAAAAAGGGATATTCATGCTTAATAAAGAAATTTCAAAACAAGTGATACGCTTAAAAATATTTCCATTAATTACTCATAAGGTAATTTTAATATAACAAGTATCAAATGCATAAAAATCTTCTTACAAGGCATAAATAAAATTTAACTCACTCAAAAAAGTCACTTAAATGAAATTCTAACTTCTACAATATATTGAATAACCAAGGGAAAGGGCATGTTCATACAACCATTTATATTAATTTTTAAATTATAATTGAATCACACTGCAGTCATTTTCATACTTGAATTCACATTTGACATCTCAAATAATAACTTCATGAAAACAGTGTTTTAGCGGCGGTTTTGAAAACCGTCACTAAATGTTTAGTCAAAAAACTTTATAAGAAGTTTTGAAAACCATCGCGAAAAAACCGCTGGTAAATCCTTTTAAAATATTTTTTATAAATGTTTTTTTTTGTTTTCTTATAGAAAAAAATAAAATTTTTTAGTGGCGGTTTTTTCAAAATACCGCTCGAAAATTGAAGAAAATAATTGATTTTTTTATTAATTGTTATTTTTTATTGTATATAATCAAATATAGTTTATTATTTTTAATTTTAATTATTTATAATTTTTCAATTAGTAAATATTTATAATTATTAGTAAATAATAAATTTAAAATAAAAACAAATCACCAATAAATTAAAAAACAAACTTCAGTATCAAATGATCGTAACTTTTGACCTAGTAGTCCATTTCAGCTCCACAACTAATCATATCGAAGCATATAAAATGATATAAAACCAAGTGTTATTTAAATGTTGTGATAATTAATGGTAAAAATGTAATAAAAATTCAAAAGATAAAAATCAAACTCGAACTTCAAACAACCTTAAATTGTAATTTGGGTGTCCGTTTGGGCTCTACCACATATCAAATCGAATCATGTGACGAGATCTATGTAGTTTAGGTCTGGTACAAACTCTTTGAGTATTATAATGCTTTTTATCTTCCAAAAAAGCCTAAAAGTCCTCCGAAATGGAGGTTTTAGTTGCAGACAATGATTTCTTTAAATTAAAACGGTTATAACATTCGATTCAAGAGTCTGTTCAGCTTGTACCACATATCATATCGAAACTCGTTTCATGATATTTGAATTGATTGGCTGTGGCACTAAAAAAAGCATATGAGATAATATTTTATGGTCATTTTAGGGTTTTAGGGTATTTAGAGGTTCTTCAAATTTTATGATTTAATAAATTAATAAATTATTTATTCATTTATTTGTTGTTTATTTTTATTTAATATATATTAAATAAACAGTTAATTATTAATTATTTAAATAATGAAAATTTTATGTATTATTTATCAGTCATTTATTTATTTATCAATTTATTTATTGATCAATTTATTTATTTATTTATTATTTAATATTTATTTGTTTATTATTTATTTATTGAGTTATTTTTTACAAATTAATTATTAATGATTTATTTATCAGTATTTATTATTATTTTATTCTTTTTCTATTCTTTATTATTTATTTATTCTTAATTAATTAATTAATTAATTATTAATTAATTAATTATTTATTAATTATTTATTTATTGATTATTAATTAATTATTAAATATTTATTAAATATTAAATATTTAATATTAAATACAAAATATTTAATATTAATTAATAATAAAGAATTATTAATTATTAATTAGCACTTATTAATTATTAGTTATTATTAATTATTAATTATTAATTATATTTTTTTATAAACATTTGAGTTGAGAAAGGCCCCATTATTAAGATAAAAGAGAGAATAAATACAAAATACAATACATAAGAGTCAAAAAGAAATTCAACAAAGGCCATTAACCCACTTGAGATCAGGTGCTCATACTATGGTGTGACAATCGTCTGACCCTACTTTGAGGGTGTCGTCCCCTCCTCCAAGTATTGACTTGTTCCTAAGGTCCATCACCATCATATGAGAACTGAACAGCTGCGTTCTCCTTGATCATGTCTTGTCTACCCAGGTGATAAATTTCTTTTCCATCTTCATCACTACTTAAAGAAATAAGAATTTCAAATGGATTATGTATACTAACATTTCTTATTACCTTTTCCTTATAAGATTGGACATCAAGATGAGAATGAGTGGATCTCAATCTTCTCGAATCATTTACAGGAGTACCATCCTCTTTAGCACGTGAAACTAAAGGTGTGGCCCCTATAGCAGGGGGCTCCCATCAAAAAGCTATAATAGATAGAGTCTCCATTGTCAAAGAGATTAGGGTAGCAATCAATCCTAGCTGATTAAAACCCCAATCAGAATCAAAATGTTTTTTTAGATCCATCATTGTATGAAGAGGAGACATGGAGGTTTAGTTGAGGTTTTAAATGACGACCCATAGAGATGAGAAATTCTATGGAGGCATGGCCAGGTACCGAAGGGTCAATAGCTAACCCGTTCATACCATCATGGAAAGAGGCAGCCACAGGAGAATGTTATTTCAACCCGCTGCAGTTCTGTCCAAGAAGTTTATGCTCTTCACTATGTGAAGAGGGATAGGAATCATTAATAACAGCGGTATTGGGAGTGAGTTCAATATCTGATTCATTTAGACATATTGAAGAAACATTTCCCTTGTGGGGAGAATATGCATCTTTGTAGGGAAAATTATCCACGGGCTTCATCTTCTTAGATATTGCCACATCCATTTTATCTTTTACATTTTTGATTTTAGCATTAACCATAACATTTTCTTGCCATAGGGAGAGGTTAACATCTTGCTTTGTAGAGCTCTCCTCGATTTATGGACTATTAATAAAATCATCTTCTGCACCACTTTCTAGATCTCTAGTCCAAGAATCGTTGAAGGAAAAAACTTTGAAAATTTCAATACGAGATAAGAGTTTGTGGTTCTTATCTACTAAGTTAGCACCAAATTTTGGGTCTTTCCCTACAGCTTTATTATTTATTATTTATTATTTATTATTTATTAATTTATCTTTAATGTATTGAATATTAATGTATTATTAGTTTATTTATTAGTAATTTATTATTTATTTATTCAATATTCATTATTTATTAATTATTAAATATTTTTTAATAATAATTTCTTTGTAATTTATGAATTAATTATAAATATTTAGATATTAATGATTAATTATGAATTAGGAATTTTTAATGATCAATTATTAATTATTAGTTATTATTAAATTTTATTATTAATTATTTTTTATTAATTATTAATTATTAATTATTAATTATTAATTATTCCTTTATTATTTATTTATTTATCTATTATTTATTAATTTATTATTAATTTGTTAGTTATTTATCATATATTAAATTATTTTGTAAATAATTTATTATTTATACATTACATATATATTATATGTTATATATTATATATTATATGTTATATGTGATATGTTATATATTATATGTTATATGTTATATATTTATTATTTAGCGTGCATCAATTTGTTATGTATTTTTTTTTTCTAATTAACTAATATATATATATATATATATATATATATATATAAGTATATTAAATTCTATTTATTGACAACATGGAGTGCCCGTTGGAGCGGTAATGTCTTTGGAGAATAAACAAGAGGTAATGGGTTCAAATCTCATCCAACGCAGAATTTCTATTAATGGCATGGACATGTGCGTAGATATGAGCTTGTGCATGGAGATGAGCATAAGCATGGTAATAATAAATAATAAATAATAAATAATGAATAAATTATTGAAAATAAACAAATAAATTTAAAAAATAAATAATAATATATAATAAATAATAATAAATAAATAATAAATAATAATAAATAATAATAAAAAATAAAAAATAAAAAATAAAAAAATAATAAAAAAAATAATAAATAAATAAATAATAATAAATAAATAAATAATAAATAAATAACAAATAAATAATAAAAAATAAGAAATAAAAAATGAGAAATAATAAATGAAAATTATAAATAATAAATAATAAATACTTAGTAAAAAATAATAAATAAAAAATAAGAAATAAAAATAAGAAATAATAAATAATAAATAAGAAATAAGAAATAAGAAATAAGAAATAAGAAATAAATAATAATTAATATTAAATAAAATTAATTAATTACGAAAAAAATTTCAAAAATTTAAAAAAATAAAGAAAAAGAAATAAATTAAAAATGATTTAGCGGCAGTTTTAAACGCCACTAAACAAAAAAACTATCGGTAAATCATTTGGAGATGGTTTTAAAAATGGTCTCTAATTGATTGCTTACACACAATTTACCAATGGTTTTCTAAAACCATCGTAGGATTATTTATCAGCGGTTTAAACTATCACTAAATGAAAATTTTGGCATAGTGAATGGGGGTGAAGGCACACCTATGGGTGTCCAAGTACAAAAGAAATCAAAATTTCCATTTAATGAAAACATATCCTTTGGGGTGTTTCCAGTTTCAAGGTCCTTTTCCAATAAATACCCAATAACAAGACCCTTTAATAACACATGCAATGCTTTTCAAAGTTAAGGGTTCAATTTCAATTTATAACGATGCTCGAAAATTAAGTGTGTGGCAGGACGACATATATAAATAGCTCGACTTTTAAGAGAAGTGCATGAGACAACATACTTTTGGTCCATAGTTGATAACTCTTCCAGTATCAGCTCCTGATTCGACTCTAATAGGGAGAATATAGAATAATGGATAAAAAACTAATAATAATTCAAATGATCTTGAACCAAAAAATCGCACCCGATATCCAGAAGAATTGAGAATGACTAAAAAGGAATTGAGGTCTTACCATTACATATCCAATGAGAGAAACCTCACTTGAATTAAATATCAGACGGATACTTCACTTCAATTTCAGGATTAAATCTCAATGTAACTAAAAAATGGATCTCTTCTTTTTTAAGAGAAAAACAAACTCTTAGGGTTGATTTAATAAAACATAGGTGAAAAATTTCCTCTTACGGTAAAATATCTAGGTCACACACTTTAGGTGCAAGATTTATCAAAACATGCAAAAACTGTTCATGATTTACTATAGGAAAGGGGAACCCTCGTGGTTTTTATTCATGGTTTGACTATCCATTCACAACCTATGAAAAAAATGCACTTATAGGATTGCAGAGCTGGTGGCATGCCCGAGCAGCCTAATTCACAATATTTTTAGAAACTGTGTGGCCTATAACTGCTCTATGTCCATCCCTCATGCTATTTCTCAAACCATGTGGCTTTCCCCGCATGGTCTTCACTAACTATGTTCCATGAATTTTTGACCCACAAGCTCGGGTTCCATGCTCCGAACTAGCCCCAGAATACCCCAACACCCCCATAACTTCAAAGGGAATTCACATGAGACATATTAAAACATTTAAACTGATAATTGATGAAATGTAAAGGATCTATACCCACAAGAAGGAACTAGGTTCTTACAATAACCTATAAATTAAATTAGTGGTTATGAAAATGATTAACTAACATACGAAAATATATCATTTATTAGAAATGAATTCACATATTACCAATTAATTAAAAATAAATATATGACCCAATTTAATATAAAGGAAATTTTTTTAAGCTCACAAAGGGGTTTTATCATAATAAGTTCAATTAATAACTATTAGTGGATGATGTTAATGAAATTTATACGTGATATATTTAGTCAAATATTTTTTATATTCATCCAATAGATTTGATAGGCATTAGATAAGAACAAACCCAATTTTACAATGAAAAATTATATTTTTATAAAGGTAGTTTTACCGCCTTATAATAAAGAACCTATTTTTAATTAAAATTTAAAAATTTTATATATTTTACTTAAAAAAATAAAAATTTTATTTTAATGTTTTATATATAATTTACTTTGGTTGAGTTTTTTATATTTTTCTGATAAGTTTTATTTTTTAATGAATAGTGATAAAATATTGCATTTTAAGTGTAATCGACTTTTTCAACTAAATAAATTATAGTAATAAATTATATTTCAATTGGTTTTAAAGTATAATTGGATCAATGTATTTATAATTTAATATGATTTTGGACATCGGTATAAATTTCAAATTGAATAAGGATATAAAAACATTTCAATCTTTTTAACGTATTCACTTTAAAAACCTACTTTTACACCCCATCTATGAGATCAAAATTAAATTATATTTATCCAATTCTGTATTTTGAATTTTGAAAAATATATTACATATTTCAAAAAATTATGTTAAAATTTATTAATTAGTTCCCTTTTATTTTTTATAGAATATGAAACTCTGGTAATTTTTATTACCATGGTTAAGGGTAAATCGTTTAATTAAGTTTAAACATAATATTATAAAATTACCCTAACACATGTAATAATATCATGGTATGAGTGATTGTAGACCAACACCATCATTCGGATTATTTTGGGAACTCTTGGATCCACTTTGATTAATTTATGTCAATTATAGTATTTTATTAAAAAAAGTCAATTTTATCATACTATTGTTTTTAAAAAGTTAAATATTTTTAATTTGGGGTTATATAGGGGATATGTTCAACTATATATATTCATTGGAATGATAAAATGTTTATATTATCCAAGATAAATTATTTTTAAATTTTAATAATGAAATAATTAAATTAAAATCTTTCACAATGATGATACAGTAATTGTTTAATTGACGGACGTATCAACAAAAATGTTAGTAAAAATAATAAAATAAATAAAATTTGATATAATTAATGTCCTAAAATAATTTTTTATTTTCCCTAGAAATATTAGGGATGTATTAATGTTTTTTTCAAATTTATATATTTATTTTAGATTTTCTAAAATGACATGAAATGTATAGGGCCAAAAATGACATTAATGGTATTTTAAAATAAATAATATTTTTTTAAATTATATAAAATTCAGAAAAATATCACATCTGGCCAAAAAAAATTATAACGTTTAAAATTTAATCTATGAATAAATTATAGTTCTTTTTACATTTTATAGTAACAATATTAACCCTTCAAGTGTAAAAAACCACGTGGCCATAGTAAGAAATAAAGGGCTTAATTAAGGGTTAAATCCAAATGATAAGGATAATAATGTGAAATAAACTTGTCCCAAAATTATTAGATGTGAGTATTTCAAACCATACTCTTTTTATCTGAGAAATATCTCACTTTGGTTCCATTTTGAAATGAAATTAATTTATATTAATTTAATATTTTGAGAGATTCCAAAAGTTCCCCTCACCACAATTATAAAAGGGCACCCCCTTCCTCACTTACTCACACCACTATGAGCCTTCTAACTCATCCATAACCTACCGGAATAATCACATAACTTCCAAAACCTCATTTTAGGAGCCTATATTTGGGATGAAATCCAACCATGGAAGTCATTTCTTATAAAACAATATGAGTTATTCGAATAAGATGTAACATTATTCAATGTACACATATGATTTACTTGTTTCTCCTCCCCTCCATTGTTATTATTATATGATTATATAATTAAAAACGTATCATAAATATACTTAGTTGTTATATTTTTAATTTTTTGACCTAAAACTATACAAAATTCCATGAAATTGGTAATGAACTTACCACTCATGTAAGGTGAACTACCACCTCGTGAAATGATGTTGTTCATTTTTCCTTTACCGCCTCTCATGGTTGAGAATTATGATGGACATACTATTTTTATTTGACATATATATGTTTTATATTTATCTTGTATTAAAAATTATTTAATTATTATATTACACATACCTTCATGCATTCAATATTGTGGTGATATGATAACAACATTTGTGGACGTGTGGACTATAGTCTCCTAAATGCTATGTGATTCATTCACACTGTACATGGAATGTATTAAGAATTATTTTAATAATAACATGATATATATAACACATAAATATGATATTTTAATTATAATATACATACATACATATATATATATCATTTAATTTTCATTATTTTAATACAACAATGAAATGGATGTAGCGTTAATTCTTACAAACAACTTACCATCTCCAGGAACGATGAATTTCATTTATTATCTCCAAATATTACAGATTATTATAAGATAATATGTACTGAATATATATGATATTTAATTCAAGGTTTCCATTTTGGATAGGATTAAATTATGATCTAAGTAATAGTAACAACAAGAAACAAGTCAAAATATACGTTAAAAACTCGTCAATTAACAAACAAAATTGTGAAAATAATGAATGATTACTAAAAAATAGGTAATAAGATAATATTTGATATTCAAAAAAATATTATGGTTCTATAATAAGTTATTAATGCTTTTAAAACGATTTTGTAGGAGGTTAATGGATGTTAACCGAAAAGGAAATACAAGGTAAGGGATTTTTGTCTCACTTTTATTTATGTGGGACACATGCCTTAAACACTACTTATGCATTGTGTATATAATTCACATGAATGTATTTTATGATTCTTATCCATAAGATTATGGTAATTTCATATCCATATAATTTTCATTCTTTCATAGGGCATGCAATTATTCTAATTATAAAGTTCTAAGCGGTTATTTCACATTCTCATCAATATTTGGGATTTTTTTAATTATCCACTAGGTAATATTACTCTTCTATGTTACTGTTTTTTAAATTCTATTTTTAAAAATATTTTCTGAATTATCCTATTATTGTTTAAAGTCATTTTAACCCTTTTTTACCTTTTATAAAATGCTTTAAAATGAAACCTCCTGTTGTTTTACAAAACATTGTACTTTTTATACAAAAGTAAAAGGAATGTTTTTAACATACAATACATTAAATAAATTTAATACCGTCATCATATCTTAATGTTTGAATATTACTCTATTTTATTTATAACATTATGTTTAAAGAAAATATTTTCTTTTATAAATTTTTGGCCTTTTAAATAAAGTATTACGAAGTGGTACGAGAATTTTATCACACTTCTTACATCAGTGAGATAAATATCATATTCACCTGATAATTTCTTTATGCGGTGTATATACTAACCCATTTGATATATTATATCTTGAACCCTTTTACCTTGATTTTATTAAATTGTTTCAAAGTGGAACGACACACTTTTGTTTAAAAATATTATTTTAAATCGATTATTCAATATATGACGACTGCTTTGGACATGCACTATACATGATGAGGACTGGAAAATAAAATAACCCTGATGCATTGATAGTCTCATGAGATAAAATATGGTGGAGAAAAAACCCTTATATTTTCTTTCCAAGTATAGCAGATGGGTCTTCCAATATATTTAAAATTTCATGAGATTAGGTCTTAACGGTTAAGGTATCATGTACCTGGGAAACATGACATCTAATTATTAAGGATTTCCTTTATTGGGAATTCAGTTATTTTTATTATCCATGAGGATTTTTCTTTTCCATATTTATGGATTAATTTCTTTCTCATTTTATTGATTATATCGAATTTGTTTCAATTATTTACCATGCCATATTGGTTATTCCTTATCGAGATATTTTGATCAATCGATAATTGTCTTTTTATATTATTATTAGAAAACTAGGCAACTACCCATAATGAAAATCATGTCATGGTGGTCTAAAGTGATCCACCCTGAGTGCATCACCCCGCACAAAATTATTACACTCCCAGGTAAAAGTTCTAAAACTAGAAAAAACAATTAACGAGACCTCTGGACTGACTCCCTGAGAAATTGCGTCCGCCGCGAAGTTAGCCTCCCTTTACACTCCTGGGGCATGTGTGTTCTGTTATTACCTTTCCATATAGACCATTATCATTGATTCATTATTTCTTCTTATATACTTCATCCATACTGAGAATATGAGCTCAACATTATTTTTTTCCATTCACAGGAATCCAATAAGTGTACTAAGAATGATATGAAATGACATTTTAAGTGTGAATAATACTATTATGAAAATAAAAAAATATTTTGTAATGAGTGTATTCATTGTAATATAGAAGCCTTGTATGAATCTGGATTACCAAGATTGCTAAACTCTTTGGTTCTTCTAGATTTGATTCCTTGTACTCTTTCCAATTTAATTGTGTTACCCATCGACTCTAGTATTACTGTGGTCAGGTGCCTACATTTGATATCAATGGATGTTTAGTAACAACCTTGGGAAATTGATTTTGAAAAATATTGATTATATAACCTATCCTTATGGTAATATTTGAGGAAAAGTATAGAAGAACATCCCAAAGTCTTAGTATTATAGAGATTATGTTATCTTAAAAGAAATATATTCCCATCTAGATACTATAAGTGGACATTGTTCTGGAACATATGTGCCTACGGGTAACAACTATGAAATTATGGGTTGGTCTTGACTTGAACATAACCTGGTATATAAAAATGGTCTTTACTGCGCAGCTGGTTTGACACTACCATGGGACACGGTTAGGATAATCCACATTTTCATTACAATCCATTATGGGGGATTTGAATAGAAAATGATATTGAATAAACTAGGATAACCCTTAGACCAAGGATGATACTAGGTTGAAATAAAATAGGTTAAGTATTTAAGTATTGTGGTTGTATTGAAAACCTTAGTTGAAAGTCCAGTTAGTGATTAACCTTATTTCAAGGATGTCCATCACATATATTTTGGAAATTAGATTAATATAGTTTTAGAAAAAGGAAATCATATATGTTGGGTGACAACCCATCAAGTCTGGTAAGGCTGTAGGACATGAACCAATGACTACAGGACGATAAGTGTTTAACGCCAACCACTGACCTATGTAATGACCTGGTTAATATGTTATTGTTTTTAGTAAAATAATTTGATGGATAAATATTAACAATTAACCTGTAGTGTGAATTTTTTGGGTTACATAATAATTAATTAACCATATTGGCATTGGAGATTAGTTAGAGACAAATAGAAAGACATGTCACCCTCTTATGGGCCTTACAATCTATCAAAAGTGTATTTTAGTGCTTTGGGAATCATCATTAACTTTGGGATATATATTTCATGAAGTAATTGATGAATTTGAAATTGATAAAAGAACAAAAAAGGTTGAAAATCATGTTTATCAAATATTAATGTTCTATGTAAATATATTTCCTTATATTCATTTGTAGTAAAATAATTACTCACCATTTAAAAAATGATCAAAAATTTTTTGTCCTGATAACTTAATTTTTATTGACAATATGTTCTTATAAATCATTAAAAATTTATGACTTTGAGACCATAAAAATTCCATGTATCAATCACATGATTGTGATTGATGAACATAATCACCTCTATAAATATTTATTATTTTCTTTGAATTCCATATTTTCACTTGTCACTAATGTTCTCATATGTAGAATCCTTGTTATATGTTTTTCCATGTGGCCTTGGTACATATCATATTCTCTTAATAAGAGGATATTCTATAAACACTATTATGATGTGGGATTTTACAAAAACAATATTCTCATATATCAAATCCAAGATTACCAATATCAAGCTTAATTTGGGATGATGCAATTTATTTAATATGGGGATAATGTAACGCCCTGAAATTCTAAAGTAAGAACATTATATTCGATAACGTGTATGACACACAACACCAAGCATGTAAGAGAGTATAATATATTGATACATTACAATATATGTTCTATTTTAAGTAATTTAATCTATGATATATCTTACAATTCACATTATAATGAGTTAGATTGTGTCACATGCATCAACTACTTTATTTGATATCTTAGGTTTCACGCAAGATCGAGTTTTACCAAGAAACAATATATTATTAAGATATTTTTATTTAATATAATAATTTATAACCTAAATTTTAAACTAGTTATTGTGAATATTATTAGCTAACTTATTGAAATATATGTTTTATAAAAAATGATTCCATAGGTTAGAAATTAATTTTAAATAAATATAAAAACCAATTGAATATAAAAGAAAATGGTATTATGATCAAAATAGTGTATTATCATGGTAAATTAAATTAATTACTATTAGTGAATGATATAATTAAATATAAATGTTATATATTCAATAAATTATTTTCTAAATTCATCAAATATAATTGATAGGCATTAGATAATAAGAAATCCAATTTTACGCATAAAAACCTATATTTTTCTATAGGCAGTTTTACGACATTTTAATGACCAACCTATTTTAAATTTAATTTTTTACACTTTTATATATTTTATTGGATACAATTAAATTATTATTTTAATTTTTAATATTAAAAATTTCATTGGATAAATTTTTGATATTTTTCTGATACGATTCATTTTTTATTGAATAGTGATAAAATATTTCTTTTTAATTGAAAACAACTTTTTTTTCAAAAAAAAGAGTGATAAATTATATTTTCACTTTTTTTAAGTATAATTAGATTTATTTTTTATCATTTAATATATTTTAGACATTGGAATTAATTTCATAGTGAATAATTATATAAAAACATTTCAATCTTTTGAACGTTTTCATTTTAAAAACGCGTTTTCACACCGTGTCTATGAGATTAAATTTATTTTAATTTTAAATAATTCTATAATTTTAATTTTTAATAATATATTATATATTTATAATAATAAGGTTAAAATTTATTAATTATGATCCCTTTATATTTTGACAATTTATGAATAATAAAATTTGGTAATTTTTATTACCACAATTAATGGTAAATCAGGTAATTAAGGTGAACATAATATTATACAATTATCCTAATTCTTGTCCCAATTTAATTGGATCAATTATTATCAACAAAAATAATCATAATGCCTATTTTTTGACCTCATATATCCACTTGGATGACTTTAATCCATTTATAGGATTTTATTCGAAGAAAAGTCAATTTTTTCATAACTTTGTTTTTAATAGGTCAAATATTTTTAATATGGGGTAATATAGTGGATCTGTTCGACTATATATGTTAACTAGAAATATAAAATGTTTATATTCATAATGATAATTTATTTTAAATTTTTTATAAGAAATAATTAAGTTAAAGGATTTCATAATGATGATGCAATAATTGTTTAGTTAATGGATATATCAAATAAATTTTAATAAAAATATGAAAATAAATATAATTTGATATAATTAATGCCATCCTAAAATTTTATAGATTAAATTGAAATGTTATGGATGTATTAGAGGTTTTGTTATGAAGTTATATTTCGTTTTTATATTTATTAAAAACTCAATAAATGAATAGTTTCAAAATTTAAATTAATGATATTTTAAAATAAATAATATTTTATTAAATGATATAAAATTCATAAAAATATAAAATTCATCCAAAATATTGGAATAAGGATTTAAATTTCATCCTGGACACATTTAGCATTTGTTTTTAATTTTTTATTAACTATATTTACCCTTAAAAAGTAAAAAATCCAAGTTGTCATTGTAAGAGTTAAAAGGTTTAGTTAATGGTTAAGCCATACAATATGGATAATAATATAACCTAAAAATGTCTTAAAATTATTGGTTGAGATTATTTATACCTATACTAATTATATATTCTAAATAACTCACTTTGGATCCATTTTTAATTTAAAATTAATTTATATTAATTAAATATTTTCAAAAATTCCAAAAGTGCCCCTCACCACAATTATAAAAGGGCACCTCCTCTCTCAAATCCTTACACCACATTCAGCCTCATATCTCACCAAAAATTTGAGAAAATAAGCTCTCAACTTCCCTAACATAATCATAGATGACTCACTTTGGGAATAAATCCTTCTAAGGATGTCTTTTGGTACAAACCAAAAGAAGTTACCCAAATATGAGGTAACATTCATTAATGTACACTTATGTTTTATTTGTTTACACACCCATTAATTTATTACGATTAAATTATTATATAATAAAAATAGAATCATAAATATACTAATATGTTTTTATGTTAAGGGTTTTACCTACACCTACACACATTTCCATGAAATGGGTAACGAACTTACCATTCATATATAGCAAACTACAACCTTATAAAATGATGTCGTTCGTTTTTTCCATTACCACCCATCATAGATGGAGATTATGATGGGAAAAATATTTTTATATAATATATATATATATATATGATATTTATGTTTTATTTATACTTATTTAATTCTTATATTACACATATATTCATGTAGTCCATATTGTAGGGATGCGATAACATCATTTGGGTACGTGTGGACTACCACCTCTTCAATGAGATGTGAGTCGTTCTCAGTATACATGGAATGTAATAAGATTGGATTCAACAAGAATATGTCACATTCAAGACATAAATATGATAATTTAATTATAATATATATATACATATATATAGAATTTAATTTTCATTCTATTAATGAAACAAAGAAATGGAAGTAGCGTTCATGCGTACGTACGACCTACCGTCTCAATGAATGATGAATTTCATTTATTATCTCCAAATATTATGGATTATTCAAAATAAATATATAATAAATATATTTGGTATTTAAATAATTATTCAAATTTTAGTGATGATAAAATAATGATCTAATTAATAGGAACAACAAGTAATAATTAAAACATACTTGAAAAATGAGGCAATTAACACCCAAAATAGTGAAAACAATGAAATATTACTAACAAACAGGTAATAAGATATTATAAAAAGATAATATATAATATTATAAAATTTATTATGGATCTTTTCTAAGTTTATAACATGCTTAAAACCATTATAAATGTGTTTAATGGTCTTTCACCCAATCGTAAATGCATGGATTGAGATTTTTGTCTCACTTTTATTTCTATGGGACACATACCTTATACACTACTTATTTATTCTATGTGGTGTTTATATTATCTATGAATGTATTTTTTTGAGTCTTATCATGAAGAATATGGTTTTTCAATATCCATATAATTATATTTATTTCCTGACGCTGGCAATTCTAATTATTATAAAGTCGTAAGGGATGATTGCACGGTCTCATCATTATTCAAGATTGTTTTTGTTTAAGTCTCCACTGGTGAATATTTCACTTATGTATTGGTATTTTCTAAAAAAAATTGAAACTTTTTTACAATTATCCAATGATTTTTTAATGTCATTTCTTACACATTTATACTTTTTCCAAAATGATTTCAATGGGAACTTCTTGTTGTTTTCCAAAACAAGGTACTTTTCATACAAATGGAAAAGGAATGTTTTTAACTTATACAGAATGAACAGAATTTACTTCCACCATGATGATTGAATGTTTTGAGTATTCCTTTACATATTTACAAGGTTAATTTCAAATAAACTACTTTATTTTATAAATATATGTCCTTTTAAAAAAAATTATTACAAAGTGATAATGGATTCTCATCTCAATTTTTACATTGGTGATATAAACATCATATTTCACACTTACTTATTTTTTGTGATGTATATACTACCCATTTTGATATATTATATCTTGAATCATTTAATCTTTATGTTATTCAATTTTTTCGAAGTGTTGTGGGACACTTTGATTTAGAAATATATTTAAATAAATTATTCTATATATGAGGAATACCTTAGACATGCACTATACAGGTTGGGGACCAGTTAATGAAATCACCTAGATGCATACATAATCTCATGTGACGAAATTAGTTTGATAAAAACCATTATAGTTATTTTCCAATAATAATATATGGGTTTCTACCCATATATTTAAGATTTATTATGATTTGGTCTTGATAGTAAAGGTATCAGGTTTCCGGGAAGCATAACATCCAATAATTATGCATTTCCGTTATTTAGAATTCCATTATTATTTTTTTCCATAAGACTTTTTTATTGAAAAATCTACTAATGAATTTCATTCCTAGTTTTTTGATAATATGGCATGTGTTTTAGTAACCTACCACACCATATTGGTTTTGCCATATCTAGATATTTATATGGTATGTGTGTTTAGTTATTACCTTTCGATATTGACTATTCTTATTGATTCATTATTGCTTCAACTATACATGATCCTTCAATGAGAATTTTATCTCACCCTTATTTTATTTCCTTCCCCAAGAATCCAAGAATTGTACTAATAAAGATATTCAAGATTATTCTAGTCAGAATAAAGTTTTTCTCAAATGAAAAAAATATTCTAATTAGATTATTCATTATAACTCAAAACTCGTGTATGTATATGGTTTAGGAAGACTAGAAAACTATTTGGTTCTTTAAGATTTTATTCATTGTAATCATTCCAATGTAATAGTATTATACATAGACTACATGATTTCTAGGGTTGGGTCACTAAAAATTATATCTATGTATGGATACTATAAGTGGATATGGCTCTTGAACAGTTGTTACTATAGGCAATAACTCTTAGAAGGGTGTATTTTTATTTGAAATGTTCCTCCCTGTGATTATTATTTCTTAAACTTGTTTTTTGGTTTTAGAAAATGGATGGAACTCAAAGGGACTATGTTAATACTCAATGTGAAAAACATTGTAATGATTATCCTCTAGGTAAACTATACATTATGGTAGTTGTAGAAAAATATGACATCTATATACTAACACAACATTCTCAATATATGAATCATGATGAACTTCCAAATTAATAAAGGAAGGAACAATTTATTATTGAGTTCATCATGAGGAAACATCGACCATATTTTAGTTGCTTTGTTAATTAACTAGTTTTTATGAAATGGATCAATACCAATGAAATAATATTTTCCATTATCAGGTGTTTAGATTATGAAAAAATCATTTTGGTTGCCTATAATTTGGAAGGAAAAGTTAACCAATAGAGGAATATTATCAATAATACAAGGTAACAAGATGAAATCAACCCCATAGAGTAGGATGAGTTTAAGAGACTGTTTTTTCATTAATTATTTTCCTTATATTATTCATATTAAATTTGATAAATAATTATTTGAGATAAATAAGTATAATGATTAATCTATTGGTACCTCTGAGGATAATTTTAAAAGCCTTCCGAGGTACACATCTTGTATTATCATCCAACATAAAAGTAAGGCTGATCAATACTTTAGTGGCTTAAAACCAAACCCCTAGAGGGAGTTATACATAATAGAAATTTGTAGATATGAATAATTATTTTGATGTACTATCAATTTTGAAATGGATATTAGTGTTACTCAACAATATCTTTGTTTTGATAACAAAATAAATATGGAATTCCATGTAAAACCTAAAAACCATAGAGAGAAGAAGATGATCATCCATTTATTCTCTAAGTGTGGAAGGAAACAAAGAGGAATTAGTTTTATGGGGACTAGTTAATATTTATATATATAAAGAAAGTTCACTGGGTGGATGAATATTGATGTGATAGGAAGATGTTTCCTAATGATATAAATAATGTGAAAGCTCTATAGAATGCAACAAACACACTATGGTGTTTCACTTTCAAGGTGTATTTCCATTATGATAACTAGTTATCAAATACAAAGGTTAATGATGATGTTTAATATTATTAAAATTTTAATAAGAAAAAAAGGGAAATCTCATATGACCACTATTTCTGATGAGTGCTGTGATAACAATATGGTTAAAGTTACACTCATCTTATACTGTAGGACTACTAATATCTTATTTGAATCTACATATGTGAATTAGTTTCTATCTGAAGAATTTTGTAAGGGTATAAATATTCCACCCCAATTATTGGATGTTGAATTATCACTGAACACCCCTAATGTTATGATGATCATATCTTATGTCTACAATTATTCTCTAGTTGAAGTTTTTCAGAATGTGCTTCATGTAAATCTCATATTCTTCCTCTGGTTGAATTTGAAATTATCCAAGGCACAGATTTTATTTCTCTATATAAATTCCACATCAATTATTTTTTAAGGGGATTTTTTTAATATTCCAAACTATAATATGGAATATTTTACTGTTAAGATAAATATAATATTATGATGGAAATAACATCCATTGTGTGGGTCATGATTCATATTAAAAAGGGGGTTTTATTTTAGATGGTGGGGCAGAAATTAAACATTGATGATATGACTATTTTGATGGAGTTTATTGATATCTTTACAAAATAGTTTCCAAGCCATATACTAAATCAAGAAGTTGGTTTCTTAGTAGAATTCATACCTAGCATCACAACCATTTCAAAGAAACTCTATAGAATGGAAATTTTTTGTTTCATTAATTTAAGAAGAAACTAGAGGAGAATATTGAAAAGGGATTTATTTGTTCATGTGTATCACCTTGAGGTGAACCTATTTTTTTGTTTTGAGGAAAGATGGATCAATGCGACTCTACATTGATTATCGGAAGCTAAAAAATATGACAATCAAGAAAAATTTTCCCCTACCTTGTATTGATGATTTTTTTGATCAACTGCATGGAGATCAATAATTTTAATATATACAAATTCACATTGGATATCATTAATTAAGGGTTAATAAGGTGGATATATAGAAAAAATCATTCCATACAGGGTACAGAAACTATGAATATATAGTGATTCTATTTGGTCTTACTAATTCCACTTTTATCTTCATGGATTTAATGAATATTTTCTTTAGATATTACCTCGATCAATTTGTTTTAGTTTTTATAGATGATATTCCTATATATTCCGAGAGAAAATAAGAGCATGAAGATCACTTGATAATTGTATATAATACCTTGATGAAGTATGAGTTGTATGAAAAATGTACCATGTTTGAAATTTTAATACAAAATGTTTGATTTTTGGGGCATATAAACTAAAACGAGGGTATATGAGTGAATCCATCAATGACATAAGTTTTTTAAAATTGGCCCAGGCCAACCAATGTGATAGATATTTTATGTTTTCCTGATTTGGATGGATATTTTTTAGGGTTTGTGGATAATTTTTCCCAACCATCTAATCCACTCACCGAGTTATCCTAGAAGGGTTCCAAGTTCTTTTATACAGATGAATGGGAATAGAATTTCATAAAACTGAAGATAAGGTTAGTCCATTCACCTATGCTTACACTACCATGTAGTAGAGAAGGGTTGGTAATATATATTGATGCATAAAAGAAATAATTGGGATGTGTACTCTTGTAGATTGATATGGTTATAGATTAAATCTAAATACAATTGATGAATCATGAGAAAAATAACACAACTCATTATTTGGAGTTAGCTTTGGTAATTTTCACATTAATAAAATAGAGGAATTATCTTTATGAAGAAATATGAGACATATATATATATATATTGACCATAAGAACATAAAGTATATATCTGAATAGAAATATTTGAATATGTACTAGAGAAGATGGCAGGATATGATTAAATATTATGAATACTCAATACAATACAACCATAATATAGAGAAAAAGGTGGATAATTATTTGATCCGAAAGAATCTTGATAGCCTATATACACTGAGGATAAATAAGATCCAATATTTCTAAATTTTCAAAATATGTATAAGGATATACTGAAGGAAGTGGATAAATATTACACTTCTAAAATAAGTATTAAACTATTAATAAAAGTGAATAATAACTAGGCATAGAAGGATGAAATAAATGTTCAGAAGAAGGGGATAATGTTTCTTGAGTTTACCCTTGAAGACAATGGAATGATAAGGTTCAGAAAACATATATGTATTTTCTTCATAACATATTTGAAAAAATTGTGGTTAAAGGAATTCCATATTTCATTATTAATTATTATTCTTATAAGTATATATATGTATTGATATTTGAAGGAGTATTTCTTATTGGATGGAATGAAGATTGATATTACAGAATTTGTATTTAAATGTATGGTGTATAAAAAGTTATGGATGATAGGGAAAAGTATAAGGTGATATTTCAACAATTACCAATGATGGAATGTAAATGGAAAAAATCACCATGGATTTTGTTTCCATATTACCCAAAAATTATAATGGAATTAATTTCAATGGGTTATAGTCAATATCCTTATAAAGTTTACACACTTCATCAGTATCAGAAAAGGATTCACTCTGGATCATTTTTCAACGATTTACATTAAGGAAGTGGTAAGGTTACATGGAGTACCACATTCTACTGTACCTGATCAGTATATTTTATTTACAACAATGTTATGGTGATGTACTTAGTAGGATATAGACACAGAGTTGAGTTTCATCACTTTGTATCACCCTCAAATAGATGGCCAGTCTGAGAGAACCATTCAAACACTAGAGGGTTGGTTGAGATCTATTTTTCTGGATTTAAAAGGTGGTTGGTATAAAAACCTTCTTATTATTGCGTTTTCTTACTATAATATATTTCACTTAAGACACTAAAATATGTGTGATTTCGACTATTTGAGGGTTCCCACTCTAACCGTAAATGTGGTTTTATGAAAATTTAAAAAACGATTTGGAAGAATATCTTTCAATCGATTATTTAGATGGATCTTTATGAAGTTCTCTAAGATAATATGGGTAGAAATACAACCTAATGGGATAAAGATAGAGACATAAAGATATATGGGCCTAGTATAACTGATGAAATGATAAATAAAGTAAGACACATTCAATATTCCTTTAAGGAGGCTTAGAGTTGACATAAATGTTATGCTGGAAATCCTGGGTGTGATCTGAAGTTCAAAGTTTGTGAATAATCCATCTTTTTAATTTCAATATGGAAGACGATTATAAGATTTAGGAAGAAATAAAAGCTTATCCCTACCTATATTGACCTTTTCTACATTCTTGATGGAGTAGGTATGGTTCTTTATCGATTGGAGCTCCCACCGAATCTCTATCAAGTCCATGATGTGTTCCATGTATCTATGAATAAGAAGTACATAACAAATAATTAACAAGAACTAAAGAAATAGGTAATACCACTCGATTAATATCTTTAATATGAAGATTAAATTATATAAATTTTGGATCATAGAGATAAATTGAAACAAAACACGATCACTCACATGGTCAATGTTTTGTGGAGAAACCACTATTTTTTTGAAGCTACATGAGATCCTAAGGATATAATGAGGTAGAAGTATAATCATTTTTTGTATTAGGGTGATTAATATTTTATTGAAAAAATCATTTTACAGGGGTTATAATTCAACACCCTTATTTTTCATGAAATACATTTTTTGAATTAATTTAATTTTGTCAATAGCTTACATTACATGCAACACCAAATTTTAAAGAACCACAATATACTATTAATATTATTACTTAAAAAAGTCCATTATATCCATGAAATTAAACATGGAGGTATGAATAGGAATTACCAAAATTTTAAAATTATGTTTAATGGGTTTATATAAAGAAAACATATTGATATAAAAGTAATTAATTCTCAGTAAATCATTTATATGCTTTAAAAATACTTTTTCTCAAAAAAAATTATTTCCATTTTTGAAGAAATAATAAAAGTATTTTTTAAATTAAATTTAATATTTTTGGAAAAATTACTGTAATTATTAAAATCAATATATAAAAATTATATTGACTAAATTTTTATGAATTCTTAAAAAAGACTATTTTCTCGATGAATAGTCAAAAATACAATTTTTATTAAAAATTTCCTTTTCTTTTAAAGAATTTACATGTTACACATTATTTTAATAAGGTTTTAAAAGTAAAATTTGTTAAATTATATTATAATTAATCTAATTTATGTCATTAGAATCAATGTTATACTGAAATTTGATATTAAAACTTTCTGTACTTAAGAAAACATTATCACTGGAAAACTGCTTTTTCATCCCATCTATGGGTTTAATTTTAAATTAAATTTTTCCACATATATGAATTGAATTTGGTAAAATATATTCCATATTTTCAATAATAATAATTAATTTTATATAATAATAATAATTTTTTTATAATTAATTGTGAAAATAGTTAAAGTCAATTAACACATTTAATGTTATAAAAGGTTTATAGGGGGTTACAATAGAAAGATAAGGGTTAAAATAACCTAAAACCATTTCCAATTAAACTTATATGGAAATATTTTGAACTTAATTCATCTAAGGTTTTATAATGAGTAATTTTTATCCTTTATTCATCTGTAAAATGGGGTTATGACTTTTCTTTTTCAGTAATTTCAGGTGTATCCTCATCCCCATATATTAAAGGGAACCCCTCTCCTATCCCATTTACATTTAAAAATAATTTTTTTTTCTGGAAATAACTTCAAAAATCCCCTTATTTTCTTCCCTTATCATTTCCTATAGGCCTTATTTTTACTATTAAACCCACCTAAGAAGTCTTTTGGATCTGACATAAGGAGGTTTTCCTAAGAAGTGGTATCATTCTTAATAAAGTGTTTTTGTTTTATTTATTATTAAAACATCTACAAATATTCATAAACTGTGGTAATATAAAAACATAAATATATAACATATACTGAGATGTTATTATGTTAATTAAATAACCTATATCCATAACCTCCTCCATTAAATGGGAAATGAAACATTCGATCATGTGTACGACATACTACTGCCTCACGAACTGATGTAATTAATTTTCCATAACCACCACTCACATATAGAGATAATGATATATTTAATATTTATATATGATATTTTTGAAAAATTTATACTCTTGTAATTATAATATCACATATACATTCTTACCTTCCAATATTTTGGAATATGACAACGTTGCTCGTGCATAGGTGTGGAATACCACCACCATGGAGCAATGTGATTCGTTTTTTTAAATGGATAGTAATAAAGAAATATTTAATTAACATAAATGAAATATATTAAATAAAAATTAATCTATAAATCTAGAATATTATTTACCATCCTTTCATTCTATCCATTGAGATAATGGAAACAACATTCATGCGTACATGTGACCTACCATCTCCATTTACAGTGTAATTAATTTTATATCTATAAATTTTATGGATTACTATAAATACATTTATAATTAATATATATTATATTTATATAATGTTTAAAATTATATAGATGATATAACTATTTTCAAATTAAATGGATTGAATATACCAAACCAAAACATACAAGAAAAATGCCACTGTTATTACCCAAAACGTGCTTTTAACATGGAATTGTTAATCAATGGGTAATATATAGTAAAAAGTAAATAAAATAAAGAATGATATAAATGATTATGGTTATTTATTATATTTATAATAATGTTATATTTATTATATATTATTTTTGAATATATATGATTAAGGTCAATACTTGTGGTAATGGATTTTCAGGTCACTTTTATTTCTATGGGAGACAAGCCATGTTCACCACTTGTTACTTTTGTGTGGTGAATATAATACCAATTAATGTATTTTTCATTATTATTATGAAAATAAGGGGATAAAAATATCCATATAAGTTTTGTTTCATGGAACGTACAATTCAAAAGTTACCAAAGTTGTACGTATTTTATGTTACAATCTTATTTTTCATTAAGATTATTTATGATTAAGAATATGATGATGAAATATTATAGTATATTTATTAAGAAACTCATTAATATAATTATCATATGGTTATTTAGAGGGAATACATTTTTTCCTTTCAATTTCATCTATTTAATCACAAAATATTCCAAAAGATTATTTTTAACAAGAAAACGACTTTATTTTTCTCAATGGTTGAAAATAATTTCTCTTACATGTCTATATTTTCTAAAAATATTTTAAGTGGTGTGTTTTATAATATATATATACAAATTAAATTCATTTTAATCCTTTATCTAATATTTATTAATTTTTTAAAATCAATCTTCATTTAATTTTCCTTAATGAGGTGTTTTTTATTTTTTTACCCAAAATGTGAAAGGAACCTTCTAATGAGTATGAAATGAATGATATTTTATTCAATCATGACCACTAAATGATTTAAATCCCCCATTAAAAGTTTCAAGGGTCATTTTCAAATACAATTATTTCTTTAATAAATTAATTAAAAATTATATTTTAAAGAAGTGATTTCAAAATGGAAAGGATATTTTCCTAAATAATACATCAATGATATTTCTATTGAATTTATGTTCATCAATGAAAACAATTATCATCATTTATTATGTTTTATTAGTGATATGACTCAGTGGTACCACCTTTATTCGTTCTATGGATGGGTTATGATTATGATGACAAGATATTTATGAAACCCATTACTTTCCCATCAGTTATACTATGATGAAATTTATATGAAACCCATTTCATTTTCACAGGTTATGATATGATGAATGTTTTTTTGTCTTGTGGAACAAATGTTTATGGATTATGTGATGTGTGGGATGTATATATTCCTACAATTAATTGGTTAATTATTAATGTCTTATGAGGTCAAATTGTACAATATAGGTTATCCAAATACGAAAATTGGGAACACTAGAGGTTTTATTAAGACCAAAACAGTATATAAATGAGGTTATCTAAAGCCCAAAAGAGGTTACATAGGAGGCTGACCGAAGACCAATTCTTCTATGTTGTCTTAGAGAATGGCCAGCTAAAAATAGAAGAGGTGGGTGAATTGAGTTCCTAAAAATCACTTTACAGAAAACCTCCCTCATAAAGTATGATCGATAAAATATTTTTCGATAATATAAAACAACAATGGAAATATTGAAACATAAGGGAAATATATTGAACACAGAATATTTATAGTGGTTTTGGGAACATAAATCCCCTAGTCTACTCTACAAACACTCTACTCCACAAGTTTAGTGATTTCACTATAAATACCCTTTTAACTGGGGATACCAACTGAGTAATAGAAGATAAAATGTAATAAAAAGGAAAATGATACTTAAACAAGTCTATCCTTTTACATGTACTATCCTAGTTCTCAAAATACACTCATATAATGATTTTAAACAAATTGAAATGAATAAAACATTGAAAAAATGGTTTCATCATGAAGTTGCAAGAAGAAACTGACAGTATTGGAAGATGCATCTTAGGAAGATGATAGTCTTCAATATTTAACTCAAAATGATCCTCAGTGATACTTATAAACTTTTAATAACATCATGAGTGTTTATGTTTTATCTTTTCTATGTACATTCTTTCAGAGTATTTGAATGTATGTTCTAATCATTCTTTGTATCCATAGATCTCCTTTATTTTCAAGATATGACCAACAGTTCCATTTATATGTCATTTTAGACCTAAGCATGAGATAATAGTAATAGTAGAGTGAGACATCGAGTGAGAGGTTGATAAGATAGGATATTAATTACATGCTTCTATTCTTTCCAAATATAAAAATCACTTTTACTGCAATGATGTTATAATATCTTTTTCTTTGTATGATTCCATTCATGGTAAAAGCAATATATTATATTGATTGACCTTTCCCTAAATAAACAATCCATTTTACAATACACTCTAAAATAATTAACTGAATTATTAGTATATTATCAATGTAATCATGAAATTATGTATAATAGCTAGATCTTCATAAGATGTTTAACTGATACTATCATTCATTATAAGATAACTTCCTAAGAGGATCCATAAGATAAATAATTTCATTCTAATCTGCATGGAGTATGATAATTATTCAGTATAAGGTATATATTTTACTATGATGTGAAACTTATCTTTAACAACTTCTTTTGAATTTTATAAGATGAAATTATATGAACATCCATTGTTTAAGATAACATTTTTTTATAACATTATTATAATTAAATTATCTAACTTGAGTATATGGAAACTCAATTATTGTCTTCATAATATAATGTATCAAACCATTAGATAAAAATTCAACATTGGATTTTATGATTCTGGTTAGGTAGAAGATAAATTTTCTTATCAGAAGATAAAATAGTTTTCCAGAAAAAATGAATACTTCACACTTCAAAATATAATTATTTACGAAATCAACCTAAGAAAAATTATATTGATAAATGGAATATGAAACTATTAAGATAAACTTTCGAAAATAAAATTAGTCATTTTTTGAATCATAAAAACACATAAAAACAAAGATATATTGAAACAAAAAAAGTATGTCAAAAAATATCCCCCATTATGATGATAAAAAAACCCATGAAATAGAAATAAAAAATTTTATAAATTGATTTCCAATTTCAAAATTTTCTCCCATTAAGAATTTTTTTTAAAATATATACTCGTCCTATTTCTTTAACATTTTCCTTTTCTTCTTCCCCTTTGAAATAAAAAACGATTTATTTTTTATTCTCATAAAATAAAAATTTTAACACTTTATATTTTTGTTTTATAATTTTCTTCTACCCCTTTTGTGATATCAAAGAGAAGTAGAAAAAGAAATATAATTAATATTGCACATTAAAAATAAAAAATAGTTATTGATACCGATTAAGACCATAATTTGGATGAAATTAATTAAGTGGTTAATGAGTAAGGAATTATATAAATATAAAATTTAATGTAAATACACGGAAACAATTAATTGAAAAATATATAGAATCATTTAAAAACACTTCAGTATGAAAAAGAAATGAGTTAAAATCAGGTAATGTAATAATTAAAATAAAAATAATCATTTAAATGTTTTAACAAAATGATACTTAAAAAAAATAATTATCAATATTATTCAAATGTTATAAATAATTTCGTTCAAGCAATATAGATTCAAATGTTTAAAAACTACCCATCCACCAGGAAACTATCACGTAAACTGAGAACTATGAGATTTTTTCAATTCTTTATCTTAAAATGTTTTTTTGGGAGAGTGTGTATTTTTAAAAATAATGGTTGGACCAAAGGTAGAGAGGATAAATAAATAATATCATAAACAATCTATCCAAATAAATCTCCCAATGAAAGTAAGAATTGGTCAAAGATATTCTTGATCATGTTGAGCGATCCTTAGAGATGCAGATTCGATGTGTGGAAACAATTCTTATTCTCTCACTAATTCAAACTTATATGAATGTAAAAAGGGGTAGTTTAGAAAATGTTTTAGGTAAAGGTAAATAAATTTCTTCATAAAAATGTTTTTTCCATTGATAATGATCAACAAGACAAAATATTTCATTTTTTCATTATGAGGAGGAAACATGGTGATCGATTATGGAAGGTCCTAGAAGGCATATCCCACTAGTAAAAAAACAAGGAATACAAACATGATTCAATAATTTTCACCATGTAATTATTGAAAAAGTATTAAATTATAGTAAATCTATTCCATAACCTTTGAAAAAAATTCAAAAAAGTTCTAAAAATCCCCTTTCTTTTCACAACTGATAACCAAATTCTTCAAAGTCTCGATCTAATTAGCTGACATCTAAATCAAATGATCAACCAAAAAAATATATTTTCCTCTTATTGATACTGCACATTCCTAAGGCACAATGAAAGAATCAACTCTTTCTTCATCATCTCTTGATGATTCTGGTTCCATACAACATAAATGCATTTGATGCAAATATTCAAATTTCTTTTCTAATAGATGAATGTTATTATCATGTTGTCTAACAATCTTATATAAACCAGTAATAATGATACTAGCATCTTTTTTCACTTTATACATCATGTATTGAACTATTGGAATATTGTTTTGTAATGAGGTGATGATTTACTTTGTTGAATAATCAATTTATATGAGATAATTTTGAGGAAAAAAATGCATACCTCGAATTTCAACTACAAAATCCATTTGAAGATCCTAAATTACTTCCTTGGGTAGTATGGCACATTATATAGAGGAAATTGTAGAAGTTATTATTTCTATCCCTAAAATCACCCCTTATAATCTCATGAAAATTTCCACTTGATTCATGGTTTCTTAAAAGGTTTCTACAAACATTTTCTCAATCACAAATTGAACTTTCATATTTACTTATTTAACATCATCTCGTTAATAGATATTATCACAAAGAGTCTGAATTATATTTATTAATTCAACTAAATGGTTTTTGAAGTATTTCACATTGCAAACCAATAAAGATTATCACTATTTAACTTTATCAGTTGAAAATATACTAAATTTAGGTACATTTAAACTTATATAATCTTCATTAATGGAAGAGAATCTATCTTGTTGACCTTTCATACTTTCCACACAAACTGTATGAAATTATCTAACAAGAGACTTTTCTTAAACATTGTATGATTCCTTGGGTTTAGATCATATTATTCTTGAAGCTATTTTACCCAACTGTTCATAATGAGAATAAATAAGAAAATGTGAATTTCATGGTCTTACTGAGATAATCCTTTATTAACCAATAGGAAAAAAATAGTGATATCATATGATGACCTTCCTCTATTGACAGGAACTCGAACATAAATAAGAGCATAAGGTGAACTATCCAGAGGATTAGTTCATTCTCAAGATTCAACAATAACAATGACTCTTCTAATTCATTTTGAAAGTGTCTCAACATCATCAATGATATCTCATACATCAATTCTCTGAACTGGTCTATCTTTTAAAAAAGGTCTTTCTTATAGGAGGGATGACTCCCCCAAAGTTGAAGTGGTATCTAATTAATCTTTTTAAGTTACCATTACCAAATTCATAAAATATAATGTACAATAATAACAACTTATTTTTAAAATACATGTACTTAATGCTATGAATCTGTGACAATGAGTGGAATTACTCTCTTCCAAACAAATACAAACTTTTAGAAATAGTAATGTTAAAATTATTCCAAAAGGAAATAAATTCAAAAACTTTTTTTACATTCTAGATGCACCTCATAATATACCATACTAGATTAAAAATATTTTTAATCATAAATAAATATAAAAAGGTAACATATTGAAATAAAACTATTTTAAACTCACCATTGTGTTGAGTGATTGTGAAATGGATAAACATAAAATGAACTTTTGTTTTTAGTTTGAGATCCTTCATTAGCTTCTTCTCTAAATTAGTTGAGCCAATAAAGACTTTATAAAATCAAGTAAACTAACTTCATTAATGGAATGAAATGAAGTTCTAAAATCAATATAGCCTTCATGTAGGAACTTGAAAGATTCATTCATTACTAATGTGGTTAATGAAAAATGTTTCTGGTTTACAGTTGTGGTGACGATGTCATCATTATCATAGAAATAAAATATTATAGTTTTTTAAATTTCTAACACATACCGTTGAATAAAATTGGTTCATTTTTCATTAAACCCATATTCCCTAACCTGAAGATTGTTGACTTCACTGTGTAGAATATCAGTTCCATCGAGCTAGAAAAAATCAATTTCTCATCCATTGAGAACTTTTCTTTATGTTTTTTTAACTTAAATCGATTGGAGAAAGTTCCAGAGTTATTTTGATTTTCACCTTTTTATAAGAGTTTTGGACATTTTGGAAGATTACTGAAATAAGGGTTTAGATAGAAAATAGAAGAGAGTATTCAATGGTTTACATGGGGCTTTGTGCGTATGATTAACATTCTTTTTTTCACAGTAATCAAAGGGTCACGCATGGATTTTCAATGTAATTTTAAAAAAAATAATGTGAGGAGTCCTATATTGATATTCCTAGTTCTCAATGTTATGACTCAAAATATTCAACAAAAAAAATAAATAAAGGATTTTCCCAAATACAAAATTTTCAAATTATGGGTATTCTAAAATAATATCAAGAAAATTTTAAAAACATAAGTATGATTTGATGATTTCAAATATATTAGCATTAAAAGGATTGGGAAAAATGTCATCTAATTTATTTTATGTGAAAACAATTCTATAGAGATATCATTTTTTTGCGAATGATATCTTAAGAAATGATGTATTAAATTATGTCTATTTATTCTTGAATGGTTTATCAGATTATTTAAAATGTTGAAAACACTATTGTTATAACATTTTTATTGGAAGATATTTAAATTTAAATACCAAATCCATTCAGGTGTGTTTCATCAACAACACTTCTTTACAACAACTTCATGATGTAATATATTTAACTTCAGCAGTTGATAATTCTACAGAGTTTTGTTTCTTACTCGACCACAATACTAGGGATTTTCTAACAAATTAATAGTTTCCAGAGTTTTACTTCTTATTTAGTATACATCTAGATAAATAGATATCTGAATATGAAGTTCAATTAAAGTTGTACGTTTTAGGAAAAATAGGATTCATTGACAAAGTTCCTTTATATACCTTAAAATTATTTTTGGAATCTTTTATATGTTATTCTTTGGGATTGGATTAGAATATTTCAGAGAGAAATACTGAAAACCTAATGTTTTTTTACTTATATTATGATACAGTAAACATACAATGATTCTTCTATACAAATTGTTTTCAACAGGTTCTCCATCTTCATCCATATCATGTTTAATAATATAAATCACCTGAGTTGAGTAAATGTTACACTTTTCAAGTCGTAACATCTTCTATAAATCAAGTATGTATTTTATTTTTTTAAACATTTCCAAAATCTGTTTAACAATTCTAAAATATTATAAAGTAGTTTATCACACCCATCATACTCAATTAAAATTCATTTTTCATAGGTTTTGGAAGTTCATGAAATATTATTTGATTTTTTGATCCAAAATAACATCATAAACAGATATTTTCAATAAAAAATATATGAGGATGAATGTTTCTTAAATAATTTTGGATATTCCATTCCAAATGTAAAATAATATAATAAAACTAAATTGGTTAATCTTTAATACCATTCTATTGGTTCTTTTTTATGCCCATACAAATATTTAGTAATTTAAAAATACAATTCTGAGAGTGAAGGTCTTCAAAACTAGGGTGTTGTTCTACATAAAATTATTCTATTAAAAATTAATTTTGAAAATAATATTTAACATCCATCAGATATAATTTAAAATAAATATAATATTCATATTCTTGAGGAATTGTAATTTCTTCTAATTAGCTATAGAAGCAGAGGTTTTTTTTTCATATTGTATTTCTTATTGATTGTACCCTTTTGTGACTAATATAGATTTATTTCAAGTTATTATACCATGATCATATTGATTGTTTCTAGAAACCCATTTTTTACAACTATAGGATAATTAGTGGGACTATCAACTAATACCTATAATCTACTTTTTTGAACAAATTTAACTCTTATTCCATCTCCAAGAACCAATTTTCATCTGATAGAGTTTATCCAACAGAATTAGGTTCTATTTTGGACAGAATGGAAGAAAATTATACTAGGTTTCCTATATTCCTTTTAGTTTTTACTTATTTATCTAAGGTTATGATAACTATTTATAGAGTATGATTTTTAATATTTATAGGTAATATAGGAAATACACTTGCTGGTTCTCTACTATTGACCCTTCATAGATTTGGTTTATAGAAATCAAGTTCAAAATCATCATCATTGTTGTTGTCAAAGAGAAGTTCAAGTATAATAACCTTGATATATTCACTTGGTTCATTAGTTTAAGCCATTATATTATCAATAGGATGACTTTAATCAAACTACACATGAGTTGATTCTTGAATAATTATTTAACTTTTGTTTAAAAATTTATAGGCCTTCAGAGTAGTAGAGTATCCAAATAAAATATATTTATCAGGCTTTGGATTAAATATACCAATATCATAAAAAGTATCACTTTAATTAAACTCATAATTCTCAAACTCACATCTATGATCACTTCCCGAAGACAAAATTATAGTATCCTTTTCATTTTTTACATGCTTATATAAATTAATAACAATTGAACAATTTTTACTCTTTTTTCTTGAAAAGTAAACCCATTTAAATCTCAAAAATCATCAAAGAACACATAAAAAATGATTTTAAATCAAGATTTGCTGTTTTAGTTGGTCCGAAAAAATCCATATGCATAATCTCATGAGGTCTAGATGTAATAAATTCATTAATTAGTTTAAAATATGACTTGTTTTTCTCGCCTATTTGACATGCATCCCATATCTTCCTTTTGTCTAATTTAAGTTTAGGTAATTCAGAAACCAAATGTATCTTACAAAATATTAACATTGACGGAACATTATAATGTCCAAGAATTTTATGCCAAATCCATGATTCATAAATTTCAACATTCAAACAAGTTAAATTTTTTCTACACAGGGAATTAAGATATTGTGTGTAGAAGTTTTTTATTTATAGGAGTTTAAACATGAGATATTTATCACTGAATACTAAAAAGGTATATTCAGAAAAATAGATTGAATAACCAAAACCAATATTTTTAGAGATAATTATTAGATATTTCTTCATGACTTCAACATTAAGATATATGTTGATGGGAATTGATTGATGATTTACAACAGATCTAATGCTAACTATTTTTAATTTTGTGTTTTTACCAAATGTGACATAGCCTCCTTCAATATTGGATAATGAATAAAAATTTGAGAAATCTCCACTCAAATGTGTCGAACAACCACTATACATAAACCATTTTGAATTGATGTTCATGTTGTTTATTCCCTATAATAACAAATCAAGCAACATAATTATTTGGTACCCATATTATTTTCTGTTCAGAAATGATTTATATAAGAGATATATGTATCAAAATATATTTTATTTGTTTTCTAAAAAATATAGAAAGTTATTTTTAAAAATATGTTGTAAGAAAATAATTCTCGATTCCACATAATTGAGTATTTTTATAATAACATATATTATCATAATTTCTATTTTCTCTATAATATAAATATGTTACTTTAGAAAGGATTTTGTTTTTAGAACTGGTTAAAAGTTAGTTTTTTTAAACTTTAGGCATTTAATCTTTAATTTCTATTCCAATGTTTTGTTTATTATGATTATTTTGACCAAGAATGGTGTTTAGATAATCTTATCCATTTGTAAACACACTTGGATCATCCTTATTATTTTATAATTCTTGCTGTAATCATCTAATTGCATTGATACATTCAGTGAATAATATAGTAGAATTTTCCAATTAATTTTACAACTGTAGAATATATTTATTTAGATCCTACTCTTAATTAAAAAAATTTCAAGAATTTGTGAGGGTCCTAATCCTCTTTTTTAATATTATATACTTTATTTCAAACATAGAACAATATTTTTTTTAATTCTTTATATGATCAGTTTTAATTTTCTATTTAATTCTCAAGATCTGAAGAGTAATTATATTGTATATTATTTGAATATTCCCTAAAGCATATGTTTCTCTTTTGATTAATAGTTATATCCTCTGATTACAATGATGTGAACTCACTAGAATCTTCATAATCACTCTCGGTGGCCTTTTTAGCCTTATTAGATATATTGTAATAATATCCTTTCTTGAATTATTTCTTTTTTATTTTGATTATCCTTAATTTATTGGAAATATGGAATGATATATTCTATATTTTTTCACTCATATAATATTTATTCTATATAATGATCACCATGCTTCCTATACTTGTTAAAATGTATTTTGAATCCTCTTATATTGCAAATGAATTTTTTGACCTTTTAAGAAAACTACGTTAGTTAGTCACTTGATCCATCATTTCTTGAGGAGTCTTATTTTTCAGATGTTTTAGACATTTGTATTCTTCTTTTATTCCTTTAAATTGTATAATTAGAAACATTCATGGAAAAATTTCTCTCTTGATCATTTTATTCTCTCCAACATCAACTTATATTTCAGCTTCATACATCATAAGAGTTCCGATGAGATCATTTATTTTAATGTTCTTGAATTATTTAGATTATAAGATTAGAGATGATATTCCACTCCACTTATGTGGTAATAATATAGGAACTTTAAATGCTTATTCATACTCAGTAATAAGTGTTCCTACAGTAGAAATATTATTAACAATCTCAGTTAGCCTTCCATTTAGTTAGGTAATAGTTTCCCCATAATCAATTTTGAATGTGTTAAATATAATATTGGAATAGTAGTAATGAATTAGATTAAATAAATTATGAGAATATATTTTAAAAATGTATATAAAATCAATTCATTGATTTCAAATAAATTCTAAATGAAAATAAATACTAATTGAATATAAAGGATGTGTTTTTTTAAAAAATTATTTTTATGCCCTCAAATGTGTTTTATCATAATAAAATAAATTAATCACTATTAATGATATATCATAATGAAATTTATATTTTATATAAAAATAATATAGTTTCTAATTCACCCAATACGTTTTATAGGCATAAAATTTGAATAAATCCAATTTTAAGCACAAAATGTTGTATTTCGCTAAAATGCAGTTTTACCGCCTTTTAATGGAAGAATTGTTTTCAAACTAAATTTTGAAACATTTATAAATTTTATAAAAAAAATTAAAAATAATTTTTGAAATTTTACTTTCAAAATATACTTTGGTTTAATTTTTGGTATTTTTTTGATAAGTTTCATATTTTGATTAATAGTGAAAAATACTGGATTATAATTGAAAGAAGCTTTTTCATATAATAAATTTATATTGTAAATTTTTTTAAAATTGTATTTAAAGTACTATTATATTAATTTTATATAATATAATACATTTTAGCTCATTTGAATCAATTTAACATTGAAATTGGATACAAAAACAATTCAAACTTTTGAAAATTTTACTTTAAAAATCCATTGTTTTTTTCCGTGTGAAGGATTAATTTTAAATTAATTTATGAAACTTTTGATATTGGAATTTTGAAAAATGGATTTGATATATAAATTAACATAATATATACTTTATAATATGTTTAACTTAGTATTTTATGAAAAATATTATTGAAAAAATTAAAAATAATTAGTTCAATTATGGTAAAAATGAGTTTACACAGTGAAGAATTTTTAATCCTAAAGAGAAAAATGACCTAGGGAACTTTCCAAGACTAATGTTATGGAAACAAACTACCATATAATTTTTTTTATTGAATTTAGTTCATTATTGTATTTACATTATGTAAAGGATGCCTCCCAATAGTTTTTTCCTTTTTTATATTTACAAGAATTCCACTCCCACCTCCACTATAAAAAAGACCTCACTCTCCCACATTATTCAAACCTCTAAACCATTTTAAAACATCAAAAAACCTCTCAAATAAACTATAATAATTCCTACTCGCATATGAGAATCCTCACCTTTGGAAAAAATCAAACCAATAATGTCCTTTGGTGCAGACCAAAAGGAGTTACCTGAAAAAGATGTAACATTTTTTTAAGCACTTTTTCTTTATTTATTTATCCAACCTTAAATAATTCTTAATACCTTGTTATATAATAGAATAGTTATAATAAATAAAATGTTATTTTCTTAATGTTAATGTTTCTACCAACACCTACACAAACTTCCATTAAATGGGTAACAAAATCACTGTTCGTTTGTAAAATAAACTACCGCCTTGCGAAATGATTTCGTTTGTTTTTTTCCATTACAATATATCATGGTTGATAATTATAATGTACATGGCGTTTTTATATTATATATTTTATATATATGACTTATTTATGTTTTTTTAGTTGGTATATAAAACACACATTCATTCTTTCCATTTTGTGGAAATACGTAACATCGTTTGTGGATGTGTGGACTACCGCCTCCTCAAAGTGATATTATTCATTCACGCTTTACATGGAATGTATTAAAAATGGGATTAATAAAATTATATTATTTAAATGAAATATTTATGATAGTAATAAAGTAAGTTTCTATTTGGACAAATAATATATCATTTTATTCTTTCCATTTTACACACTGAAAAAGTGATAACATCATTCATGGACATGTGGTCTACTGCCTCCTTGAAGTGATTTGATTCTTCCTTTTTTTCATCAAAACATCACAATAATGATATATATATATATATATGAAAGTAAATATAATTAATAAATATGGTATTTATTATATAATTTTCATTCTATAATGATAAATGTTTCTTACCTTATTTTTGTAATGATCATTGAAAAATAGGAACGTTACTCATATGTATTTATGACCTCCCATCTCCATGATCATAAAGTTGGTTATTTTTTCATAAAAATATTTCATGTTTGATTTCAAAATTATAATTTATGTAAAAAATTGATAAATATACCATGTTTATTTTTTTATGTGTTTAAATAATGACCTCATTGACCTTATCAACCTATAAAATCCATTTTTGATGCATAAGACGAATATGTTCAAGACATATGACATAGTCATTATTGATTAAGTAACAGTATATAAATTTTTTATAAGTGAAATAAAATTAATAATAAACTAGTAAAAGTTAAATAAGAATAAAAATAATTAATATAATTTTATTATTCAAGATTATGGGGGACAATGATGACAAATTGGACTCTATGTAAGGGTTTTTTCATCTCACTTTTTACATTTGTGAGACAAATATCATATTCAAAACATACTTATTATTTGTGGTGTATCTATTGAATAGTTTTTTATATTATATCATGAATTATTTTTTCTTTATTTTTCTCAAATTCTCAATTTGATAATTATTCATTTTGGGGTTTCTGATTCAGATATTACTACAGTTTTAAGGGGATTTCTAGTCTCACTTTTATTTCCACGAGACTTATGCCATATTCAGCACTTTTTTTGTTGTGTGGTGTATAAGATGACAAAGAATGTAATTTATGAGTATTATACCTCAATTTTTGGGTATTTAAATATCCATTTTATTATTTCCCTCTGATATGGTTTATATTTTTAATATTACCAAAGATAAAACAGATATTTGTCAGATTTTACCTTCTTTGAGACTTTTGTTATGTTGTACACAAATATTATTATATTAGGTGTATATACTACTCATTTGAGATGTTATATCATGAATATTATTATTAAATTTATATTATATGTTTATTTTAATGTTATTCCATAATGGGGATTATAATTTAATGTTACCAAAATGGTAAGAGTCTTTTATTATAATCTCATCATTATTAGGATTGTGTATGATTAAGTCTTTGATGATGAAAATACAATAATATTCATAAATTATCTTATACTATGGTTATTCATGATATTTTCATGTAATATTAAAATTGTTTCACTCATTGGAACATAAAATAATGGAACAATTTTTTTAATGAAAGAGTCTTTATTTCTCTCTTCAATCAAACATTTGTTTTCTTCCAAAACCACGTTTTCTGAAAATGTTTTCAAAAATGCTTTCAATGATATTTTAATAGTATTTACATTAATAAAAATAAAAACTGATTTTTTAACTTATCTTCCTATAGGTATATTTCATATCGATTTCATAAACATTATTTCTATGGATGAATTATATTTATTTTAATGAGATTGTTATGGAACTAGTATCTTTTCCATGAGTTAATCATGCTTCAATAATATTGAAAAGAAAACCATTTAATTTCCATGGGTTATTTTCAGTTTTCCGTTGAAAATGGGAATTCAATAGGAATCATTACTTCCAAAAATATTCTACTAGGTTATTTTATGGAACCAGAAACACCCAATTGAAGAGTGATCTTTTAAAAATGTAGGCTGTCATTTGGGATTTCGACCCATGATGCATAATAACTAACGTTTTCTGAGAGGATGGGTGGTCACGCTCATCACACCCTTTTCCGTGAATTGTTTCCTACTAAGGGACTCTCTTATATATTTAAGAAATGTTCATGAATCCTTTATTAATTTTCCAATTTTGAAAAGGTTTCCCCATTAAATCAGAAATCAATTATAAATATGTATGGAATTTATAATCATATATATGTATATATGGTTCTTCATCAATGGATATGTCTATATGTACCCATGTTTCACAATCAATGGGATTCTCTTATATAATACATAGAGATTCTTTGGTTGTTATTACAATAATACTGGTTTTAGAGCCAGATAATGGGGTGCTCTAGAATTTATTATCATCCCGGTTTACAAAGGTCACATTAGAGTTTATTATTATCTATGTAGACAAATGTTACTCCAGATTTTATCTACATCAAGGGATATGATATTTTTTTTATTTTGGGATCAGACCCATAGATGGCCTAGCTATGTTTCTTTATAAAAGTAATCAGAACCAATGTAGTTTAGTTGTGGGACTTATTCCAGACCAGCCCGAGGAACCCAGAAGGGAAGTGAATTTCCAAGTTTAATTAGATCATGCCCTGAATATGGACCACATAGAACATATTTTATCTTGGGTTTTTGTTTTTGACCTCAAGGAGGCTTCCTACGTATCTCTTTTAGATGGGAATCAAATCTCACATATTTAGGTAAGTCTCGCAAGAGAGTGTGGTTATTTGAGAGAAATGAGTGTGGGCTTAATCCTGAATAGGTTTCCATTATAACATGGTCCATGAGGGATTTATTAACACACAAATACTTAAAGGGATTAATTACAGTCTTATTCCTAAGCTGGATTCCCAGATTAATGGCATTATTATTGGGGTTTAACCATGAATAAGATATCCCAGGAATGGTACCATTAGTTATGTATTAACTCATAGTAGAGTGAGGGTTTTAATTGGGAATAACTTCTAAATTGGATATCCCTTGATATAAGGCCTTAGGTAGGCATCCCATTTATTATTGTTATAGAAGTAATTATAGTCCTTGTAGTTAAATACATTTAGAGATTACACCTTGGATGAGTCCTTTTTGTAGAGGCATTATTTCCCAATTCATGGATGAGATGATATGGATCTCGAGCCTTAGGAAGTCTTCCTACATATCTCAGTTATGATGGGAATCATAGTCCTCATTTTTCATTCTAGTGGATTGTGTGGCTATTATAATCATCACAAAACTCTAATCCCACATGATTCATGCTTGGTGTGAGAAACAAGAGGATGTGAAATATTAGTCAAACTACACACTTTTACTCCTTCACTGGTGAAAGAGGGAGGGGTTATGGTGGAGAGACTAGGGTAGCCATAGAAGAGGACAATACTGAAATGGAAGAGAACATGGTAAAACAATTATTTCCTTTTTTAAATTTATAATGGACATGGGTCCAATATATGGAAGGAATGGAGGAGAAGGATATAGATAAGTGAAAGAATGAACCCACCCACATCCAAGGCCGGGGATTTTTTAGTAGTCCATAAAGCCTTTTTGCTTAATTTTATTAGTAATGGAAAATTACAGAATGACCACAAAGGCAACAAGGTGAAATCCACGAAAAAAATTCTCTCCATCAAGTAATTCTAAAATTGCAAAGTCCCATAACATCTACTCTTATGAACTTATTCCTCTATGTAAGGATCAAACCCATACTGGATTATATAATGAACCTATCATATAGATACGCCCTAGAAGCCAAAAAATATGAGACCATGTTACCTTCACACCATGTGTAATATATCTCTTTTAGTTTCTCAAGATCTATTTTCACCTTCTGATTAAGTATGTGATCAGACAATGAGAGGTGACATTACCATCCAATGCTTTTTAAAGAAGTTGGAAGTCGATCTCAACACCACTGAGTAAGGATATGTGATTATACTATGATTTCATTCCAATAATAGGTCCCATAGTGGGATGAGGATCTCATTACCTATGGAAGGGAAAAGAAATTGTGATCCATACCTTCCCTATTAAGATCAAGAGGCTCCGAGTCATAGAGACAAGAAGGGTAGGATAGATTCCTATCCCCAAAATCTGAGACTAGGAAATCCTCAACACTATCCCAAGCGAAAAAGGACCATGTGACCATAGATATTAAAATATATGGTCGTTTTGAGGATCCTTAATCTCTGGTAGTACAAGTGTAGGAAAACTACAACCATAGAGATTCAAATCCAAATGGGAGACACACTGATGTGACCTTCTCAATGATTTTGTAAATTAGAAGGCTGTGGTGGAGGTTTGAACATGATTCCTTTATGGAAAGAGATCCAATGAAGAGAAATATATACCATGAATGGATTTGAAGGAGGCTTCATGAAATGATCAAACTAGCTAAAAGGGTGAGGTGAACTAGGGTGCACTGTGTAAGGGGTCTCCATGAATGTATTCTTGGGAGAATGAGTTTCACCTTTGGTAATGAACAACCTAGACAACCAGACATGGGAGAGACTTTTGTCAGGCCTTAATGAATCTCCATAGGTATTCTTAGAACAGAGGAACAAATTTTCATATTTTATGAAGGGTGATCCTTATAGTATTCTACTATTTGGGGGGTTAGGTGAATTAATCACTCAAGTATTATTTATTTTTAACACTTGAAGAGCCTAAATCTCACTATTCCCATTTAGTTTTCTCACATTAGGTGTTAGGAAACTACCTTGTAGGATTTAGAGGACATGATCAAAACAGTAGGGTGATCAGAGAAGTAATCAACCTTTGGGGAAATTTGTCTGCACAAATAAAGACCCCAAGTGTCTATTTATAGGAAAATATAGTACCTTGGGTGAAGGTGTCTGGTCGTGCAAGTGGGGTTCCGCACAAGTTTTTGCGCACCGATTGTGATTTGGGATACCATGTGAGAACCACTTTTTGAGACATTTCAAATAATGGAATTATTCATCTATATTCTCTTCATTTTTATAAGGTATTTCTCTTTTTCACTTTTTCATCCAAGTGATGAAACATTGTGTCAACAAAATCCCACCATCAGGATTGGATCGAAATGGAAAATAGGGTATAATCCTATAGTAAAGGGATAAAAAAGATGGATACAGAGTTCAAGTTTCAATTCTTGGGTCTCGTCTCATGGTATGACATGTTATGTGAGTTTCTTAGGGGGCTTCATAATATCAATATAGGACCTTAATTTTAGTGAAAATCACTGAAGACGTGGAATTTTTGGCTCCCTGTTCACAATTCTTTCCGTACAAGCTCTTTTCTTTATAAATATGTTGGTCGTGGAGATATGGTATATATTTGAGTTGTGCATCGTATATTGAAAAACACACTTGCATGATGAGATTTCACTTGAATTCCTTAATGAATTATCCAAAATTTCACTATAAAAAAACAAAATGAACCTACTATAAAATTAGATTGATATTTATTTTCAGGTTTAATGGCTCCCAAGAGGATCACAACTATGGATGAATTGTATAGAAAGAAATCTGGGGACTTGATAATTATTATAGGTAATGATTACTATGACTTCTATGATACCACCCTTCCTGGTTTGTAAGAGTATCTAAAGAAGTATCACTATGAATTTTAGAAGAGAAATCATTTTCCACTTTATGGTTATGGTCATCTATGGGAAGTTAATATTCCATATGCAAATAATTATCTCTCTATATCTTTGTTTCAACACCATACAAACTTTTCATATTCCAAAATTTTTGGTGTGGGAAAATATATAGATGCTGGGATGGCAGTCACAACCTATTTTATACATCATATTCTATGTTCTCTAGATTTGAGACAACACATAGTTGAACTAAACATGAATTTTTATTCATCCATTTTTAGAGATTCACAAATGGATCAATTGACATGATAGAAGAATGGTTGGGACCTTTTCCTTGTAGGGTGTGTTAAGACCATATGGATAGGGGCATACTAGGTTCACCAAACATGTGCAGATTTCAAAAGTGATCTTCTAGGCTCCATAATTTTTGAGGCTGTGTAAGTAGGACATACCTAACTGTATAGGAATGATGATTTTGTGCCAAAACATCTGAGATGACGTTGTCTATAGATTAATTCTTTCTATTTGATTCATGGAGAAGTGTTTATCAGTCTATGGTACTTTCATAAGATCTCTGAGGCTCTGATCCTTGACGATATGTATGGTGAATTTATTTCTCCAAAGGCAACTTGAAATGATGCCGACAATACACTAGGTTTGGAATGTAATGTACTGAAGATAACTCAAAATATTAAAAAGGAAAATACTTATGAAAAAGGGAATCTTCATTCGGAGACATGGATGGAAATATTCTTGAAGAAGGATATGGAGAAATTTCTAACCTGTAAGCGTCCAACAAGTTTTTCCAAGGCAGCAAAGAGATGCACACTTGGAACCTTATGGATGATGCTAGAAAAATGATAGTTTGCAATATAGGGATATAATGTTAATCCCAAAATTCCTTCCAAGACATGTCTATTGGGTTTTATATAAATATGTCTTAGTGTTTATCTATTTACAATCCACAAATCCAAAGGCGGTATAAGGCATGGAACATATGTTGTAGCGGCCAAGCTCGCAGAGAGAAAAATGGTGGGTTTGGCCACCCTTATTTTGGAAAATATTTACAAGATTTTATTATACATTCATTAAGGGAAGGATCCTTTCATAATTTCAAGGCCATTCCATGTTTTTTGGGGAAGTATCATGACTCATTTCAGGACTGGTGTTTTGTAGAGTGGGATCTTGGTACTCAAGAGCTCATTATGACCATATTTTCAAGAATTATATGGTATTTATCCTCTATCCTTGAAGAATCATTAGATTCATATAAGGTTGAGTTTATTAATGGAGTTAAGATATTGTCCTTATTAGATTCATCTGACAGGAAGGTTTCATGATGATGGGACGACCAATATATGTCTGAGATAATATATTCTTGCTTAAAGTGATGGTGTATTGGTAACCATGATCAATGGAGAAATTATTTGTGAGGCTTATGATCCTTATCAATTTGCACACAAATTAAAATTTGTATAACAATTAATTGTACCCCTTCAGGTTCATTCTAAATTAGAACAACATCTGATGGTGGTTTGATAGCTATGGTTCCTTACAACCGTGGAACTAATAGGGTAAGTGTTTAATAAACCTACAACTAATGCGAAAAGTAGGTTGACTACATGGTATGCTAAAACATGGTTTGCATCATTCCTTGTAGGAGTAATAGACAATGATGTTCCTTGGGTTTGATTAAAGATGTGGAGAAGGAAGGAACATTCTCATTTGGAAGGTGCCTCATCTCCCACAAAGGTTGTGTCATCAGAATAAGAGATTTAAGACGATGAGGCTCCTAGCGTGCCAAATTGTCCTCGTTAAAGATATAACACCCCTTCTAGAATCAAGAAGTCCAAAACATCATCAAAAACTAAAGTTTCACCTAGGTGGTCCATTCAACACCACTAAGAAGAGAATGAAGTTCTGTTTTCTTATTCACAAGCTGTGAATGTAGGAATTGGGATGCTTATCAAATCTAAGACTGCAGGATCATGCATAGAGTAGGGTTGAATATATTTAAACTAATGATGATAAAAGGTAGTTAAAACATGAAAAAACTTGTTTTGTGGTTATAAAAATATGTGGGAACTTCAACATGAGGTACTTTATTTTCCAGGTATAGGAGATCTCTGAGCGTCATCTGATATTAGTTTTGAGGATAAATCTCCTAATGTAAGAATTTGTATCTAGGATATATAGATGATCATATATTAAACTGAAAATTCACTACACACCACAAAACAAGTGATATACATATAGATCGTAGATCTATTGAAGATATTGACCCTTTATTTTTCGTGGAATGGAACAATTTTGTTGATCTTGAATATATAAGTTTTCTTCTTCTCATATTATCTTCTTATCTTTCCTTAAAACATTCCAAATCATTATTATTAAGGGAGAATACCATATTAAATTTCTTTGGGATAAGGTAAAATCAACTAAGGTTCCATCTCCATGGTGTAGCCCTAGTTTAACTGAGATTGTGGTTACTGGTTCTCCCCTTGAATCAAGAGAAATATCTCCAGGATGAAATGCCACAGAGTATGATATTGAGGGAGGCTTCCCAAATCTAATATCTATATTTAGAGATGATGGTGTCAATCATCATTTTAATAAGATGAATAAGTAGAAACAAAGAAAATTGAAATCCATAGATAAATGATCTATCAGCAACAACAAGTATTTCTGACACCATTAATCTCAGTTTTATCCAGATAAAGTGTTTAAACTTATTGGAATTATAGGAAGTTCTTCTATTTCTTCCCTCAAGGAAGTTATTTATGAACCTATGAGGACTAAGGAGGGAACTTCCAATCATGTGTAGGTTCTGGAAAATGAAACGAATTGTTTGAATGAAGAGGAATCAATGTTAGAGAAAATAGAATATACTCTTGGCACTGCTCCTCTCACTGCAACAGAGGGAGAGAGAGGAGGAATCTGGTATGTTAAAATTTCTTCATGAGAAGATATATATCAACAATTGACTTCCATTTATGTAATATTTCATGTTTTTGGATTTATGAAATAAACCTTTGATTACTGATGCTGATCCTATGACTGCCACTGAGGAGGCTATTCGGGGTCATAAGTTGTCAGAGGAGGGTCATAAACCAACCATCCCAAGTGTTCCCATGGGAGAGATTAACATGGTTCTTGAGATATCAATGGAAACTGTGACAAATCATTTAATGTATTTTGAATAAGTAATGGAACATATTAATATGCTTACTACTTTTGAAGAATTTGGAGAAATATATATAGAACCAAATGGATGTGAGTATTCATTTTCTATCCAATAAATCTTATTATGCATGATTTCTTAACCATGATTGGTTGAAATGTGTAACTCAATCTATAGAAACTAATATAGTGAGGGTGATTGGAGAAGATGTTGACATCACTCTCCATACCACTATTTAATAGGACTCATCTCCGTCGAACCTTGAAATGAGGAGCTTTCCTAAATTTCATCTAGTGGGTCATGAGTAGACCCAGGGATGTATCCATCACCAAGGGGTGTCGACTAAAATTGTTGTGGTTGGGAATTATGGGGGGAAATCTTTTATGGATTCTGATTTACTATTGGGGCAGGGTCAACAACTATTGTGATGGACCCACTATTTCCATTATTTTGGATCTAATAATGATTTTAATTAACCATTTTGGATTATTATCCTCTATGGATAGGTCTGAGGGAAAAGATTATGCATCATCTTGACCAGTGTCTGGAGGAAAGGTAGCCACTATCAAGGAGGGAGAAGAACATAAAGCTTTTTTAAGATCATTAATCCTTAAATATATCACTCCTTATAAAAATGATTCTAAATCAGATACGGATTTGTAGAATGCTCTCCATATTTCATGTTGAAATGATTGGTGATATATATGGGAGATAGTCTCTGAGATACCACTCAAGGTATTTCCTTCATGAATCCAATGAATTTCATCTCCGTTCATCATGTTAGGATTCAGTGGTTTTGATTACCATGCAATTCATACTATGGTGAAGGATATTATTCATCAGTGAGAGAAAGAGCATAAACTTCGAAAAGATCACATAAAAGTAAAATTATTTGTCAATATTGGTGATATTTGAGTGTAATAATCTCAAGTTGAGGCCAGTTACACTGCAACGTTGGTAGAATTCAGGAAGAAAATCATAGAGAAGACTATTAATGTGTCATGTTTTCTGCAAGAGTTGGATATTGTTACATGGGTACTTGAAAAACTTCATTGATCAATAGGATAAGCCCAATAATAAGAGGTAAAATCTCTTGTGGATTCCAAAGAAGATCTTCTTCCAACCGAGGAGATTGAGGTTGGTTAACTTACTAAACTTCAACAGGCAGATTATGGGGCTCAAAAGGCTATTCAACAAATAAAAATCTATATAAAGGTCTCTTTTGATTAATGGTAGAGAGACTCCATTTTTTGGTTTTTCCTCTAGGGACTTCATTTCTTATAAAAGAAAAGAATATTTTTTCTTAATCATCTATGTATTCATCATTTCATTTTTATTCTAATAATGATGTCGAAGCTGATTTTCCTAACATTACATATTTGTACCAGCTGAACGTAATTACAATTATAAGGATGGGGGATGCCCTAATTTTTAACCTAATCCAATATTCCTAGTGGGCATATTTTGACTATTTCTAGGGTTGTATGGGAAACCATAAAATATTTGTGCCTTTTGTGTCATCACCCTAATTTTTGTCAAAACTCAATAAGAAGGATAATTATTGTGTGAGACATGGATTTTAATTAGACCACCCATTTTTTGTTTTTAATCCTAAAAGGTTTTATTCCTTTTAAATTTTTATTGCTCGATAGTGCCTTCATTATACAGAGTTTATGTCTAGAGAGTAGAGACTCAACTTTTGTCCAGAGTTCCCTTTACGAGATTTCAATATGGTGAGTATTATGCCTCTTTTTGTTGGTAGTTTAAATTCATGCATGTGTACTAATAAGGATAATGTTATAGTTTCAATATCCTTGACCATTAATTTTGAGATTATAACCCAAAAAAAGCTGTATAGATGGGAAGGTCCTAATATTTGTTAGATAATTCCAAGATTAATCTTGAGTCCTGATTTTTATGGTCACCAAATAAAAAACATAATGTATAAGAATTATAGAGGTCCCTTACAAGAACAAATTTACCGTTATTTTACAAACCCATTATGGGGGATATATTATACAGGGCCAACCAGGGCATGTGCTTCATAGAAAAATAGTGCCATACATAGGCTGATTGTCCCATTATGTGGGTGAATTCTGCAAGGATAATTGGGGAACATACTTCATAGTTAAGTAAAAGAGTTCTTTGTAATTTTGACATTATTTTACTAAAAGATAAAGGTGTTTATAATTTGGATATCTCAAGACCAAAGTGGGTGGATATACCTAGGAATCATGTTTATGAATAAAAAGGGGTCATCTATACCAACATAGGCCATGAATGGGAAAACACTCCTATGTGATTTTAGTGTGTGAAGGAGGGTACATTTTTTCATAATGGGGCTTTTTGATATTATGAAATATAGTTTAAAGTCATGTTGCAAGTACATTAAGGGGCGATGTAGTTTCAAGTGAGGAAGCAAGGAAATTATGTTGTGTAGTTTAAATTATTGTATCAAGGACAATAAGGGGTTGTGTAGTTTCAATCCATGCAATAAGGAAATTAAGGGTTCGTGCAGTTTCAAGTCATATAGAAATGACATTAAGGGGATTTGTAGTTTCAAGTCATGCAACAAGGAAATTACATAGCTGTAATTTAAGGTCTTTTTCTCTGACCAAAGATTTGATGGTTCTCCAATTCTTGGTAATTTTTCTAGAAATGGGATACCATATTCAGGTGTATAAAGGAATAATTTTAATCTAAGACTTATGGATTTATGGATTTGAATAATGATATGGGAAAATAAAAATTTCATTAGGGGAGGTCTCTTCTAAGAACAAAGTTACCCCTATTTTGACAAACTCATTATGGGGGATGTATTAATGCATGTTCAACTAGGGAATATCCTTCATAATCAAACAGTGCATCTTTAGGCTGAAAGGCCTGTTATGTGGGAGAATTATGTATGAGAAACTAGTGCACATACTGCATAGTCAGGTAAAGGAGATCTCAGGTATTCTTACATTCTATTTATAAAAGACGATGAATTTTATAGAGATTCATATATTCACAAGAACAGACTTTTGTTTATAGATAAAAGTCCCTAAATATAGAAGGCGTATTTCAAGTAATAATTTCCAAAGAATTGAAAGAATAATAATTCTATGAAGGTCAGACCCAAATGTATGAATTATGGTTCCTATAGTTTTAGGTCACATGACAAGGACCATAATATTAAGGAAATAATGGAAGATATGTGGCCGAATGACCAAAGGTTATTCCAATAGGATATGAGCATATGAAGGATAAAAGTGTAATATAAGACCATGAATACTTTTAGGTTGGGAGAAAGGAAATGGAAAAAATATAAAAAAGGATGTTTTCTTTAAATTACAAGTTCCTACATAACTACATTGATGCTTAAAGGGATATAAGAGGCTTCTCCCAGGAATTAAGTTGCTTTGAAAACCCCGTTATGGGGGATTTATTATGAAGGTCTAACTAGGGATTGTGTTGAATAACCAAATGGTGACATCCCTTGGCTGAAAACCCCATTATGTGGATGACTTATGCATGTTCAACTGGGGAAAGTACTGCATAGTCAGGAAAATGAGCTCTTAGGTATCAAACAGTATGCTTCCAGAAGTAGAAGATAGATTATGATAGTCAAAAGTTATTTAAGATTACAAGTATGACATGTGAAAATGGAATTTTTCAATGCATTAAAGTATGTATTTAGACCGATAGTGGCCAATAATTTAGAGTCCTTTACATAGATCCGACTCATATGTAGAAAGGGTAAATCTCTTATTTACTTCATGGGTTCTCAGAGGAGAGGGACTAAAACAAAAGACTATGTATAGATTTTGACCATATGCAGGTGAGGAGGAATTTTGTTTTATCCTATGGCTGAGACTATGATCTAAGTCATAGTTTTTCACTACATATCTCAATGGAATGAGAATCAAGCCATATACTGTTCTCTAAGTACAACAAATTTTAAAGTAATGTTGAAATGATACTAACCATGCATTTTAATGTCATATAATAAGGAAAAAGGTTTATTGGTAAGAAATTTGTAACACCCCAAGCTTCCACGATACGCTTCTCATTCAATAATGCAATAGCTTGCATTGTACGCAACTTCGAGTTCTAAAACACCACGACTAATCAAACTAGCCGTTGTGAATAGTAATACCTACTTTTTGAAATATTGTAAATTTTATTTATCAAAATGGATTTCATTTTTGGATTCGGAATATCAAAATTAGCCTATGTTGAATTTTTGGAATTTTTCTGAGAACTTCTATTTTTTATGAATAGTGAAAAATACTTAAAAACAACTTTTTTAATAAAAATAATTTATAGTGATAAATTATACTATTTAGTGGTTTTAAAGTATAATTAGAATATATTTTTACCATTTTATCCAATGGTGGTCATTAGAATTAATTTAACATTGAAATTGGACATAAACAATTGCCAATCTTTTGATATAAATTGTTTCTTAAAACCACGCTATTTGTTGTAACAGCAGGAATTAATTATAAAATTAATTAATGCAACTTATATGTTTGGAATTTTCTAAAATAGACCTCATTTTTGAATTTGGAATATCAATTATAGCTTAGGGTGAAATTTTGGCCTCGTTTTGAAAAACTTCAATTTTTGATGAATAGTGAAACCACCAAGTGGTAGTTAAATAACTGATTTTTCGTATAAATGAAATATTACCACTTCTGTGATTTGATTTTCAAAAATAATACATACATGGTTGTCATTAAGAAGTAAAATGTGGTTCAATAAGATTAAAATAAATTTTTGGTGAATAGTAACTTTTAAGTTCTTAATCGCGATTAGAGGTAATTAGGGTAGTTTAAGGTAAAAATGATGTTTTAATATTATGAGATGAGCTTGAAACTTGTCCTACTCCTATTGGATGAGTCATGGCCGACCAAGACAACCCATGGGTCAACTTGGGGACCCCATGGATCCACTTTAGTTGGAAAATGACATTAATATATATATATTTAGTGTTAAAATTAAATTGACACAAACATGAGTTGTTTTACTAAATCAGTTTTTAAGTGGGGTTACCGAAGTCCAAATTTTGATTATAAATATTAATTATAAAGATAAAAAGATTTACTACATCATAGTATTTTTTTATAAGTTTTAGACATTAAATAAATTAAATTATTTATGACATCATTATGATGCAGCGATGACCTCATTATTTAACGATTTTAATAAAATGAAAAGATAATGTAAAATCCAAGGCTTACACTTGTCCAATGACTATTGGATGGGTAGCTTTCGAACCCTTATCACCATATCCACGAATTATATAAGTTTGGGACATTTAGAATCCGAAAATCATTGTGTAATAAGGTAACATTTCAATCTTTCCAAGAGTGCCCCTCCTCTCCACTTATAAAAGTCCCCCACCACTCCCACCTTATTCACACCTTCAAGCCATTTGGCCCTGCCAAACCCTGCCCAAATACTCTCCCAACTTCCCTCTCTTACTCCTAGAAGCCTCACTTTGGGCAGAACCCTTCCCAAGGAAGCCTTTGGCTCAAATCAAAAAGAGTTACCCTAGTTTGAGGTAACGTCTTCTCTAATGTTGTTTTGTTTTATTTTTCTTCTCCAACCCCCTAAAATCTTTTTATTCATTTCTTTTGTAACAACACCAGTATCCTCAATATACTAGGATGTTGTTATAATAAGGATTCGAGCTACAATTACACACACCTACATCTAATGATTAAAGAACATACGGTTTCTGTGGATGGCGAATTTCTGCCTCACGAAACGATGATTGTTCAACACTCATATAACACCTTCAAAGGTGGCCATTAAGATGTAAATATTTTTATATATGATATATAATATGTTTATGTTTTACTTATGCTTCTTTATTTCTCATTTATGGCATAATTTATGATTTCCATTATGGGTAAAACGCGATAATTTCATTTTAGGAAGTGCGGACTACCGCCCCCTCAAAGTGATTTGAATCGTTAATGCCATATGTGGGATGTATAAAGGATGGAGTAAATGGTATTATACACTATATTATACTAGAATTATATTATACATTTATATCATTATTATTTCGTTCCATTAAATATGAAATTGAAATGAAAGTAGCGTTCATGGGTACGTACGACTTACTGTCTCCATGAACGGTGCATTTCATTTCTTACCTCTAAATGTTACGTAATATTATAAATGAATGTATATACTGGTTATATATGATATATATGACATCTAAATCATGAATATAATTCTGGAGATAATGGATATTCTACCACATAAACAACTTGTAATTATAAGAAGTTTATTGATGACTCAAGTACCAAAGATCGACAAAACGACCGTTATTAACTTAAATAATTACATAATGTTCATAACATGGTAATAAGGGATATAAAAGGAATAATGAACATGAAAAAGGTTCTTAATTAAATAGTAAGTAACTCTATTTTATTATTCCGGAGGTTAAAGAACGGTCGAATCAAGTCGTACACAAGGTAAGGGGATTTCTTAACCCAATTTCCATTCTTTGGGTTAATCTCCTACTTTCAAATTATGTCATGATATTATTATGTCCTATTTTGTATTTTTACTTTATTTATGTGTACCTATAGTGAATACACATAATAGATCTATTTTATTTTAAAAATGATCTTTTTAAGGACTTTGTCTCAATCTCCATTCATTGAGGCATATTTTGTTTTATACACAAATTTCTTTTATACGGTGTAAAAACCCCTTTGACTTTTATGTTTATTCAAAAGGAATATTTTTTATACGAAGATTTTTACTAAACGACAAAAAGGGAATGTTGTTCTTTCCGTACATAGGCGGAGACAATGAATTCCCCGCCGCCTTTACCATTATTTGAGTTTCGGCTTCCTCTACAAGCCATCATTTTTTTTAATGAAAAATAAATACAAAGTTTTAACTTTATTTTATTTTGGTATTTAAAATTGTTTTGAAAGCGTTTTTATTATATAAATGTGTTGTATTTATATCTTGTGATTGAAATGTGGAAATGGTATGTTTCCTTTATGCATGTTTTATGTGATACGATTATGTTATGGTTTATGATATGTTTAAACCTATTCATATGAGGAATGCATTGGACTTAATAAGTGACAGGTGGAGCCCACTATAGCTCCTTGATGCATCGGCAGGTCTCATGAGACAAACTAGTGTCTTGGCATGACGCCTTGACAAAATCTTATTTGTGGTCTTGTCACCAGGCCTTGACTACGTGGTTATGATAGTCTGGCATTATGCATTCCACCATTAGGAAAGTGGTTATTGATATTGCATGTGATTATTCGACCAGTAGAATATCCATGTGAAGAAGTAAATGGCATTATCTCATTTTACTTTTGCCATATTATGTTGATGTTCAAGTTTAAAAGGCTTCTGTTTTAGATATACATTGCCTTAAATGTTTATGTTTATTTATGAAAGCTTCCGCAATATTGTTATCCTTACTGAGCATCTGAGCTCACCCCTTTCTATATTTTAATATTTTCCAGGATGTGAAGAAGTATTTTATGAATGAGCTGCAGGGATAGTCAGAAGAGGATATGAGTGTGGACTATGGAGACTTTGTTATTGTAGTTTTTCAATTTATGATGTAATGTAACGTTTACGAATGTATCTAGTGTTTCCAAGGCTACTAAACTAATCGGTCTTTCGAGATATGATCTTTTGTGATCATGCCAATGTTACGAACTAATGCACCGACTCTGGGTAGCTGGGGTCGAGGCGTTACAGTTGGTATCAGAGGAAGTTTAGTACAAACCTTGGAAGATAGATTTATATAAACTCTGATTAGAGCATGTAGACCTAAGATGAACATTGAGGATTAGTATAGAAGAACTTCCTAGAATTTTAGTATTATAGAGATGTTATGAGTTTTCCGAGCAATACATCCCTGTCTGGATACGAGTAGGTAGAGGCGGCTTGGGCACAAATGTACCTAGTGGTAAAACCCGAAAACACCACTTTGAGCTAGACTTGAACGGGAACTGGTGCATGACAACGGGCCTTGCTGCACTCTTGGTTTCGACACTCCCGGGGGATATGCTTAGGATAATTCTCATTTTATTTACAAACCACTATGAAGGGTTATGAGTATATACTTCCTCAAAGAAAACATTTCTTTTTATAATTATGGATTATATCCAAAATTAGTTCAATTTATGTTAAGTGTTTTACAAGTATGGAATTATGTATTTAGACTCATAAACTGATCTAGTTTATGCCATTGTTTAGAAATGGCACCTAGTGGAAGGAATGGAACCCGTATCAATGCACGCACTCCGTGTAGGGATTGCCCTCCTGCTTAGGATAATTATTGTGGATCTGGAGATACAACTGGTGCTGATCAACTTATTACCATACTGGGACAACTCACTCAAGTTATGAATAATAACCTTACTCGTATGGAGCACCCTGATCCGCAACATGGAGGATCAATGTTAGACCACTTCATGAGGAAACAACCACCAACATTTAATGGGGGTACAAATCCGTTAGTAGCTGAGCAATGGATAAACTCCTTAGAGAAAATATTCCAAGCCTTGGGGAGTAGCGAAAGGGAGAAGGTTGTCATGGCAGTTTACCGCCTCACTGGAGATGCTGATCAGTGGTGGTCGCTGATTCAAAACACAAAGGAAGATGATGACATATCAAATATGGAATGGAGGGAGTTCAAAGAGCTTTTCTTAGAAAAATACTTTCCTCTTGACCATCGAGCAGATAAAGAAAGACAATTTCTGAGTCTGAGGCAGAAGGAGGATGAGAATGTCGCAAAGTATGAGGCTAACTTTACAAGGTTAGCAAGGCATGTTGCTGATTATATACGTAACCCAAGGAGTAAGATTGATCGTTTATTTTATGGGTTAAAACCATTTCTCCGTCGAGCTTTAGTATCACAATCCTTCTCATCATACGAAGATATTGTCTCGTGTGCTATCAAGACAGAAAAGGAATTCTCTAAGTCTTATGACAACAAAGTAAAGCAAGAGAAGAAGAGAACGATGGAACAAGAGACAGATAAATGGAAAAAGGGAAAGAAGGATTTTCCATTATGTGATAATTGTGGGAAGAATCACCCTGGTACTTGCCTAAAAGGAATGGGAGTTTGTTATAAATGTGGAGAAAAGGGTCACCAGGCTCGTGATTGCAAGGGAAAGAAAGAGGCTATCAAAGTTGAATGCTACAATTGTAGAGAAATGGGTCATTATGCAAATGAATTTCCTAAGCGTCAGGGAAACTTACCTCAGAAAAGGCCAAGGGATCAAGGACAATCTTATGCTGTTACTACAGTTGATGCAGAATAATTAATGTATTGGTGCTTTTGGACTCATGGATTATATTCTGGTTATGTGATATATATATAAGGATTGTACTGCAGTACTTGTTGTTTCAGTAAGGTTTTAATATGATGAAGGTAATCATATTTTTAGTATGTGACAATAAGAGAAACTTTACTTTGTTTGGGGAATCTGATAAATTGATTTTGGAATTTAGAGACCCTTTAGAGAAAGTCTGGACAGAGGTATTTTGGATTACTATAAAGGTTGGAGTGGATTAAGTTGATCTTTGGATAGTATTGTTTAAGGTTAAAAATTTATGAAGATTATTTTTGGAATATTATGATACTATAGTTTTAGGAAAAGGACAACCTGCAGGGTTGGGCATAACCCGTCGCGTCGGACAAAGCTGCAGGAATCGAACCCACAACCATAGTGTGACAAGCCATTATTTCCTACCACTAGCCTACAGGAAGTCCCTGGTTATTACAAAATAATTTTACTAATCTAAATGGTATGTGTTAACATTTGGAACCTTATACAATTAGGATAAATAGAATATTTTTGAGTTCTGTTGCCATTTGGAGTAAAAGATGGGTTTGTGGTAAAAAATTCATTAACGAATGAAAGAATACATAACAAGTATGTATATTCCCTTACGTTCTTAGTAAATCTCCTAAATAAAATCCTCAACATTATAAAAGGTAACTTAAAACAAAAATGTTGTCGGTTAACTTTTCCAACTGGGGATTCAATGACCGTTTAACCAATCACAAGTTTGTGATTTTCTTGTGGTTAAACTTTCTCCTAATCCTATTTTCTATAACTCTCCATCAGTCCTTGATGGTTTGTTTCTCCTCCATATCCATATTTTCATAGAATCCAAGAATGGGCTATATCGGGTGACCTTTGTACTTATCTTGCTTTCGTTTAATGTTATATATTTATTAACCTTATTTCCGATGTGGGTTTTCCTCAAAGGTATTTTCTCTTTTCAACCTTTTATTTTCAAAGAAAAATTTCAAATTGCGAGGACGCAATTTATTGAAGGAGGGGAGAATGTAACACCCCGAGCTTCCACGATACGCCTCTCATTCAATAATTCAATAGCTTGCATTGTACGCAACTTCGAGTTCTCAAACACCGCGACTAATCAAACTAGCCGTTGTGAATAGTAATACCTACTTTTTGAAATTTTATAAATTTTATTTATCAAAATGGACTTCATTTTTGGATTCGGAATATCAAAATTAGCCTATGTTGAATTTTTGTAATTTTTCTGAGAACTTCTATTTTTTATGAATAGTGAAAAATACTTAAAAACAACTTTTTTAATCAAAATAATTTATAGTGATAAATTATACTATTTAGTGTTTTTAAATTATAATTAGAATATATTTTTACCATTTTATCCAATGGTTGTCATTAGAATTAATTTAACATTGAAATTGGACATAAACAATTGCCAATCTTTTGATATAAATTGTTTCTTAAAAACACGCTACTTGTTGAAACAACGGGAATTAATTATAAAATTAATTAATGCAACTTATATGTTTGGAATTTTGTAAAATAGAAATCATTTTTGAATTTGGAATATCAATTATAGCTTAGGGTGAAATTTTGGCCTCGTTCTGAAAAACTTCAATTTTTGATGAATAGTGAAACCACTAAGTGGTAGTTAAATAACTGATTTTTCGTATAAATGAAATATTACCACTTCTGTGATTTGATTTTCAAAAATCCGACATAAATGGTTGTCATTAAGAAGTAAAATGTGGTTCAATAAGATAAAAATAAATTTTTGGTGAATAGTAACTTTTAAGTTCTTAATCGCGATTAGAGGTAATTAGGGTAGTTTAAGGTAAAAATGATGTTTTAATATTATGAGATGAGCTTGACACTTGTCCTACTCCTATTGGATGAGTCATGGCCGACGAAGACAACCCATGGGTCAACTTGGGGACCCCATGGAGCCACTATAGTTGGAAAATGACATTAATATATATATATATTTAATGTTAAAATTAAATTGACACAAACAAGAGTTGTTTTACTAAAACAGTTTTTAAGTGGGGTTACACAAGTCCGAATTTTGATTATAAATATTAATTAGAAAGCTAAAACGATTTCATACATCATAGTATTTTTTTTTAATTTTTAGACATTAAATAAATTAAATTATTTATGACATCATTATGATGCAGTGATAACCTCATTGTTTAATGATTTTAATAAAATGAAAAGATAATGTAAAATCCAAGGCTTAAACTTGTCCAACGACTATTGGATGGGTAGATTTCGAACCCTTATCACCTTATCCACGAATTATATAAGTGTGGGACCTTTAGAATCCGAAAATCATTGTCTAATAATGTAACATTTCAATCTTTCCAAGAGTGCCCCTCCTCTCCACTTATAAAAGGCCCCCACCTCTCCCACCTTATTCACACCATCAAGCCATTTCGCTCGGCCAGCCCCTGCCCAAATACTCTCCCAACTTCCCTATCTTACTCCTAGAAGACTCACTTTGGGCAGAACTCTTCCCAAGGAAGCCTTTGGCTCAAATCAAAAAGAGTTACCCGATTTTGAGGTAACGTCTTCTCTAATGTTGTTTTGTTTTATTTTTCTTCTCCAACCCCCTAAAATCTTTTTATTCATTTCTTTTGTAACAACACCAGTATTCTCAATATACTAGGATGTTGTTATAAGAGGGATTCGAGCTACAATTACACACACCTACATCTAATGGTTAAAGAACATACGGTTTCTGTGGATGGCGAATTTCTGCCTCACGAAACGATGATTGTTCAACACTCATATAACACATTCAAAGGTGGCCATTAAGATGTCACTATTTTTATATATGATATATAATATGTTTATGTTTTACTTATGCTTCTTTATTTCTAATTTATGGCATACTTTATGATTTCCATTATGGGTAAAACGCGATAATTTCATTTTAGGAAGTGCGGACTACCGCCCCCTCAAAGTGATTTGAATCGTTAATGCCATATGTGGGATGTATAAAGGATGGAGTAAATGGTATTATACACTATATTATACTAGAATTATATTATACATTTATATCATTATTATTTCGTTCCATTAAATATGAAATTGAAATGAAAGTAGCGTTCATGGGTACGTACGGCTTACCGTCTCCATGAACGGTGCATTTCATTTCTTACCTCTAAATGTTACGTAATATTATAAATGAATGTATATACTGGTTATATATGATATATATGACATCTAAATCATGAATATAATTCTGGAGATAATGGATATTCTACCACAAAAACAACTTGTAATTATAAGAAGTTTATTGATGACTCAAGTACCAAAGATCGACAAAACGACCGTTATTAACTTAAATAATTACATAATGTTCATAACATGGTAATAAGGGATATAAAAGGAATAATGAACATGAAAAAGGTTCTTAAGTAAATAGTAAGTAACTCTATTGTATTATTAAGGAGGTTAAAGAACGGTCGAATCAAGTCGGACACAAGGTAAGGGGATTTCTTAACCCAATTTCCATTCTTTGGGTTAATCTCCTACTTTCAAATTATGTCATGATATTATTATGTCCTATTTTGTATTTTTACTTTATTTATGTGTACCTATAGTGAATACACATAATAGATCTATTTTATTTTAAAAACGATCTTTTTAAGGACTTTGTCTCAATCTCCATTCATTGAGGCATATTTTGTTTTATACACAAATTTCTTTTATAAGGTGTAAAAACCCCTTTGACTTTTACGTTTATTCAAAAGGAATCTTTTTTATACGAAGCGTTTTACTAAACGACAAAAAGGGAATGTTGTTCTTTCCGTACATATGCGGAGACAATGACTTCCCCGCCGTCGTGACCATTATTTGAGTTTCGGCTTCCTCTACAAGCCATCATTTTTTTAATGAAAAATAAATACAAAGTTTTAACTTTCTTTTATTTTGGTATTGAAAATGGTTTTGAAAGCATTTTTATTATATCAATGTGTTGTATTTATATCATGTGATTGAAATGTGGAAATGGTATGTTTCCTTTATGCATGTTTTATGTGATAAGATTATGTTATGGTTTATGATATGTTTAAACCTATTCATATGAGGAATGCATTGGACTTAATAAGTGATGGGTGGAGCCCACTATAGCTCCTCGATGCATCGACAGGTCTCATGAGACAAACTAGTGTCTTGACACGAGGCCTTGACAAAATCTTATTTTTGGTCTTGGCACGAGGCCTTGACTACGTGGTGATGATAGTCTGGCATTATGCATTCCATCATTAGGAAAGTGGTTATTGATATTGCATGTGATTATTCGACCAGTAGAATATCCATGTGAAGAAGTAAATGGATTATCTCATTTTACTTTTGCCATATTATGTTGATGTTCAAGTTTAAAAGGCTTCTGTTTTAGATATACATTTCCTTAAATGTTTATGTTTATTTATGAAAGCTTCCGCAATATTGTTATCCTTACTGAGCATCTGAGCTCACCCCTTTCAATATTTTAATATTTTCCAGGATGTGAAGAAGTATTTTATGAATGACCTGCAGGGATAGTCAGAAGAGGATATGAGTGTGGACTATGGAGACTTTGTTATTGTAGTTTTTCACATTATGATGTAATGTAACGTTTACGAATGTATCTAGTGTTTCCAAGGCTACTAAACTAATCGGCCTTTCGAGACTTGATCTTTTGTGATCATGCCAATGTTACGAAATAATGCACCGACTCTGGGTAGCTGGGGTCGAGGCGTTACAAAATTTCTTAAGAAAATGTGGTGAACCAACACATAGCGCCCAAGTGGCAATATGTATCATGTTAGAGCAAGAATCAAGACACTTGTAACTGATACTAGATCTCCTCATGTAGATCTGACTCATACATGGAAGACTAGGGTCATTTTCATGTTGTGATGCAGTTGGTCCTAGGATTTGAAGATCTGGACGTCATTACGTATCTCATAGGGGTGAGAAGTGAGCCACGTATAGTTCTTTAATAAATGTTCCCCAACCTGGTTTAATTCATAAGTGGTTGATAATGGGGTTTTTTAAAAATTACTCATATATAGGATGAGGGCCTGTACTAAATCCTATTACATAGATCTGATTCATACTTGGGAGAAAAGTTGAATTACTTGTATTATGTTGCAACTGGGCCCAAGATTTAAAGGTTGGATGTTACATATCCAATATGGGTGATAATAAATCCAGACACAGTTCTTGAAGGACCATGTAGTTTATCATCATGTGGTGACGATGTGGGTTATTTCAGTGTGAAATAAGAATATTGCAGCTGAACATAGGGATAAGCCCCAAGTGTCACTATGTATCATCCTGGAGAAAAAATCAACCCATATTTAGTTCTTGATAAGGTTCCCCGTGCATGTAACAACCATACACAGGGAGTGGGGGATCTTAAATTAGGGATAGAACTAATATAAGAGATTGGGAATCTTTGTATATCTTAATAGAATGAGAATCATGCCATATGTAGTTCTTGTAATTCCATTCAGTTTAAGGTCATTTGTTAAGGATGAAAATTAAATGATGTGAATTGATGAAAGAATTATTTTTGTGCCGAAGAATGAAAATATGGGTGTCACTACGTATCTACTGGGGCAAGAATGAAACCAAATGTAGTTATTGACTGGATATTTATTATCATGCAATGAGGACATCCAGTGTACCTTTTAAGGTCTTACATCCAAGACCATTGATAACCCCAATGGGAATTAAAACACTTTATTTATGTAGAGAACTCCTTTACCAAATTCCTAATCCCAAATGAGTTGTTCTTGGTGTGAAAAGCAAGGAGTGGTAAAATATTCTTCTGTAATAAAAAGTAACAGAAGTTAAGGATATGGGTATGATGATTATATAGTGGTTGTGCTAGGGTATATGACCTGGGATTTACTATGTATCTTCTTGGGGAAAGATTCAAGACATACATAGTTCTTGAAAATTATTCCCTCTCATCAACTGGGCTTTTACATGGGGAAATAGGGATTTCAAAAAATTCTAAACTGATGGTTGGGGATAAAGCATGAATTTTAGGTATAAAAATGTGTCTCATTATAGTGATAATCAAGCCATGAGTCCATGAAGTGTTCCCTTTGTAGATCTAATTCATGCATGGGTAAATGAAATGGGGTTTTCTCTTCCAAAATATCGATTAGAACCAGGATTTGAGATCTGGGTGACACTATATTTCTCATTGGGATTAGAATCAAGCCACACATCATTCTTGAAATGACCCCTATGCAGGTATGATTCTTATAGGTAGATATTAAAGGATTTTTTTTTATATTTACAACTGGAATCGAGATAGAATATTTGGGTGTCACTACATATCTCGTTGAAGTAAGAATTGAGCCACACTTTGTTCTTAAAATCACATGTAGTTAAACGTTAAGTGGTATGGATGAAGATGAACCAAAATGAAAATATGGAAATAATGTAGCTAGGCCCTGGTATAGGACCTAGGAATCACTACGTACCTCATAGGGGTAAGAATCAAGCCACACATAGTTCCTAAAGAAAAGTCCCATGTTCAAATTTAACTCATACACATAGGGAATGAAGGATATTTTTATCATCGATTGACCTGTTATTTGAGATATGGGCTTCACTACATATCTCATTGAGATTATAATCAAGCCATACATAGTTTTTGAAGATGACTCCCTATACAAAATATGATTTAATGTGAGGAAGGATATTTCTTAGTCATGGTTAGGACCGATATTGGAGATCTGGGTAACACTACATATCTTGCTAGGAAAAGAATCAAACCACATGTAGTTATTGAAGAAAATATTTCCCCATTCCAACTGAGTTTTAATATGATAATAAGGGGGATTATAATACATTACAAAATAATTTTTAGGCTTAACACACAAGATGGTATGAGAATCGAACCATGTTTTCTAGAAAAGTTCTTTGTTTAGGTTTAATTAATATAAAGGATAACGAAGAAATTGTTTCTTTGTAGTTGTGGCTAGGCCCAAGATTGGAGATCTAGGAATATTTACATCTCATTGGAATAAGAATCAATCCATACCTAGTTATTTGAAGAACCATGGAGTATATCATCATGTGGTGAGGATGTGGGGTGATGTGATGTGAAAGAAACAATGTGGATGGACTAGGGGATAAGACCCAGGTGTCATTATGTATCTTACTGGAAAAATAATCAAGCCACACATATTTCTTGAATTATGTTACCCATGTAGGTTTTATCCAAATACATGGAGAAATGTGGCTTAAGTTTCACTATAGAGTGGCAATTATGTGAGTGAGGCTTACACATGGAAGCTACGTATCATTTAAGGAACCACAAAGAATGTCAATTTGTGGAATATTAGGGGATTTCTGAATATCAAAGGGAAATTTAAACCATACATTTTAATGTCCTATGGTAAGGAAAAATGATTTTTTGTAGTTTTGGGGTCATGTGACTAGGACCTCATGTTGTGCAATTTATCATTTTGCGACATGGAAGAAAATGTTATATAGTTTAATGTTATGCAGTGTAGACATATGGTGCTATGTATTTTAATGCATTATATTTAAGATGTTGGTTAAGCATAATTTGACATCATGAAACTAGGATGTTTTTTATGCAGTTCAACATCTTGAAACTAGTACATTCTCTCTGTGATTACATAAAATACTTATCCAGAAAACTAGCATTAGTTGGTGTTTTAGTGAGTTCTCCATCCATTGAGATTAAATAATAAGCCACATTAGTGTATCCTTAAGTGTGGTCCTTCCCACTTTGGCTTAGGTTTTGGATGATTCTTCATAATATCATTGGATTACTAAAGACTAAAACTAATTCTCCTGAGAGGAATGAATAGAAGCAGACATTTTTTATAAAGTCCCATGGTATCCAATTCTGATATAATTCCATGTGATGTAAGGTATGTAATCTCTTTTTGTCCAATAACGCCAACTCATAAAGTCGTTTATGAGATTGTTCATTTTTAGATAGCTGATAACAGATGGAAACTTGGATTGTTGGAAACTAAACTTCAATGGGTAGGAGTGATTATATTCAATACACCAGCGATAACAACGTTCACCTTATACCAGTATAGGTAGTAGTTTGTTCATCCCATAAGGTATTCCAGAGTTTATCTGGCTATGATTTCTTATATTTATCCATCATTTATTGGATTATGTTTTGAAGAGTATTATTGAAAGCCTCTATCTATCCATTGGCTACTGCATGATAAAGGGATATTATGCACCTAATAAAGCTTATTTACCTCAAAAGAATAGAAATTTGTGTCATTGTCCATTAATATGGTATGAGGGAAACCAAATATGGTAATGATATTATCTTCAAAAAATATAACAATTATTTTGGCCCCAACTTCTGTAAGAGGTATTTCCTTAGCCCATTTGGAGAGGAAATGGGTAGCAGTAAGGATATACATGAACTACTTAGTTGTAGTTGGATGATAAGGTCCTACTACATCCATTCCCCATGTAGAAAATGGCTAGGAGTATTTTGATGTATGTAGTAACTCTAGGGTTGATGGATGAAGTTGGAATACACCTATAAGGGATGAAATTTCTTAGTGAAATATGTGCACTCTTACATCATTGAAGGCCATAAGTTTCCAAGACATAAATTCTGATTAGAAAGCCTATACTCAGACTGGTGGGAACCAAAAGATCCTTTATTTACATATTTCATGAAAGCTATAGTCTCCTATCCATCAATGCATCTGAAGAGGACTCCATCGAAGCCTCATTTATAGAGGATCTTATATTGATTTGGGCCATCATAAAGAGTGAAATTGAATATTCATCGCAAGAATTTATCATTTTCAGCTCTCACAAGTGTAAATACTCCATCATAGTGATATTCTATGATGGGTTCCATCTATCCCATGGTATGACCATATGGTTCCGAATCGGGGATGATTTCATTGATTTCCTCTATTCTTATTTGAAAAAAGGTTAAAATCATGATTGTGGGCAATGATGATGATTATTTATACCTAGTTTGGATAATCCAGGGTTGCTGTTGCATTTTAAAATACTTTCGTTTGGGAATTTGTTGATTGTGGGGCATAAGACATTATGGGCTTAGAGGGAAATTTTGTAATTAACCCTCATACATAATCATAAACGAGAACTAGATCTTATTTTCTGAGGATGTAATCCCTGTTTATCTATTTGATTACCTATTATGAACCACCCTTCATGTCTAGGTGATCACTGGTACATGGTGTTTCAATTCCATTACTCCAATGATATCTTGATGTTTTTCCTCATTATTAGTACCACCTTCTGATAACAAGGAGTATGGAAGCACTACTTTCTCTAGGGGGATTAGCATAATTCCTAACCCATTATTTTAGAGTCTAGTGTCTTACATTGTATCCCCCATTGGAATCTTGGATGCACCATCAAAATACATTTCCATTGTTCAAGTGCTATCTTGAATAGAGAATATTTATTCATCAAGAAGTTCAGTATTTAATGTCGTTTCTTCCGTAGATGGGTGCTCAACAAGGAATTATACCAAGGCCTGGCCTTTCAATGATTTCTAAGGTTCGAACTATATATCGAATAGCTTCAGAATAACTAAACACCCTTATAGATGTACTATCATCATTGGGAGACTGAGGATAAATTTTATTAGGTTATTATGAAAAACCAAGTAGACCTGATGATGTTGCAGATAGTGCCTTATCTTTTGAATTGAAAAGATTAATTCCCAGAATCTCTTCTGAATATCATGTCTCTACATTGAGATTGGTTCAACATAGATTTTAAAGGATGTTCTCTTTCCCGACATCATTTTTCTATGCAAGGAAGGCACCAAGTGATCAGTTCAAGGAATTCACATAAACAATGATCAGATTTCCTTTAATAGGTGTCATTAATAATGGTTGTCTAAAGAGTTATTTATTGAGGGTATCAAATTCCTCTTGACAGTCATTGGTCCTTAGATATGTTACCCCCTTACTCACAAATTTTTTGTAGGGTAAACACATCCCATCAATATTGGCAATGAAGTGCTAGATGTAGCAGAAGTTGCTTTGATTTCTTCTCTACTACATCATTTTTTAGAAAGTAACAATCCAAGAATTTCTTTAGACTTCTTAGGATCAACTTCGATGTTGTGATGGCATACATTGAAGGTGAGGAATTTTCCTGAGGTTTCCAAAAAAGTACATTTTAAGGGGTCAATATTTAGATTATTTTGTCAAATCTTGTTGAATATATTCTCTAGATCATCTAAGTGATTAGAATTTTTTTTGGATTTTACCACAATATCATTAATGTAGAATTTAAAAATATATCCCAAGAAGGGTTTTAGGATTTTATGCAAAGGATGTTGGTATGTCGGACCAATATTATTTAATAAAAAGGGAACTACCCGATAGAAAAATATGACTTTAGGGGAAATGAAGGCTATGGATTCTTCATCTTGTAGGCTCTTCTATATTTGGTTATAACAGGAGTAGACATTCATGAAGGAGAGAGCCTCATATCTAGCTATTGCATCAATCGGGAGTTTTGTGTTCGAAAATAAGAATTAATATTTGGGAAAATGCATATTGAGATCTATGAAATCAAGGAAACTCTTATTTTCCTTTTCATCTTTTTAACCAGGTCAATATTGGCAATCTATTTGGGATATTTCACCTATCAGATGAAGTCATCCGTGATTATCTTGTTGAGTTCAGCGTCAATTTTGGAAGCATGAGTCTGGTGCGTTTTTCTTAATGCCTACTTGTATCCCAGATGTTCTTCTGGAAAACCAAATTGATGGGTGGCCACTTTAGTGTAAAATCATGTAATTTCTATACAATTTAAATAAAACACATCATGATGTTTAATTATACAGTAATTATACATTTATTTATCTTCAGGGGTTATTATCGCACTAATAAAAGTGAACTATGGGTCTTTGTTTATAGCCATATTTATTTATAGGAGCTCATCCACTATGGTGGATACTCTTTCCTCAAATGATGGAGGGGAATCCCTAAGATCTTTATCTTCTTCCTCTTCTTAATGTGTTGCTTCTTCTGCCTTGGTTTGAAGGATAAGTTGCGAAGTAATAATTTCAAAGCTAGCGGAGGAGTTAGTATTTGGACATCCTGAAGAAGATGCAACCATTTCTGACCCAATAGATGATGGAGGGTCTTCTTGAATCTCTGAAGGGAAAATGATGGTATGAGAATTAGAATCCCTATACTTTTTCTATCAGTGTGAAAAATTCTTCCCACTTGGCTGATGAAGCTGATATTTGATGAATATCGAGAGATGGAATTTAATATGGGAATTATTTATTTGTTTATAGAGTTTATGTCTTCTCTTATGCCTTCAAATTCAGTTTCCACAACTGACATTATGGATTCCACTGAGTGAGTGCTTGGATTTAGACTGGCCATTTAAAATTGGTTAATTCGTAGGACATAATCTACACTGATATTCTTGAATCGGTTATCTAGGATCACTTAAAAACCATTCAAGTATTTGATTATAATAAAATAATTTACCATGGACTATATTCCTCTTGTTTTATAGAATTATTCATCAATGTACTAAGATTCAAAAGTTTTGAATGAGGGATTGTCACCATGAAATGTCCCAATTTGACCAATTATGTAATACACAAGACATTGGTGGTATGATGAAGCAATGACCCCATGTTGATGTATCATTGTATTCCCAACAGAATATTGAAGGTTTTTTCTTTTCCATAAAATCATAACTTCGAATCAGACAGAAGATCCTAGAACTATGTTCTAATCATAATCATAACAAGAGGTTCCTACACTTTCTGATAATATCCCTATAACATCAGAGTGGAGGCGGACAAGTGTGATTTAGTGTGGATTAATCAATGAAGTGTACGTATTGGAATGAGATTTACCCTTGAGCCATTGTCGATAAAGGATCATCAGAAATCAATGTCCTTATTCCTTCCAGATAGATACAGAGGCCTGATGTGTCCATACACAACATCATATTCATCCTGGTCCATGAAAGATATGACTCCATGTCATTTTGGGAGATCATTTTCCATACGATAAACCTCTATAGTAGTTAACTCAATATCAAACTCTTGAGAAGATGAAAAAGCGTCAATAAGTGCATCCCATAAATCCTTTGATAGATTATGTACACCTAGGATTGATAACATGGCTGGTACTTAGGACAGTTATTTCAAAACATATTACTTCTAATCCAGATATTTGCATTTCCCAACAGGAAGATTCATTTTTTCAGGTGCTTTGGGAGATTATTTTCTCGATGGGTATGGATCATCCTTTGAATTAGGAGATCAAATGTCTTCTCTTCTTCGCATATTAGGTTGGCTTGGAATTCCCACCTATTAAGGAAGTGGTTTTATAGCCTCTAATATGTTTTCCAAGGTGATCAGGTCAAGGAAGACCCTATTTTGTGTGTGGGAGTTCCCCTGTTATTTATGAGCCCATTGGAAGGCTCTCCATCAGTTTTTTCTGCATAAATGATTTGAGTAGGGGTGTGGTTGATTTAGTGACTTCTAGAACAACCATGTCTTCCCCAATATCTTCAATCTCAAAGACTCTATCCTTCAGTTCCCAAATCATGTATAGGGAGACCAGATTTATAATCATAATCATCCCTCGAGATGGGTTCTGTTATGTGAATGAAATTAATAGAACCAAAGATCATCTCTTTGTGAGATGAAAATTATTCATGGTAGGTCTACTCTTATTGTGTCATTTAGAGGGGTGGTTCTTTTTCCTTGGAGATAGTTGGAATGAAATCTACCATGTTAAAGTAAAAATATGTCCTCTACATGATATAATCTCCCTATAAATTATTTTTATCCTTCTTTCCATGTCGCTTCTTTGAGTATTGGCCTTTGGAGGATTGGTCTTTCGATGAAGATGGATTTGCTACATCGGAAGTCGTAGGAGGCACATTTGGTTGTTTCAGTTGTGTTCTTATAATGGATTGAGCTTGGTTGATTGTTTTCCTAACCATATAGTCATCAAACTTCTACACATTCTGTATTTTTAATTCGTATCATTCTTCTTCTTCCTCTGGATCAGTAGCCAAAACAGACGCTTCATGGGATAGATAACCTTCCAATTTCACTTTCCTAGAGCCCACTAACATTTATAGGAGTTCATTGAAAACAAAATACTTTTAAACATGGTGCCCATAAATTTTGAGGAAGGATAAATAGTTAGGGAGGTCCTTGTCTCCATCCTTTATAGGCTTCTTGGGATTTTCCAACTAAACTATGTTGTTTTCCAATGTCAAGAAGAAGTATTATGGAACCTCTTCATTTCGGGGTAGATTTTGTACTTTAACTCCAAAAATATCTTCGACTCTGATCTTTTTTATCATCTTAATGAGGTGGGAATTGTTGCAGATTCATGATAGGTGGATCCCAAGGGTATGATGAGGGTTTTGAAGTACGAGTGCATACATTTGCCTCCTTAAGTGTTACTATAGTGGGCTCTTCTTTTCCTACTCTTCTTTCCAGAGTTGATGGGAATACTCAAGACTTATCTTTGGTCTCTACGATGGAATTATCCACTTTTTGAGAAATTTAATCAAGGTCACAAAACCCTCATTTTTATTACACATATATTATTAGTGTGCGCAACTAAGCATAGAGATTCACCACATAGATAGGAAATAACTATTCTTGAGGGAGTAGTAGACTCAAAAAATATGTAAATACTTTCCACTGAGCAATTAAATAAGATAATCTTTCATTCTACCATTGTTTTCAGTTTGTAAGATCGAAGACTATTGTATTCTACATTGTTGATCTGAATTCGGAATGGAATTTCTGATGATGATCTTCCCATCCAGTAATTGATTGAGACTACAATCTTGTGTACAAGACGAAGGATGTCCCCATAAATGATTTTACAAAGCATATGACCTTCACTCCCTCTTTTTGTTCAGGGGTCCCCATCATTATATTAGGTTTATGGATCAAATTCATCAAGTGCTCCACAGGATCTCCTAAGCTATTGAAGATTAGAAATGTGGGATTTCCAAATTTTAGTGGGAGAGGATTAATATCTACCCATTCTGGATAATATTTATTTCCTAGATATACCATTACACTATATTATTCAATAGCTTATAATTGAGATGTTAATGACTCAATTGTATTTATATGCATCAAGGAAAAATGTGGATGACCCGGGACCTGAACAGGTGCGGAGGCTAGAGCATGAATAGGTGCAATAACGTATAGGACCACTAGAATATTTCATGGATAACACATAGTGTAAAGCCTCTATAATATAGAGAATTCATGATCTACCCAAGTTGAGAAAAGATCCATTTACTGAAGTGTGTAAACTAGAACTTCACATTGGGGATTTTCTTATAGAGAAAATCTTGTAGGAAGACTGCCTCATAATAAATCTGCATTGAGTCCTCTCAACTCTTTCATTTCATCCTCCTACAATGAAAATATTTCATCTAATGAAATGGATTGACCTTCTTCAAGGTGAATGTCATACATAGTCTAATTTTTCCTTTTTTCTCTATTAGGGTCCTTTAGAAGTGGTGGATGTAGATTATTCAAGGGGATGCATTAATTCTAGAGAAGCCTATGATTTTTTGCATGCACACCTCATTTATTTATTTCAATGTGGCCCACATAAATAATATGACATGCCTTTTCTTATTATTATGATAATTACTCATTTTATGTAGGATCTGTAGTGATATTATTGATTAAATTCACTGATGTTTAATGAATTATATTCATTCTGTCAGTATCTCTATGATATTGTCTTTGTATACATCTTTCATGAGACCTTGTTCTCCTATTTTCCGATTCCCTGTGTATCTTCATGTGTATAGTAACCTGAAGGGAATAATCGGATAGTTCAGTCTTTAATGTTCCATGTGAAGGTACTAGATCATGGAATGGCATGAACTGGGAGGATTAATTCTGAAATTTCATCCCTAATCAAGAGAAAACTGATTCCTGTTGAGGTGGGTATTTTGAGGTAAACAATCCTAGATCCCTGAGGGATAAGGTTGTTCTTGTTCTTCCTTCACAACCCTTTGGGTCCTATTTGTTGTTTCCGAGGGTTGGGTTAAAAAAGACCCCAGACTAGTGGGTTGGGGTGGTACATGAACTGTGATGGATGATATCAGTGCATATTCTATTCTAATTTTATGAATTTTTCTCTGAATGTGGGTATTTTGCATTATCCTTAACTCACTTAAATCACATGTTTTATATGGCTGTTGTGCAATTTCAGACATTTGCATCATCTTATGGCTAATATCATTTAAAAGTTAGGCCTACTCGATGTTCATAGATGCTAGATACAAAAGTATCTCAACAACTTTCTCTCTTCACGCCTGATGTTGATGAGAGTTAGTTGAGGCATGTTCTTATTGAGCATATTTACAATCATGATCAGAATCCAATTTTTCTAGATGGACTAGGGAAATAACCTTTTATGAGACCACTTTTGGTAGGCTTTACTAGATAGAGAGTGAATTTAAATGCAATGATCCATTTGCGGACCATCCTCTGATACGAAAAATATATTGGGTATCTGCGATTAATCACTTTTTCTGTTTTAATGCATCAAGGAATTCACAATGAAGGGCTCCCTACTGCTTCTCAATTTTTTGATGTTTTGAAATCATGATAGATACCAAGTCAATTTGGCACTATAACCCTTCTATTAACTTGACATGACATTGATGTTTTTCATAAGGTAATAAATTTTCATTAAGATGGATATGAGTTTTCAATATGTTGATCTGATGTCATGCATACTATATTCCACCAAAATATCTATAATTACTTAATGAGGGGTTTCAAAAGTCAAAAAATGACTGGTATTTCACCTTTATCCAATTGTTTCCTCATATTCAATATATCCTCTTCATCTTCTGCCATAGGTATATCCACTTGATCGGACCGAAGTTAGAGTTTTACTACCACTTTATTAGAATCAGTAAGATCATGAAATAGTTCACGTATTTCACTTAAAGAGAGGTGACCTAAGGGTGTTTCAGAGAATGACCATCTCCTTGGACTGTCTACCAACTGAGAAAGTATTTCACCTTCTAGTGACAAGGCATCATACATGACTATCCTTGTGTTTTCTAGTGCCTCATGATAAAAGTTATTTCTCATCACTACATTATGAGATGGATAATTCTCTTGATAATATGAATCACTACTATAGAGAGGAGTTTCAAAGTGAATGAAATCATGACGATGACCATCATGATGGATTATAGTGAGGGGTATATTTTCTTTCCCCATGGACTACTATCCACACAGAGTGTTTCCATAGCTCTCATATAGATATATGTTCTCAAGATTGACCAAATTTCTATGAAGTAGCACTTCAGGAGGAAGTTACCAAGAAGGACCTTTAGAATTAATACAACTTTCCCCATAATTTGTTACCAAGAGGGTAGGATCTTGAGCTGTAATAGATAAATTTCTGTGGGCTTCATGAAATCTAGAATTAAGGGAATCTAGATCACAGATCATCTCTTTATTCTCCAACTGTGTTTAAAAATACTTCCTCGTATATGCATTCTTATAAATAGTTCTTGCCACATGGTGGGAGAATTTGATATCATGGGAAGGTGTAAGTTCCATCCAAGGAGTGGCCATCAGGATAGGACAATTATCTCTAATTAGAGAAGGTGTGTGTTCCTGATCTGGTTTTCCAAATGATATGGGGGAGTATTCCCCACAACCAACTTGAAATGGAATAGAGGTATGTATCTTCGATAGGATGATAAATTGAAAATCCATCCCAAGCATGGGTATAGAGTTATGTGTCCATCCCTCAGATACTATTGATGTTTACATTATGATATTCAAGCAGCTATCAAGTATATTGGTAGGGATTTTGTTCTTCTCTTTCACAATTTCCAAAACATGCTTGGTGACTTCAGCCATCAGAATGGGAATATACATGCATTTCGTATTTGGAGTAGTTTAATGTAAAAGCTCCTATCATCCCTTTCCTTAAATTAAATACTAAATGTACTCATGTGTGTGGGAAGAGAGCTGAGTCTTACCCTTATTTGTCATCTTATATTTCTAACTAACTTCTCCGGGTGTGGCCACATGAGGTTATTTGTAGGATTTATGGGTTCATGAAAGTGTATGTTTCTCCTTACGGGTTCATGCTGAACTAGGTTGGTGGGATTTATTGAATGCTTACAAATGATTCTTATGGTTGGATTAATGATTGTATGTTGGTGAATGATTTTTGAATGACACTCCATTTGATTTGAATGGCAGGATTGGTTAGGAGCTACCAGACAAGTCTGCTGGCTAGAGGAATGAAGGCGGATGAGTGTATGTGTACACTCACTAATTTCCACCAAACTGGGTTAGTGGGATTCTATAGGGGGAAAAGTAGGAACAATCTCCATGTTAGCCATTTTTCATCCCCGGTGGTCTGTCTTGTGTTCCTGGGTTTGAATAACCGAGGACAAACGGTCAAAGGCGACACCCTCATCATGCTGAGGGTTCACTACTGCGCGGTGTTGGTGGTGGTGATTATTGGCATGATCCATTGGGAAAGACCTATGTGCCTTTGTAAGGAGTCCATGGGTGGCCTCATCATCCACTTTCATGAAATTATGGAGGGAATGGTTATTGTGTTCTTGGGATAGGCTCCCTAAATGGTTGAAGATGGTAGTCAGCACCATTTTCCTCTAGACCACCAGTCATTGTCAGCCGAGAAACCATGAGAAGTAGTTGATCTGGAGGGTCTGTCAAGAAGCCTCCTGGGTTGGGATTGTAATTTATTGATTCTAATCTCGTTCTAGTGCATTGGAGACCCATTGTTGAAGACGCAGAGTCTTTGATGATTACCTTAGAGTGAAGGAGGATCCATCTTGAGTAGTAGTCAGGGTATTCATGGGTGTGAACTTGAAGTAATTCATTTGTATTAAAGGGGTCCTATAAAAGGGTTCTGGAATATATATAACTAACATGATCAAGAAAACTCTATTAAAGAATCATATTTGTGGATGAACACATGCGTGATTCATTTCCTTCTCTGGACCTCTTTTATCAATTGATATGGGCCAAAAAATTGTTAACACCATTATCTTGGTTAAGAATTCACATCGATTTCACCATTTTTTTTTGTTTCCATTAAAAATGAGACTTCGATAGGAATCATTATTTTTGAAGGGTTTCCAATAGGTTTTTTCGTGAAACTGGAAACACCCAATTGTTCTATATCCAAACGCACCTTTATTCCAATGGTAGGATATCCTTAGGGATTATGACCCACGATGCTTAAAAGCTAACATTGGTTTAGAGGATGGGAGGTCCGGTTCATCACACCCTTTTTAGTGGAATTGTTTCTTACTTTGGGACTCTCTTATAGATTTTAGAAATTTATATTAATCATTTATTAATTTACCATGTTTGACAAGGGGTTCCCTTAAAATTAGAAATCGTTTATCCACACGTATGGAATTGAAAATCAACTGTATGTTTTTTAGTTTCTTTATAAATGGAGATATTTGTATATATCTGAGTTTCTCATCAATGGTGTCCTCTTGTATACTAATTAGATTTTTTATTATTATTATGACATTTCTAGTTTTATAGCCCCATAGTGGGGAACTCTGGAATTTATTGTCATATGGGTAGAATAAGTTCACTCTGGAGTTTATTGATATCTAGGTAGAAAAATGTTACTCTATAGTTTATCATCATCCAGGGAGAAGGGAGTTTTTTTGATGTTGGGATCGAACCCATGGATGGGATACCTCTATATCCTTATGAAATGAATAAAATCCCATGTAGTTCATGTGTGGGACTTATTCCAAATAAGCTTGGGGAACCTGGAAGGGATATGAAATTACAAGTTGAATTAGACCCTACTAGAAATATGGATGAGAGCGAATAGGGTTGATTTTGGTTGTTGGGTTTAGACCTCAGGGAGGCTTCCAACATATCCCATTTAGATGAGAATAAAATACCACTTAGTTAGGTATGTCTTATAGGACAGTATTTTCCTTTGAGAGAAATGAGTTTGGGCTTACTTATGAAGAGGAATAGGTATGGTGAGGGATTTCCTATCTCATTGAGTTTTAAGGGGATTAATTTGAGTCTTATTCATAAGTAAGATGCCTAGATTAAGGAAATTATGACCAGGTTTTAATCCTGGGGAGGATATCCATTAAAAGGTACCATGAGTGATGTATTGGATCATTGTAGTGTGGGGGTTTTATTAGGACTAACTTCTAAATAACATTTTCCATGACGTAGAAACTTATGTAGGTGTCCGATGCATCCTAGTTATTGAAGGAATCAAAGTTATCATAGTTCAATACATTTGGGTCTTACACCTGGGAGGAGTCCCAACTATGGAGGCATGATTTCTCATTTCATGGTTGAGATGATATGGATCTCGGGCCTCAAGAAAGCTTCCTACGTATCCCAGCTATGATGGTAATCATAGTTCTAATAGTTCATTTTGGTGGATTTTGCTGGTGTTGTAATAATCACAATCCTCTAAGCCCACAGGAGTCATGCTCGGTGTAAGAAACAAGATGAAATTAAATAATTGAAAAACCATAAATTGTTTTCCATTGTTGGTGAAATAGGTTGGATCTACGAAAGAAGAGGTTGGGGAAACTGTGGAAGAGGTCGTGGCTATAGCGGCAGAGTTCATGGTTCCTGTGCTTCACACTTTTCAATTTAAATTGGACATGGGTCTAATGTGAGGAAGGAATGTAGGTGTAGGATGTTTAGAGGAGAAAGATAGAAACCTCTTACATCCAAGGCTAGGGGCATACATTATGATTGATTCCCTAGAATAGATCTTGTAGTGGTACGAGGGTGTCATTACCTAAGGAAGGGAAAAGAAAGTTTGATCCATAAATTCCCTTCTAGGAAAAAGGGCTCTGGATCTCAGAGATAAGAAGGGGAGGATAGAGTCATATCCCCAAAATCCAAGATTTGGAACTACAAAACACCTTACCTAGGGTAAATTTTCATGTGATCATATATTTTCAAATATACATACATTTCAAGGATCCTTACCCTTAGTTAATACAAGAGAGAGAAACCCATGACCCTTTGTATTAAAATCCAAATGGGAGACGCAATGATGTTCCTTTACACAGGGATTTTTATATCCGCATGTTTTGGTGGAGTTTTTAACATGATCCTATTTAGGAAAGGTAACCAATGAAGAAGAAGTCATTCCATGAATGGATTTTGAGGAGGCATCCTGAAAGGATTACACCAGATAAAAGGGTGAGGTGCACTAGGGTACACCACACAAGGTGTCTCCTTGTAATTATGCTTTGGTGAATTTGTTGCATCGTTGGTGATGAATAACCTGGATGACTAGAATTGGGAGATACATTTCTCAATACATTAGGAATCTCTACAGGTATTCCCAGAAGGTAGGATCACATGTTCTTGTTTGATGAATGGCGAGAACTATAGTCTTCTACTATTAGGGTGTTGGGTGAATAAATCTCTCAAGTACTATTTATTTTTTACACCATAAGAACCTAATTTTATCGATACGCCATTAATTCCATCACTTTCGGTGTTCGGGAACTACCATTGAGGTTTTAGAGGACTTGATCAAAGCATTAGGATGATCAGAGTAACAATGGACCTTTAGGGAAATTAATTTATACAAATGAAGACCCAATGGGTCTATTTATAGAAAAATATGGTACCCTGGGTAAAGTCTTCTGGTCTCACAATTGGGGTGGTGTGTAAGTGCTTTCACACCCATGCTGGTTTGGGCTACCTTTGACAACAACTTTTTGAGACTTTGAAAATATTAGCATTCTTCCTCTATATTCTCCTCGTTATTATAAGGTATTCCCCTTTGTCACTTTTTCATCCAAGTGATGAAATTGAGTTTCAAAAAGGTTATAAAAGAATAATGATTGTTTTTTAAGTTTTATGATGATATATCTACATATTTTAACCATGTTTTGGCTCTTGGACATTTCAACAAATATAATGGGGTATCCTAGATTGCATTGGTTAAGCCCGTTATAGATTATAGGATGGGGTGGAACATATAACATTGAGTAATCACATTACAATATATATGATGGTGTAACCTAGATAGAATGAAGTGATCCCCATTATATCTATATGATGGGGTGGCCTAGATAGAATCAGGTGATCCCGTTATAGCTCTACAATTCATTTGGTAATGATAATGTTCAAAGTCAGAAGTATGGTTATGCCAATTAATATTATTTTGAAAGTGTTATTATGAAAGTGTTATTCCACATTATGAGATATGTTTTTAATTGTTTTCTATGAGTTTATAATGTTTTTAATGATCGAGATTGATATCACATGGCTTTTGATTATTGATTTTTATAACTCTATCCTTTGTCAAGTTTTCATATCTGATGATCCTAATATTTGTGGGGTTGAGTTATTTAATGGTTTTTCTCATGCACTTTGATTATGTCATTATACAATTATTCACCTTTATGCTCATCGATGACATTCATTTGTTAATACTTAAATTTTCCATTATTAAGTATTTGATATCACCCTTATTAATATTTATTTTCTCCAGGTTTGAATGAATTATATTAAAAAATTTATGCCTATAATGGATATCAAAAGGGTTATGTTGATGACCTATTGTGAAATACTAAAAGCTTGGTTAAATGGGAGATATGTTATTTTGATGACTTATGAATCATTTATGTAAATGTTTGTCCTAATTCCCTAAAAGCATATACCTAGAATGTCCACCATAATGTAATTTATCTAATTTTATATTGTTTGATAGAACAAAATTAGGTCACAATTATAGGTATCGAAGACTAAAATGTAAAGTTATGGATTATAGAATAAGATCCTAGATTATAGGTCCTGGGCTGTTATAGTTGGAATCAAAGGTCTGTTTAGAAAAATTTATAGATTAGGATGTTATCTTGTGAGGTTATATTAATATTTATTGATACCATCATATGACTATCATTATTTAAAAGTCTTAAAAACATCATTTAATTGATTTAACTAATATTTTTTGAGGTTATTGAAGATTTTTTTGATTTTTTTTTTGGGTTGATGTATTTGTAACCCATATGATCAACATGACTTGTTTTTATGGAGTAATAATACTTCAAGATTATGAAAAAAATGGGGAAAACCCATATACTGGGTGATAACCTATTTTAACCAGCTAGGTTATGGGGAATAAACCCATGACGAGAAGATGATAAGGGTTTCAGGCACAACGATTGTCCTACATGATGTCCTGGTTAGCATGAATATAGCATCCCGCCTTTTTATAACATAAACTTTCATTACATTACACAAAATCGAGGATCTTTAAGGTTTAGTGTCTTGGAAACCAGGAAATTTAAATATGAAAAACATAAAACATTCTTCTAAAACACTTGAAAGGCTTCTCCTCATGTTCATCCTAGGTTCATTACTACGTCACATAACCTGGGGACATTCATCAAAAGAAAGGGTGAGCACAAAGCCCAGTAAGGGAAACAAGAGAAACATTTTACATGTGAACTTGAGATACTTCAATAAGGTCATGAAAAGAACTTTAAGGCATGAGAAAGAAATAATGAGATACATCAAATAAAAATAACATTTTTCATAACTGGAAGATGTGGCTGCAACATTTAATATTGACAATCGTTTCGTTTCACCAAGGTCCATCCCCAAGGTGTCGTTAAAAATTACCAAGGTTATTCACCAAGGCGTCGTAAAAATGGTCATCTCTAGAGATTAAGTCTTTACCCAATGCATTGGAGCGCTATCAGGACGCACCCTTAAATTTGCCTATATTATCATGTGAGCCACATATATCATCATCAAACATTTCATAAATAACCCATATAGCATAAAATAAATGGGTTTCATTTCATAATCATAACGTTTTAAAAACTGCTTTAAAGACATGATCTTTACGTCACTTTAAAACCCACAGAAAAGGAAGGTGGGTCTCATGTATGTAAATCCCAGAATTTAAAATAGACATTTTGGTATATATGTGAATACCCCTTTAGAAGAAAGAGCTTTGAGTATTCACTTAATAATATAAAAGAACTTTAGAAAAAGAGAGAGACATTTTGAGACGGAAATTCTGCGGCATAACGGCTATGTTACGACGTTTAGAAGACATTAAAAAGAGAGGGAAAATGGGTCAAACATTCATAAATGACCCATAAAATAGTAGATGTACAGAATAAGAATGATACATGATCATGGTAATCAAATTTCAAGGACATACCATTTGAAATGAAAAACATGGAAGGAAGACAAAAATTAGATTTCTCTTATGAAAGTTCGGCAGCCTAACGGCGTTACTTAAACTTCAACAAAAAAGATTTGAAAAGATCAAATAGGGTCTCTAATCATGTGAACATAAGAGTTCAGTATGATAGATATAGAGATAATTCCCCAACATAATTAAAAAGGAACTTGAAAGACTTGACATGAAAGTAGATCTTCAAAACGAGAAGGGTGAAGAACCACTTAAAAATTCGGCAGCCTAACGACGCCACTTAAAACTTCAAAATACTGAATTGAAGTGATCAAATGGGGTCTCTCATCATATGAACATAAGAGTCCAGTATGATAGATATAGAGATCATACCCCAATATAACAAAAAGGAACTTAAAATAATTGACATGAAAGTAGAACTTCAAAACGAGAAGGGTGAAGAACCACTTAAAAATTCGGCAGCCTAACGGCGCCACTTAAAACTTCAAAATACTGAATTGAAGTGATAAAATGGGGTCTCTCATCATATGAACATAAGAGTCTAGTATGATAGATATTGAGATCATACCCCAATATAACAAAAAGGAACTTAAAATAATTGACATGAAAGTAGAACTTCAAAACGAGAAGGGTGAAGAACCACTTAAAAATTCGGCAGCCTAACGGTGCCACTTAAAACGTCAAAATACTGAATTGAAGCGATCAAATGGGGTATCTCATCATATTATCATAAAAGATCAGTATGATAAATTTAGAGATCATACCCCAACATAATAAAAAGGAACATGAAAGACTTGAATGAAAATAGAACTTGAAAACGAGGAAGGTGAAAGAATCCCTTAAAAATTCGGCTGCCTAACGGCGCCACTTAAACATTCTTAAAAAGAATTGATGAGAGAAAGGGGGGTCTCTCATCATATTAACATGAAATAGGCAGTAGGATGAATATAAAATAACATCCTCCAACATAAGAACATGGAGTATAAAAGAAATGACATAAAAGAGATTACTTGAAAAGAAAGAGAGAGGTCAGATCCCTTACCTTAAAATGTAACTCTTAAACCTCAAAGGTTGGGACCTTGAGGGCTTGGGGGCACCTTGGGAGGACTCCTTGGGAGGTAATGAGACCAGAAATTCGTTGGGAATTAGTGAGGAGTCGAATGGATGAGAGGGGGGCTTGGTATTTATAGGGAAAGTGAGGGGACAAGGCATTAATGGCCAAGGGACACCTCACATGTGCTTTTCTCAAACCCATGTGCTCTCCCTTGTCATTTATCATGGAGTTAGGCCACATGGGGCCCCCAAAACAATAATTCATCACCCTTGGCCGGCCAACCCTCAAAAGATCTCATGACATCATCATGACACCGTTATGATGTCATTAAACATACCGAAACCCTAAAACTGTATTTTTACTATTCACTGAAAATTCAACTTTCTCAGAAAAATCCCAAAATTTAACATTAACCAAATATCAATGCTCTGATTTCAAAAATGAAATCCATTTTATAAAAATAATTTTCTAAATATTTTTAATTTAATTTTTAAATAAAAACACTATTCATCGAAAATTCATTTTTTCAGAAAAAACCCCAAAAATTACCATAACATAATATCGATGCTCTGAGTTCAAAAATAAAGTCATTTTTATAAAAATAATTTTCTAATTATTTTTAATTAAATTTTTAATTAAAAAACACTATTCACCCGAAAAAACTAATACTTGAATAATAATTTATGAAACCATTATTTAACCATTTTATTGAATCACATTATTTAATCAAGGTGCCTAGATTATTTTAAAACTTTCTTTAAGTTAGATTACTAATCCATTTCGTCATATTACTAATCCTAATCATAAAATCACTATTCATAATTTACTATTCATCAAAAATTAAGTTGATCTTATTAGACTCTAAATTTCGTACTGAACATAATTGTAGAAGACCATTTTTTAAAAATAATTACAAATTTTTAATTATTTAGGGTTTACATAAACATATTTAAAATATCCTTCTTCTAAAATTCATAAAAAATATGCATATTATATTTATCCGGTCATTCAAAATTCATAAACTTCATCATAAAAAGAAATCCCAATTTTTATTTAAAACAAGGATTACACAAGGTAGTTACGGTCTCGTTACATAACCCCTTATAATACCAGCATAGGACCTAAGAGTAAGGTGTGCTAGGGTGATAGAAGCTTGGGGCGGCTCAGTCATCATTTCCCGAGTAGTAATTTCTATCAGTTTGAACTTCTCACGAAGGCGATTCCGTTCCAGCTTCACATGATGAAGTTCGGCTTGGATTTGATCCAGAGCAAATCCCAGTGGTGCTACCTCCATCCCAAGCTCTGTTAGATGGGCTTCGATCGGTCCACGACTACTAGGTGAGGCCATCAAATCTTCTTTCTATAATAATTAACCAAGATTACTTATATCAAAACATTTTGTTCACAGCGGTCATATTGACCGATGGTTATATAATAGTCAAAACCCACTGATCTCATTTTAATTATAATCATGTTTATCAAATAAAACGTTTTTGTTGAGTATAACAATAACACATAAAATTGGGAAACAAAATTTATTTAAAAAAATTTCGGGTCGTTACAATCTTCCCCCCTTAAGAAATTGCGTCCTCGCAATTTTAAAATTGGGTTTTGAAATTTCATTGAAAGTCCCACTTAGGAAAAGGAGTCGGTAAAACTATTACTTTAAAATAAAGAAAGGGAAGTAAAAAGGTCACCCGAGTTAACCCACACTAGGGTTCCATGTAGGAAAACATGTACATGGAGGAGAAAACAAAGGGTCAAGTTCTGAGGGAGAGTGATGGAGAACATGATTAGGAGAAAGTTAACCATGAGAAAATCCCAAACATATGATGTGTGTAAACGGTCTTTGATTACCTAGTAGGAAACGTAAACCAACAACATTTTTGTTTTACGTTTCTTTTCATAATTTTGAGGATTTCATTTACTACATAGAACAAAAACATAAGAAAATATACCTACCGTCAAGTAGAGTTTCATCCTTTAACAAGTCCCTACCAACACTAATCTTTTCTCCAAATGATGAGTAAAAAAACACTTGGTCTCATAAAAGAACAAGAATCATCTTCTATAGAATCACATAATCTACAAAAGATTAACTATCTATTTCTTCTATCTTTAAACATTATCCCAAAAACAGAAAGGTTAAGGTAAAACAACTCTTCAAAAAGAAAGAATCCTATAGGAATGGAAACTACTTTTAAATCATCAAAGTTCCATGGTACTACCCAAATTTCATCATAGACCATTCCCTAAATAACGGTCCTTAAAATTCCTCAAAACAAACCAAACTAAGATTGAAACCCAAATACAATAAGGATTTGATAACATAGTCTTCCAAAACAACTTCATTGTTCATCTCCAGACAACATCAACCACTCCTAACATCTTATAAAAAAAGTAGCTAACCTAAACATATTTTACCCAAGATAGGTTAGTCATTCCCATAAGTAACCTAAATTACTATAAGTTCACCTTAAATTCATCGATTCTTCAAAATATAAGTCAACCTTACTCCTCAATGAAAATACCGTAGTAATCTATTTACCTCGATCAAATATGGTTCCCAAAATAATGAACGTCTTCCAAAATAATAATCATATTTTAATCCCCTAATCATCCCTGTCATATTAATACGAAAATCGTCGCATTTCCTATCACATTGGTTGTCAGAACATGTTCTCCCATTTCCCACCATTAACTAAGAAGATAAAGCATAATTAGGGGCTTAAGTACTTAGCTAATAATAATGAAAAGGAACTGAAAGCATATAAGGATAACTTGTATATGAAAGGTATACCCTAACTTGTGATCTCCTAGGTTCCCATCTAGGTTATGAATGATCATATATTCTTATGTGAACCTTTATTTTATTTTATCTTTGTTCCTTTAACAATGGTTCATACCAAGCTTATGAATTAACCAAAGCATATCCCCAGGGAGTGTCGTAACCAAGAGTGCAGCAAGGCCCGTTGTCGTGTACCAGTTCCTGTTCGAGTCTAGCTCAAAGTGGTGTTTTCGGGTTTTACCCCTATGTACATCTGTGCCAGAGCCACCTCTACCTGCTCGTATCCAGACAGGGATGTATTTTCTAGGCAACCCCTTACTCAATACTCACCAAAAAACCAGGAAGATTTCCTATATTAAACTTTTCTATAGGGTTCCTCCTAGAGTTTTCATATCCTAATTTCCACAAATAACTAAACCATCCTTTGATACCAACTATAGCATCCCGCCTTTTTATAACATAAACTTGGATTACATTACACAAAATCGAGGATCTTTAAGGTTTAGTGTCTTGGAAACCAGGAAATTTAAATATGAAAAACATAAAACATTCTTCTAAAACACTTGAAAGGCTTCTCCTCATGTTCATCCTAGGTTCATTACTGCATCACATAACCTGGGGACATTCATCAAAAGAAAGGGTGAGCACAAAGCCCAGTAAGGGAAACAAGAGAAACATTTTACATGTGAACTTGAGATACTTCAATAAGGTCATGAAAAGAACTTTAAGGCATGAGAAAGAAATAATGAGATACATCATAATAAAAATAACATTTTTCATAACTTGAAGATGTGGCTGCAACATTTAATATTGACAATCGTTTCGTTTCACCAAGGTCCATCCCCAAGGTGTCGTTAAAAATTACCAAGGTTATTCACCAAGGCGTCGTAAAAATGGTCATCTCTAGAGATTAAGTCTTTACCCAATGCATTGGAGCGCTATGAGGGCGCACCCTTAAATTTGCCTATATTATCATGTGATCCACATATATCATCATCAAACATTTCATAAATAACCCATATCGCATAAAATAAATGGGTTTCATTTCATAATCATAACGTTTTAAAAACTGCTTTAAAGACATGATCTTTACATCACTTTAAAACCCACAGAAAAGGAAGGTGGGTCTCATGTATGTAAATCCCAGAATTTAAAATAGACATTTTGGTATATATGTGAATACCCCTTTAGAAGAAAGAGCTTTGAGTATTCACTTAATAATATAAAAGAACTTTAGAAAAAGAGAGAGACATTTTGAGACGGAAATTCTGCGGCATAACGGCTATGTTACGACGTTTAGAAGACATTAAAAAGAGAGGGAAAATGGGTCAAACATTCATAAATGACCCATAAAATAGTAGATGTACAGAATAAGAATGATACATGATCATGGTAATCAAATTTCAAGGACATACCATTTGAAATGAAAAACATGGAAGGAAGACAAAAAATAGATTTCTCTTATGAAAGTTCGGCAGCCTAACGGCGTTACTTAAACTTCAACAAAAAAGATTTGAAAAGATCAAATAGGGTCTCTAATCATGTGAACATAAGAGTTCAGTATGATAGATATAGAGATAATTCCCCAACATAATTAAAAAGGAACTTGAAAGACTTGACATGAAAGTAGAACTTCAAAACGAGAAGGGTGAAGAACCACTTAAAAATTCGGCAGCCTAACGGCGCCACTTAAAACTTCAAAATACTGAATTGAAGTGATCAAATGGGGTCTCTCATCATATGAACATAAGAGTCCAGTATGATAGATATAGAGATCATACCCCAATATAACAAAAAGGAACTTAAAATAATTGACATGAAAGTAGAACTTCAAAACGAGAAGGGTGAAGAACCACTTAAAAATTCGGCAGCCTAACGGCGCCACTTAAAACGTCAAAATACTGAATTGAAGTGATCAAATGGGGTCTCTCATCATATGAACATAAGAGTCCAGTATGATAGATATAGAGATCATACCCCAATATAACAAAAAGGAACTTAAAATAATTGACATGAAAGTAGAACTTCAAAACGAGAAGGGTGAAGAACCACTTAAAAATTCGGCAGCCTAACGGCGCCACTTAAAACGTCAAAATACTGAATTGAAGCGATAAAATGGGGTATCTCATCATATGATCATACAAGATCAGTATGATAAATTTAGAGATCATACCCCAACATAATAAAAAGGAACATGAAAGACTTGAATGAAAATAGAACTTGAAAACGAGGAAGGTGAAAGAATCCCTTAAAAATTCGGCAGCCTAACGGCGCCATTTAAACATTCTTAAAACGAATTGATGAGAGAAAGGGGGGTCTCTCATCATATTAACATGAAATAGGCAGTAGGATGAATATAAAATAACATCCTCCAACATAAGAACATGGAGTATAAAAGAAATGACATAAAAGAGATTACTTGAAAAAAAAAGAGAGGTCAGATCCCTTACAATAAAATGTAACTCTTAAACCTCAAAGGTTGGGACCTTGAGGGCCTGGGGGAACCTTGGGAGGACTCCTTGGGAGGTAATGAGACCCGAAATTCGTTGGGAATGAGTGGGGAGTCTAATGGATGAGAGGAGGGCTTGGTATTTATAGGGAAAGTGAGGGGACAAGGGATTAATGGCCAAGGGACACCTCACATGTGCTTTTCTCAAACCCATGTGCTCTCCCTTGTCATTTATCATGGAGTTAGGCCACATGGGGCCCCCAAAACAATAATGCATCACCCTTGGCCGGCCAACCCTCAAAAGATCTCATGACATCATCATGACACCGTTATGATGTCATTAAACATACCGAAACCCTAAAACTGTATTTTTACTATTCACTGAAAATTCAACTTTCTCAGAAAAATCCCAAAATTTAACATTAACCAAATATCAATGCTCTGATTTCAAAAATGAAATCCATTTTATAAAAATAATTTTCTAAATAATTTTAATTTAATTTTTAAATAAAAACACTATTCATCGAAAATTCATTTTTTCAGAAAAAACCCCAAAAATTACCATAACATAATATCGATGCTCTGAGTTCAAAAATAAAGTCATTTTTATAAAAATAATTTTCTAATTATTTTTAATTAAATTTTTAATTAAAAAACACTATTCACCCGAAAAAACTAATACTTGAATAATAATTTATGAAACCATTATTTAACCATTTTATTGAATCACATTATTTAATCAAGGTGCCTAGATTATTTTAAAACTTTCTTTAAGTTAGATTACTAATCCATTTGGTCATATTATTAATCCTAATCATAAAATCACTATTCATAATTTACTATTCCTCAAAAATTAAGTTGATCTTATTAGACTCTAAATTTCATACTGAACATAACTGTAGAAGACCATTTTTTAAAAATAATTACACATTTTTAATTATTTAGGGTTTACATAAACATATTTAAAATATCCTTCTTCTAAAATTCATAAAAATATGCATATTATATTTATCCGGTCATTCAAAATTCATAAACTTCATCATAAGAAGAAATCCCAATTTTTATTTAAAACAAGGATTACACAAGGTAGTTACGGTCTCGTTACATAACCCCTTATAATACCAGCATAGGACCTAAGAGTAAGGTGTGCTAGGGTGATAGAAGCTTGGGGCGGCTCAGTCAACATTGCCCGAGTAGTAATTTCTATCAGTTTGAACTTCTCACAAAGGCTATTCCGTTCCAGCTTCACATGATGAAGTTCGGCTTGGATTTGATCCAGAGAAAATCCCAGTGGTGCTACCTCCATCCCAAGCTCTGTTAGATGGGCTTCGATCGGTCCAAGACTACTAGGCGAGGCCATCAAATCTTCTTTCTATAATAATTAACCAAGATTACTTATATCAAAACATTTTTTTCACAGCGGTCATATTGACCGATGGTTATATAATAGTCAAAACCCACTGATCTCATTTTAATTATAATCATGTTTATCAAATAAAACGTTTTTGTTGAGTATAACAATAACACATAAAATTGGGAAACAAAATTTATTTAAAAAAATTTCGGTTCGTTACAATGAAATTTATTTATAGGTCAATATTATGGATATTAAACAAACATTTGTGATTCTATTTTTGAATAATGGTTGATTTATATTTGAATAATATTTTATCAAATACTTCTAATCATTGTGTTTCAAACATAGTAAACACATGTTTGAAATTTTTTAAGGATAATTGTTTATAGAATGGTTTTGTTTGAACTTTGGGTGTCACTTTTGAATATTAGTGTTTCATATGATGTTTTACTCATTTTCAGAATTATCTCAACCATTTTGGGTTTAGTTAATGTTTTAATATATAAGGAATATCTTGTTATCCCTTTTATGGTTATGTGGTCTTTAAAATTGGAATTTAGTGATTCAGGTGTGAAAATATCATTTTAGTACTCATCATTTGGGTAAAAGATGAAATTATGGTGGAAATTGACAAAATGATGAATCTTTACTCATCAAATAATTAAAATTCCTTATGATATAATTATAAATGGTGAATGAATCCTTCAAATATATGGAAAGGATCTTTGTACAAATTTTTTATCCTAGTACCATCAATTATGATGAACCGTTGATATTTTAGATCATCATAATTTCTGAGGTCCTTAAATTTCCATTAATCATTCACCTATTTTTTATCACTGACCTCAATCAATCTCTATAATTATTTATTCTTTCCTCAATTCCCATTAATGTTCTCCCTATGTGGAATCCTGGTTATGTGTAACTTCATGTGATCTTTATGTTTCCTAATTTCCTATTTATGGGATTTTTCATTATTTAATTTCTTCTATGTGGGTTTCAATAAATGAATAATAAAAATGTTAATCCTTTGATAACTAATATGAATTTAGAGATATAAACTCATTTTAAAGGGGGTAGGATATGAACTCCTAACCATTTATGAAATATCTTCCTTCAAGTTAAATTATATTCCTTGATTTCTTGATTTATACAAAATTTATAGTTTATCATGAATTTTATGAAACACTATGTTTATCTTTCAAGGAACGTGATATTGAGACTCTTTAATAACACGTGTTACATGAAAGACCGAGTCTAACATAACAACAATATAATATTAATATTTAATATGGTATTTATCACATTGTATTTGGAATGGAGGGAATGAACGAGATTAACTACTTTTTGAATATATTTTAAACATGTTTATAAAATTAATTAATTTGATACAAATTAACTAGAAATTAAAATAAATACCAGTTGATTATAAAGGTTGTGTTTTTATGAAAAACCATTTTTCACTCACACAAAGGTATTTTATCTTAATAAATTACATTAATCACTATAGGTGTGAGTTCATAGAAAAATATATATATATATATTATATACTCAATAAAATATTTTCCAACTCACCCAATCAATTTTATTTTAATTAAATATGAATAAATCTAATTTTAAGAATAGAATGATGTATTTTTCTAAAAGCATGTTCTTCCACCCTTTAATAGTAGAATTGTTTTGAAAATAAATTTTGACACTTTTATGAATTTTATATCACAAAAAAAATAATTTTTTAAATAATAATATCAAAATTTACTTTGGGATATTTTTTTGGTATTTTTTTCGAGAAGTTTCATTTTTTGATGAATAATGAAAAAATTTGGATTTTAATTGAAGTAATATTTTTTCTTCTAAATAATTTATAGTGTTATATTTTATTTTAAATTTCATTTAATGTATAATTAGAACATTTTTATTTTTTTAATTCAATTTTAGTCGTTGGATTCAATTTCACATTGAAATTGGATATATGAAATTTCAAATTTTTGTACATTATTTTAAAAACCTAATATTTCATCCCTTCTATGGGACGAATTTTAAATTATATTATGCCACTTATATGATTTAAATTTAGAAAAATAGATTATATATTTGGAATCAGAATAATTTATAATGTATAGTATTTTCAAAATTATTTTTTACCAAAAATATAAGGAAGACCAATTAAAATTAATTAGAACTATTAATGTAAAAATGGGTTTACATAGTTGCGAAAATTTAATCATAAGGGAAAAAATAACATATAAAATTGTAGAAAATGTAATTTATTAACATATATAAAACATATAACCGTTTTTATTGAATTTTATTATTATTGGAGTCACATTGTTTAAGGGAAACCTCCCAATAGTGTTTACCTTTTTATATTTATGAGAATGTCACTCCCCCTCTACTATAAAAATGCACTCACTCTCCCCCATTATTAACATCTATAAAAACATTTGGATCACCAATAATCTTCCCAAATAAAGTAAATAATCCATAATATCATATTATAATCCTTACATTGGACATAAATAAAACCAGGGATGCCATTTGATGCAAATCAAATGGAGTTACCCGAAGAAGAGGTAACCTTTTTCAACGAGGACATCTTTGATTTCTTTCTAGATGAATTCAATTGTTATTTTTACATGATTATATAATATAATTAGTATCCTATATATAATCATATGTTCTTCTTTAATGTTTTATACCTACAACTACACACAATTCCATCAAATGTACAATGAAATCACCATTCGTGTCTACAACGGACTACCGCCTCACGAAACGATGTCGTTTTTTTCTTACTTTACCACCTCTCATGGTTGGTAATGATGATGTAGATAATTATTTTATAAGATATATATATATATATATATATGATATTTAGTATTTATTTATGTTTCCATAATTTTTATATAACATATATCATCATGCATTCCATTTTTTGAGAATATGATAATATCATTTATGGACGTGTGGACTACCGCCTCCTAAAAGCCATATGATTCATTCATGATTTACATGGAATGTATTAAGGAATAGTTTAATAAAAACAAATTATATAAATGGAATACTTGTTTTATTATATACATATCAATCTATTTTTAAATATAACATATAATTTTCTTCTTTCAATTTCACACTCTAAAAAGGTGAAAAGGTTATTTATGGAAGTGTGGACTACCGCCTCCTCGAAGTGACGTGGGTATAAATTTTCTCCTAAACATACCAATATATATATATATAAGTATATATAATTAAATAATATGTTATTTATGATTTTATGGTAATTCTATAAAGATTAAAATTACTTACCTTCTTTCTATAATGATTATTGAGAAATGGGAACTTTAGTCATGCGTATATACGGCCTACCGTATCCACGATCGTAACATTGGTTCATTTTTAAAAACTATTATTTATATTTTATTTTGAAAGTGTAATTGAATTTAAAATGTGGTAATTATTTCTTGTTTATTATTCTAGAGTGTTTAAAATACTGACCTCATTGACCTTAGTCGACCTATCAGAGTGAGCTTTGACATATAAGCTGAATATAGTCAAAACACCCGACTTAAACATTGTTCATTAAGTAATTATATATAAATTGTTTATAATTTAAACAAAATAAATGATAAAATTGCAACTATTTATTATTAAATTATATATCTAACATAATTTTAATATTCAGGATTATATAGGACAAACATGACATATCAGACTAAAGGGAAGGGTTTTTCATCTCACGATTTATATCTGTGAGATAAATTTAAAATTCAGAACATACTTATTTTGGGTGGTGTATCCACTCTTCATTTTGATATATTATATAACGAATTAATTTATCTTAATTACATTTAAATTTTTAATTATATGACTATTACTTTTGGGATTTTTGATTCAGATGTTACCACATGTGTAAGTGGATTTCTAGTATCACCTTTATTTTCACAAGGCTCATTCCATATTCACAACTTATTTCTGTTATGTGGTGTATATAATAACCACGAATTCATTATATAATTCTTAAAATAAGATTAATATGGCTTTAAATATCCTTTTTATGAACTCTCTTTCATGGGGTTTACAATTTCAATGTTAACAAAGATGTAATGGATTTTCTCACAATTTTCCTTCATTGAGACGTTTGTAATGTTATACACCCATATTATTTTTTGAGGTGTATGTACTACTCCATTGAGATGTTATATAATGAATCATTTTATACAAATGATATTATATATTTATTTTAATGTTATTCCTTTATGGTGATTGTGATTATAATTTACCAAATTGGTAAGAGTATTTTCTTACTATCTCCTCTTTTATCGGGATTGTGTATGATTATGTTTTTGAAGTTGAAAATCCCATAATATTCATGAATTCTGTTATACTATGGGTTTTCATGATATTTTAATTTAATAGTATCTTTTTAAAATCTTTTTGAAATAGAATAATTGGTAAAATGTTTTTAATTAAATTTGACTTTATTTCTCTCTTCGGTTTGAAATCCGTTTTCTTCGAGAAATATGCTTTCTATAAATGTTTAAAAAAAATTATTGGAATTTTAATGGTATTTCCATTAATAAACATAAACAAAACTTTTTATTAATTATCCTCCACTTGTTTTATTTCATATTGGTCACATGAATATTTTTTATGGATTTATTATGTTTGTTTTAAAAAGATTGTTATGGAACCCACATCTTTTCCATGGGTTAATCTTGATTCAAAGAGAATGATAATAAACCCATTTCATTTCCATGGGTTGATCATGTTATAAAAGAATAATAATTTTTTCGATGATTTTTATAATGAAATAACATTGTATCTATTCATGATTTTTTCTTAAATATTAATGTTTATACGATGGGGTGGCCCATATAGAATTGGTTAATCCTATTAAAGCTAATATGATGGGGAATCCTAGAAAACACTGAGTAAGACTACGACAACCCTGCTTTTATTACAAACTTAAACATGATTTATTACATAAAATATTCACATGATACAACATGGAAGATCGAGAGGTCTAGTGTCGTTGGGGATTTGGATCATTACATAACAACTTAAAACATGAAATACAACATATCTATTGAAAACTTACTTTACATGACCACTACATTCCCTCGCACTTAGCATTGCATGGGATAACCTAAGGACATGCATAAGAAAAGGGGTGAGCTATAAAGCCCAGTAAGGGAATAAAAATGGAATACATGAGGAGTACAATACATGTTAGAAAATAGGCATATCAATAGAGCATAAGAGAAACATGAACATAAAGGCATGATAAAGCTTGATAATCGTAACATGGAAATGTGGCAACAACACTTAACACAAAATTAGCATGAGCCAAGGCTCATTGCACATGGAGAATGAGTAAATCCACATTGCACATGAATCATGAGTAAAACCTCATTTCACATGAATTATCATGAGTCAACACTCATTTCACATGACGTATCATGATACTATACTTTACTTAATGCATTGGAGTGCTATAAGGGCGCACCCTTCTTAGACATTTCATTTCATGCATAAGTGTGCCACATGGATCATAAAACATGGATTCATAAAACATAATAATTTATTCCACGACAAAGGAATGTGGAATGAAACTTTATAATCAATAATTAAATGTTCATGAAGGTGAATACCCTTTATGGAGAAATGGGCATGGTATTCACTACACAATGACATTGGCTTAGAACATCGGTGTAATTTTGGAAGCTTAATGACGTGATATAAGAATTAAAAAAAAATGGTTGATGAGAGAGAAAGGGGTGCCTCATAATATATACATGAAATTAACAATAAGGGGGTCATATAGTTACATGTCCCAACAATTGTAACATAATTTAGATTCATGATACAAAAGTTTTGCTTGAATGTAAATGAGGAGAGATAAGTTCCTTTTAGAATTTTGGCATTGTAACGGGTGTACATGGGAGAAATTTAATGAGAGAGAAAGGGGTATCATATCATTCAAACAATAATAGGTAAGTATGGGGGAGGTGTGAAACCATACCCCAACATTTATGATTGAAATTAAAAGGGCATAACAATAGTAAGAAAATTTGACAAAAAAGTGAAAGGAAGAAAAACCCTTACTTGGAAGTGTTATTCCAAAGGCTTGAGAGAGGCTTCATGGGATCTTGGGCACCTTGGGAGGATTCTAGAGATATTATTGAAGATTTTGGACGAACTCCAAAGGCTTTGAGTGAGGAGGAAGTGGGGGCTTGGGTGGGTTTATATAGGAAAGTTGAGTGAATGCTTTATTATTTAGGTTTGGGACCCCTTACATTAGACTAATCCAAAAAAAAAAATCAGCTCATGGTTTTTGCCCATGGTTTTTGTAAAAGGGGAGGGTAAGACAATATTTTATAAGGTAAAAGTTCGAACTTCTTAAAATAATGGGGTTGCTTATGTGGAGGTGGGTCACACTCCCATGGAAAATAATTTAAAAATACATAATGTTTAATAAGTCTTGAGGGGTCCATTAATGCTCTGTAAAATAATAAAAACAAACCCAAAATCAAATTATTTTAATGGTAAAACGTATTTTGGCCGAACACAAAGCTTATAGTATTTTATTACATCACTATTGGGTCGTTATGATGTCATAAAACCCATTATATATTTAAATGGTATTTAATTTTTACCCAAAAATTTGACAGTCTCAGAAAATTATGAAAAATTCACTGTTTGGATAATTTCAATGTCCTGATTCATGGAATAACATTTATTTTATCTAAATAATTTTCTAAATATGTTAATTTTCACTTTTAAAATAAAAACCGACATTTATCGAAAATTCACGGGTTTTGACAAAAATGGATTTCAATCCTTAATAAAAATTACAATTGCATTCATAAAATTATAAGATCATTTATATTTAATAAAAATTAATTTAATAATAAAAATAATAATATATTAAAATACTATTTAATTCAAAAATCCCCTAATTTAAAAAAATATAATTGTTAATTAAATTATAACTAAAAACACTATTTGAACTTTAAAAACTATTTTCAATGTATCAATAATGACAGGAAAGTATATTCATTATTATAAAAAAAAATAATGTACATGAACATAGTACTAGAGATTTGTTACATAACCCCTTGAAACAGTCGCATAATACGTAAGGGTAAGGTGTGCGATGTTGACAGACTCTTAGGGTGGCTCAGATAACATCTCTCAAGTGGTAATATCTATCAACTTCCACTTTTCCCGTAGACAGTCCCATTCGAGCTTGACATGACGAAGCTCAGCTTGGGCTTGGTCTAGAGTGAAACCCAAGGACGCCAACTCTTTTTCAAGTTCCAAAAAATGGGCTTTGTATGGAGCAATTCTACTGGATGAGGCCATCGCTTCTTTTGTCTGAGTAAATTGGATTTGTTAATGCCCTATATTTATACTAATCATGTGATCACTGTTCAGTGGATATATTAGAAACGGTCAAAATTCTTAACATAAAACTAAAGAAGTTGACATTTTATATAAACATTTTACATAAAGAGGCATTTAATTAGATCAAGATGGATTTCCATTAATGAAACTTTGGGTCCTTACAATATTCCCCCCTTAATAAATTTCACCCTCAAAATTTCCTTTTCCCATACGAAAATAGATGTGGGTAAATCAACTTCATCATTTCCTCTGATTCCCAAGTCACTTATTCAAACTTGTGGTTTTTCCACAACACCTTGACGAGGGGAATTTTCTTATTTCGTAGAACTTTTTCTCTATGATCTAAGATCTTCAATTGCTGCTCCTCATAAGAAAGATCATCCTCCAGCCATACCACATCAGAAGAGAGTACATGTGAATGTTCTGGTATATACTCCTTTAAGAGAAATACATGACATACAACATGTATATTGGACATGGTAGGTGGAAGTGCTAGTCGATAGGCCACATCCCCGACATGATCAAGAGTGTTGAAGGGGCCAATGTACCTTGGACTTAACTTCCCTTTCTTTCCAAACCTCATGAACTTCTTACATGGAGATATGCTTAAAAAACCATGTATCCAACTTTAAACTCAAGGTCTCATGGACGGTTATCTGCATAACTCTTCTGTCAACTCTGGGCTTCCTTGATATGCGGTTGAATGGTTTTCACCTTCTCTGCCATTTCTTCGAACATTTCTAGTCCAAGCAGCTTACGTTCACCGACCTCATCCCAACATGCCGGTGTTATACACCTTTTCCCATACAGGGCTTCATATGGTACCATTTGGATGCTCGAGTGGAAACTGTTATTATAAGGGAACTCAACCAGAGGAAAATGTTGATCACATCCTTGTTTAAAGTCCATTGAGCACGCTCTCAACATGTCCTCAAGTGTTTGGATAGTCTACTCGGATTGGCCATCAGTTTGAGGATGATAGGCCGTACTAAAGTTCAGTTCAGTATTCAGAGCATGTTGAAGACTCTTCCAAAATAAAGAGGTGAATCATGGATCTCGGTCAGACACAATAGATAGTGGTACTTCATGCAGCCTTTCCACTTCCCTGATATAAATTTGTGCCAGTCGATCCAATGAGAAATCCTCCCAAATAGCAATGAACTTTGCAGTCTTTGTAAGACGATCCACAACAACCCAGATTGTATTGTTTCCTTTGGATGTCCTCGGAATTCTGGTGACAAAGTCCATGGTGATGTTCTCCCATTTACATTCTGGTATGTGCAATGGTTGCATCACCCCCTTAGACTTCTGCTTATCTGCCTTTACTTACTGGCACACCAGGAACTTTAATGTATATTCAGTAATCTTATTATTCATATTATCCCAAAAAACGTTTTCTTGGAGATCTCGATATATTTTTGTGTTCCCTAGGTGAATAGAGAAATTTGAACTATGTGCATCATACAAAAGTTCCTTCTTCAGCTCCGAACTTGATGGAACACATAGTCTTTTCCCAAATCACAAAATTCCCTCTTAATTAACATTAAACTCTGAGTATTTTCCTTTTTAGATAGCTTCCACTTTTTCTTGAATTCCCACATCATCCTTTTGATTATCCTTTAACCCTTCCAAAAGAGATGGTTGAGAAATCATTTGTGAAAGGATTGATTATGTTCCATTCTTTATGATTCCCATGTCCATCTTCATCAAGTATAAGAATATTGTATCCTTCTCAATTCTCATCATTGATAGAATCACTGGGTCCTTTTCACTTAGGGCATCTGCCACCTTATTCGCTTTCCCATGGTGGTAATGTATTGACAATCATAATCCTTGATGATCTCTATCCATCTTCTCTGGCGCATATTAAGCTATTTCTATGTGAATATATATTTAAGACTCTTGTAGTCAGTACATATCTCACATTTCTCCCCATAAAGATAATGCCGCCAGATTTTCAAGGCAGAGATCACCGCCGCCAACTCCAGATCATGCGTTGGATAGTATCACTCATGGATTTTCAACTGCCTTGAGGCATATGATATCACTTTATCATTCGGCATCATCACACAACCTAATACATTCTTTTAAGAATCACTAAATACCACGAAAATTTCCCCACTTGTGGGTAAAGTGAGCACAGGTGCAATGATAAACCTCCTTTTCAACTTCCTTGAAGCTTTCTTCGCATTCATCACTCCAAGAAAACTTTACTCTCTCTTGAGATATCTTGGTAAGAGGGTTGGAAAATCGTGAGAAATTTCTAAAAAATCTTCGAAAATATCCAGCTAACCCCAAGAAGTTACTGATATCTGTTACCAATGTTTCCCTCGTCCATCCCTTAATTGAATCTGTTTTGGAGGGATCCACAGATATCCCGTTGCTTGTGATGATATAGCCCAAGAATGGGACCTCCTTCAACCAGAACTCACACATGCTGTACTTTTCATAGAGGTTCTCCTTACGCAAAGTATCTACTACAGTTCTTAAATGCTCCTCATGATCCTCCTTGGTTTTGAATTATAATAAAATATCATCAATAAAGACTACAAAAAAATTGAGGAGGTAATATCTAAAGACTCTATTCATCAAGTCCATGAAGATTTCCGGAGCATTATTGAGTCCTAAAATCATTAATATGAATTCCTAGTGCCCGTATCTTGTACGAAAAGCAGTCTTGGGGACATCTTCCATCGTCACCCATACTTGATAATATCCCAACCGCAAATCTACATTGGAGAAGTATTGTGCTCCACACAGCTGATCAAACAATTCATCGATCCATGGCCGAGGATTCTTGTTATTTATCATGATTTTGTTAAGTTCACGATAATCGATGCAAAGCCACATTGACCCATCCTTCTTATTGAAGAAGAAGACTCTTGCACCCCATGGTGAAGCACTTGGGCGTATAAGCCCTTTATCCAGATTCTCTTATAGTTGATTCTTCAGCTCTTCGAGCTCCATGATAGCCATTCTATGTGGAGTCTTGGATATTGGCACCTCCCCTGGTATAAGTTCAATTGAGAATTCAACATCTCTTCTAGGAGGACGACCAGACAGTTCCTCAGGAAAGACTTTAGTGAATTCCCTCACAATAGGCATTTCTTTAAGGATGGTTTCTTCCATGGACTCAATCATCTGAGCCAGATACGCATGCTCATAGGGAAGTAATATCCATGCTTGAGATGATGGAGCTAAAGGAGATTCATCTTCCTCCTTACACTTGTAAAGAATTGGGGGTCGATTTTCCATATGGAGTGTGATTTCCCTCTCATGAAAATTTATGTTGGCTCTATATAAGGAAAGCCAATCCATGCCAAGAATTGCATAAAATTCCACTAGAGGGAGTATGATGAGGTTCGCTGGGAAATTCGATCCACAAATTATTATAGGAGAGGATTTATATTCATGGGATGCAATGATTGCCCCATTTTCTGTATTCACCGACATCTTCACTTCAATGATTTTTGGTGGTGATTGGATTGTACTACTAAACATCTGAGATATAAAAGAATGTGTAAAACCTGAATCAAAAAGTATATTTGCTATTCTTGAATGAATAACTAGTGTACCTGTCACCACTTCATTTTTAGGGTTCAATTCAGAAGAGGTGATATCAAAAGATCTTCCTTGCTTCCTTGGAGGTTGTTGGTTGCCTCTAAAAACCTTTGTATTAGGGAACTGATTCACAAGATGCGCCAGTTCTTTGCAGTTGTAGCAATGAACAACATGTTGAGGTTGGAACAGAGCGTTCCTCTCCTCTATCGCAACTGTGGGTCTTTCTTGCCAATAGTTAATAGCTTGGTGCCCTTCACTTCTACACCTAAATCATTTCCTCGTCCCCTTGAGGAAATTTCCAGGGTTCTTCTTTTCGCAATTTTGGCAAGTGGGGTGCTGGATCTTCTAAGCACCGTTGGATATATCAATCGGACCGACAACATTGAATTCCACCTTACGCTTCTTGTCCCCATGATACCCCTATGATTCCCCGATATACATTTCGACCATGATGGAACATCAGACAATTTCCTCATAGATGTCGAAGTCACGGATCTCTAATTCTTTCTGCAGGCTAGGCTTCAGCCCACCAAAGAAGCGGTCAACCTTGCATTTGGGGGTAACGAAAAAGCCGAAAGTGTATCGTTCAAGCCTTGTGAATTTTTCCTCATACGCTCCAAAATATTCTTCTTCTTTTTTCTTGAGGGAAAGGAAGTCCCTTTCCATCTTATGCCGGAGGGTGCGTGGAAAATATTTATTGAAAAACATCTTCTGGAAATCCTTCCATTCCAATGCCTCAATCTCCTCCTCAGGCTTCATATTTTTGATCAACATCCACCATTGATCAGCTTCACCCTCCATATTATAAGCCTCCTGGAGAAGCTTATCTTGTTCAGAACATTGAAGGATGGAGAAGATCTTTTCAATGGAGTTGATCTATTGTTCAGCAATCGTGGGATCGGATGATCCACTAAAAGTAGGAGGCCTTTGTCTCATGAATCTCTCGATAGCAACTTGTTACTTCTTATGGGGGTTTGTATGTTCTTCTTGACCCATGTTTCTATTTAATGATTGAGTTAGCTGATAGAGAAGCGTGTCAATGTTTGGGATTCCCACTCCCATTGGATTGGGCATCTCATTAGTACAACCATCACACTTATCTTCACATCAGTTATTAGCCCAAGTCCTCCTATTACCGGCCATTGGCTGGAATAAATGGAATGCTAGGGGGTAAAACATAAAGGGTAATCCAAAGACAAAAGTATATGACTTATAAATAAACTTTTATTTTCGTAACTCATGAGTCTATAGGCTTCAATCTAGGCTTTTCAAGATCTACACTCTAACATATATTCTTAGGGGAATTTTTTTAATTCCCTTAATAAGGGCTCATAGTAAGCTTGAGAATTTATCAAAACATATTCCCCAAGAGTGTCATAAATAATAGTGCAGCAAGACCCGTTGTCATGCACCAGTTCCCGTTCGGGTCTAGCTCAAAGCGGTGATTTCATGTTTTACCCTAGGATACATCTGTGCCAAAGCCACCTCTACCTGCTCGTATACAGACATGGATGTATTTGTCTGATAAACAACTTACTCAGTACTTAACAAAAAATAGGGACATTTTTATTATACATAGTCTTGTATCTAAGGCTTTACTACAGTATTCTAATCCTAATCCCATAAATAACTAAACCTATCCCTTAATACCAACTATGAAAACCCTGGTTTTATTACAAACTTAAACATGATTTATTACATAAACCATTCACATTATACAACATGGAAGATCTATAGGTCTAGTGTCTTTAGGGATTTGGATCATTAAATAAAAACATAAAACATGAAATACAACATCTTTATTGAAAAATTCCTTTACATGACCACTACATTCCCTCGTACATAGCATTGCCTGGGATAACCTGAGCACATGTATAAGAAAAGGGGTGAGCTATAAAGCCCAGTAAGGGAATGAACATGGAATACATGATGAGTAAAATACATGTTATACAATAGAAATATCAATTGAGAATAAGAGAAACATGAACCTAAACGTGTGATAAAGCATGATAATCATAACAAGGAAATGTGGAAACAACACTTAAAATAGAATTAGCATGAGCCAAGGCTCATTGCACATAGAGCATGAGTAAATCCTCATTACACATGAAGTACGAGTAAACCCTCATTGCACTTGAATAAGCATGAGTAAACACTCATTGCACATGACGTATCATGATACTATACTTTACTAAATGCATTGGAGCGCTATAAAGGCGCACCCTTCTTAAACATTTCATTTCATGCATAAGTGTGCCACATGGATCATAAAACATGGATTCATAAAACATAATCATTTATTCCATGACAAAGGAATGTGGAATGAAACATTATAATCAATAAGTAAATGTGCATGAAGGTGAATACCCTTGATGGAGAAATGGGCATGGTATTCACTACACAATGGCATTGGCTTAGAAAATCAGTGTAATTTTGGCAGCTTAACAGCATGATATAAGAATTAAAAAAAATGGTTGATGAGAGAGAAAGGTATGCCTCATCATATCTACATGAAATGAACAGTAATGGGGTCATATAGATACATGTCCCAAAAATTATAACGGAATTTAGATTCATGATACAAAAGTATTGCTTGAATGTAAATGAGGAGAGAGACGTTTCTTTCAGAATTTCGGCATTGTAATGGGTGTACATGAGAGGGATTTAATGAGAGAGAAAAGGGTCTCTCATAATTAAAACAATAAGAGGGCAGTATGGGGGAGGTGTGAAACCATACCCCATCATTTATAATTGAAATTAAATGGGATAACAATATTAAGAAAATTGGACAAAAAAGTGAGAGGAAGAAAACCCCTTACTTGGAAGTGTGCGTCCAAAGGCTTTGGAGAGGCTTCAGAGAGGATTCATGGGAGCTTGGGGAACATTGAGAGGATTCTAGAGAGAGTAGGGAATAGGTTGGATGAACTCAAAGGGATTTTAGTGAGGAGGAAGTGGGATATTGGATGGGTTTATATAGGAAAGGTTAGTGAATTCTTTATTATTTTGGTTTGGGACCCCTTACATTAAACTAATCAATACCACAAATCAGCTCATGGTTTTTGCCCATGGTTTTTGGAAAAGGGGAGAAGAAAACAATATTTTATATGTCCAAAGTACTAAATTCTTAAAATAATGGGGTTTCTTATGTGGAGGTGAGTCACACTCCCATAGAAAATAATATAAAAAGACAAGATGTTTAACTAGTCTTGAGGGGTCCATTAATGCTTTGTAAAATAAATCAAACAAATAAAAAATCACATTATTTTAATTTTAAAACATATATTGGTCGAAAATAAATCTTATATTATTTTATTACAACACTATTGGGTCATTATGATGTCTTAAAAGACATTATATACTTAAACGATATTTAATTTTTCACCAAATATTTGACTATCTCAGAAAATTATGAAAAATTCACTGTTGGAAAATTTTGACGTCCTGATTCCTAAAATAACATTTATTTTATCTAAATAATTTTATAAATATGTTAATTTTTACTTTTAAAATAAAAACTGACATTTATCGAAAATTCATGGGTTCTGACAAAAATGGCTTTAAAACCTTAATAAAAATTACAATTGCATTCATAAAATTATAAGATCATTTATATTTAATAAAAAATAATTTAATAATAAAAATAATATTTTAATAAAATATTATTTAATTCAAAAATCCCCTAATTTAACAAAATAGAATTATTAATTAAATAATAACTAAAAGCACTATTTGAACTTTAAAAACTATTTACAATGTATCAATAATGACACGAAAGTATATTCATTATTATATACTAAAATAATGTACATGAACATATTACTAGAGATTTGTTACATAACCCCTTAAAACAGCCGCATAAAACCTAAGGGTAAGGTGTGCGATGGTGATAGACTCTTGGGGTGGCTCAGATAACATCGCTCAAGTGGTAATCTCTATCAACTTCTACTTTTCCTGTAGACGGTCCCATTCGAGCTTGAAATGATGAAGATCATCTTGGGCTTGGTCAAGAGAGAAACCTAAGGACTCCACCTCTTTTCGGAGGTCCGACAAATGGGATTCATATGGAGCAATTCTACTGGATGAGGTCATCGCTTCTTTTGTCTGAGTAAATTGGATTTGTTAAAGCCTCATATTTATACTAATCATGTGATCACTATTCAACAGATATATAAGCAACGATCAAAATTCTTAAGTTAAAACCAAAGAAGTTGAAATTTTATATAAACATTTTACATAAAGAGACATTTAATTAGATCAAGAGGGATTTCCATTAATGAAACTTTGGGTCGTTACAAAGATCATTATATCTTATACAATGGGGAAACCCAGATAATGTTGGGTGATATTGTTATATTTCTATGATGGGGAAGCCTAGATAGTTCTAGGTGATCCATTTATAGATTTTTAATTCATTGGGTAATGATAATGGTGGTATTCGTCCTTAAGATTATTCCAATTTAAAGGGTTTTGAAACGGTTTTATGAAAATGATGTTCCAATTTACCAAAAAGTGTTTTATTGATTTTTATGAGTTTATGATGTTTATAATGATTGATATTTATATCACATGCCATTTTATTATTTACTTTTATGACACTTTCATTGTCCATGTTTTCATATTTGACGATCCTGGTATTGATGGGTTTGATTTATTTTATGATTCACTCGTGCACATTGATTATGTCATCACAAATTTTTTTACTCTTATTCTTATTGATGGAATTCATTTGTTAATGATTAAATTTTCTCTAACTGATATATTGATGTCAACATTCATATGTTTCATTTTCCTCAGCTTCTAGGTAACTATGTTTAATGTCTAATGTTAGTAAATTATTTTACTAGGATGATGCTGACGACCTATTAGGAAATAATAAAACATGGGTTAAATGGGAGAAATTTTCTGTTGAAAAAATGTGAATTATTTATATTGTATTTTTAACTATTTATCTAAATCTATAAACCTCGATGGCCCTGTAAAAATTATGTTTTCCATGTTATCCTTTTTATTTTGTAAGGTTGATGAAAAAAAATTGGGTCACAATTATTATCCTCCAAGACGAAAAGGTAAAGTTATAGATTTTACCATTAGATCCTAGAGTGCATGTCCTATGATATTATAAATTAAGTATGGGGGAGAGAATATTGTAGTATAGTATTTTATTTAATTTTTTTTCATTTTTATTCAAGCGAATAATGTTAAAGAACAGTTGTTTCCAGGAGTCAACACACATTTTATGACATAGTTCCATCTTACTCTGGTTCCTATTTTAGTGTACTTGGACATGAATACAGTGGTATTTCTTTTTATTCCTATTTACAATTCCATTATATTGATGAAATAATAAAAAATAAGTGAATGTTTAGAAACAATACATAGTTCATTATATATAATGGGAATTCACATCGTGAAAATATAATTCACATTTTCTGAACGAGAATACACATCATGAAAATAATGTTGAACTGAACTATATGAATATTACATGTAAAACCTAGGTTTAATAATCATTTAAATAAAATTATTTATTTAAACCCTTTATTTAATTATACACCACAATATTTAATCTATTTTTATGCTTCTAGAAATTTTTTCCCCTCATTGAACTCTTATACTCAAGCATTGATCTTAGAGACATATGTTTCTTAGGATAAAAATTATTTCTTTTCTTAAATTTAATTGTTAACATGATTAGATGTGAAATATTGGAAATAAATATGTATAGTCAATCATGAGGGGATAAATATGAAAAATCATAATTTTAAAGAATACGTTGATTATTTTAAATGAAATTATTCTTAAATTTAATTTTTTTTTTAAATTTCTAAAACAAATATTTATATGTTTATAATTTTTGTGAATTTTCATTCGAAATTATTTTTATATTATGTACCAATTAATAATATGTTTTTTGAACCAAATATTTAGTAATGTCCCATGTTTTTAAACAATTGAAAATACCAAGGGGATTTGCGATTTTTGTTTGTTGGATGGTCCAAATCATAAATTAAGATTCCAAATGGAAATTAGAGATTTGAAACACATACAGAGTTGTTTTTATGTGTTTTAAAGATATAGTGGTGTCTTAGGAGATTCATTGAGTTTTTGGATTTTTGGGCTTCGAAGGGCCAATTTTTCGAAATCCAAAGTGAGGCATATAGTTTGAGAAAGGATAGTGATAATAGTGAACCTCAACCATTAGGGGAATGGAGGGTGTCACATGGTTTATAAAATAATCCACCTAAGGCTTCATGAGAATGTGATAAATCTATAAAAAAATTGAAGAGTCAAGCCACATTGACTATGCATGTTTAGAAAAACCATGTGACTAGCCCACATGGTTAGTTCCACATTGGTAGTGGGTGAACTCAATTGGTGTATGGTTTTCCCAATCTCTACATCCAAACCATGTGGCTATAAAAAATGGGAAAATATTATTTATCCAACATCACTTAAGGGTTTTATTCCCTTTTCCATCCTTATTTATCAAGGAGGTCCCTCATGCATTCACCCCCTTCCTTCTCCTTTTCCCATTGTAGGTCTTCCCCATTTGAGCTCAGAATAAAATTCCATTTATCATCTTGGTTAGACATTGGTATATATATGATAGTTTGTGAATATTTAATCACATTATATTATCTCTTTTTATGTGCTAATTGTGAACGTTTTTTTATATTTTCTAGGTGTTTGAATACTATTCCATTTTCTATGTTCTTGCTCAAAGCAAAGCATGATATTGGATGAGTAGACAACCATATGCATGAGGTAGGTGATATAATAATTTTCCTTACAGGTCTCACTTATTTACAATTTATTTACATTGTTCCACATAGTTTAACATCCCATGAATTGATTCTATTACATGAAATTACCTAAATTAAATTCCTAGATAATACCCTTGATGTTTTCTAGACTACTCAAATTTTCTCAAGGGTTGTGACATCAAATTGGGGAATCCCTTTGGGTGTGTCCATTAATTTAAATATCTTAAATTAATTTAATGTTTATAATAAAATATATTTAATTATAAAAGATCATTTATATTTATCCCACATTGTGTTATGAAGTATTCCTAGTTAAAAAGGGGTTTGATTTAAATGTGAGTTTCATATAACCCACCTGCTATGATTGTGCTTTACCCAGTTGAATACCCTATTAATGTGTGTTGGAATATCCCTTATGAATAAATTCCTTTAGAAATTAGATTGAAATGATTTCAATGTGAGGTTTGAATTATATTATGGAATGGATTCCATCATGGCATGTTTTAAATGTTAAATAGAATATGCCAATGAAAGTAAACTATCCATTGAGAGAACCTTTGTTTCCTAAGTTGTATTTCCTTGGATGAGCTCATTGGTTAGATGAATTGTATAATGAATTTAGTGATAATTGTGTTTCTAATGAGGGATATGATGGATAGGCTCACAGGATGATTGATACTATATTATCCATGAGAAATACCTAGCACCTTTGTGGTATACCATGGACAGAATCATAAGTTTATGCCTTAATACCATGTCGCGGTTGATACCTAAGTTCTTACAGACTACCATGGAAAGGTTTATTGGTTAAATGGGATTATGTCATGACTTTGATGATACTATGGTTCTTGTAATAGAATTAATTGGATGGGATCACAGGTCGAACAAATTATATCACACTAATTTTTAATTATATTACCCACAATTGTTAAGCCTTTAATATCATGAAATAAGTAGAATCTTATATGATTATGATTACATTAGAATGATATGGTTTATAGTCATAGTTCCTCAGTAGTATTTGTACATATATTCATATATAACTATTTATATGTATACATATATACACAAGAATATTCATTTTCAGGGACATTCTGGATTAAGATGAAGCATGTATTATCGAAATGTTTCCTTGAGGAACCTGATCCTGACTTGGTTATATTTACATTTAATAAACTTATTTACCATTTATTCAGTATACTTCCACACTATTTTATTTCATATCCAAAAACATGATTTAATTATATGTCATTGGGGGTTCCTAATGAGTTTATATCACACCTTGTTAGGGCCAATAATTGGTACCCAAACAAATTATCTGTAGACTTCCAGTTCAGACCATACCTTGTTCTCTGTGCCATCATTATTTTATGTACTATGACTCGACATGAAGATGGTGAATGAGAATGTACTCTAGCTAACTTCTATATTTGGGTCTTATATTTATTCATTATCAGACTACACCTGTATATTGTATACCATGTTTCATGTATGTTGTATATAGATTATAAAATCCTCATGAATAGTTATTCATTCATTTATTATTTATTTTCTATCAATATATTCCTCTTATAATTATTATAATTATTCCATTTTATTCTCATTATCATATACTGTTGTACGAATCTAGTCATGAAGGTATAGGCTCCCCATCATACCATCACTAGACCCTTGCTACTATTTGGAAATGTCTAGTGTATGGGAGGTGCATTTGAGACCATATAGGGAACCAAATCATGACACCTATTTACTGGCTCCTGGGTTGAGATGTTAAAAAGTGGTATCAGATATAGTTTTCATTTTTATTACAATTTTGGGATGGTAGAAAAGAGACTGAATGTGTCAACACATGGGAAATGGCATGTGACTTGGTCATTCAAACCCATGCATGGAGGAAAGACCATGTTAATAGGGGTGGGATTATTTATGCTACTCCTATTACAGCTGATTATTACATAACCTTCAGTTATTGACCTGATTCTGATAGTTAATGATTTATATGAATTAACATTTTCCTAATATGGGAAGGAAGTATTAATATATTAATCATTTTGGGACATATAGATTCAAAGGTCATACATATTCCTTTCTATATTAATTGAGTTGTTGAATGTCTGATGAATTATGATTTTATTCTATGATTAAGTGATTTATCAACAAGATTATCTGTATACCTACTGAGGTGATTGTATAGAATGATTACATGTTTAACATTATTGGATGATTTTTACCATTTTTTCCTATTTTTTTTTATTATGTAGTATCTTCTAAAGTATAATTTAATTAATTGCTTTATCTGCACAAGAATTATTTTAATTATGATATATGATTGGTTATTAAAGTTTTTAATTAATGTAAATAGTGTTTCCCCATATAGAGCAATGTTGGAACCTTAAATAACTAATCATGATATTTATGAGAAATGGGACATTGGTTTTAAAGGGATAAAACATTTATGATTTTGATTAAATTGGTGATTATAAAAATTTATAATGTGCATGGGAAATTAAAAAATTTGAAGTCTAACCCATGTAGTCAAACAACCATATATGAACTGGTTATATTCATTGATTATAGGGAAAACCAAGTCAAAGATACATGAATTCTAATTCTAACTTATAAATCCAAGTACATTTATAACTTGGTAATGATAAATCATCTAACTATAACATTTTATAAATGTAAAAGTTTTTTATTTTTACTCTCAAATTATTTGGTTATTTATGGACTATATACTTGAATCAACTCAATTTGGTCATTCTTAACTTATTATTCTTATGAGATAAACCCACTAAGGGCATGAATAAAAATTTAATGAAAAAATATCATTGGTTTTAATTTATATTGACCAGAGATGGATTTTTATAACACTCAATGTCACCTTTGTCTTTATATGAATTAGTACTTGACCCTATATGGGTATTACTGCAATGAAAGTGGGATGGTTATTTAAGGTGACTTCACCTACTTATGTGGTGCTACATAAAAACATATGGTGGAATATTACTTAACAAACCATCCATAAAATGATAAAGACCATTTATCTGCTTTTAATATTTATTATTATGAGGCTTCCATTAATTGAAATTCCAATCATAACCAAAAGAGTCATTTCTTATATAGATTGAAAATTAAAATTTTCTTTAAAAAAATCCATTTGTGACAATTTCATGGATTATATAAATGGATTAGTAAATGTTTAAAAGGAATTTATAAGATAATTTTCCTATTATGATACATGGAGTTAGCTAAATAAAGATCTTAGTATAATTTTCCTTTGAAATAGGTTATTGATATTACCTATATGCGACATGTAAAAAATATTACATTAAATGAAAATTAGTTAAATGCCTTCAAAAACCACTTAGTGGTTTTTATAAAATGAACCCTCATGTAAGGGTTAGATTTAGTATTCATTAATAGATACTTTGATGGGGACCATGAGTGTTTCTCATGGGTATTAGATGGAGTTTTACCTATTGGTACATTAATCTTAAAAGACAGGAATTAAAGCTGTGTTACTTCCTATATATGACTCTAGTATAAAATTTGGTACCCTATGTTAAAAGAGGGATTATCCTGGTGTAGGTAGTTCCATTATAAATAAAATAATTGATAAATTTTATGATAATGTTAAAATGTGAGGTGTTTTTAGGGTACCTGTAGTCCCATGTTGGACTCTATATTATGAAATGATGCCCCCCAAGTAGATGGGTAGTTGTTCGGTGAGTTGACCTCAATGTGGTATTACCATATACAGATACTTGGTGACTGTTATGTATTTATCATTGAAATTGGAAATGTAAACTTTTAGTGAGTACTCCCCTATTCATATTCTCGGTGATTATTTGGGCCATGTAACCTGATGGTTTTCAGGGGATTTTTTCACTCATATATAAATAGGTTTTGACCCTTGTAGGTTGATGCTTCGTTAATTATTTTTGTTTAACCTACTCTAAAAGAGTGTTTTTAGGTGTGTTAGGAATGGTGTACTAAATTCACTAAAATGGGATATGGTACTCATGTGAGAAACATTAGGTCTTGGTGGTCAAAACTAGTGATCCTATTTTTATCTTTATCCATAGGGTTTGATCGGAGACCATGGTGCCTCTATGTTTTATTCAGACATCAGTAGGTCAGATACATTGATTTGATCAATGGAAACCTATAGGATTGGACTTCTATGGTTGACATTTTCATTAATGGTAGTGATCTTGGTTTTAATATCATCTTGATACTGATTCATGGAAGCTGCTCATGTTTTTTATAGGCATGGTGATACCTATGTTTTAAAGGAATCACCTAGGGTGATATGATATCAGAAAATGATTCAATGGACAGTAATGTTAGGGTTCCTAGCCTAGTTTACTAGTGCATACGGTATAAACACTTTTGTTTTTGAAGATGACACTTTGAGATATGAGGTTTTTCGATAAATCATGGAAAATGTTTTTTCCCAATTATGAAGAGGATTTCGAAGAGATCTCATAACATGTTAGAAACTAAATTTCTATGTAACATGGACAGATTCACCTTGATAATGGATATACCACAATATTTTGACTCATGTCTCAAACCATGTGGTATGGGATAATACACATGCTGCAAATGATAAGTTAGCTCACCCCAGTTGTGTGTGGTAACTATTAAAAATTGAAAATTAGTTAATCGAAGGGTGTGAGACAGTGATGATGGTTTCAAAGGGGTGTCCTTGTAGGCATGGTAATGTACAGCCTAATGGTAAAATAATTTAAGAACCCTATGAGAAGGGTTATGTTAGAAATGAATTTAGTGATGCGAGATTATTATCCCATCGAAGCACTGTGACACACATCATCTGGAGATGTAGTATCTGGTGTTGGTAAAGGAAAATATAGTCTTGTTTGGTGTGAGCATGTATTGGAGGCACCTATACATACATATTGATGATAAACTCAGTGTACTCCAATTTTGGAGGATATTATTCCCTATATATTAAAATCATCATGATTACACTAAGAGAGTGTCAACGATACATTGATTTATCTAACCAAATTTCTTTTCTTGGTTGACTAAATAACTCCTTGGGCGTTGTTCTTGAGGAGTGGTTTTAAATAATCAATGTGGTTTCTATTATTACATTGGTAGTTTATTATTGGTGAACCTCATTGTGTTTTTAAACTTATAAAACACCGATGGAACTATTGTCGGGATGTTAGAGAAGGTAAAAGATTACATTTACTTAGTGCTCGAATTTAAATGGTCTCCTAGCCTTGTCTTCTATTATATCATGGAATGAGTTGTAGTAACCAGGAAATCATTTCATTATGGGTAATGGATAATTATTCTCCTAATTTTTGGAGTGGGACAATTGTCTCTAGTGGGAGGTCCTCTTGTGATAAGGGTCATAGGATCTTGAGCCTAGTTATTGGATGTACGTTTTTACTTAAGTATGTTTTTGAGTAAATAGAAAAATATATGATTGGAATCCTCACTAAATTCACGGTACAATTTTCTTTATGGATTTGGGTGAAATCCACATGTGGGTGTTATGCCTAAATTAGCTTATGGTGATCCAGGGATTCATTATTGGGGTAGTGTTGGTGTTATTTATATAGAATGATTTTGATTTTTATTGGGAGATATTTTAGTAAGGAGACATCATTAGATGGTGGGTATGGTATTTGGTTAGTGTGCATGGAACAATCTCATTATTACTTAAGATAAGGCTATGGAATATGGTTTGGGTAATATATCAGATCCAAAAGATGATTTTTTCAATGATATTTGGTCAGATGTTACTCGACTTGTGTTATATCATTTAGATGAATGTAGGTATTTGAGAAACCATGTAAGGCATGTCAAATGAGGATATGAGTGCAGTGCAAGAGTCAGATAGATATTTTTAAGGAAAAAATGATAGGGCGAGTTAAGCATTTTCGATTAAACTTTTCCCATTATCAGCTAAATAGGTACTGATATCAGAGTACTCATGTTAGAAAAGGTCTTATGTGTTTAGAATCATTCTAAAAACAATATTATAATTATAGGACAATTTTTTTATTAGAATTTCAGATGGTGGGAGTACCATGGATCGTATTGGACATGGAAAGGTAGAGCATATTATGGGTAGACCCATAGGCCGTATGATAAAATAGATGAAGACATGATAGTGTCAAAGAGTATATAGTATCGGGTAAGCACATTCGTGATGTTCAGTTTTATATCTGAGTGTTGTCTTGAGTTTTACTTTCGTTTTTACCATGTTTGTAGAGTAGTTCTTCTTGGTCTATTGGGAATGGTAAATAAAAGGTGAAAGTTCAATTTGTAATTCCCGACCCAGTTAGGGGGGTTAATATTTTAATTATTCCCCAAGGTTTCTTGGGGATGAGGAGTTATATGGCGGGGAGATTCTAACATCCCTTGTTTCGAATCAGTTAAAAATTCCAAGGGGATTTGAACATTTTATTTGGTGGATTTGATGAATTAAAAATTGAGTTTTGAAATGGAATTAAGATAGTTGTAACATTTAACATTTTTTTTTATTTGGATGTGGTTTTATTCCTAAGGGATTTATTGGAAGGTTCAATGAGTTTCGAGAGTGACAATTATTGAAGGATTTATTTTTGGAAATCCAAAGGGATGTGAATGGTTTGTGCATGGTTAGTTCTAACAATTTACCTCAAACATTTAGGGAAAGGGGGGTGTCAAATTATTTTTCATACCATGAACCCAAGGACACACAATAGTGTAAGGAATTTATAGAAAATTACAAATTCAAACCGCATGGGCTACATATGGTTAGAAAAACTATGGACCTAACCCATATGGTTAGTGCCACATAGGTAGTGGGTGTGCATGGTTAGTGAATTATTTTTCCAAATCATGAAACCAAACCATGAATCTCTTAAAAATAGTGAAAATTATGAATTTTCCATAACCCCTTTAAGTTGTTTCACCCTTTTTACTCCCTGATTCACCTTGGAGGACCCCCCATGCACACCCCATTCCTTCTCCTCTTCCCACGATGGATCTTCCTTGTAAAGACCCGGAAATTCAATGTCATTTTTATTATTTATAAGGGAAATTTAAAAGTCTATGAAAATTGAAAACGCATGATTCCGAGGCCCGGTGTGCCTGGAATAAATTTCTGAACATTTTTTCAAGTACGTTTATATAACGTACAAATGGGTTTTTGTAACTTTTGAACCGGTGCTTGGAATTGATATCCAAGGACACCGTTGAACTCGCAGTGCCTGTATTCTCTTAAGGAGAACTTTACCTCGATTGTAGTAGGTTGAGGGTGAAAGATAGATTTTAACTTTTCGTGGGAAAAAAATAAAATAAACTACTATTTTATTTTTTTTAAACCTCCCATGTGAATGTTATTGAAGTTGGGACCACCGATCCTAAAACAACCATTTTAAAATTAAAGGCGGGGACCACCCGAACCCTCTTCAGAAAAAAAATACATGTTTATTTTATTTTATTTTTTTATTTCCACAAAAATTGAAAAGCTATATTCACCCTCGACCTACTACGGTCGAGTTAAAGGTCTCTTTAAGTGAATATCGGTGCAGTAAGTTCAACGATGTCATCGTATTTCATTTTCGAGCACCAGTTCAACAGTTACAAAAATCATCTCATACGTTTTCTGAACGTACCTAAAAAAAGTTTAGAAATTCATTCTGGGCACACCAGGCCTCAGAATCATGTTCCATCAATTTTTTCAGACTCGTAAAATTCCAATATAATATAAAAAATACATTGAATTTCTAGGTCTTTACATTCTCCCCACCTTAGGGATTTGTGTCCCCAAAATCCACATCACAAAAACTAGGAAAGTAGGTGGGGGTACTGAGCATGTATCTAAGCCTCCCACTCCCATGTGCTCTCTTGGAGTTTCTCATGCTACTAGCGAACGCACCCCAGAGTTATCGACCACCCATAAAGGTCCCAATCATGTCGATACTCAATAGTTAATAGAACCTCCATAAACTTCGCCCCATCATCGACGTCCTGCTCTCCATGGTCGATAATGTGAGAAGGGTTGTGCACGTATCTCCTCAGCTGGGATACATGGAAGAGACCATGAACCAGGTGCAATTGAGTGGGAAGTGCTAGGCATTAAGACACCTCACCAACTATTCTATGGACCTGAAAGGGTTTGATGAACCTCAAAGATAACATTCTGCCCTGACCAGACCTCCATAAAACTCGTCGAGGTGAGACCCGTCAAAAGACATGGTCACCATCCTCGAACTCTAGAGGTCTCTGTCTTCTATTAGCATAAGACTTCTACCTGCTCTATACAGTCTTCATCTGCTCCTGGATGGTCTGCACCTTCTCTGTGGTACCCTACTCCATCTCTGGTCCCATGAGTGCTGACTCCCTTGGGCCATTCCAGCACAAAGGTGATCTTCAAGTTCAGACGTACAATTCCTCAAAAGGTGTCATCCCTATAGATGAGTGATAGTTGTTGTTGTATGAATACTCCACCAAAGGAAATTGATCCTCTCAGCTATGACCAAAGTCAAGGACGCAATCATGTAGTATGTCCTCGAGGGTCTGAATAGTTCACTCAGTCTGGCCATCCGTCTGAGGATGGAAGGAAGTGCTCAAAAACAACTATGTCCCAAAAGCTTCCTGCAAACCCTTCCATAGCCTGGAAGTGAAACTTGAATCACGATCGGAGAAAGTAGTCAAGGGTACTCCATGTAGTCTCACAATATTTTGGACATAGAGACGTCCCAAGCTCTCTACTGAACCCTACACTCTGATCAGTAAGAAGTGGGCAGAATTGGTGAGTCGGTCGATGATCACCCAGATAGAATCATGACCCCTAGATGTACGTGGAATTCCCATCATGAATTATATGGATATCCCTTCCCACTTCTACTCTAGGACCTCTAATGGATGAAATAATCCTATTGGTACCTGATTCTCCTCCTTAACTTGCTGACAAGTGAGGCACCGGGATACAAACTCTGCTACGACTTTCTTCATTCCCATCCACCAGCGCTATCATCGAAGGTCCTGGTACATCTTTTCCACTCCTAGATGTACCTCTATATGGGAAGTGTGTAACTCCATAAACACTTCCAAAGTGACACTGGTACCATGGTATGTCCTTTGAAAAGGAATACATGCTCCCCACCTTCATAAAATCCATCAGGTGCCTGTCCTGCGGATATCTGAGCACGTCGTGCCTCGTAATCAGTGTCCCCATTCTAGGCCTCCCTGAATTGATGAAGAAGTGGGGAAGTAACAGTAAGAGACTGAAGAAAAACTGCTCCATCCTGATCCACAAAGGATATCTGTAAAGCGGCCAGCTACTCCGTCGCCTCACCTAGCAGTTGTATACCAGTTCTCTTTCAGAGTGCCTCTGCTACAACGCTCCCCTTCTCAAGAGTATAGACTATCTCGAAGTCATAGTCCTGGAGGAACTAAAGCCTACGCCGATGTCTGAGGTTCAGGTCCTTCTGAGAGAAGATATACCTGAGACTCTTGTGACTCGAGTAGACTGTAAAATGCTCTCCCATCAAGTAATGTCACAACAACTTTAAGGAGAAGGCCACTACTACTAACTCTATGTCATGGGTAGCGTATTTCTACACATGATATCTTAGCTGTTGAGAACCATATGAGATCACTGCTCGATCCTACATCAGGACACATTCAAGCCCGGTCCCTGATGCGTCATAGTAGAATATGTACCCTATTCCCTCCTCCGGTAGCCTCAAGATGGGGGTCACTAGTCAGCCACTACCTCAGCTTCTGAAAACTCTGCTGGCATCTCTCTGACCACATGAAGGGTTTATCCTTCTTCGTCAATGATAATAAAGGTGCTGAAAATCTATAGAAATCTGGAACAAATCTCCGGTAGTATCCGGCCAAACCCAGAAAACTCTGTACCTCTGTCACACTCCTAGGTGGCTCCCAAGAAAGTACCACCTCAATATTCTCTAGATCTACCACAACTCCAGCCTCCGAGATGACATGTCCTAGAAATTGAACCTCTCAAATCCAGAACTGGCACTTTGAGAGCTTACCATAAAGCTGGTTCTATCGGAGTGTGTCCAGAACTATCTACAAATGAAAGGCATTCCCTTCCTCAGTAGTTGAGTATATGAGAATTTCATCGATGAAGACTACTATGAAGCAATCAAGGTATTGATGACTGATCCAATTAATGAGTCCCATGAACACTGCTTGGGTGTTGGTCACGATAAAAGGCATATACAGGAAATCATAATGGCCATACTGACATCTGAAAGCAGTCTTTTGCACATCCTCTTCTTGAACTCTGAGCTGGTGATATCCTGATCTGAGTTCTATCTTTGAGAAAAACCGTGCTCCCTTAAACTGATCAAAGACTTCATCAATCCTCGGGAGTGGGTACTTGTTCTTCATGATTACCTGGTTCAGGCACAAATTGGCAACAAAAAGTCTCAATCTCCAATTCTACTTCTTGGCAAACAAGATCGGGGCTACCCAAGGAGAAACAATGAGCCGAATAAACCCTTTATCCTGTAAGTCTTCCAGTTGTACCAGCAGCTCAAAAATCTATATGGGATCCATACGATATGATGATGTAGATATCGGTATCATCCCGGGGTACAGGTCAATATAAATTTCCACCTCTCTGCGAGGAGGTAGACCCAGAACATCATTATGGAAGAAATCCATGTACTGGTTCCCCACTATAGGATAACTCAGACTCTCCACATCAACCGCTCCGAGGGTACGACCAACCAACTGATGTGTAATCGGTTGCACCCTCCTCTGGGAAAGTCCATCCTATGCTGTAAAGGCTCCCTTTTTGCCAGTGAAGGTAATCCCCATCCCATCCATGCAGACACACCGCAATTTTCACCTAATACAGTATATATGAGTATGGACTATAGATAACTAGTCCATACCCAAGATGATGTCGTAAGGCCTCAAACCCGCAACTAGGAGATCCCAGCCGAAGATCTTGCCTCCTAGAGTAAGGTCACACTACTAGATCTAGTGTGTAATCATCCAATCCGCTCCTATAAGAGTATCTAGCCTTAAAGATCGAGCCAATGGATCTGTCGGAATCTCCGAGCTCCGAACGAGGGTAGAAGAAATAAAAGAATGACTAGAACCTATGTCTATAAGTACTGTAGCTATGGTGGAGTATACACAGATCGTACCTCGTATCATCTCGGGAGTGCCATGGTCGTAGGTCTCATCTTCCTAGAGTTGAGCTCACCCCTATCCACCTACTCCTTGTGGTCAGGGTGGACCACCTGGTGGTGGTGGCAGTAACATCTCGAATGGTCTCCCACCGCCTGCTGCACAGCCAACTCCCCTACCACGTCCGCATTCTCCCTATGAACCTCCTCCGTTGAACCTCTATCTCTACATGGTCGGTCCTTCAACCGTCTTTTGATCATATGTACGGTGGGATGGACAGTAACGAGCCATGTGAACCTACCAATAACATGTGTAAAACTACCTTTTCCTCACCTGATTGGATCTATCTTCGGTGCCCCGCACAACCGATCCTGAGTCATGCGGTCTTCCACCTCTAGATCCGGTCCTCTTGGACCTCTGTGACATCTGTCTACTGAAAGTTGTAGAATAATATTCTACATGACATTTGGTAGTGGGTCTCGCTACTGGTGACTGCCCAGCAAGGAAACTCTCCACTAAGAGGGCATGCTCTAACACCCGCTTCTGTGTCATGATGCTGAGAGAAATCATCAAATCCCTGATCTCTCTCCTACGCCCCTTCTAAAAGGTCCGGGACCTGATGAATGGGTCCCACGCCATACAAATAGAATAGCACGAGAGGTCATTGAACCTCACTGAGTATTGATCCCCAGTAATGTTGCCCTGCTACAGATGAAGAAGCACTTGTATGTGCACTATGCGAAGATTCACTAGGAAAAACTCCACCCGAAACAGGCTATCAAAGCCAGCCCCGAGAAGTGTCACGTCGTCGTGAACCTGGAGCATCATTTTCCAAAATCTGCCAACTGTTGCCTACAGAATACTGGTGTAAAGGATCACCATGAGATCATATGGTGTCCCTACCAATCATAAAACTCTCACCATGGCCTCTAGCCAATCCTCAGCCGCCTGTAGGTCTGTCTCTCCCTTGAACCTGGGTGGCCTCCGGCACTGGAACTCATGCAAAACGCTCAAGTGGTGTACACCCTCTCCTGATGGGGCAAGTGGCATTGGTGGCCCAATTGGTAATTGTACCGCTAGTTCCACTGCTGGTGCCTCTACTGAAAGAGGGCCTTGTACCGAGGCCTCATCCCTCGATGGGATATCAACGCATACTATACCCGGAACCCTAGCTGGCTATTTGCATGGAGGAATCCTGAAATGAAACAGGTGTTCCATGGTCAATAATTTCTACCTGGTGAGCTGACTTAAAGATATCACATTGAAAACTCTTGAAAACACACACAATCAGTGTTTTTGTTCACGAAGTCGGAAATCAGATGTCAGGGTCCTAGTTTATGGATACGTTGGTCGTCGTACCAACACTGGATTCCCTAAACTGATAACTAATCTCACTACACTGAATACTATTTCTGTTAGAAGATCTGATTCCAATGCTATATGTTATAACTGACTGCTTTGATTGCAATTTTTCATGACCCGTCCCCCGAGGCCCGTGCCTTGACTACCAGAATCCTGCCTTCCATAGGCCAGGGACTAGTGACTAGCACCGAAGGCATATTCCCTAAAACTGGGAATACATTTCCTTTATAACATGTAATCACATGAAACCAATCACACAGCAGGATACAAACATGAGTAAACTAAATAGTAGACAGAGTGAGGGCAGTAAGTAAAAGGGTCCACAATACAAGCCCAACTAGAAAGTACAAGGAAACTAGAAAGTACAGGTAAGCTGAATAGCCCCGGTGAACACCCACCAAGGATCCTACCTGAAGGGTAGGTACATCTCTCGAATGGTCGTCTATGTGGTACGCCTCATCTAAGGTCCACCTCCGAGCTAACTCTAGTCCTGGTACCCTCTTCCTCAGTTAGGACTATTCATCATCTGAATCAAGCACAATAAGGTGCGGGCATAACCCATGCAGAGGTGAGTATGATGATACTCATTAGGTACCCTGATCTCCTCATGGTCTCACAAAATCCAAAAAGGATAAACAACCTAGCATGAAAACAAACGACAACCATACTTAGGCATATTCCCATACATATACCTAGGTTATAAAGTATACTCATATCAATCATGAGGAAACACAGAGTCCGACTCAAAATCCAAAATCTCAACTGTTCCACAAAGGAAGAAATAACACGAAGTTAAGTACCACACAGGTACGCCACATAGAAGAATACCACCAAGGTATTACCACGAAGGAAGGTACCACACATGTATGCCACATAGAAGAATACCACAAATGTATCACTGTGAAGGTAAAGACCATAAGGTACAGAATCATCTCACACTAGGAATAACTTAGGTGTATTAGTAGAGATGATTATATGTTACTACTGAATCATAATGTAAAGACTCGAAAATTCTAGGTAATTTTTTTAATTATATGGGAATTTTACGAGTCTGTGAAAATTGACGACGTATGATTCTGAGGCCCGGTGTGCCCAGAGTGAATTTATGAACTTTTGTTTCAGTTATGTTCAGTAAACATACGACTTGTTCTTTGTAAAATTTGAACCGGTTTTTGGAATTGAAATCTGAGGACACCGTTGCACTCGCAACACTGGTATTCTCTTAATGAGACCTTTACCTCGATAGCGGCATTGGATTGAGTTCCTCCCGGAATATGACTTCAAGATAGTCTATACTCATGGGAAGGGGAACATTGTAGTAGATGCACTCAATAGGAGATCTGGTATATAGCTGCTAGGTGAGGCGACGGAGAAGCTGGCCGCTTTTTAGATATCCTTTGAGGATCGAGATGGAGTAGTTTTTCTTTAGCCTCTTATAGTCACTTCCCCACTTCTTCAGCGAGTTAGGGAGGCCCAGTGTGTGGACACTGACTACAAGGCTCGCCGTGCTTAGATATCTATAGGGCAGACACCTGATGGATTTTCTGAAGGTGGGGAGCACGTCATCCTTTTTAGAGAACGTACCATTGTACTAGTGTCTATTCATGAGGAAGTTTTGATGGAGTTACACACATCCCCTCTAGTGGTACATCCATGAGTCGTGAAGATGTACCAGGACCTCCGAATATAGCACTGGTGGGCGAGAAAGAAGAAAGCAGAAGTAGATTTTGTCTCTTGGTGCCTCACTTTTCAGCAAGTGAAGGCGGAGCATCAGGTACCAGAAGGCTTAGTTTAGCCTTTAGAGGTCCCAAAGTGGAAGTGGGATGGGATATCCATGGACTTCGTGATGGGAATTTCATGTACATCCAGGGGTCATGATTCTGTCCAGGTGATCGTCGACCGACTCACCAAGTCGACCCACTTCCTACAGATCAGAGAGTAGGGTTCAAAAGAGAGCGTGGTATGTCTCTATGTGAAGGAGATTGTGCCACTACATAGAGTACCCTCGACGATTGACTCTGACCGTGATGCATGTTTCACTTCTCAACTATGGAAGGGGTTGCAGAATGATTTTGGGACACAACTTCATTTGAGCACCGCCTTCTATCCTCAGAAAGATGGCCAGACTGAGCGGACTATTCAGACCATTGAGGACATGCTACGTGCTTGTGTCCTTGACTTCGGTCGCAGCTGGGAGGATTACCTCCCTTTTGTGGAGTTTTCATAGAACAACATATATCACTCCACCATTGGGAAGGAACCATTCGAGGCATTGTACAACCAACCTTGTAGATCGCCTTTGTGATGGAATGACCCAGGGGAGTCAACACTCATGGGACCAGAGATTTTACGGTCTACCGTAGAGAAGGTGCAGACCATCCAGGAGCATATGAAGACTACACAGATCAGGAAGAAGTCTGATGCAGACAGGAGACATAGACCTCTGGAGTTCGAGTTTGGTGACCATGCCTTTCGACGGGTCTCACCTTGACGATGTTTGTAGATATTTGACCGGGGTGACAAGTTATCTCTGAGGTTCCTCAGGCGCTTTCAGTTCCTTAGAAGAGTTGGCGAGGTGGCTTACCGCCTAGCACTTCCCCCTCATTTGCACCGGGTGCATGACATCTTCCACGTATCCTAGCTAAGGAGATACATGGATGACCCTTCTCTCATAATTTGCCACAACTATCTAGACATCGATGATGTGTTGATGTTTATGGAGGTTACAGTAGAGATTGAGGATCGACAGAAGCGGGTCCTTTGTGGGCGGTCGATACCTCTGGTGCATGTTCGCTGGCAGCACGGGAACCTCCTAGGGAGCACATGGGAGTGGGAGGCTCAGATATGTGCTTAGTACCCACACTTGTTTTCATATTTTTTGTGATGTGACTTTCATGGATGAAAATGCATAAGGTGGGGAGAATTTAAAGACCCCAAAATTCCGTGTAATTTTTTTAATTAGATGGGAAATTTACGAGTCTGCGAAAATTGATGGCACATGATTCCGAGGCCCGGTGTGCCTGGAATGAATTTCTGAACTTTGTTTCGGGTATGTTTAGTAAATGTGTGAGTAGGTTTTTGAATTTTTTGAACCAGTGCTCAAAATTGAAATCTAAGGACACTGTTGAACTCGCAGTGCCAGTATTCTCTTATGGAGACCTTTACCTTGACCGTAGTAGGTCGATGGTGAAAGATAGCCTATTACTTTTCGTGGAAATAAAAAAATAACATATATTAAACTCCTATTTTATTTTTGTTAAACCTCCCATGTGAATGTCATGGAGGTGGGGACCACTGAGCCTAAAACCCCCAATTTTAAATTAAAGGAGGGGACCACCCCCACCCTCTTTAATGGGAGGAAACATTTTAAATCCCCATTTAATTGTTGGATCCAATAAAAAATAAATGAAATGTGTCAGTATTTTAATTTTTCCAACTTAATTAATCTATTTAATTTAAACTATATTGGCACCTCATTCTATGGGAGGACTTTTGGTTGCAAAGGGAGAAGGGGAGAACTTGTGGATGAACATTCCCTCCCAATGAAGATCTTCTTCAACAAAGAACGTGCCATCTTCTCCAAATAAGAACATGCCACCTCCAACATGTGAAGTCTTCAACTGAGATGAATTGACGTCTGTACTTCCCACCTCATCGATGTCAACAAACCTTCGAGGAGTGGTTTGATGTTTCGAGTACACCCCTTACCGTTCTTTACGTCCTTCAGAATTCTAGATTTATTAAGACACTTGCAACCAGCCTAACGTGGAGGCTGCGATCCAAACGAACATGACCCGAACCCTCCACAAATTCCTTTAGGTTTTTTATGTGTTCCTCAAAATGGAAGAAGTCGGTGACCGGTGCCAGCGAATGGCACCAGTGGGACTCGGGTACGGTAGTCGGCACACCGCCGGCCGCGAAGAAGATGACGGAACGACAATGCCTCCCGATGGAATAGAATCGTGGCCTTGTGCCGCAGCGGCAAGAGAAGGGAATCCAGCTCACTGCTGGCCTCCGGAAAAAGCACGATGCATGACCACACCACACAGAGAGGACGATTGTCCATCCGGCCTACCGCGGCGGACCACCACACTGTGGCCGCCTTGTCGCACCACGGCACCCCGTTGCACCACGGCCGCCCCACCTCACCGTGGGCCTCCAGGTTGGGCCTTCCAGCATGGGCCAGACAGCCTAGCACAATCCTGGTCGACCCAAACCGGGTCTTCCCAGACCATGTCGGTCCGACCGGGTCGGACTGTACCCAGACCAACTTCGACCCAATACTGCTCTTTTGGCCATAACATTGGCACCGAGTGTTCGTTTGACGAACCGTCTACGGTGCCAGAATCCTTGGAGTGATAAGGACCTTTTTGTATACCCGACATGAGTTTTAGATAAAGTAAGGATATGGTCATGTTGGATCGAGCACGAATCTAACTGGTCCCTCAGGACTAAAAGGATAATAACTTACAGACCGGGCATCCATTTGATGCACCATCTGTTGCATTGAGACCCCTATGATGTGGTGGTTCTTTGGGATACATTTTCATGAAATTTAATGGGATTTTTAGTATCAACTGGTGGCTTGAGGATCAGCCTCTCTCGGAGACAAGCGGGCTTATTTCAGGAACCCTGAAGCTGGAATTAACATGAGAAAAGTGATCTTTCATGGGTATTTATTTGAGGATCCCACATGGATCTGCTCTAGGAATCCATGTGGGCCTACTATAGGATCTTGTGTCGGTATGCGGTACTAGGATCTTGTTTGGGTCTGATGATGTACTAGGATCCTGTGTGGGTCTAATGTACTAGGATCTTGTGTGGGTCTGATGATGTACTAGGATCCTGTGAGGGTCTGATGCTGAACTAGGATCCTGTGTGGATCTGACGATGTACTAAAATCCTATATGGGTATGATGATGATTTAGTATCCTACCTGGGTCTACCTCTTAATAGATTAAGATGATTCAGTAGTTACATCTAATCAAATCTACTACTGTTCCTAAGTTATACCTGGTGTGAGGTGAGTTTGTACTTTGTGGTCTTTACCTTCATGGTGATGCATTTTTGGTATTATTCTATGTGGAATACCTGTGTAGTAATTTTCTTCATGTTAATACCTTGGTGGTATTCTTCTGTGTGGTGTACCTGTGTGGTACTTCTCTTCATGGTATTCTTTCCTTTGTGGAACAGTTGAGCTTTGGGCTTTTGAGTTAGACTCTGTGTTTCCTCATGATTGATACGAGTATACTTGATAACTTAGGTATATGTATGGGCATATACCTAAGTAGGGTTTTCAATTGTTTTCATGTTTTGTGGTTTATCCTTTGTGGATTTTGTGATACATTGAGGGTCTTGGGGTCCTTACTGAGTATCTTTATACACACTTCAATATGGTCTATGTGCGCACCTTGTTGTTCTTGATGCAGACGACGAACAATGATCACTAAGGACGGGGGTACTGGGACTAGAGGTAGCTCATAGGTGGACCTTAGACGAGGTGTACTATAGATACGACTGTTCCAGAGCTGTACCTACCCTTCAAGAGGGGTCCTTGGCAGGTGTTCACTGGAGCTGTTCAGCTTACTTGTAATTTCCAGTTTCCTTATACTTTCTAGTTGGGCTTGTATTCTGGCCCCTTTTATTTATTGTAGTCACTCTGTTTACTATTAAGTTTAATGATGTTCGTATCCTACTGTGTGCTTGGTTGTGTGTGTTTACGAGTTATAAAAGCGATGCCTTCCTAGTTTTACAGAATATGCCTTTGGTGCTAGTCACCAGCCCCTGGCCTATGGAAGGCGGGCTTGGGGTAGTCACTGCACGGGCCCTATAGGATGGGTCGTGACATTCCTCATTTGACCTTAGAATCAAATTATATTTGACCTATTGGTTATCCCTCAATAAGCCTACTAATCCGCATGCCTCTTTAATCAGTTCATCGTTTCACTCATAATACAACTATTATGCAATATCATTTTCCATATTTTAAGGATGTTAGAAGATTAATCAAATTTCATTCATTCCTGCTAGAAGAAAAGCCTGATACTTGATGGTCACACTCTCCAGAGAATGTCAATGGCGTCTATTTATCTTCCCTAAATTTCTCTGTCATTTATAAAGTATTTTTTTTGCATACACCAAACCATCCCACACATTTCTCCGAAGATATAAAATTCCCAAAATTAAATTCCTAGAGCATACTCCTAATGTTTTATTGACCCCAAAACATGGATCAAGGGTTTTAAACACAAATTGGGCCACCACTTTGGGGTTTTCCATTAAATTCCATCTTATAAATTGATTGAATGTTGACAATTAAATGGATTTAATTACAATTGGGAATTTATATTTTTCCCACATTAAGTTATAAAGTAGTCCATGATTAAAGAGGGCGGGTTTAGAATTTTAGTTTTATATAACACACTTTCTATAATTATGCTTCACCTATGTCGTCAAACACCCTCTTAAAGTGTATTGATGCATCACTTATGAATAAACTCATTGATAACTTATAATGAAAAGACACCAATGTAATTTTTGACATATATTATGGAATTGATATCCTCATGTACTATTTGAAGTGTTAAATGGAATATGCTAATAAATTTCCGCTATATATTGAGTGAACAATTGTTTCCCAAGTATAAAATCCTTGGATGAGATCATTGGTTAGATAAATTTTTTTACAACTTGTTCGATACTCAGGTTACTCATGTGTAATGCCTTTGATGGGATCAAAGGGTGAATGAGACAAATACCCATGAGTGATACATGGTCCCCTATGTGGCATGTTATAGATGGGTTCAGAATGTTATGCCTTCATACCATGCCATCAGTGATATTTGGATTCTTATAGACTACAATGGATAAGATCATAAGTTCAATTAGATTTTGGAATGACTTGGGTGATATTGGGATTCAAATATAGAATTCTTTAGACACTCTCATTGGTCGATTGAATTATATCAACCTTAATTTATCATTGGATAATCCATTATTACTAAGGATTTAATATCATGAAACATGAATAATATTATATGATTATCACTACACATGGATGCAAGGGATTATAGCCATATTTCCTCACTAGTTAATGTATATTTTTTAATATATACCTATTTATATGTATTCATATATATACGTGACATAAAATCTTTAGAGATAATCTATATTAAGATAAAGTAGGTGTGGTAGACCAGGTGTCCTTGAGGAACCTAAGCCTGACTTAGTTACATTTACTTTTATTGCACTTAATTACTGATTATTCATTATACTTGCACACTATTTTATTTTATACCCCCAAACTGAATTTCATTATACTTCATTTGTTATGTCCTAATAAGTTTATCTCACACCCTATTTGGGAAACCAATTGGTTCTTGAACAAATTATATCTTTACATCAGGTTCGTACCTTGGACCATTATTTTTATGTATTTCTTTTATGGACTAGGACTAGACATGGAGATAGGTTTTGAGAATGTACTCATAGTACATAAATGAGTTAGGTATTTTATTTATTTATTCCTTGTCATAATGGACCAATATATTGTATGTCTTCCTGGAGTATACTATCTATACATTATAATATGATCATGCATCATTATTCATTCATTTATTATTGTTCTTCGGTTGAAATATTTTACTAGTCATTATTATATAGATTCCACTACTATTTTATTATCATATAATGTTGTGAGACTCTATTCATGAGAGTATAGTCTCCATATCATCCCATCATTAGATACTCACGGTTAGTCGGTGACCTCTAGTGTACGGGGAGGTAGACATTATGCCATGTGGATAATTAGCATAGGGAACCATTTTATAGTCTCCCACATTGAGATGTTACATATTTTCCATTAATTCTATATTATATTTCTTGAGATACCTGGTAATTTTTTTTCTTCTATAACATTCTTGAAATCTTATCGAAGAAATAACTAAAAAATAGATTTTAATATGATTGAGGCATTTTATTGTATATCACTTTATCCTTGTCCTCACATTGACATTAGGTCCTTGTATTACTCATATAATCCATGAATTATATTTTTAGTAAATGGTCTATTTTATTATCTAATTATATCCATTCCCACATTACTGTCAGTATGTTTCATGATATTCAAAAGAATAGGTGCGGGGTAGTCATTATATTTGGAGGATATGGATATAATTAATTGTGGATATTTTTTGGTCGATTTCATGTGATTTTAAAAGAAACCATGTTATCAATTATTGGGATTTATTATTAAAATATCTTACTAAAAATTATTAAAAATAATTAAAATGGTTTGTGTCTTGGGAGGTTCATAAATCACCAATTCCAAACTTATGATCTTTTGATCATATGGGGTCAGGTGGAGTATGTGAGGGTTGACCTGACAATAAATTTAAAAAATTAATAAATGATAGAAAATAAAAAGATGAATAAAAAAGTGAGATAGGTTGATTGATCAATTATGTATACTCATATCATGTGTCTACTTTGATATTTAGGGTTGGGGAGATGGAATTTTTATCATTGTCGGATTATTAGATTGAGATTATATTTTCATATAATGCATTTATATTTTGAGTAAAATAATCGTTTTGGGTCACATTTTATTCATTACCAACCTACCATAAGACTCAATGAAATTTGAACCTTAACAAAAAGTATTCATGATTAAATTTTATTATTGCCTTAATATAGTAGAGATTTTACACACCCTTAATGCATATGTGAAGTGACATGTACCTAAGGTATGAGTGTAACTACACTAAATTTATTACCTTGAGTGATGAGTTAAAAAATAAATTTGAGGTAAATTACAAGTGTAATCCATATTAATGATGAATTAAGAAAATAAAATTAAAGGGAGGAAGAGGATTGTTATTTCAAAAGGGGAAAATTAAAATACAATACTAGCTTTACTTATTTTAAGAGTAAGGAGTTAGAGGAATTTTTCTTTGTGGAACTTGAATGTTTATTTTCCAATGACAATTATTTAGTATTATTACTTATAAATTATAAATTTTACTAGAATGAAGTTCATTTGTAAGGTTGTTTAGATTACTTTCTTGAGGATAACAACGTTATATGTGTGGGAGAATTGAGAAAACCAATTTATTCATATATATTTTAATATAAAACACATTATTTTTTCAATTTAGTTGATTAATCATTCTGGTAGTTAACTATTTTTTTAAATCATGGTAGGATACAAGTTTTAATTAAAAATTATCTAAAAGAAAAATCAAATCTAGATCTGTATAAAAAATAAGTATTCCCTAAATGTGGGATGATGATAGGATGACTCCAAGGATTAAATATAAATAAACAGGTTGAAAAGAATGTTAAAATGTTGTAAAACACTCATTCACATCACAAATGCACAATTAAAAATGTAAAATTAAATTTGATTAACTGAGTATGGTACAAGAAGTGAAAAAACTCACCCGAGATATATCATTATATATCTATTAATATATATATATTTTGGGTTTTTGTATATGTTTTCATTATATATTAATTGATTTCATATGAGTTTCATTCCTGATATAAATAATTTTTGTGTGTTTTGATTGAAAAGACATCATTATGGTGAAATCATGAATCATCTGAAGAAAAAAAATTGAATTGAGAGATGATATTGACACTTTTCACCATGATGTGAAGCAGTGCAGCATGAAACTAGAGAATAGAGGTATAAAATATTGAATATGATCAACAAAATCTATGAAAGTAAAATTTATTTCAAAAAGAGATTATTCATGTTGTAAAATATTGTAGACATGGATTCACAGATCATATAGGATGTTGGAGTGGAGAAGAACTCCAAAAAACTGAAGTAGCATGGATTCATGGTGGAAAAACAAGGTTTACACCTTAAAATCACAATCTAAAAGAAAAATAAATATGATTATCTATAGACATATTCATTTCATAAATTATATTTTCACAATGTGAATATGAAAATCATGATTTAAATTTTTCCTGGTGACACTTACAGAAGTAATCCGTCATGGATATTATCAATGAAATTTTTATGGTTTTGATAAAAAAAACCCTACAAACAACTTATGGTCATATAAAATGTAAATTTCAGCCAAGGCAAAGGTATTGATTTGAGGCATATTGAGTCGACCACAAGGAGTCACCTATAAGGGTTCTAACAAGGATTTCATCATATAAAGGTATTTTTTATTCTTCTTTCCCTTTTAATGTTTTTTTACCTTGAAATGATTCATTTTTTATATCCTTTCACTTCACATTATTTTCTTATTCCAATACTCTCACCAATACGGGTTTTTGTCTACTCATCATTAGTGATCACCCCATGATGATTAAATAAATGCTTTATGGGATAATGGAATTGGTCTAAGTGGGTGTGTACTAATTTTTTATATTTATATATTCACTTTATTGATGATTTTATTTATTTGGAATTGTGTTGTGATTTTTTGTCACATTTGTTATTAAACCACCGAATTATTGTGTTTGATAGCAGATGAAACCCAGACTGAAAATGGTAATTATTTCATGATTGTTGAATTGGAAGGTCCTTATTTGTGTTAAATAATATCATAATAAATCTTATGTTTTTAATTCATATGTGCCTAAATAACTTGGTTTATATTTTAGGTTGATATGGATTGGCGTTTTCTCATATCTATAAAAATGATTGACTGTGCAGATGATGGTTACTATTATTTAGAGAGTGAAGATGGACTTCATATTTTGTAAAATGGCCCATGAAATCTATTTATATCCATTTATCACATTTTTTATATATTTTTTACTTTATTTTACATTATGTAGTTTAATAAATTAATTCAATTTAAATCAGGGGGACCCAACCTTTTTTTAATTTTTTTTAACTATGTTCCATGTTCTCTATGGGATCAACCCAATACTACCACTATGTTATGAATTTATAGTTATTGTGATTCATAAAAAGACAAAGTTATAATTTTTCCACTTACATGGAATTAATTATGTCATTTGGGTTCATCAAAACCCATACATATCATATTTAGACACATATGTCATGTCACAAATCCTTCTGGCTAGACCTAGATATGACTTATTTTAATGTAACTTGTCAATGGTGTAATGTTTCTGGACCCTAAACACCTGAAAATCCCTAATATTGATCAATAATGAATCTATTAATGAATTTATGGTATCCTAACTATAACATATTCCTATAAATAGATGTCCAAGGGGATTCAGAATAGGTACACCAAATGAGGGGAAGCTTTGGATGATGACCTACTATTGGTTTATTTTCATTCATTCTTTATTTTCATTTTATCATTCTCAATATGGATTCCTTCCCCCACATCATCTCATTTAATATTCATATGGAGGGGTAAAATATTTGAGTTATCCAGAAATGGGGAGGAGAGACCAGTTTTTCTATTCTTATGTTCTTTTACTTAACTAAATAAAACCTTTTTGTATTCTGCAATATGGTATCAAATTTATTTTTTCAGTTTTTATTTTCTAATTTTATTGCATTAGGTTTGGATTATTTTAATAATAATTTAAATTTTAAATTATAAAAAATCTATCTCCACCTATTTATTGTCTCTATATGATGAAATGTTCTAGTTTTATGTTGTGACTAGTCGATGATTTCCAGCACATGTGTGAAGTGTTGTTGTAAATTTTGATTATTTTGGAAAAGCAAAATATGATTGGTGAAGACCCAAATAAAATAAGTGGACCTGCTGTAACACTCATACACATAGTAAGTACGGTACACCATCCTATGATTTCATTTAAGGATATTCTCATGAAACTCTATCTGGCTAAAGGAGAGAGATGAATATATCTTTTACAAACAAACATAAAAAGATTAAAAAATTTGGAAACTATGATATCGTTAAAATAAGTATATCCATGTAAAAAACAATAAATATTTTACATAACTATTTTAACATGAATCAATTTAAACATCCTTAAAAGGTACATTTTCTAAAATATCAATTCAAAATCAACATTCTAAAATAACAAAAAATTGATTTTTTTGCATGCACTCCTCTTAAAAAGACTACCAAAGGTTAACAACATTATTACACCTAGGAAAATAATTGTTTTTCAAACCCCATGATAACAAATTTTTCGACACTATTAGTTGATTAAGGGTGATGACAGTTTTTATCATCTGAAATCCAATGAATTCCATGGGTGAAGTTCCTAGGGGCTGGGAATGGGAGATAAGCGATGTTTTCATTGTTTCTCAGGAATTAGTGGGGTTTTCACATGTTGTTTTACATGTCCTATGATCGATAGGTAATTGGATTTAGTGACCTAGCACTTGTTTTTATTGTGTGAGAACAAGGACACTTCATTTATGGAGAGTGGGACATCGGTTGAGAGCATTTTACCCTCATTTGAGAAGGTTTCTGAATGTGAGACTAGTCATTGGACTATTATTTTGGAATTTTTATGCGTTTGGATAAAAGGACCTGAAAACTAGTGTATTACTTAGATAATTGCATGTAATAGATTAAATAAGCTATCGAGGGGAGTTTGGGTGAGGGATTTATTATAAAATAGCATTTAATGATCCATTAGTATCTGATTGAGGGTATATCAACATTTGTCTTTTGGTACGATGTTGCAAATGAAATATTGATGGTTATAGTAGGGAATGACACTTGATGTTGAGTATGGGCTTGAATGACCATACTTTGGTGATACATCAACAGAAAAAAAAAGATAATTTTAATTAATATTCTTACAAATAAGGTTCAAAGTGTGTTCATTGATATATTTTTATGTGGTTGGTGTTGAAATTCATCAGGATAAGATGGGTGTAATTCAAAGGATGACTATGTATTTTCAAGGAAGTGCTGATGTTACCAAGTTGATCTTTTTTGAATGGAACTATACTATTTTAGATCATATTCAAGTACCAAGAAAAATTCCCTAGTGTGTGGTATTGTGTGGTGATATAAGAACTGGGTTGGGAGCATCGTTAGGACCCAATGGGCGTATTTCACTAGGAAATTATGAATATGGAGGCATAATGGCTTGTAGTAGGTAATTAAAAACAAGAACCTATAGATGGTAGATCTATATTCCAACAATGAACCATATAATGAAATCATTATAGTTTGGGTTAGGTAGTTTTGAATAATTTTTTTCTTGATGTTTCAGTACTGGTTATGATAATTGGATCTAGTTTTTGTTGTTTAAGAAAATATGTTCAAATTGGTTCTTTGGAAGATCATTGGATGTTCATATAATGAAAAAGATCATTTGAGAATGATCTCATGTCCATGGTAGGTCATGATTTTTTTCAAATACTTCTTACGGATGAGAAGTGTTAGGGTGGGGCGATTATAAGATCTTGTTACCATATGAGAGTTTGAAATTCAATAATTTTTTAATTTTTCAAGAAAGTGGATTATTCCATTGGATAATTGTGATTTGGAACTTTGTTTTGAGACATGAAACTCTTCAAGAGAGGCCTTCCATAGATGAATGAAGGATTATAATTATTCTATAATGCTTAAAGGATCCCTGACAGGAGCCGAGTGGCAACTGTATCAAATTCTACAGCATTGGCACAGACTAGCCAGTTGGATTTATCGGGGGTATTATAATCCTCTGGATTATTGAGTTGGTATATCACCCTATTCCTCCCATTTTTCTATTAGGTGACCAATGGTCCTTCCCACTTTTCTCTCCCTTGGCCACACACATAAGGAGTATTCTTCTTGGGAGTTTTTATTTGACATTCATGGTAAAAATATCTCATTCTCCTCACATATATTCTCCTTTACATTCCATTAATTATTTAATGGTTTTTATCTAGGTTGGAATGATGATTTCATTAAAACATGGTGAAATCACCCGATTTTGTTGGTATTTTTACATATCCTAGTGAGACATCATCCGGATACCATGTTCTGTAGATTCCTCTACTCGAATCATCAATTATACATCACACCATAGAAAATTTCTTTGGTTTCTCATTAAATTTTAATTTTTTGTTTTTATTTAATGATTACATTAGGTTAGGGTTTTTAATAGACTTGGGTTTAGGGGTGTTTCAAGGGCGTCTGTTTCCGACGCTTTAGATGGGGGGGCGCGCGCATCCGTCCGTGGAGGACGCGCGGCCTGTCGCCCCGCATTCCCGCTTTCCAAAGGTGGGCGGCATTCGTTCCTTGTTCAGGGACGTATGCTCCTTGATCGAAACGGGATGATGGGATGTCGGTTCTTCCCCCTGCGGATTCCTCCTCAGAACTCGTCACCTAGTCCGGGTCTCCCTTATAGATTTAATATGTAGTTCGTGAAACTCTTCCCAGTGCCATATTTCCATGGATGCCGGTTAATTACACTGCTTCTGTCGGGACATTCCAAAGGGTCCAGTCAGGGCAGCAACCTTCAGTCAGGGGAGTAGTCACGTTGAGGCGTCAGTAGCGTGTCCGGATGCTGGGGTACCTGGCATGTCTGTCTGTTATCCTTGACCACAAGGCTTCTCGAAGGTGTGGAAGCCCGAGGCATCCCACATCGAGCGCGGGAATTATATGTCATAGACACATATCTGAGGTTTTCCTCAGCTTCCCGTGTTCAAAACAGGGTATGCCGCAAGTTTAACGTCCAGCAGAGACAGATCAACCCAACCAGAGCATTAGCTAGGGTAAATCGGATTGAGGGATCCTCCTTGAAGGGATATTGATATCAGGGCCAGCCCACGAGCGGCTGCGATGAAGAGCGTACCGACACGGTCTCACCAGGATAAGACATTCTGGGCAAGAATCGGAACGGGTGGTAGGTTTATGAATGGAGTGGAAGGAAAGGGAAATGGGACCATCGCATAGGGGTGACAGTGAAGTCGGGCTTGAGCCTTGAGATGGCTTCCTACGTATCCCCGGGGCAGGGAATCAAAGTCCGTGTAGTTCGGGTAAGGTGTTTTGTCGGAAAACCAACGTGAAGGTGAACCTTGGTCCGATGGGAGGTGGGCTTGAACCTCGAGAAGGCTTCCTACGTACCATACCTTGGCTTGGATCAAAGACCTCGTAGCTCACAAGGGGTGAATGTAGTTTAACGTCCTGCAGGATGATGATAAACCCAGACGCGAATGAACGACGGGCGGTGGGCTTGAACCCCGTGGAGGTTTCCTACGTACCATGCCTTGACACGGATCAAAGACCTCGTAGTTCAGAAGGTGTTGTCGGCGAACCGACGTGAAAGTAGACCGTGGTCCACTAATGGTGGGCTTGAACCTCGTGGAGGCTTCCTACGTACCATGCCTTGACATGGATCAAAGTCCTCGTAGTTCGGGTGGGTGTGTCGGCGAACCGACGTGAAAGTAGACCTTGGTCCACTATTGGTGGGCTTGAACCTCGTGGAGCCTTCCTACGTACCATGCCTTGACATGGATCAAAGTCCCCGTAGTTCGGGAGGGTGTGTCGGCGAACCGACGTGAAAGTATACCTTGGTCCACTATTGGTGGGCTTGAACCTCGTGGAGGCTTCCTACGTACCATGCCTTGACATGGATCAAAGTCCTCGTAGTTCGGGTGGGTGTGTCGGCGAACCGACGTGAAAGTAGACCTTGGTCCACTAATGGTGGGCTTGAACCTCGTGGAGGCTTCCTACGTACCATGCCTTGACATGGATCAAAGTCCTCGTAGTTCGGGATGGGGATTTGTCGGCGAACCGACGTGAAAGTAGACCTTGGTCCACTATTGGTGGGCTTGAACCTCGTGGAGGCTTCCTACGTACCGTGCCTTGACATGGATCAAAGACCTCGTAGTTCAGAAGGTGGTGTGTAGTTTAACATCTTGCTGGACGAGGGCATACAGTTTAACGTCATTCTGGATGTGGTATTGTCATGGCCAATGCCAACTCTAAGCCCACGTGAGTCATGCTCAGTGTGAAAAACAAGAGGCAGCAAGAACCTGACGATCACGCCGCGAAGGCTGCATTCGTGAGAAACGAAGAGGGGCTTATGCGTTTGGCGGCCCATGGTGTTTGGACTTACTCCAGGATGGAGGCCCAGAGGGGGGTTCCTCGTTCCCTATCACGTCCTCCACTGACCTTGGTAGTGGGGAAGTACAGAGATTCACGGGTGCAATCATCCGTACCAAAGGTTAGGGGCTTACGCTCTGAGGCAGCCCTTCCTCTGCAAACATACACCACTCCGACAAGGAGGATCTCATTCCATGTGCGGAAGAGTTCCATTCCCATGGAGACGAGTGGTGTAAAGAATGTTCGAGCTGGGGGGGACCCTTCGTGAGGGAGACGAGGTTGGGTCACAGTTTAACGTCATGTGTTGAGGACGTGGTGCTTGGCAGTTTGACGTCCTGCAGCTCGGACGAGGTGGGTTCACTACACACCCCTAGGGCTTACATAACCGGTACCCTCTGGTCCTTGGGGAAGGGAAGGTGTCGGTAAGGCCATGGTCACGGGGGGTAGTTGGGCGAACCATCGAGGGGTCCACGTTAGCGTGGCTATGCGAAGAAGCAATAGTCTTTAGCGTGCCTATGTGAAGAAGCATTAGGCGAAGCAACGCTACGGGTGGCATTGTCCATGGGACTTTGAAATCACATCGTGCAAACCTGGAGGGTCGCACGGGAAGAGGAATCGCTATGCAGAGGAGTGTTCTTTGCGAAGTGGAGTGCCTTGGCCTTAGCATGGGGCATAGGTGTGAATGGGAGGTGCTTCGCGAAGTGGAACAGTGTTCGCGGAGCACTGCCTCGCGAAGAAGGGGTGCCTCACGAAGCAGGGTCCTACAAAGCAATGTGCTTCGCGAAGTGGAGCGATCCTGCCTTAGCATAGGGATCACTCGTATGGGTTGGGTGTTTCGCGAAGCACAAGTGCTCTGCGGCTGCCCGGGTTACCTTGGGAATCCCCTTCCTTCGCGAACGCCCTTGAGCTTCGCGAAGGGCATCCCTCTCGGAAGAGGGGCTCAAAACGAGGCAAAGCAGAGTCGTCTCGCGAAGTAGAAATACCTCGCGGAGATCATGATTCCCGGGGCAAAGTGTGCTTCGCGATTCGGGAGAGGAGAAGCCGAAAGGTCGGATCTTCCGTCCTCGGGACTCAGGGGGAGCCCGGTATTTATAAGGAAGGGGCGCCACGATGCAGGGCTCGCGCGCCGCCTTCGGTGCTTCGCGGCGCCTCGCGAACGTCAAACGGATTCGCGGAGGATTACTGCCTCCGGTGCTTCGCGGCGGCTCGCGAACGTCAAACGGATTCGCGGAGGATTACCGCCTCCGGTGCTTCGCGGCGGCTCGCGAACGTCAAACGGGTTCGCGGAGGATTACCGCCTCCGGTGCTTCGCGGTGGCTCGCGAACGTCAAATGGGTTCGCGGAGGATTACCGCCTCCGGAGCTTCACGGCGCCGTCATGGAGGGGGCGCTTCGCGGCGCGGCCACGCGACGGAGCTTCGCGATGGAGCTTCGCGAGGCAGCGCGCCAGCCTTCTTCGTTCCTTTGTTTCGGGCCACATTTTTGGGGCCAACAAATGCCCCCCCTCAGACTTGGAGCCGCGGAGGGCGAAGGGTTGAAGTCTGAGGGAAAATCGCCAAAATTGTCGGAGGTTTGCGATGCAGCCTCGCGAAGGGGGCCCGCAATGTTCTCCGGGGCCGCGGATCCGGACGCGCCGCGATGCTGCACGCAGATGAGGCGCGCCACGATGCTCCGGGGTCGCCGCCTATAAATAGGGGGTCCGACCTCTTTTGTCTTCATGTGCCTTCCTCGTCATTTTGTGCTCTTGACTTCGTGAGGCTCCGCATACTCCGCGATCGCCCTTCGCGAGTCGAGCTTCGCGGCGAACCGCGGGTCTCCGACTCCGCGTCCGCGCCAAGCGAACCTTCGCTTGTCTGCCTTGGCCTGACTTCGCGGCTTGAACTCATGACCGATCTTCGCGATCCGGCTTCGCGATCGAGCTTCGCGATCCATCAGAAAGAAACCTTTTCTGAGGGCCAGATTTAAAATGGCCCATCAAGAAGCTGTCTTGGGGGTCCTCGCAGATGCTGCTCGTCGAGATGAGATGGCCAACCGTCCGGGCTTGGGGGAAATGGTTCGGAGCCACTCGGACCACACTTCTTTGACAGAACTGCTGTCGGAAGGTCAGAAGGATTACCCGCAGTGCAAGAAACTGCCGTTATATGGCTTCGGGCTGAGGGATGATGTCTTCATCCCCGAGGCAAGAAGGGATGAACCAGCTTGCTGGTTCAGGAGCACACCGTGCCAGCACCAATGGTTTAGGGCGGCTGATGGTCATGCGCGGGAGGATTTCACACCCGTCACCACTAATTGCCTCTACAATCATGTGAACGATATCGACGGGAGGCCACTGCAACCGGAAACGTCCCCTCCTCTCTACCGCACCATGCTGAAGGCGGCTTTGCAGGATTCGAAGAAGGGGTGGTCCGATGAGTGGGACCTGCGCCAGGGCGGAAACTTTACCGACGACTGGGCTTGGGCCTACTGGGTAGGTGCCTCATGCGAGGAATTCGAGGCCGAGCTGAGGAGAGTGGGATTGTATGAGGCGGCGTGGGCCTCCCAATTCCACATTTACCAACCAAAGCAGCTGATGCCGAAACTGTTGAGTAGATGGTCGTCCAGAACCAACACTTTTCACCTGCATCACGGGGAGGTGGGCATCAGCCTGTGGGATGTCCACCAGGTTTCTGGGGTCCCGATCTTGGGGGCCATGTATGACGAGTTCCTCCCCGTTTCCAGTGTGTGGGGAGACGCTGAGCAAATGTCGCGATTGGCATCGGCGCTGATGGCACTTGTCCCTGGAGAGGACAAGGAGGCAGTGAGGGACGTCCACTTCAAGAGATGGTTCAAATGCTTCCTGAACTTCCCAGAGAATCAAGAGTTCCCGCCGAGGCCTCGAACTTGTTCGAGGGCGACCCATCGGGGCAAGGGGCACTCGTATTGGCGAGTCTTGGAGGACAGCCAATGGAAGACTTGGGGTTTCAGTGTCAGCACTGAACAACAGCCGATAGTCAGGCTGGCGGCATTCATCGTGGCTCTCATCTGTGGTTGGATCTTACCGGTGAGAGATACAAGCATGGGGGTACGACCCAACTCGTTCATCATGGCATCGATGTTGGCCATGGGGCAGCGGATCAACCTGGGGATCCCGATGCTCGCCAAACTGTACAGAATGTTGCGGCATATCAGCGAGGGCAAGAAGCCACCAAGAATATGCGGGCCCTTCCACCTCCTGTATGGGTGGATCACAGCACACATCAGGGGGATTTACGAGTATCCAAACCCCATTTCGCCACCGGGATCAAACTTTCTCCCCTCCATCATGAACGCGGTCGGGAGCTTCCCGTTCAAACTGCCTGTCCCAATGGTGCTAAATCGAGTGTGGAGGGCGGATGAGTTCAATTTCCATCCCTTCCCGTTGCCGACGGGAATACTTGCTGACGATGGGCGAGGAACAGAAGAACACCGGGCTTACCTTCTGGCCTTCTGGGGTGGAGTTCTGGTGGCTCGGATAGATCGCGAGCCAATCTGTGAACCGTACACCCCGCATCGTTTTGCGAGGCAGTTCCGGTGCCTCCAGCGGCTGTCCCCGCAGGTCTACTGGGAGGTGCGCCACGAAGAGCACCCGTGTGTGATGAGGCAGTTGTGGCTCATGTTCACACGGGAAGATGGGCAGATGCGGATTGCATTGCCCCCATCCACCGCCGCCATCAGATTAGTGAAGGAGTATGCCATCAGTTTGGAGGCTGCTTATCCGGGGGAGATGCTGAAGCATCCAACGATCCGAGTTGGTGACGGTGGGCCTCCTCTATCTCGAGGTCGGGGTCGGAGGGCAGCTAGGGCCGCTCGCGGTAGCAGGGCTGCCATGGCGGCGAGACCCGCACCGGCCGAGGGTATGGCAGCAGCGGCGGATCCGGTGGTTCCAGGAGAGCAGGGTCATCCGGAGGGGCGGCCACCGAGGGGGTTCCGTAGGATATCCATTCAGGCTCCAGGGAAGCGGCTACGTCACATAGACATGGCAGAAGATGCCGTCTTTCCGGAAGCTTGGGACATTTGGGATGTCAACCGGCAATTCCTCAGCCCACCTGAGATGTGGGCCCACCTGAATCGCCTCAGGATGGAATTGCCGGGCATAGGCCCAGTTCCCGCTGGATTCATGGTGTCTCCGGCGGAGGCGGAGCAATACCTGAACGAGCTGGAAGATTACGTCCACTCCAGCGGTGTTCCTCGCCCAATGACGGATCGGGTGAGGGTACTGTTGAATCAGACGGTGCCCCCACATTTATCGGCTGCTGATCTGAGGGAGCGCTTCCCCTTGCCGGAGGAATCAGAGGACTCTTCTCGGGGGGATGGGGCTGGAGGAGGGAGCCCATTGGAGGAGGGCGAGGTCGGAGACCGAAGCTCAGAATCCGACGACTTCGCGGAGGCCCTCGAGGTAGCACTCCGAACTTCTCTCCTTACGAGGCAGTTCGGGTCACCATGGACTTCTCACCAATGTTTAGGCCATGCAGGAGGAACCTGTTCGCAGGCCTTGTTCTCGCTCTTTGGCGGGTGACGATGCGGGACCGTCGGAACCCGCGCCCGTGGCCGCGTCCAGTTCGGCGTCCGGTGGGGTCAGAGCATCAGTGGAGGCTCTCCCGGAGTTTACAGACCTTCCGACCATACACGGAGGGACTCACCCTGGGGTTTCGTTGGTACCGGTTCAGGAGAAGCGCCAGGAGGTCGATCTCCGTAAGTCTCTTCCACCGATTCCCTTGTCACCATATGTAGACCATGCCTGCCAACCAACGTTCATGTCTCTCTCTGTCGTACAGTTCTCCGACTGGCGTGGGCTGCTGCAGCGAGACTGGTCAGGATGTCTGGTGGCATCCCTCCTAGGGGCATGCCAGTGATGGTGGTGATAATCCCTCCACCTCCTCAAGCTACGGCGCATACCATCACTGGCGGGACCACCAGCAGGGTCATATCTGAAGTCATCGAGGTGGACTCTGAGGAAGAGGATCAACTGGTCGATCCCAGTCCTGTCGCGCTTGCGTCGGCGCCAGGTGTCGTACCAGATTCAACACCAGATGCAGATCCTGCTGAGGAATTCCTGCAGGCGTACCCTACGTACGAGCCTGCCAACCGCGCGGATTGGGACGAAACGGCCTCCGATGAGGAGGAAAACAGCATAGTCCGTCGCCGGTCGTGGAAGCTGATCGCACGCTTTATCAGGGACACTCCACAAGCGCAATGGCTGGCCGAAATGGATAGGCTCCGCTCGCGGTTGCGCGAACTGTGTGCCGGGGGAGTGGATGCCCAACGCCCTCACGCGCTCATCCGAGATCTCATGGCTGAGAAGATCCGGGAGCATGATCGTGGGTTGAGCGTGGGATGGCAGCGGAGGATGGCGACCAGCATTAGGAAGCTCCAGGAGGCTGAAGGCGAGGTCCAACAGATGCAGATCCAGGCCAACGAGCTTTCAGCCGCTCTCGATGCGCAGTCTGAGCTTGTCTCACGATTGAAGGCCCAGCTGGCAGAGGCTGAGGAGCATATGGGGCATACCTCTGGAAGGATGGTTGCCGCCCAGGCCGAGGTAGAAAGGGCCAGGGCCAGGGTTGACGAATTACGCCCCGCTGCTGCTGAAGAAGAGCGGGAGTTGACTCAGCGACAACAAGCTTTGGACGCTGCAAGTTAGCGGGTAGCGGAGCTGCAGCGCTCTTTTGACGGGGTCAACCCGTCCATGGGGGAAGTCAACCCCCGAGTATTGTAACGAATCAAAACCCCTTTTATTGATGCTTTCGTGCTTCCAAATTTTACCTTTGTTTTGAATTTCGTAGCACGCACAATTTCCACTGTTGAATTGCCATGTCACATCCCTACAATGTTTGCGAGACGTTCGACGACATTTCCCCGAGCCAGTCCAGATTCCTGAAAAATGGGGAAGGCTTGATCAGAGGAGGAACTTCCAGGATAGCCGAATTACCGTCTCTTCAACATGCTCTTATGCACGAACGAGGCAATGCCAGGGACGCTGGACTCGGTCCAAACAGATGAAAATGGGAAAGGTGAATCACGATACCCAAATTCGGAACACTGTGGGGATGGCACGACAGTAAAGGACAACCGTTAGCCGTGATGGAGAAACGGTATCCTTACTGCGTTATCCTGAAATGGGTACAACAAGTGAGCATCGACCGCTGACCATATTTGCAACGCGGGATTTTATCAATTTGTTGTCGATCAATTCTTCGGGACATTGGCCCGTAACGGTAGGAGAGCCCTTGGGCGTAGTATCCAGGCCGTTATTGGGGGTCCCTCCAAACATGACCAGTCTTCCGGAACGTTGACCCAGGACGGTAGGTGAGCCGATGCGGCATGAGACCAGACCGTTAGGGGGTTCCTTCAGACATGAAAGAGGACGAGGGTCCGAATAAGGGGCACGCAAAGCGTGGAATATGGAGTGATGGTTTGTTCAAACAGAATCCAACACTTAGGTAGTTACACCACCGTGGTGGGAGTACGCCAGATGGGCGCATCGGTCTGATCATGGATCATTCTTTCTTCTAGATAGGGCCTCTCTGGCAAGGGGATCTGTCACTTCCCAATGGGATCTTGGGGCATCCTGAGCTTGTTCAGGGTAGAATCGCAATTACATAGTTCTCCCCAAGGGGTCAGGCCAGAGGGCTGGAAATGTGGAGGAACAAGATTTTGCGATTCCAGAGGCTGAAACCTAGGTGAAATGCCTGGGTGTCTCTACGTATCCCACGTGATGATGGGAATCAAGCCGTACGTAGTTCTGGAAGCGCAGTTTAACGTCGTGCAGGACGAGGAACAGCCCGACTGTATTGGCACACATCCTACCAAAACTACTAAGCCCGCGTGAGTCGTGCTCGGTGCGGGAAACAAGCAGTAGTGGCAGGAATTTCCTGGCACAAAGGGGGGCAGGTTAGGGAAAAGGGACGCTTGGTGAATACTGGCCCAATGACACTAATACGATCATTTAGCGCACCTAGATGCACGGAGAGAAAGATCCAAGTATGATGGAATTCCACTTGAACATGAGGAAGTGGAAATGTGTGAATCATGGTGCTCAAGATTCAGATCACGATGATGGAGGCGTGACGATGGAGGATAACTGTTGACCGTGGCGGAAACCCAGCATCCATATCGTGTTAGCCTAGAATGGGGACAGACAAATGAGGGTCGACCGTTGACCATGTTCGAAACACGGGACCATGTCACAAATGTTGTCAGATATCCTTAGGGACGTTGGCCCGAAACGACTGAAGGGCCCTTAGGTCCAGCATTCATGGAGAGCCCTTAAGCTTAGTATCCACGTCGTCCGAGGGTCCTTTTGGATGTGGAAGAGGATGAGGATCCAAATAGCGAGCTCACGAAGCTTGGTCATGAGATGAGGAGAATGTCCCTATGAAAATCCCACGATTCGGGCTCTTTGTCAAAACACATCTGAATACGGCCATGTAACGTATTAGAGAGAGGGAGCAGATTCAATTCCCTTGGGGAGATCTTAGTTTAGGGTCATAGAATTCGGACCATGGATGGGAAAAGGGATCAGGGGACGCATGACATCAAAACCTGACCTGAATGAGGACATAGTCCTACTTACCATGCGTTCTCTGGGGAAATGCTCGAGTCGAGGAACCGAACACCAGGGTTAGGCTGGGCCCGCGGGGAAGTACCCGGGCGCTCCTACGTATCTCATAAGGATGAGAATCAATCCATACGTAGTTATGGAAGGTGGCACGGTAAGGTACCAGTGCCAGGGTAAAAGGGAAGTGTGGGCATAGCCCTTACACTAAAAGAAGCGGAATTTGATAACTCTTGTTTGTTCTTTAAGGTGAATGGTTTTTTTTTGTGAAGCGACAGACCTAGAATAGCAGGTCATGATGTCGCCACAAGAATCAAGCAGTGATGGGCATTGACAAATGGCATGGCACGTGACCAATACCCAACGTGATGTCCTCTACAACGAGGCCACCACAATGTGGTGCCGTTTTTCGTCATGCGGCCAGGACGATAATGTCACAGTTTAGGGTCGTATGATAGGACCAAGCATGCATTTTATCGTCATGCAGCGCAGACGTAGCAGAGACGATGCTAGGCGGGAAATGTGTGCAGTGTTATAAGACGCAATTGACAGGGACATGATCCCTACATCAAATTGTACGCCATCCGGAGAGGGAAACCTTAGGCCGAGGGGCCTATACGGAGGTGAAACGGGGAGAAATACTGGCTTCCTGAATGGGTCATACCTGGAGACAGGGCGTCTGAGAGGTCCTACATATCCCATGAGGATGGGAATCAAGTTGAACGTAGTCCCGAATGGATCTTAGTTTATGGTATTAGAGCTCGGACCACGGGAGCCCCAAAGGACGCCAGGTTGCAGCTTCGTCCCCCTAGCATGCAAAGGTGCACTGAGGGATAGTGCCAAAAATGTCGGGATTCCACCTGGTCATGATAGGGTGGAAAATGATGTGAATCATGCGACCTACATTCAAGGACTGAAGGGGCTGGCGTGACGACGGAGGATTACTGCTGACCATGTTCGCAACACAGCATCCCGTCGCGTTAGCCTGAAATGAGGACCAACAAACGAGCATCGACTTCTGACCATATTCGCAACGCGGGATTTTATCGATTTGTTGTCCAAAACCCTGGGGGACGTTGGCCCGTATCGGTAGGAGAGCCCTTGGGGATTGTATCCAGGCCGTTCTTGGGGGTCCCTCCAGGTGTGGAAGGTGATGGAAATCCGAATGGAGGGGAACACGAAGCTTGACAAGTGGAAGGAACTTGATCAAGTTGAATCTGACATTCTTGGCCCTAGACTAGAGTGCTATTAATACATGGGTGAACCACTGCAAGGAGTCAAGGGACTCAACTTTGAGGGTGATCGAGGGATGGGGCTGGACCCGAATCTTGGACATCCAGGTGGTCCTATGTATCCCATGAGACTGGGAATCAAGCCACACGTAGTTCTGAAGGGTGCCTTTTAATGTCATGCAGGATAGGGAACAAGAGGACTGATCCTCATAATGGGGGCATGCGTGGTGCAGCTATCGCAAACCCAACGTGAATGAGGACATAGTCCCTTATCACACCACGTAGTCCCGTAGTCGAGGTCCTGAAGACAGGACTAGAAAGGCGGATTAGCTGGACTCAATCTGGACCCGAAGACAGGGGGTCTGGGCACTCCTACGCATTCCGTTAGGATGGGAGTCACGCGTAGTTCCAAATGAGAACCTTAGTTTAGGGTCTTAGAGCTCGGACCATGGACAGTGGCAACTTCCCAAGAAACCACAGATGCCGACCCAACCCCTAAGCCCACGTGAGATGAACTCGGTGTGGGAAACAAGGGGGTGATCCTCATCGCAATACTTGGGGGGAGCCAAACGGGATAGAGAGCCCCGAAGGACATCTTCGATGTAGCTAGTTCCTCCAATGCGCAGACGCGCACGGGGGAAAAGTACCAAGAGTCCCAAGACTCTACTTGGACATGATGAAGTGACGAAGGGTGTGGATCGCGTATCCAGCATTTGGGCTTAATGAGTGGGCGTGGCGATAGAGGAAAACTGTTAACCAAGATGGAAACATAGCGTCCGTATCGCGTTAGCCTGAGGTGGGGACAACAAATGAGCATCGACCGCTGACCATATTCGCAACGCGGGATTTTATCGATTTGTTGTCCAAAACCATGGGGGGCGTTGGCCCGTATCGGTAGGAGAGCCCTTGGGCATTGTATCCAGGCCGTTCTTGGGGGTCCCTCCGGGTGTGAAAAATGATGGAAGCCCTGACGCGGGGATACGCAAAGCCTGTAAAGCGAGTGCGGACGTGTCCGAGTAAAGCTTGGCATTCCAGGTAATAAGACAGAGTACTCTTAAGCACATTGGTGAACCGCCGAGAAAGGGATCGACGAAACAGCTCAGTAGGGGGGGAAGCATGGCGTGGTCATTACGGGACCGCCGTAGATGAGGACATAATTCCACACCATGACATATGATCCCCACATGGAGGAAGGATAGGCCAAGGGGCCAAGACGGGATGGGGATTCCCAAGAGATGGGGCTGGACCCGAATCTTGGACATCCGGGTGGTCCTACGTATCCCATGAGAATGGGAATCAAGCCACACGTAGTTCTTGAAATGCAGTTTAACGTCATACTGGACGAGGAGGGGAGTAATATACCCCTAAACAAGGGAGGTGTATGGCATGGTAAAGAAGTCACCGTGAGTAAGGACGTAGTCTTACGTCACACCATACGATCCTATAAGATGGGTCCTGGGCCGCGGCCCGAAAAGGCCAAGGGGCCTGGTGTTGAGCCTTGGTCAGGAAGTCCTGGTTGGCTTGTAGTTTAACGTCTTACATGAGGACGGGGGGCCAGGGGCCCAAGGAGGCCAAAGGTCCTGAGGCTGGGCCTCGTAAGGGGAGTCGTACGGTACGGTACATGATCCCGACGTGAATGAGGATGTAGTCCCACACCACACCGTACGCTCCTATGGGGAAACTGAGCCGTGGTCCCGATTGCTAGCACCTCCCTGGGGGAAGTTTTCCATCTCGTGATGGGGCAGAATGAATCGCTGTTCTCGATGTCTGGGACCTCTCGGGGTGGACCCGCAGATCCAGGACACTGTTGACCATGTTCGAAACATAGCATTCCCATGGTAACCCGTATGGGGGCAACAAATGAGCGTCGACCGCTGACCAAATTCGCAACGCGGGACTTATATCGACTTGTTGCTTAGGAAAACCCTCGGGGGTGTTGGCCCGTATCGGTAGGAGAGCCCTTGGGCATAGTATCCAGGCCGTTCTTGGGGGTCCCTCCGGGTGTGAAAAATGATGGAATCCCAGTCAAGGAGTGGGTGAAGCATAACTGTATCCATCCACGAAAGGGGTAAACACCTCCAGGGGGAAATGTGCAGCCAGGTCGAGGCTTGCTCGAGGTGAGTTGGGGCAAAAATATGCACCATGCTGTGTCTTGACCCGAGGGGAATATTTTGGCTTTTGGGCTGGGCCAACGGACGAAATGCCCGGGCGTTCCTACGTATCTCATAAGGATGAGAATCAAGCCATACATAGTTCTTGAAGGCCATGCAGTTTAGCATCATGCGGTGAGGACGTGGAAGGATAGAAGAACAGGAGTGGGCGCATGGTGTGACCTTCACAATCTTTGCGCGAGTGGGGTTGCGTGAGCGGGGCCAAGAAGGCCTTTTCCCTGCTACACAAAGATCCTCCAAGGAGACTATTCCTAGAGGGAATAGCGGAAGAGAAAATCTCGGGGCTGGGCTCAGGACGAGGCGTCCGAGCATTCCTACGTATCCCATGGAGATGGGAATCAAGCCACACGTAGTTCTTGAGGTGCAGTTTAACGTCATACGGGACGAGGGGTCAGGGACCCAAGGAGGCCAAGGGGCCTGAGGCTGGGCCTCGGTCAGGAAGGCCTGACCGGCTTCCAGTTTAACGTCTTGCAACGAGGACGAAGATGCGGTTTAAGGTCATGCGGGACCAGGTCGCAGTTTAGGGTCGTGCAGGACCCTCCCGCAGTTTAGGGTCGTGCAGGACCACTTTTCCCTAGGCAAAGTACCGCTTGAGGAATTTGGCATTGGTGGGAGGGGTTATGCGCTCTCCATCTGTGGTCACCAAGGAGTATTCTCCATTGGGGTAAACCTTGTGGATGATATATGGCCCTTCCCATTTGGGTTCTAACTTGGGCGGTTTCCTACCGGGAATCATTGGCGTTCGAAGGGCCAGTACCTGGTCACCCTGTAGAAAAGAGCGGAGACGAACCTTCTTGTCAAAGGCTCTCGCTATCTTGTCCTGATGCCTTTCCAGATTATGCAGGGCACGAAGCCGGTTCTCGTCCAATGCCTCTAATTCAGCTAGATGGATCTCGGCCACCTCATCTGGTGTCTGGTGATCATAAACCACAGTGCGTAGCGACGACAGTTGGATCTCAATGGGTAGGACAGCCTCAGCTCCATACACCAGGGAATATGGGGTCACCTGGGTAGAGTTTCGAGTCATCGTCCGGTAAGCCCAGAGGGCGTTGGGGAGCTTGTCCCGCCAACTTTTCTTGTTCTGACCAACCATCTTCTGCAGAATGTTAGAGAGGGTCTTGTTGAATGCCTCGATCTGTCCATTTGCCTGCGCGTGGTAGCAGGAGGTATGGTTTGACCGGATTTTGTACTTAGCGTACAATTTTTTCAATTCAGCTGCTCGGAAGTTGGTGTCGTTGTCGGTGAGGACGGCGTGAGGGACTCCAAACCGGTGGATAATGTTGGAGCTCACAATGTCAACGATGGAACGGGCCTTGACTTCTTTGAGCGAAACTGCTTCTGCCCACTTGGAGAAGAAATCTATAGCAGTCAGAATGAACCTACACTGGCGGGCTGTTGCCGGTGGATACGGTCCCACTACATCAATTCCCCATACCGCGAATGGCCAAGAGTACTTGGTGGGGTGGAGGGGTTCTGGAGGCCGATGCAAGAAGTTGGCATGTACTTGGAACGCGTGGCATCTTTTGGCGTATCCTATGCAATCATGGATCATGGAGGGGCAGAAGTACCCTAACCTCCGGATTTGATGAGACAGTTTCGGCCCAGCTTGATGGGCGCCACAGGAACCGGCGTGAACCTCTTGCATAACTTGAGGTATCTCTACTCCTTGGATGCAACGGAGGAGGACACCATTGAAACTCCGCTTATAGAGGATCTTCTCAAGACTGGGGCCGCTCTGCAGGGTGAATTGAAGTGCGCGGCGTCGGATTCGCTCGCGCTCGGCCCGGTCGTCCGGGAGCTGACCATTTTGGAGATACTCGACAAAAGGTGCTCTCCAGTCGGGGGTGGTTTCAACCACTACGTCTGACGAACCCGGGACTCCCGATATGGAGGGTCTGACGGTGAGATGACTTACCCGTAGGCTATCACGGTCCTCTTGGGTGACAGGAGCAATGACTCTCCGGTGGCCCACGTGTATGACCAAATCATCTTGCTCGGGTTCTGTGAGCGATGCGGCTAAGCCAGCCAGGGCGTCCGCTTGGCCGTTCTGCGACCGCGGGACATGGGTAACCTCTGGCCGAGAAGAGAATTGGGCCATTAGGAGGAGGGTGTACTCCAGCAACGGTGCGAGCTCTGGCTTCCTGACGACATAGTCGCCATTCACTTGTTTGATCACCAGCTCAGAATCTCCCTTCACATGTAGATGGGGAACATGGATCTCAAGGGCCAACTCGAGGCCGGTGATGAGGGCCCGGTACTCTGCCTCATTGTTCGTACAGCCTTCTGACAACAAGAACGAGTACGGCAGGACGGCTCGCGCCGGGGTAATGAAAACAATACCCAGACCCACTCTGTTGAGCTTGGGGTCGTTGAGCCTTCTACCGGTGGGGCTCCGGGAGGCGCCGTCGAAATGCATTTTCCAACACGGGACAACATGATCGACTGAGAGGATCGTCTCGTCAGGGAAGTCCAGGTCCGGGGATTGATCCGTGGGGGTTGGATGGGAAGCTAGAAAGTCTGCCAATGCTTGTCCCTTAACGGCCTTCTGAGGCACGAACCTGATATCGAACTGCTGGAGAATCACCGCCCACCGTGCTAGTCGGCCAGTCAACATGGGGCGGTTCAGGATGTACTTCAGCGGATCTACCCGAGAGATCAGTTGCACTTCGTGGTGTTGCAGGTAGTGTCGCAACTTCTGCACGGCGAAGACGAGCGCAAGACAGCTCTTTTCGATAAGGGAGTATCTGACCTCCGTATCGAGAAGCATGCGACTGAGATAGTAGAGACTGTTCTCAGTGCCCTCGTTATTCTTCTGGGTGAGTAGCGCGCCAAGGGATCTCTCCAGGGCGGTCACGTAAAGGACCAGCGGCTTTCCGGAGATGGGTGGCATCAAGACCGGAGGTTGGAGCAGATACTGCTTGATTTCCTCGAAGGCGGTCCAACACTCTTCATCCCATTCGTAGGCAGCGCCTTTCTTCATGAATCGGGAAAAGGGCTTACACTTGCCTGCCAGATTCGCAATAAATCGGCGTATATAGGCTAAGTGGCCTTGGAACCCTTGCAGTTCCCGGATGTTACCTGGGGGAGGCATCTGGCTAATCGCCCTGATCTTCTCCGGGTCAATCTCAATACCCCGGTATCTTACCACAAAGCCAAGAAACTTCCCGGAGGTGACCCCGAAGGCACACTTCAACGGGTTCATCTTCAGGCAGCGAGTCCGGAGGAAGCCGAACACTTTCTCAAGATCTTTGAGATGGTCCTGAAGCTGGTGGGATTTGACCACCAAGTCGTCGACGTAGCATTCCACCAGTGTGCCGAGGATTGGCTTGAATATGCGGTGCATCGCACGTTGATAGGTGGCACCTGCATTCTTCAGGCTGAAGGGCATGACCTGGTAACAAAAGATACCTTGGGTGCCCTGAAGGCAGTGAACTCCTCATCCTCAGGGGCCATTCAGATTTGGTTGTATCCAGAGTATCCATCCATGAAGGAGAGGGCTTAGAACCCTGCCGTGGCGTCAATCAATAGCTCTGTTACCGGAAGGGGAAAATCATCCTTCGGACATTGGCGGTTGAGATCGCGGAAGTCGATACAGACTCTGATCTGCCCGTTCTTCTTCCTGACCGGCACAATGTTGGCCAGCCATTTGGGGTATTGAACTTCCCTCACGAAGTTGGCTTTGATAAGCTTGTCAACTTCGGCCTCAACCATAGCACCATGAGAAGGGTGAATTTTCCTGGGAGGCTGCTTGAACCCGCGATGGTTCGCCGGGAGACCAAGGCGATGGACAGCTACCTGGGGATCCAGCCCTGGAATCTCATCGTAACTCCAGGCAAACACATCACGATGCCGTTTGAGGAAGTCTACGTACTGCTGCCGCTCCTCGAGGGACATGGCCGCACTGATCAATGTGGGTCTCGGATCTGCCTCGCTACCAAGGATCAACTGTACCAGTTCATCAACTGTGGTAGAGACGCCTTCCTCAAAGGCTAGGGGAGCATCCTCCAAGTCTTCCTCCCCAGCCGTGGGGGGACTTCTTGTGACGGAAGATACTTCTGGGCTAACAAGATCCACGGGGCAGCTGGTGCTGGCTCGGGCAGCAGTGGTGATCACATCAGGAGACTCACTTGTCGTTGAGACCATAGCAATGAATGCATTTGATCCTATCCCATCTGGCCTTCGACCTAAGGGGCCACGCTTGATAATATCAAAGTAGTGGTGACGTGTCGGCCTGAGTCGGTGGATTCCAGCCCGACGGAAGAGGCACGTATGGTGTACCGCCGTCGTCATGAGCTTGACGTCCCGGTACCGTACATGGGTAGGAGGTTCCGAGATCACTTGAGCCTGGTTGATGTAGGAGTACGAGGTGATTTTCCACCGTCGCTTGGACACGGGAACATGCCTTCCTTGCGTACCCGAAACAACAAAACATTGCCCCATGTCGGGGGTCGTGGCCTCCAACCGGTGGATCGGGAGGATGTAGGCGTCGTCCATGCTTGCCCAGGGATCAGTTATGATCGGGGTGGGCTCATCCTCGCTTTCCAGGATTTGCTTGTCCTTACTTTTGTAATAACCCACATCTAGATAGAGGGCCTCACAAGAAGCGAAAGGGGACGCGTCTCCTTGGAGCACGCCTACTCGGCCGTTGAGCGAGTACTTGAGGCACTGGTGATATGACGAGGGGACCACCGCATGCAGATGGAGCCATGGCCTACCCATCAATGCGTTATAGGCGGTGTCCTGCGAAACAACCATGAACACGGTGCTGGAAATTAGGCCACCGAACTGAGTCTTCAGACGGATCTTGCCGACTGGAGTTTGCTATGTCCTGTCGTACCCCTGGATCCTGAGGACAGAGGGAGTCAAATCACCTTCGGACAGACCCAGCTTTCGCAGCGTCCGGGTCGGAATTAGATTGATTCCAGAACCTGTGTCAACGAGGCAGCGACGGACTTCCATACCATTAAAGTGGCCAGTGATATACAGCGGGTGAATGTGCCCCCGTATGTGAGGGTCCTCATCTTCACCGGAGAATGAGATAACCGCCTGACATTCGGCGTCTTCAATCGCTTCGGCGTGAAAGGCCTCTGCAGCTGCAATCTCCGTCTCAAACTGGAGGGGGCTCTTCAGGGCTTCAGCGAGCGCCTCGCGCATTTCAGGTGACATGCACAAAGCCTCAAGGATGGAGAGCCTTGATGGGATGCCGGCCAGGTGCTTTAGGACATCATACTTGCGTGCCAAACGCGAACCTCTACTTACAGGGGGTTTTCGGCATTTGGAGGCATAGCGGGTCCTGCCGGTTGAACTGGCGGTCGGCTAGCACTGGGTACATCCTGCTGCCTGCTAGTAGAAGCCTGGAGAGTGGTTTCCGGGCTAGGATCGAGCAGCCAAGGCTGGCATGTAGCCGGGCAAGACTGACTATGATACGGACGAGGCGGCTCTCCCTGATCCAGTAGCACAAACGGCGGTGGCGGCAGGGCCGAGGGTGTTAGATGGGTTTGCGCGTGCTGAGATCTGCGCTGAGCCTGCTGCCTGGTATCGGTAGCGTGCACGGCTTGGCTACAAGTGTCTGCTGACGTGCCTCGACGACCGGCGCGATTGTGATTCCGCTGACGTTGACGTCGGCTGGAAACGTTGGGGCGGTCTGCCTGGGGTTCCCCCTCGTCGGGGGTCATATAGGGCTTTACCAGCTCCACGGTGTTAACCGAAGCGTACCCTTGTCTTTCACTCGAAGAGTCATCCAACACTGGACGGATTCTGGGAGGAATCCCCATTTCCGAAGGCATAAAGTCGCCGAGAGTGCGGGACGACGACGGCACTGGCAGTGCACGTTGCTTCTTCTTGCTTCGCCGCTGCTTGCCCTTTTGGGCAGAGGTCGACTGTGAAGACGATGCGGAGGCACTGGCGACTTCTTCTGAAGGTTCCGACTGCTTCAGGCGCACCCGGATGATTCCCTGGGCACGGGCGACAGTTCTTCGAGCCATCCAGTCGTCATATTTCTGGGATCCGCGGCTAGGGACCTGCTGCCACTCACCTTCGCTGTCGCTGCCGATTTCTGATCCTGCAAAGATACCCGCCACTTGGACTGGTGCTGGGCCCAACTTGACTATGTTATTGTTGACTTGGTCCTGAAGCCAGTCTTTAAACACATAGCATCGCTTGAGGGTGTGCCCCAGGATCTAGTGATAAGGGCAGTAGTTGGGGTGATCGGTGAGATGCGCCTCTGCAGGCCTTCTGCACTCAGGCAGACGCACAATCCCTTGCTCTAGAGCACTTCGGAAGTAGCCAGGAACCTGATCTTCGTTGAACGAATAGTTCTGGTACCTTCTTTCCGGATAGGGGGGCCTGGGGGCCAGGTCCTGTCGAGGGACCGGAGGGGCCTGCCGAGGAGGCGGCGCCTGGTTGTCTCGCCTAGGTGGCGGTGGCGCGTTGCGCGGGGGAACCTGTCGGTTCTGAGGCGGTCGCTGCTGGGCGGGATCCTGTGCTTGAGGTGGTGGACCTCTGCGGGGTTGCGGGGGTGGCACTGCCGGCAGCAATTCCAGCGGCCTCGGGGCTTCTATTTGAGCCACTGCGGCGGGTTCAGCCCTGGCGGTCCTCCTGGCTGGGATCATAGGGGGCAACAAACGTGCCTGGCTAGCCTGTTGCAGGGCTTCCTCGAGATGCGGAGACTTATCTGAAAAATCCCTGAACCCTCCAGGGTAGTTCTGGGTAATTAGGGAGGGTACCAGCTCTGTCTTGACGTTACCCACACACATCGTCAGTAATTTCTCCTGAGTTAGTGGCATATCGAGGGAATACGTAAGTCCCTTCCACCGGGCGATGAAATCTGCAACCGCTCATCAGGCCTCTGTTTGCATTTGAAGAGGTCTACAATACTGGTCTTCCGCGTGGTAGAGCTGAACTGGTACAAGAACTGCCGACGGAGATCCTCCCATCCGGTCACCGATCCGGTAGGGAGTTGGATGTACCAGATGAATGTCGGACCTTCCAATGTCTGTACAAAGCATCGGAGCTTGGCTACTTCTTGCTGAGCCGGGGTACCCAGCATGGGGCCACACCTGGAAGAGAAATGGGCCAAGTGTTGTGGCGGGTCCCCTGTCCCGTTAAAGGGTGATAAAGTGGGATTCCCAAAACCCGGAGGCATGGGCATATCATCGACCCATGCGGGATAAGGCTTGCCATCCGGTGGGACTGCCACCTTCCGCGTCTCCAACACTTCGAGACGGGCTGTAAGTGCCGCAATAAGGTCATCCCGATGGGCGTCCCTGTCTTGACGGGGATCCCTAACCACAAGTGCATTACCAGGTTCTTCAACACGGTAGACTGCCTCGGCCGCTCGTGGATCAACTGGCGGAACGGCGTGCGGGGCGACTGGGGGAACCCGGACTGGGCTCTTCGGATTGCCCCGTCGCTCGGGGGGGGGGGGGGGGGGGGGGTTTGGCGAAACGTATCGCGCCCTCTTGCCATACGTTCCGGCTTCCGCCCTGTCTACGGCAGTAACATGATCAGGGTTGCCTGGAGGCATCTCACCGGGGGGAAATTGTTCCTGCACCTGTTGCCCCGGCCTGGGATTACCATAGTCAGGTCGCCGCTCTGCGGTGCGCTCGGCCAAGAGTTCGTCAACCAGCCTCTTTTGCTCAGCAAGCTGCTGGCGTAACGCGGCCTTCTGAGGATCCTCGTCCATTTTTTGCACAGATGCGGACGGGTCGGAGTGCTTGACCGCCCCGATGTTCTCCTTGCCCTTGCTAGTGTTTCGACCAAGTACCAATGACTCTGTGGGTGCGGGCAGGCCTAGCAGGTTCCTTTGCTGACGGGTGACTCTCCCTGATGGGTCGAGCAGTGGTGGTGCGCCCTATGAGGGCAAGTCTCCATCAAGGAGCTCCAGTTCGTCTTCCCTGTCCACAATGTCGGCCATGTGGACCGCGACTCCTCTCGAGGGCATGTCCTCGATGTCGCATAGTGAATCGGGTTGCCGTCGAATAGGATCAAAAAGAAGGGCAGCATAGTGTCCCCAACCACGGACTTGCACATGGGGGTGGCTTCCCTGACGATCTTGCGGAGTGCTTTAAAACTCTGGACGCATTTTTGTTGGAGGGCACTCTGGTGACCTGACGACTCGGGGTGCTGGGCCACAAGGGGAGCGGCCGCATCGATCAGGCGGCACTGTTTGCCAATCTCCTCGAAGTGCTCTCGACTCCTGGGGTACACTACCCGTTCACAGCGGAGGCGGAAGTGTGTCGCCCACAAGGTTCGACAAAAGCATCCCACTTCTTCAGGGGTAAGCGACTCGGGTACGTGGAAATTCAACGCCGCTGTGGGCCAGAACTTCTCTGGGAAGTAGTCCGCTGCAAGAATACTCCAGAAGCTCCTGGTTTCTTCCTCGGGGTTTGGCCCACCCCAATCATCAACCGGGGGCGGCTGAGGGACCGGTAGTGGTACCGAGGTGGACCTCTGGGATAGCAAAATCGGCGGTGGAGAATACGGCGAGCGAGCAGACTGGCCACCGAATTCTGGGCCTTCCTCTGAAGGGCGAGGTGACCTGATCACAATGTCACGATAGGATGGGCTAGCATCTACTGCTTCGGGTACGGGAATCTCCCTAACTGGTGCCAGGTCATGTCGTTGCTCCACCACCGCCGTCCCCCAAAACAGCTCCCCGTGATCTCGAGTAGAGGTAGAGGGCGGTTCGGGTGACGATGGCGGTGACTGCGCGGTCGAAACCTGCGAAGTTTCTAGAATCTCTTCCTCCTGGATGTATCTGCCGAGGGAGATGGGGATCCGGTGGACCTTATGTTCTGGGAGAATGAGGCTAACACGTCTGGTTCCCGCCCCGGTCCTTGATACGGAGGAACTGGGAGAAGGTTCCATCGCTGAATCGTATTCTGCTTCAGAGTCGGAGAAACGAGCGGGTTTGATCTCCACCCTGGATTTCCCAGGATTCTTCTTATGGCGGCGACGACCCGCTATCCTGCCCCGGGGTGGCTCTTCGGGACAGGGTTGACCCCTATCAGGCAGCCTCGGGGCGGCGCTGGCGTCGTGGCAGAGAGGGTCCCCACTCGAGATAGCCGGGGTGCGAGGGGCACCAGGGCAAATGTCGAAGGGCACATGGGGAAGGCCTCCACGAACACCCATGTGGGCGGAGCCTCTGTTGGGATTAGCAGAAGCATGGGGAGGACCTCCATGATCAATGCGGGCGGAGCGAGGCTGTTCTTCACTCCTTGAGTTTCTGGGGCGAGGAGGACCTTCGCCAGTCGCAGAGAGGACGTAGGGGGGACCCCCACGTTGAAGAAGGACCGGATGGATGGTGCCTCCGGAAGGATGGACTCCGTGCCCTGTACAGCAGGCGCGGGAAACGTTCCCACGCTGCACGTTACTGCCGCGGGGCAGGTCTTCCTACAGGATAGGGGTAGCACGAGGCATGCCTTCATGATGAACCTCGGAGTGGGGAAGGACCATGCTCTGTGGAATAGCGGTACGGGGAGGACCTCCGTACGGGGTGACATTACCACGAGTTAGCTCGCGGCGATCACCTCTTGGGCCTGCAACCCGGAGAGTCAACCCGTCCTGCCCATGGGGCGGTTGGGGCCTCGATCCTGGTTGGGTGAAAGGGTGCCCCTGCTCAATGTACTCGGGGCCTTCGCGATGCACGTCGGCGGTGGATCGGGCCACTGTAGCTATTGACGTGGACGCGCCTAGGCGAGCGTCCTCAGCCCGGGCCCGACGCTGACGTCGGGTCAGGCGGGCCGGTGCAGGTGGTGTAGGGACATAGTCTGCCTGCTCTTCCTGTGGGGTCGGACGGCGGTGCTGACGCGGCCGGACAGGAGGTCTCGCCGGGGGCCCCCGGGTCGGGGCCCTGAGCGGACTGAGCCGGACAGCGCCTGCCTCTTCAGCGTAAGGCGATGAGTTGTCAAGGTGTTCCGGGGATAGACTCCCGAAACGGTTGAATGTCGGGGTGGGGAGCAGGGGCTCCCTATGCGGCCTGTTAGGGCGGCGTTGACGGCGAGGCCTGGAGGCCTCCAGGTCCAAGCGGGCCATATCCCTGGTCGGGATGACCCCTTCCTCCTCGTACCTGCGCACGAGGTTGTTGATCACCCTTCGTTGGATGACCTCTGATGGGGAAAGGGGACATGGGCGTCCTGTATTCCGTGGCGTGGTAGCCGTCGTGACGGTAGTGGCGCCATGTGGGGTGGTCGTCAGGGTGTTTCCCCTGCCCCTGCGTGGGCGAGGAGCGGATGGCGACCGCCTCTCCGAAATAGCAACCCGGTTCCTGGCAAACGAAGGGATCAACTCATCAGTACTGAGAGGAAAAGGATTGACAGCCAGTGCCCCAGTGTTCTTCCATTCTCCATGTCTGTGAGAAGGATCCACGCCAACACACTACAGAGCGGAGTTCCCCACGTTCTACTACCCCGACTTCCGGTGAACTTCACGGCAGGTCCGCTGTTTGCATGGCGGGACCAGGCACCGGATATCTGAATCTGGTGACACGTCAATCTACTGGCATCTCGAACGCTACTAATCTCCATGCTGAGGAGAAGAATTTCACGTCGGGTTCACCATTTCTGTTTCCGACGCTTTCGCCGGGGCGCGTGCGCATCCGTCCGTGGAGGACGCGCGGCCTGTCGCCCCGCATTCCCACTTTCCAAAGGCGGGCGGCATTCGTTCCTTGTTCAGGGACGTCTGCTCCTTGATCGAAACGGGATAATGGGATGTCAGTTCTTCCTCCTGCGGATTCCTCCTCAGAACTCGTCACCTAGTCCGGGTCTCCCTTATAGATTTAATACGTAGTTCGTGAAACTCTTCCCAGTGCCATGTTTCCATGGACGCCGGTTAATTACACTGCTTCTGTCGGGACATTCCAAAGGGTCCAGTCAGGGCAGCAACCTTCAGTCAGGGGAGTAGTCACGTTGAGGCGTCAGTAGCGTGTCCGGATGCTGGGGTACCTGGCATGTCTGTCTGTTATCCTTGACCACAAGGCTTCTCGAAGGCGTGGAAGCCCGAGGCATCCCAAATCGAGCACGGGGAATTATATGTCATAGACACATATCTGAGGTTTTCCTCAGCTTCCCGTGATCAACACAGGGTATGCCGCAAGTTTAACGTCCAGCGGAGACGGATCAACCCAACCAGAGCATTAGCTAGGGTAAATCGGATTGAGGGATCCTCCATGAAGGGATATCGATATCTGGGCCAGCCCACGGGCGGCTGCGAAGAAGAGCGTACCGACACGGTCTCACCAGGATAAGACATTCTGGGCGAGAATCGGAACGGGTGGTAGGTTGATGAATGGAGTGGAAGGAAAGGGAAATGGGACCATCGCAGAGGGGCGACAGTGAAGTCGGGCTTGAGCCTTGAGATGGATTCCTACGTATCCCCGTGGCAGGGAATCCAAGTCCACGTAGTTCGGGTAAGGTGTTTTGTCGGCGAACCGACGTGAAGGTGGACCTTGGTCCGATGGGAGGTGGGCTTGAACCTTGAGAAGGCTTCCTACGTACCATGCCTTGGCATGGATCAAAGACCTCTTAGTTCACAAGGGGTGAATTTAGTTTAACGTCCTGCAGGACGATGATAAACCCAGACGTGAATGAACGACGGGCGGTGGGCTTGAACCCCGTGGATGTTTACTACGTACCATGCCTTGACATGGATCAAAGACCTCGTAGTTCAGAAGGTGTTGCCGGCGAACCGACGTGAAAGTAGACCTTGGTCCACTAATGGTGGGCTTGAACCTCGTGGAGGCTTCCTACGTACCATGCCTTGACATGGATCAAAGTCCTCGTAGTTTGGGTGGGTGTGTCGGCGAACCGACGTGAAATTAGACCTTGGTCAACTATTGGTGGGCTTTAACCTCGTGGAGGCTTCCTACGTACCATGCCTTGACATGGATCAAAGTCCTCGTAGTTCGGGTGGGTGTGTCGGCGAACCGACGTGAAAGTAGACCTTGGTCCACTATTGATGAGCTTGAACCTCGTGGAGGCTTCCTACGTACCATGCCTTGACATGGATCAAAGTCCTCGTAGTTCGGGTGGGTGTGTCGGCGAACCGACGTGAAAGTAGACCTTGGTCCACTAATGGTGGGCTTGAACCTCGTGGAGGCTTCCTACGTACCATGCCTTGACATGGATCAAAGTCCTCGTAGTTCGGGATGGGGATTTGTCGCCGAACCGACGTGAAAGTAGACCTTGGTCCACTATTGGTGGGCTTGAACCTCATGGAGGCTTCCTACGTACCATGCCTTGACATGGATCAAAGACCTCGTAGTTCAGAAGGTGGTGTGTAGTTTAACGTCTTGCTGGATGGGGGCATATAGTTGAACGTCATGCTGGACGTGGTATTGTCATGGCCAATGCCAACTCTAAGCCCACGTGAGTCATGCTCGGTGTGAGAAACAAGAGGCAGCAAGAACCTGACGATCACGCCGCGAAGGCTACGTTCGTGAGAAATGAAGAGGGGCTTATGCGTTAGGCGGCCCATGGTGTCAGGACTTACTCCAGGATGGAGGCCCAGAGGGGGGTGCCTCGTTCCCTATCACGTCCTCCACTGACCTTGGTAGTGGGGAAGTACAGAGATGCACGGGTGCAATCATCCGTACCAAAGGTTAGGGGCTTACGCTCTGAGGCAGCCCTTCCTCTGCGAACATAGACCAGTCCGACAAGGAGGATCTCATTCCATGTGCGGAAGAGTTCCATTCCCGTGGAGGCGAGTAGTGTAAAGAATGTTCGAGCTGGGGGGACCCTTCGTGAGGGAGACGAGGTTTGGTCACAGTTTAACGTCATGTGTTGAGGACGTGGTGCTTGGCAGTTTAACGTCCTGCAGCTCGGACGAGGTGGGTTCACTCCACACCCCTAGGGCTTACATAACTGGTACCCTCTGGTCCTTGGGGAAGGGAAGGTGTCGGTAAGGCCATGGTCACGGGGGGTAGTGGGGCGAACCATCGAGGGGTCCACGTTAGCGTGGCTATGCGAAGAAGCAATAGCCGTTAGCGTGCCTATGCGAAGAAGCATTAGGCGAAGCAACGCTACGGGTCGCATTGTCCATGGGACTTTGAAATCACATCGTGCAAACCTGGAGGGTCGCACGGGAAGAGGAATTGCTAAGCAGAGGAGTGTGCTTTGCGAAGTGGAGTGCCTTGGCCTTAGCATGGGGCATAGGTGTGAATGGGAGGTGCTTCGCGAAGTGGAACAGTGTTCACGGAGCACTGCCTTGCGAAGAAGGGGTGCCTCGCGAAGCAGGGTCCTGCAAAGCAATGTGCTTCGCGAAGTGGAGCGATCCTGCCTTAGCATAGGGATCACTCGTATGGGTTGGGTGTTTCGCGAAGCACAAGTGCTCTGCGGCTGCCTGGGTTCCCTTGGGAATCCCCTTCCTTCGCGAACACCCTTGAGCTTCGTGAAGGGCATCCCTCTCGGAAGAGGGGATCAAAACGAGACAAAGTAGAGTCGTCTCGCGAAGTAGAAATACCTCGCGGAGCTCATGATTCCCGGGGCAAAGTGTGCTTCGCGATTCGGGAGAGGAGAAGCCGAAAGGTCGGATCTTCCGTCCTCGGGACTTAGGGGGAGCCCGGTTTTTATATGGAAGGGGCGCCGCGATGCAGGGCTCGCGCGCCGCCTTCGGTGCTTCGCGGTGCCTCACGAACGTCAAACGGATTCGCGGAGGATTACCGCCTCCGGTGCTTCGCGGCGGCTCGCGAACGTCAAACGGATTTGCGGAGGATTACCGCCTCCGGTGCTTCGCGGCGGCTCGCGAACGTCAAACGGGTTCGCGGAAGATTACCGCCTCCGGTGCTTCGCGGCCGCTCGCGAACGTCAAACGGGTTCGCGGAGGATTACCGCCTCCGGAGCTTCGCGGCGCCATCATGGAGGGGGCGCTTCGCGGCGCGGCCACGCGACGGAGCTTCGCGATGGAGCTTCACGAGGCAGCGCGCCGGCCTTCTTCGTTCCTTTGTTTCGGGCCACATTTTTTGGCACCAACTGCGTCTATCACACTTTTTATCAAAGTGTCGTTCATTGATGGATGACAGATGAGTTATCTATCTTTATTCCATGTTTAATTTAATTAATTGATTTATAATAAAGGTAATAGATAATTAATTATGGATGTTAGCATGAGTCAGTGTCTCAGGATGTGGGGTCAGGTCAGACTGCACATGGATTAAGAAATGAGAGCTTTAATGGGACTTCATAGCTATTGTTTCTGATGAGAAATTTTGAAAAAGATTCATATGTGGTAGGTTTTCTGGCATACTTGACCCTTAAGTAAATATCTTATTCATATGTTTTATGTGATGTTCTTGGCTTCCACCACTGATGGAGAGGGAACAATAATTAAAATTTTAAATCAATGAAATGAAATGTACTTATTAATAACTAAATTATATTATTTTTTTAACATAAATATATTTAAAATTGTTCCAAGGGCCACATCGATCCCATGTGCCCTGATAATTTTTTTTGGATTTTATAGGACATGAACATAGCTTAAAAAATCTCCTTAAATAAAAATAGACCATAATGTGGATCTTTAAATTTAAAATGGGTGAGAAAGACCTACTAGTCCTAGGTGAATTTATGACCAACATTAAAAGGGTGGTTCTTTAAAGTAGTATGGTTTTCCGCAAGGGTTTCTCATAACCCAAAAACCAAATACCTATTTTCATCAATGCCTTAAAGGACCTTATGTGTTACATGATATGTACTAGGTGAATTATTACTCGTAGAGACAAGCTTTGGCATTGAGATAGGACTTGGAGGGGATGAAATGTTGGATACCTTGATCACGTTAAGACCATGGTAAGGGAGTGTTGGGAATGGGTGTTGATGACCAAGGGTATCCCCCTAAATCATAAATTATCTAGATCCAACACTAAGGCCAATGACATAATTAGATGGTTTATAGGGTTTAACTAACCCTATAACTTTATGTTAAGTATCAATTCATTTATCAATTAAATTTTAATGGATTATAAATAGACAATTATAAATGAACTATGGATTCTTGAGAGAAGATCCACCCTCAAAAACATCTTTGGATGGATTCAAAGGTTTTCTAAGACTCGAACCAACCTATATATTGCATTTGATGTGAGTTCCTCCGGAATCCGGAATGTGGAAAATTGTTATGTTGTAAATTTTTATGACGATATAAATAATTACACATGGGGTACCTAGGAGTATTTAAATAATTATATATATATATATATATTGTAAGATGCCAAATATATTGGGATCCATATATTAATTAACTATGATAATCATTCAATTGTATATTAATGTATAGATTCAATGTAATTGATGATTTTAAAACCTTGGTCACTTGGTAGGATCAAGATCCAATACTTTATTCTATCATTACAATAATTCTTAGGGTCTCATTGATTCCTCCCCTATAGACTTGGATTCCTAGGGGTCTCGTGATCCAATATATGGATCAGCCATTATCAAAATTCCTAGTATCCTTGGGATTCCTCTCTAAATTATAAAATTAGGGGAGTTTTTTGAGTGCTTATTAGAAAACCCTCTTAGTTATCATAACACCTAGGATGCCTATTTTTATAGAATTTAGATGATTCTAGAGTTTTTTGTGTGGCATCATTTCTATCGAGCATGGATTTCCTATGACATCCTTGAGGATGACGATGATCACCTCGATATATGACTATGATACTCCCTAGGACTGGGTGGATACAACATGATTAAATTTCCTAGAGCTATCTAGGAATATTCAATAAAGATAATGATTGATGGATACTGAGTTTCCCTCTTGGATTGAGGGAGCATTCCTTATCCAATGAGTAAGGGTTATCCCCTTAGTAATCTATTCCAATTTCAATTCACTAATTACATGTTATATGAGATATAGGAATATGAAATTGATCTGGAATAGGGAATATCGAGATATTTCTTTGGTTCCACTAATTATTCTTTACTTGAGTAGTATGCCTACGACTCCTAGGATTCTACTTGATGCCTTAATTAAAGGATGTCCAGCTTATACCTATAATTCTACCTTCTATTCAATAGAGGGAAGAATAGGTGATCCTAGTGCTTGTACTTGTATTCCCCAATGGATACAGAGCTTGATAAGAGACTTTTATTGTGCTGAAAGAATAAGGTATGATCAGACATGGGTACCTATCATGATCGATGTACGATATTGGTTATTTCATTTATTCTATGTAGTTTATTTTTGTTGTTAATATGATTATTATTATTATTAAGTTGAATAGTTCACATCCATATACACTTCTTCTGATGGATATATATAGGACTACATTGGTGGTTCCCTACTATGTTTTATACTCACACCCTATAATGACTACCAATACAATTGGGTTGCTAAGAATACATTCACCAGATTGCAGATACAACTTGGGATGAGGCCAAAAAATGATCAAGTGAGTCATCTTGAACATGTATATGGAGCTTGGGATGAGGTAATCCTTAATATATTATCGAGCTGGTATTTTTTCTATTATTCTAGTGTGTATATGAATTCATCCTATGTAGCAGTTAGTGTATTTATGGAACTTATTTTCAGGCCATTACCACATTACATTCATTATCACTAGTCATATTTATCTGTTTACACTTCATTTTATTGGGTATATATCTATTTTAGTTATTTTATAATTTTTTTATTACATTAATATGAGGTAATAGTCTCCCCAGGGTAATACCCTTGGCCCTCATTAATATTTTATAGCCTTCAGAACATGGGGAGGTTCACATAAGGACATGTGGTGATAGAAATGCATTACTATACATAGTATACTGGGTGGGGGTGTGTCAACGAGAAAAAAATTCATTGCCTTTGATTAATTATAAACATTATAGTTTCATTCCTATCACCACTAAATAGTATATCACATTAGAAATATCATGCTAAGGTCTTCACATATTACATCCCATTCCCCCAACATCATTATATCTGGAACCTCATTCCACATCATCATCATAACCACTATATCCTTGCACTTTTACAACCATATAATCTATTATTTGATCAATAATGTCATAATCACAATCAATCATTTAATAATTACAATAAATAATGCAATTCTCTAGTCTTCCTATAGAATATAATCATGGAAAGGAAAAAATAAAATTTCAAAGGGAAACTAAGGTCCTAGAACCAAGGCATTCACGGCTTAAAAGAACTACTCTCTTATCCCAAAATAGACTTATTTATCTCCAACCAAGATTTTAATATCCATATTTAATTATCATTCATTTAATTATCCAATTACTGAGAACAACTCTGAACATAAATAACACTACAATTTCAGTAGGTAAATAATATTTAAATTTAATACTGCAATATGATATGGGCTTCACATTCATATTTAATTATTTTTAATTTATACTAGTATCATCCTTAATAAATTCCAAACATTTCATCTTTGTGTTTATTTTCAATTTTTTCAATATATTTACTATGAAACATAATAAAAATCATAAAAGTAAATAAATATATGTCACCTATAACGTAACAAGAAGAAAAAACAATCAATAAAAGAAAATGTGATCAGACATCCAAAATTATTCCTTTATTCAATATCATGAATCATAATATTCCAAAATATCAACATGAAATAATACTTTTATTTTAATACCATAATTAATTAATAATTACATAATATTATCAATCAACTTCACAAGTTATTTCCTTCCACTCATTTAATTAATGGGTAATGAGATAATAATTAAGAAACATGTGGTAAAAAATTATAATGAATAATAAAAAAATTCAAATATGTTAATACATGGAAATAATAATTCTATGATTTATATACTACACCATACAAGACATTATTTCCAAAATAATTATAAATTATTATATTGTTAAGAATGGACCCAAAAATTTATACAATAAAACTAAATAATAAAATTCTCAAAAATTTCACTCGAATAAAAGAAGATAAATTCTGATTCCTTACATTGCATGATGTCAGATATTTCATTTTGAAAGTATAAGAAATGTATAAGAATGACTAAAAAGATAGAAACACATTTGGAAGAACACTAACAACTCAAAACCATAGTTATTTGAAAAATGGTTTGACTTGGTTGTTGAACTTATTACCCGATGTTAATCCATTGTAAGAGTGATGCCAATAGAACCTATAATTGGATGATTCATGATATTCAAAAATTGAAATTCAAAGATAAAATTTCGTCAAATAGAGAAATAAATCCTCAATGCATACAAAAAAATTAGGGAGTTGCCTTTTACTCATTAAGATAAATCCAAATGAACCGATGGTGCATCAATCAAACTATTATCAAGGGATATATTGAAGAGACAAGTTTGAAAAAAAAGAGAAATTTCCCTATTCCACGCATTGGGAATTCCCCTAATTTTTCAACACATCAAATGATCTGTCATTCCTATCTATTTATCGATCTATTATTAAATCTTTTTATCTATATCTCTCCAATCTCCTAAAATATTCCATAACTAATTCCATGCACCCATTTATTTTTTTTTCTATTCTCTCTCCAATAAATTATGATTCCCCAAGAAGATATTCACCTGTATATATCTTTTTTTAAAATCACCATGTATATATATATAATCATAAAAATATATATATGTATATAAATATAATATCAATATATGTATATAAACTAACAAAAATATATATATATATATATACATATAAATTTTTTTTACAACATATATATGCATGTATATATACATATAAATCTCCATTAACACATAATTATATATAAAATCCTCATATATATAGAAAAATTACATAAAATGTTTTTTTAAATGATTAATATCAGTCTAATGGATAAAAATATATATTTCACACGAGTATAAAGTGTTACATATTTTTTAATACATTGAATATAATTAAATTTTTGAAAACCATATTTAAATTCAATAATTTAGAATTTCATATAATTAAATAAATCCCCCTAAAATAAATCACTTTAAAAAAAAGTTATAAATAAATTTATTAAAAAAGTCAAAAAATGATATTTAGCAATGTAAATAATTTTGTATAAAAATATTAAAACATTCAAAATATATTTAAAATCATCCAAAATACTCGTACTTAATTATTAAAACCACTTGTTAAATTTTCCAAAACCACCCAAACATCGAAACCAATAGTAAACACTTGAGAATAAAAAAGGAAAGGCATAATGAAAATTTGAACACTTATATTAGATACCTATCAAACTATTATCAATGTTGTGAATTAAAACAATATTAGGGAAGGAAGGAGAAAGGGAATTCTAAACAACCAAACCAAAAGATATCTCTAAAAAGTGAATGAAATAACACAAATACATCAATGATTAAAAGAAATAAATATCCTAGGGATATACCTCTAAAATAGGGAAAACATTATCAATGTAATACTAGGTAGGGAAATATTTTTAAAATATCATATTAGATGGCACAATAATTCAAACCAAAAATTTAATTCACAAAATTTAGTGCTCATCATACTTAACATAACACAAACAATATGTATCATAGGTTTATATGAATGAATAACAAGTAAATTTATAATTCTAAAATTAATTAAAAGGCAATTTATATGATACATATCTTAGCATGGTCACATAATAGATTACTAACCATAACATACAATATACTGAAAAATCATTCCACTCACCCTTCTGTATTTAAAAACCAGCAGATTATAAAAGTGTTAAATGAATAACTCTTTCTAAATTTCTTTTTCAAATAAAGTGTTTCGAAAATTAATTTTATGAAATTATCTTAATCGTTTTTTAATAAATACTTTTAGAATAATGAATGTTTTTTAAAATAACTATTATATGTTATTTAAGAAAATTGGTTACCAAAAAAATAAATTTCATCCAATAATATTTCACCTATTATGGAAAATAATTTCAAAGAAAACATGTTCAAAATTATTTTTTTCCCCAAAAACATTTCATTACATTTTTAAATAAACCCAACTGAACATTAAATTAATTAATTTAATTTATCATGAATCACAGTAATTAATTAATCCATGAAATAATATAATTAATACCAAATATTATTCATTTTAATATTATCAAGGACTATATAATTTAAGTCATTAAAAGAATAATGTTTGACTTTATATATTTATCTTTACCTTCTATAAATATAAAATCATAGATAAATAATGTTTTCAATTATCATTTACTATATATGAATGTCACTTCTTTTAAAACTGTTAAGTTGAAACTATATTATATTTCTCAAAATATAAAAGCACTTACATCAACATAAAAAGTGGTTCCTCAAATAGAAAAATCATTGGATCACATCCACCACACCATAAAATTGTCCTCTTTGGGTGTCCATAACTCACTCACATGGATTTAAAATGAATGGTGAAAAATAACACGTCAAGATAGGTGAAGCTCCCCCTCCCTTCATATGCTTAAAGTTATATCATATATTAATGATATTGAAGGAATCCATCTAGTAATACAAGTAATAATGTCACATGAATGGCACCGATAGTGTTAAATTTACAAGACATGATGTTCCAGACTTTTACTCACATCATTGAGTAAAATCCATTCCAACAGCATCTCAAGACAAATAAAGTAGAAAATAGCATAAGAAAAAAATCTAAAACCAACAAAAACCCTAATTCAATACTAAGAAAAATAATATATATAAAAATTAAACAATATCTACTTCCCATATACCTTGGTACAAATCACTTGAATAAAATAAGAGTATTACAAACGAGCTAACATACAATATTCTCATCCAAAATAATTCCCCCAGAAAACTGGATCTTAGAGAAGAGTTGTGCACCTGTTAGAATTAGTCCCTCCCCTATACTATGTATTTATTACACTATTTTTGGGGAGACAGTTATGGAATAAAATGCATATGGTTAGAAAACCCTTTCCCTAGACCATATATTGACCATAACACCAAGAATGATTAGTGATTCTTACTAACCATATTTGAATCAATTAAGAATAAGTGGGTGAACAAGGGTTGTAGGTTTTTATGAAATGTTAGCTCATGAGTTTCAGTGAGTTAGTTTCATCACAATGGGATGATGAAAAATCTGATCATTCATGTGAAAAAATGATAATTGAAACTTATTGATGATAATTATAATCATTTAGTTCTAGGGGATGATAATCGAAGGGTTATTTATCAATAGGTATTATAGTTTTCAACACATATCAAGAAGTACATAATTTAAAAAGAATGAATCATAATAAAAAAGTCCATACAATAGAAGGAATCATTAGCCGATAGGCCTCCCTTGAGTCTAATTAATGAACCTCATAAAATAAATGATCATATAACTTCCCCCAATGAAATTTACAACACCTTGAATTCAATGAGGAATAAAAACCAACACTATCATATTACCCCACACAACATCATTATAACCAAAGAATCTTAATAATCAGTACAGGAATGAGTCAATATGAAAGAAATGATCTCTTACTTCAAGAAATTATAAATCATTGAATCTAAAATGGGTCTCTAAAACTCCTATATGCTTTAGCCCTAATACTCTTGATGTTTCCTCCTCTAAGTTTTATTTCCATCGGTCACCACTTTGCGATGATTTAATAGTTATATTTCATCGAATGAATTCAACATGAACCTGGTAGGGATGTCAACCTTGACCTATTACTATAAAATAACAAATGACTATATAATTTTAAACATGAATAAAAAATCACTCATTATTAATTATGTTTTCAATTATTTTTTAATAGTAACTCCCATTAACTACCCAAATTACAAAAAGAATCATAGAAATCCTAGTTATGATGCATTGTACTCACTTAAGGACTCCACCCAATATGAGGTATCACCTTTATTAGTATGTTTAGTATAATTAAAGGTCCTTGAAGTAGATCATAGTTGTCTACAAAATCACATGTTCTAGCTAGTCTCCATTAGTTACATTATGTACTAATATTAACTAATGATGTTTACCTACCAACCCACGCATAATCATCGATGGATAACTCCTGATGTCATCCAACCTCTCAACCATCATCTTTGATACCACTTTTTCATGATACCCCTCTCTACAAGTACCCCTCTTGAGTTGGTAGTGACGAATGGGAGATAATGACCCTTTATTATTTTATTTAGTAACCCCTGGGTTGGTGACTAGCAATAAGGGTTTGAATACACATAATTGGAGGAATTTCCTTCCAATATTAATGTAGGGATAAGAGATAAAATGAGATACGCCAATGAAATCTATGTCAATATTGATTAAATAAGCCATAAAAAGTTATTTAAATGAAATTTAGGAAATGTAGGAACTAAATAAATAAGGTAAAATCCTCAATAATACCTTTTTCAGTGACCAAGAACATGACAAACTCTTAGAAAAACTTTTTAAGAATGTATTATAAAACCCGATCTCCAAACTTCTTCCTCCAATCTGAAAAATAGTTTATATATACTTATGGTGAGTATAACATGTATTCTCAGTAGGATTGTCCCTAAAACATCTCATTAAAATGTGAAAGAATCAATTTAAATATTAGTGAATAATCAAAGGAAACCACCTCTTTACCAAATTTAGGTCATCTATATCCCTAGCTTCACCATGAATCACTCACCAAATATCACATACAAGTAATGATATAATGTCTAATAGTACATAAAAGTGAAAGTACCATGATATCATTTCCCCCTGGTTTTAATCTCTCCCCAACATTGCATGTATAGATATCTCTCTCTCCAATAATATATATGTGTTAATGGATACAATAATAAGTAATCTAAACCCCTTGAATCACATGGCCTCATCATCAGAATCCTCATCCCCAGATAGTAACTGAGTATTTTTCCAAAATACCCCAAGTCAGTATGTCATTGTCTATACCGTAATGTCACACAACCCATACAAGATATCTGTATAATAATAAATATGATACTATATCTGGAGATATATGTCTATGAACTAACTAAAAACCATTATAACACTCAACAATTATATACAGGAAGGTGACCACCATGAATACCAGTATGTAATACTACCAAGATAATATAGTAAGGGAGAGTGGGAAGTCAACTATCTATCCTTTCCAATGAAGATGTTGGGTCTAAGATGGTGAATGTATGTTGTAGCATTTAAAGATGTTATGGATATTCTGGTCGAATAAAAGTAAGGGAATATTGCTAGAATTTTAACTTTGATAAGGCTATAAATCACATATATTTTTTTTATCAAAGGTGATGTGAAGTATAAATGTGTTTTGATGAATAAATGTGATCAGATAAATAAACTTGACTACAGTTTTCTGAACCGAGTCCATTGAAAAAAATGTTACATCAGCTGAAGTTTTCAGTGAATGAAATTTGGTGGATATTTTCAACTACTAAGTTCGTAATGTAATGATTAGTGGAATATCTCATTATCCTTGCTTGAGTTGGAAGGAGTATATTTTTTTATTAAGTTTAAAGGGGTGAAATTTTTTTATATGTACAACGTTCATACTATGAAGTTATAAGGATTAAATTGGTTGAAGTTTGTGTTATTAGTTTATAATTTTTTTCAATCAATGTAATGATGTTGAAGTATCAAAGGATGTTTATATGAAATGGAATTGGATGAAGTTCATATTGAATGAATTCCAGACTATATGAAATATTTCATACAAATTTTTTTTAGTTCTTAGGAATATCATCGGATGAAATTTCTAGATGGAATTCATAGAACTTGATTTGTTGTATAAATTCACCCATCAAGGTTTTTTGAATAATTTCATCAGATGAATAAATTTTCTAAGATATAATTTTTAATAAATTCCTAGCATGTTTGAATTGGAACAATCAGATAATGATTCTCATCGGAAAAAATATTTTCAACCAAGTATTACCAAACAATCTTTTTCAATATAATATGTTACCAGTTCAAATGTACTTTTGAAGTTTTTATAAAGATATAAAATGTAATGATGCTGATCTGATCATTAAATTTTAATAAAATAATGAAGTAATATCATGCTTCTTGACAGATGCTAAGAAAATTTTGAAGAAGGTTATTATTGATGATGTTTACTAGAATCTTGATGAATGATCTCGAATAATTATGATGCATATAGTGAATTTCAAGTGAGTGGAAAACTCTAAATTCATTTTTTCCATTGATTAGGAAAAAAAATTTTGGGTCTTGTACTTTGTCCCATGACTTCAATTATATATTGGGCAATTTGTAAAGTACAAATGTATACTAACACTATTCATATGTGTGAAAATTATGATATGAAGTGATACTGGATTGGAAAGATGATAAGATGAATTTTTTGTTGAATCATAGGATAAAAATACCATATTTAGATTTATTATGAATTAGAATCATTAAGATGATGTATATAAAATATAAGATAATGGGATTGTTGAGGTACTTATCAAACTGTTTGAAGTGGCATTAGTGGAACATTGGATATTGTTTTATATTTTGTGGGATAAAATAAATTTATTTATGTTGTGAGAAGAATAAGTTAGTGGATCATAAGATTTCCATCTACAAAGGGTCATAAAATGATGTTTTTAGAAAAACATATCGGATGAACTTTTCAGATGAACACATCATATAGATGTTTAATAATAAATTCCCAGAAGAATTTATTATTTGTTGCTGGGAAATAATTTATAACAACCCATGATTTATGTACATGGACATTACATTAATTTTTTAGAATAATTAACACATGACACAAATTGATTCCCAATTACCATATTAGTTTAGGGTCTTTAGAAATTGGAAACACAATCCCTTCACTTGGTGAAAGATCTTAAACATCTCCCATAATTTTTTCCTATTTAGTTTTCCTACCAAAAACAATTCGTTATATCATGGGGAAAAGAAAATATAAAAATAGTGAGCTTAGATGCTCAGTAAGGGTAAACAATGAAGATATCAAATAAATCATGAACATAATAATGAAAAAAAAACATGAACATAACTTTCTAAAATAATTCCATGTATGAAAAATATGAAAATCTTGAGTAATTAAATAAATCTTGGATGTTAATAAGATATAAATCATAATGAACCATGAGCCATGAGAAAATAGCTTTGGGATAAAACATGAAATTTCTGAAAACACATAATCCTAGAAAATCATTTCCATATTAGAAAAGGTACATTTACAGGACCATCATAGTGGAAAAAGTTCATTACTGAACTGGGTTTAATTTCCATTCCTGCCCGTTATTACTGAACGATATTTACTAATCGTTACAACCTAATATTACTGAAATGGATTTACTTTCTATTCTTATAATGTCCATCTAATGAGATATAAATCATTACCCAATTCATTTGAGGGATATATGGGTCCCACCCATATCATAATTAAATCATTATAACGTGTGCCACAAAACATAAATCATTTATCATAGCATAACCCAAGAAATAAAATGGGATTCTTAAACATCGTTCCATAATAACATAATCCATGTAAAACAAATTTATTTGATAAATAAAATTACATAAAAGAATAATAAAACCATATGAATAATATGGATAGTATACAAGAAACATAACCCTATTACAAAATTCCATCTTATATGGAAAATAATTTTTATTGAACGCTTGAAATTAATTTCTGAGGAAAATATCTTTTCTTCTTCAAAAATGTTTTATTTTCATAAAACAGCGTAAAATTTTAAAATAAAAAAATTTCATTGAAACTAAACATGAAAACTTGTAAGAGAAACATCATAGAAATAAGAATTTACGAAAGAAAAAAAATCCATTCATTCTGTATAAGCTAAAAAAACATTCTTCTCATACTTTTGTTGTAAAAGTCAAAAAGTACCTCGTATGGAAAATGAAAGAAATATTCCTTCAAAACCATGTAGTAAAAGTAAAAAAGGGGGAAAATGAATTTAAAATCTATAGGATAATATTTAATATTTTATGAAAACATATTTATAAAACATGGAAATGGATGAGAAATATACCCCAATAAATAATTATGTATAATCAATCTTAGATAATAAAGAGATTAAAAAATTATCCCTTACCATAGGTATGTTATCAATTTTATGTTTCCAAACCACTTGTATAATGATTTAAATGATTTCATTTCCTTATTACAGAATCATATTCATCTTATATGGTCATCTTAACATCTGTTTGTTAGGAACTTTATTACTCATCCATTAGGTATTACGTTCATTTCTTTCATACACATGTTTCATTGGATAAGTTCATATTATTATGTTATAGATATATCATTTAAAGAATGATATTAGTATAGTATATATCATATTTATTAATTAAATTCAGTTTTATAATCATGGTTTAATTAAGATCATGTAGAATGAATCAAATCGCATTGTGGAGACGGTAGACCGTATGTACGCATGAGAGACGATATCATTCACATAATTGTGAAATGGTATGAAAGTGGATGATATATAATTTTTTCCAGAATCTATTTCATGTTATAATAATTATATATAGATATTAATTCCATCATTATATTAATCCATGTTTAATGGTGGAGAAAAACATATTAAAATAAGGCGTGGAGATGGTAAGCCGTACGTACGCACGCGTGGTGATTTCAGTTTTTATAGGATGGATAGAAAGTGGAATATGGTTGTTCCATAACCATAATAAAATATAAGAATATAATTTATTCTAGAGTTATTACTTTATAATGGAAAAAACAAATGAAGAGTATATATAGGAAGGAATAATTTGAATGAATCGGTAGAGTAGATTCCCTCTTCTTCAATGCGTTGCCTCTAAATCTCCTGTAAAAGGCACTAGAGTTTGTCTTTTGAGAAGACCAGAACATCTAGAATGTTACTGAGGATGTTAATAATGTAAATGGGTAGGGTATAGAAATTATTTAAGGATCATAGTGAAGTGAATAGATGAGGGATGCGATTCCCTTTTATAATTGAGGTGAGGGGCACTTTTCAAGGCTGCGAAAGTATTAATTAATAATAAACTAAATCCAATCCAAAAACATAAAAATTGACCTAATTTAGAATATGATATAATAAAAGGTTGTAATATAATCATACCATAAATTTTAGACATGTTTTTTATATACATTTAAATTTTATAATTTTAATATATCACTTAGTTATTCTATTTCATTTTAATCAGGGTGACAAATATTTCAAAATTAAAAGGTAATATATTTTGTTATTTTATTTAAAATAAATCATAAATAAATAAAATTGAACATTCTAGACCAAGTAATATTTACTAAATATTTTTTAAAATGTTTTATTATTTTTAAATAATTTAATAAAACATTATTTTGACAAACTAACAATAGTGTCAATTTGGACAATATTCAATTCCTGTATTTTTAAAAATATCAAGATGATATTTTATACTAAAAAAATATTTTATTATATCCCTATAGGGTCAAGGTAATATATATAAGTTATTGGATATATTAATTATTCCAAATTTTATTTATTTAAATATTTTTAATACCATTAATTTGATATTTCTGTTAATAAAATAATTTCGAAATCATTATTCTGTAATTATTTAATGCACTTATTTTTGGAAAAAATGGAAAATAAAATTCATAATAAGGCATATAGTAAAATATATCTCCAAGAAACCCTACATTAAAATTTTTACATATATTAAAATTTGAATGTGAAAAAATTAACATCACTTTAAATAAAATATTATAATTGTCATAATATTTTTCCTATGGATCCAAATGGTCAATAACTCATACCATTGATTATTATGGTTGAAATATACTCTACTAATCATATTTTTTAATGTTTTTGGTCTTTTAATGGTTATAATAATTTTAATAAAAATTAATTTTATTGAATTTCAATCAATTATATAATTTCTGCATTATCAATATATGAACCATTAAGGTAATTATTTATTTCCTAAAAATTAAAAAAAATTACCATGATAAATAAAAACCTCTTATATTTACAGTTAATATTTATAATATAATTTATCTTTTGTATTACCTTATATTAAAAATGATTTAGTTATTAAAATTTGAGTAATACATATTTATTATTTCGTTAAATAAAATATATTAAATGTATAATCTCATCTAAGTGGCTTCCATAGGGTATAATTTGGACCCAATGATGGATTAGGTCAAAGATGTATTCAATTGTATTAGAAAAAGTGTTAATGTGATTTTAAAATATTATATTTACCCATAATTACCTGATTTTACTTTTTACTATATTAATAAAAATTAAAGAAGTTACTATTAATAATTATTAAAAATAAAATAATTCCATTTAAATAATTTGGAAATACTGATTACAAATATGGAATCCAGTTTTAAAAATTGAAAACAAAAATTATTATTAGTTAATTTAAAAGTAATCTTGATGTCAGAATGAAAACTAGGTTTTAAAAGTTAAAACATTGCAAAAGAATGAAAAGTTTTTACATCAAAATTCAATGTAAAGTTAATGAAAATGACATAATGTATTTGGAAATATAAAAATATATAATATATATACTTTAAAAGAATATAATAATATAACTTAACCATATAAATTATTTCGATGACAAAGTTGTTTTCAATTAGAATTTTGTGTATTTTTACTATTCATAAATACTTGAATGTTATTAGAAAAATGTCAAAAATTAATCCAATGTAAATTTTTATATCGAATATCCAAATAAAATGTTTATGTTTTTAAATATAAAATAAAAAAGTGTCAAAAACATGTTTTAAAATGGGTGCGTCATCAAAAGGCAGAAAAATATTCATTTTTTATAATTATTTATTTTACACTAAAAAAATTGAATTTATTCTTATATAATATATAAAAAACATATAAGATTAATTTTAAACATATGATTTAATATATTACACCTATATTTCCTTAATAAAATCCATCAAGAGTGATTTTATTATTTTATAAACTCACTAAATCTCATTTAAATAGTTATTCAAAAGAATGTTAATATTTTCCATTCCTACTATTATAATGAATAGATTATAAGGTAAGATAATAATATTTAGCTTTTCGATTGTACATGGTATTGAGTCAAATTAATTCTATTAGAAGAATATGAAATTCTGTGTAACACAAGCTAAGTATATCATTGTGTATACCGCAAGGTAAGCTGGTGTTGCATACTACACACGCTTATCTTGGTGTAGCATATAACATAAGACATCAAAGAATTTTTTTAAAAAAATCTATCTCTTAAAAATAGTTTGGTCTTAAATCTTACCCCCTTAAAAATAATTTTTACCTCAAAGTTCATCGAGGTTGTTAAAGGATAAATATGTTAATGTTTATTTCATATAATCCCACATCCTCGAAATAAGGACTAAAACGTCCTTTTTAAATGGAAGGATTGAAAAATAATGATTACCCAAATTAACTTATTATTGGGTTTCCTTCTAGTAGAACATAGGTGTAATATGAAAACATGGATATGGAAGAAAAATATATCTATCAAGTTCTAATGAAGAGTGATAAAGAACATCATTAAGAGAATATTAACAATCAAAATCCCTAAATCTGTGAGGATCTGGGGGATCATATAATTCATCTAATTAGAAGGTACTAGAATAACATTTTTGGTTTTCAAAATCATTTCCCTAAATTTCAAGAAAATGAGAATAAATACATACTTGATTTCAGTACAATCTTACCATTGGTCATGCCTTGAAAAATTTCCACTTCATCTCTTATTCAAAGAAGTGAAGTTGAATTTTTCATTCTTAAAGCATTAGTAGATCACGATATCCATAAATATAATGATATCTCATTTCATTTTCCTTTACCGTAAAAAAATATTATCACAATTTGAAAAATATTACTAAATCTACCTATAGTGTGATAATAATTTAATCTAAAAAACTTCATCTGATGATATCCATATAATCCATTCAAAAACTAAAAATCCAAAATAATAGAAATAGATGATCTAAATAGGCTTAACATTTATATCCCATATATCATAAGGCAGTTCTTGGTGGTCACATTCCATACTTGTGAATACCTTAATCATGTATTCTCTTGAAACATGGTAATAAAATTAATTACCATAAATAATTTTGTAAAACATGTATGCTTCCTTATTTAATATGTCAATGGATATATTCCAAAAATCCAAGAATTTTTAAACTTCATCTTTGATAACATAGACCAATTTTTTTAACTAATCAATAATCATATATAGGGTAATCAGTACCATCTAACATGGCTCTTATCTAAAAAACATTAGCATAACATTAGGAATGAAATAAGGGTTATCATTCCCTTAATCATGTGTTTCTTATGAATATCACCTTGTATTTAGATCGCTATTCTTTTCCATTATATATATTCAACATATAATTGAAAATCCTTTACAAAATACATAAACCAAATAATCATTATGTAATCCACAATTCGTAATTCATGGATCCAAATACGTAAATACTTCAATCCTTCCATTTTAATGGTTGGAATGGAATAGATCCATCCTAGGTTTAAAAGTTGATTCTTATGTCTATGCATTGAGATGGGTAATGCCCATGTTTTCCAAAAATGAGACATTGATCTCAAAACATTTCATTAATCTATAACTCCTCTTCCAATAGAGATAACATATTCCCCTCCATTTTAGGTATCCATCAAGGGTCTTCTTCCCTCCTACTTGACATATAGGAATTCATTTCTTCTTTACAATATGCTTCTTATAATTTGAACAATTATTAAATTTCATCTTCATATTATGAAATTTTAATGTAATATCACCAAATACCACAATGTTAATAATATACCGTGATTGTTGATTCAGCATAATCATAATATAATTCTCTCTAGTCATTATCCAATTTCATTACTCATAATCACTAGATTGTCCATCAGATTCAATTTTAAACCAATTCCTTCAAGTTTTCTCCAATAGTTAAAACCATAAATCATGGGTTGATAAACACATATCCTAGAATAAAACCACATTATCATGGTAATGTACTTAAAATCTATTACATATTAGGTTTAACCCTAGGTTATCTATGATCATTACCAAAATTTCAGGATTGTAAACAATACTTAGACTCATCCTAAGGAAATCCCATGTCATGTCCTTTGAAATATCTCTAGGGATGTCACTATTGTTTTCGCATCCTAGTATCCAAAGTTTGACTTAAACTTCTCTTTGATAAAAATTTTAATGACCCAGGCTTGACGTATAGGGATATTACATTACTTTTGCAGAATACTTAATACATGACACAAACAGACATCCAAAGACTGTATTAGTTTAGTGTCTTTTAAAACTGGGAACACATTCTCCTAACATGGTGAAAGATCATAAAAATATCCCATGGATTTCTTCCCCTTTAGTTTTCCTACCTAAATATTTTCTTTATATATTTGGAAAAAGAAAACATAAAAGGGGTGATCTCGGATGCTAAATATGGGTAAAAAATGAATATATAAAATAAAATATAAACATAATAATTCAAAAAAAACTTGAACAGAACTTTTTAAAATCATACCATGTATACCAAATATCAAAATCTCTAGTCATTAAAAAATAGTTGAAGTTTATAATACATATATCATAAATAAACATGACCTATGAGAAAATAAATTTGGCATAAAACATGGAATTTTGGAAAACACATAAGCATATAAACTCATTTCCATATTTTCCAAGGAACATTTTCAAGACCATCATAATGGAAATTACATTACTGAACTAGGATTAATTTTCGTTCCATCCCTGTATTACTAAACTAGATTTGCATACCATTTTAGCCTTATATTACTAAAATGGATATACTTTCAATTCCATTTATGTTTATCTCATGAGATATAAATCATTACCCAATGCATTGGAGGGATATATAGGTGTCACCCATCCCATAATGAAATCATTATTTCATGTACCATAAAAACATAAATCATTCATCATATCATAACCCAAGAAATAAAATGGGTTTCTTAATCATAATTCCATAATAACATAATGCATGTAAAAAAAATTCCTAAATAGTATTCCATAAAAAACATAATAAAACCATAAGAATAATAGAGATAATATACTTGAAACTTAACCCTATTAAATAATTCCATATGAGATGGAAATTTTTTTATTGAACAGTTGAAATTACTTCTTAAGGAAAATTGCATTTCTTTTTCCTAAATTTTTTCTTTTTTGTATAACAACATATAGTTTTAAAATAAATTAATTTCCTTAAAAATAGAATTGAAAAATTTTAAGATACTCTTCATGGAAATAAGGAGTTATGAAAGAGTGAAAATTCATTCTTTCCCTATAAGTTAAAAAAACATTCTTCTTGTAATTTTTCCAAAAACGTCCAAAAGTGACTTATATGGAAAAATAAATAAATATTACTTACAAACCATTTAGTTAAATTAAAAAATGGGTAAATTAAATTATAAATATATAGAATAAAATTAAAAAAATATGATAACATTTTTAGAAAAAATGGACATAGAGGATAAATATACCCCAGAACATAATAATGTACAATTAATCTTGGATAATAATGAAATTGAAAAATTATCCTTTATCATAGGTCAGTTATCATTTGTATGTATCAAAACATCCTGTGTAATAATTTTAATGATTTCATTGACTTATTTTAAAATAATATTCATCTTATATTATCATATTATCATCTATTTATAAGTAACATTATTACTCTCCCATCAGGTATTAACTTCTTTATTTTCTTACGCAATTTTTGTTGGATATGTTCCTATTCTTAGCATATAGAAATATCATTTGTAGAATTATATTATTATAATATATATCATATTTATTCATTAAATTAATTTATATAATCATTCGTTAATGAAGATCATGTAGAATGAATCACATCTCATCGTGGAGATGGTAGACTGTACGTACGCACGAGCAGTGATATCATTCGAATAATTGTGAAATTGTATGGAAGTTGGTGGTGTATTTTTTTTACAGAATCTATATCATGTTATTTTAATCATATATATTAATTAATTTATCATTATATACATCCATGTAATATGGTGGAGAAAAATATATTACACCACAATGTGGAGACGGTATGTCGTACGTATGCACACGTGGTGATTACATTTTTTATTGGATGGATAGAAAGTTTATTAAAGTTGTTACGTAACCATAATAAAATATAACATTATAATTTATACTATATTTATTACTTTTTAATGGAAACAACACATGAAGAGTTAGTACAAGAAGAAATAATTTGAAAGATTCTCTAGAGTATATTACCTCTTCTTCAATATGATCCATCTAAATCTTCTCTTAAAGGTACTAGAGTTGGTGTTTGAGAATACCATAACCTCTAGAATTTTACTAGGTACTTTGATAATGGAAATGGGTATTTTATGGACAATATTAATTTCTCAAAGTGATGTTAATAGTTGAGGTAGGAGGTGACTTTTTGTAATAGAGTTGAGGGGGAATTTTGGAATCTCTAAAAGTATTAATTTATAATAAAATAAAACCACATCCAGAAACCTAAAAAATGTCATAATTTAGAATATGAGATGATATAATCTTGTAATATCATCAAAAAATAAAATTTATATATGTTTTTTCTATCCATTTCAAAATTTTCATTTTAGTTTTTCACTTAGTTATTCTCTTTCAATTTAACAAGGCAAACAAATATTACAATGTTAAAATGGTGAAATATTTACTTATTTGATATAAATTAAATGATAAATAAATAATATTGAAACATTTAGTCCATATCATATTTATTCTATATATTTATAATTTTTTATTATTTTTAAATAATTTAATAAATCATTATTTTGACAAAACAACAATAGTGTCAATTTTGATAATATTTAATTATTCAATTCTAAAAAATATATAGATAAGAATTTATCCTCTACCCAAATATTTTATTATATATCTATGGGGTCAAGATAATATATAAAATGCATTGTATAGATTAATTATCCAAAATCAAATTTATTTTAATATGTGTAATAACATTAATTTGATATTTCCATTAATAAAATAATTTCAACATTGTTTTTTTGTAATTATATAACATAATTATTTTTTAATAAAAATTAAATATTTAATACTAATATGAAGATAAATCTACTAGATTTATTAATCAAACACATAATAGAATATATCTCATGAAAAATCCTACATTAAAAATTTTATATATATTAAAATTTAATGTGACAACTTTAACATCCCTTTAAATAAAATATTATAATTGTCATAATATTTTCCATATGGATCCAAATGCTCATTTAATCAACCCTTCTATTATTATTGTAGATATATACTCATCCATTAATATATTTTCAAGTTTTTTGGTCTTTTAATGGTTATTATCATTTTCCTAAAAATTATTCTATTTATTTTCGATTAGTTAAATAATTTATACATCATCAATATATAAATAATTAAGGTAAATCTTTATTTCTTAAAAATTAATAATTAATTAGCATTATAAATAAAAACATTTTATAATTAAAATGAGTTTTTATAATAAAAATAATATATTTCATAACATTATATTAATATTATTTTTTAATTAAAATTTAAGTAAGACATATTTAACTTTTCGTTACATAAAATATATTAAATGTCCAAATCACATTCAAGTGTCTTCCAAAGGGTATAATTTATACACAATGATGGTGTAGGGGTAAAATCACTAATCCAGTCATATTATTACACGTTTTTTGGAAATTTTATAACATTATTATTACCATTAATTGCCCAATTTACCTTTTTACCATATTAATAAAAATTACTGAAATTACTATTCAGAATTACTAAAAATAAAATTATATTATTTAAATAATTTGGACCTAATGATTCTAAATATGGAATCAATTTTTATATATTCAAAACATAGAATTAGTGAAAAATAATTTACAATTAATCCCTTTGTCAGAATGAGAAACAGATTTTAAAAGTTAAAACATTACCAAAGATTGAAATGTGTTTACATAAAAATTCAATGTATAATTAATGATAATAACATAAATTATTTTAATAGATTGAAATATATTATATTTATTTGTTAAAACCAATATATAATATGATTTAACCATATAAATTATTTTTATGAAAAAAATTTATTTTCAATTAAAATTTAGTGTACCTTTACGATTCAACAAAACATGAAATTTATTAGAAAAATACAAAACATTAATCCAAAGATAATTTTTTTTATCTAGATTATAATGAAAATTTTTATTCTGTGAACTATAATATATAAAAGTTTCCAAAACTAAATTTTTAATGGGTGCACCATCAAAAGGCAGCAAAACTATGTTTTTTGATAATTACTTCTTTTATCCAAAAATTTTGAATTTTTTCTTATATCATGTCTAGAAAATATATAAGATTAGTTGGAAATAATTTATTTAATATATTAATCATATATTTCATTAATAAAATCCAACAAGAGTGATTTTATTATTTTATAAAATCACTTATTTTCATTTAAATAGTTTTTCATAAGAAAGTTAATATTATTCGTACCCTCCATTATAATGACTAGGTTATAATGTTACATAATAATATTTAGTTGTTCACTTATACTCAGTATTACATGAAATTAACATTATCAAAAGAACTATAAATTGTCTGTAAAACAATCCAAGGATAGTGTTGGGTATACTGCAAGATATGACGGTGTTGCATATTACAGAAGATTATCTTTGTGTAGCATTCAAAAAAATAAATGAATGAAATTTTAAAAAATTCTATCATAATAAAAAATCAGGGTGTTACATAAAGTGTAGAAGTAGGTTTTTCAATTTGTGAAAGATTGACAATTTTTCAAGTGGAATAGTGGAAAAAAATTAATCCCAATTTTTAAAGGTTTTTTACATTTGTTACAAAAAATGTTGTTATATATTATTTTTGTAGATATTAAATGAATTTTTGTTTTAGTAATATTGAAAAAAGTATAAGTGTTTTCCTTTCATTCTATAAGCACATTAAAAGATTATTTTCTAGTGGATCATGTCATATTAAATAATATGAAAAATATTCCAAGGATTAGAAACTATTACTGAGTAGTGAAACTAAAAAATTATTATGATCCTATTGTCTGAATTTCTATGATTATTTTAGTAAAGTTATAACTCTTTAATAAGACTCATTGGTTTCTTAAAAATTAACAAATTTTATAAAGGAGAGGTCACTAATTCACCCCTCCCCCTATCAGTGATAACATGGATCCTGATTGGTTATTTCAAGTGGTATGAGAGTAACGGTTCCCTATGTTAACACTTCTCTAAACTTTTATGAAATGATAATCTTCAATGGATGTATAAAATTATTTTAACAATAATTGGAATCTTATTTTTTAGTGAAATAACTATCATATTTGGAAAGATAAAATTATTCCTTATCATATTCCACTTGTTTATGATGCTCTCAATGTTTCTATTAATGGTTAACTATGAGTGATGAGGGAGATCCCCAAATAGTTATTGATAAGAATAATTTACAAAATTATGGATGAGCAAAAAATGATATGATTTACTCACACTCATAAAGTGATTATATTTGAGTTAAAAGAGTTGGTATATCTAAAGGGATCTGGAAAATGTTGAAGAACCTCTATGAAGGAAACATATAAGTTAATAAATAGAATTTAAAAAATTGAAGTTAAATAATTATCGTCCTAAAATGGGTGATAATGAATATGTTTATGATTACCTTAAAAGTATGAATGACATTATTAGCACCATAATATTTCCTGAAGAGAAGTTAGAAGGCTCATCCATTATTGAAAATATCTTATGAATTTATCCTAAAAAATATAATTCAAAAGATTCACTGATGGAAGATAAAGATCCTGAATCTCTATCTCTAGATGATCTAGATAGCATTATCATCTATTAAAAAACGAGAAGAATTTTTTTTTGAATAACCAAGAATAGGATGATTGAAAATTTTATTACAAGGATACTATGAAAGGAAAATATAATAATGTTCTCGAAGAATAAGAATCTATTTTCTTTAATACCAAATATGAGGTTATTAAAAGTGTTGATAAATTATTGTCCTTGTTTTCAAAAAATTTAAAAATATGTACAAGAAGGTATAAAGAAAAATTTATGCTGAAATGTTTTGGTTATGGAGATATTGGAAACTTTTTTGAAAATTATCCACATCGAATTTATGAATAAGAAAGCGATGAATATGGTAGAAATATATGATGTTTTCCTAAGAAGAAAGTGGATAAATTCAAATCCAATTATAAAGTAAAAGACAATAATTTTGATAAATTGAAAAATAAAAATATGTCTCTATGTGTGAGGAAGATGAAAATGATAGTGAAATAGAAGTTGATAACTTAAGTGACGATGCATCTGGAAAACATCTTATTACAAAATTTTGTAATAAAAAATTCACCAGTGATGAACGCAATAGTATAGAATAAAAGGTGACTCATATGTAGTTTATGTTGAAAAAACAGTTGAAATTATTTTTTTGAAAACTGTATGACTTGGAAATGATAATAAGATGTTAGGGAAATAAAATTTCTTAGAAAAAATCATGAATATTTTATTGAGTAAAATACAATGTTTCTTATAGATATTTATAATATTAAGAAGTTTTTTGATGAAATAAAAATCCTTAATTTCAAAATTGAATAAAATTTAATGGTAAAGAAAGAAGATTTAACACTTACTCAGAAAAAATTATCTACATTCATGCTAGGAATTTTTAGTTTCCAAACTTTGTTACCAAAGTAATTGAAAACTATGTTATGTGAAAACCTAAGGAGGATCAATAAAATTTATCATCAAATGTTGATAAGAATAAATAATATTATCAAAATAAAAAATGAACCTAATAAAACAGTAAATGTAGATAAAACATACAGTGATTAAAAACCCAATGTTTCTAAAGTTATAAAATATGAACTGAAATAAGCTACGACAAGTTTTTCTACCAAGGCTAAAAATAATTCCAATCTAAATAAGAAAATATTTGGGGATAACAAATATTTTGGTGAAAAAAATACAAAATTGAAAGATAATAATGTTTTGGAGATGTAGGTTTACAACTACATATAGTAGGTAGGATACATATGGAAATATTATTTTTTAGTTAATTCTGGTTTTGTGCAGGTTTTTTGAATAAAACCATTATTTTTTTTGTTTAATAAATAATGTTAAATTAAACCCATAAGAAACAAGATGAATGTTTTGTGTGGGAGTCAGACCACTCAGAGAAGATAACCTGTGAAAGTTATTCTAATGATTAAAAATAGATTCAAACCCTTTGAAACTGTTTGTGAAATATGTGAACAACCTACAAATACTAAAAAATGATTTATTGTTTTGATAATGACAAAAAGAAGTTTATACAACAAATATAAAAAGTTGTTTGAGATGAAATAAAAAGGTAAGTAAAAAGCCTTAGTTGTTGAAACTACCCTCAAAACTAAAAAATGAGAACAACCTAATATTTTAGATAGTAGGTCGTATTCACATATTACATGAGACATTAAGTTGTTAAATAATGTGAAATATGTTAAATAATGTACAAATATTTTTGTAAATGATGAGACACTCATAATCAATGGTGTTGAATCTGGTATTGTTAGGGAAGAAAAATTAGACTCCAAATGATCATTGTCTGTTGATGGGATGAGACACATTTTTAAGTGTTTGGTAAAAATGTGATGACATTAAAAGAAATTCAATGAAAATAATGTATTTTTGAAAATCATAGAATATGGGAAAGTCATTATGTGAGGCCATCAAAAAAAGGGTTGCTTGTTTCATGATGGTGATTCACAAAGTTCAAGCTATCTGATCTTGATGGAAAAAATAAGTTATGGTATAAAATGAAAGGTAATATGTGTCAAAGGAATAATAGGAAGATAATAAAAATAAAATGTATTCATGATATTCTGGATATGAAAAGAATAATAGATTAGTGTTTCTCTACTTTCCAGAAAAGGAATATTGCAAACTCAATACATAATAAAGTTGAGATACACTCAATGTGTCCCATAGTGTTGATAAATTATCGAATTTGTGGTCCCATTAGTAAAAATCAACACATGAAGATAATTACTTCATTTATTTATTTTTATTACCTTACTCACGTTTCATGTATTAGATTTTTGAAAAATGAATCAGAGGCTATAAAAAATATTACAATTTTTAGGAGAAGTGTTGGAAACAATGTGGATATTCTATGAATAATATTCACAATGAAAATGGTAGACAATACAAAACTTGTTAGTTCATAGATTATCTTTAAAACCATGGAATTAATAATGATTTTAGTGGAGTATATAAACTATAATTGAATACTGTAGTTGAAATAAGAAATATATGTTTGGTGGATATATAACGAACAATGTTAATATAAAAGGATACTTCTCTACTTTTATGAGGAAAGCTATTAGAGTAATAATTTATTATTAGAATTTAGGTTTTTATTGGAAATACTCTGATATTGCTCTATTTGAGATGTATTACAAGGTTTAACAAAGTATGAAACTTCTAAGGGTGTTCAACAATCCCTTCATTTGAAAAGTCATGGATGAAAATCATTGTAAGTTTATTCAGAGAGGTGTTAATGCAATCATTGTTTGATACCATCCGAATGGAAGAGGATTTAGGTTTTATACTAAAGAAACAAGAAAGAAGGTTGATTTGGTAGATTTTAATTTTGTTGAACTATATGATAAGAAAATTTCTTAATAATATTCAGATATGGATGAAAGGAAAGATGATGTGGTTTCAGCTAAAGAACATTAAAATGTTCCTAATGATAGTAATAATGTTGATGCTCCTAAAAATGAAGATTCTAAATCGTATATCTTAAGAAATGATTAATAACACCATCTATATCATCCTAGGATGAGGAATCAAGTGGATATTTGTAACATAATTGGAAATAAATATCAATAAGTTCAAACTAGAAGAGCATCTAATATTTTTTCAAGTTATTATTTATATTCACTAGAAGAGACAAAAGATTTTAAGGATGCTATGAAACATCAAGGGTGTATTGATCATGTGAATTAATAGATAGATAAAATTAAGAGTAATGATACTTGATAATGTGTTCCCAGAACAAATAATACTAATGTGACTAGTACAAAGTGGTTGTTCCAAAATAATTTTAATGATAATGGTGAAGTCGTAATAAAAAAGGTGTGAAAGGTTTGGAAATGATACTATCAAATTGAAGGAATTTATTTATATTAATCCTTTTCTATGATTTATTTATTAGAAAATATATGAATATTTATTTCCATATCTGCACAAAAATGATATAAAATTTTAAAAAAGAATGTGATGTTATATTTTCTTAATGAAGAGAAAGATGAAGAAATTTTTATTGAACAATCTTGTGGTTTAATGCTTGGAAAAGATGAAAGTACTGTGTTCAAGTTGATTAAGGAGTTGTATGGGATAAAGACATATTTGTGAAATTATTATTCTAAATTTGATAATTTATTTAGGAGGTTGAAATTTAAGAGTGTAAGAGTTTGTATCAAACTCAACATCAAAGAAAATCAATAATTTTACCTCTTTAAGAACGTTTGTATTGATGATATCATATTTGTGGGTAATGATGAAGAAACATGTGAAAAGTTTATTGAGGATATAAAGAAGTTATTTTTAATTTAAATTATGGGAGAAATTAAATAATTGATTGGATTAAAAATCATGAAAAATAAGAAATGTATTTTCCCATCTCAATGGAAGTATGCTAAAGAAATTTTAAAGAAGTTTGGCATGGATAATCAAATCCAATTTAGACAATAATTTTAGTGGGAAAAAATATGTCTAAATTTGGGGAATAAATGTCTGTAGATCGAAAAGAGTTTAGAAATTTGGTTTAAAGGTTATTATTACAATCATATTCAAGGCCTGATACAGTATATGTTGTTACACATTATTTCAGAGAACAAAGTGCCCCTAAAAAATCCCATCTCACGGTTAAAAATTTAATTCTCAAATATATTTTAGCCACAACTAATTATGGTTTGAAATATGATAGAATAAGAATAATTTATTTTTTATTCTATACTGATGCATATTTGGAAAGAAGTATCGATGATAGAAAATCATAATTTTATAGAGTGTTTGTCATTGAATAATGCTATGTTAATAGGAATATGAAGAAATACAATTCATTTACTCTTAGTATAGTGGATTCCATGTATGTTTCATTCTCTAAATCTATAACCCAACTTATGTGAATGAAGAAATAATTGGATGAATTGTTGATTAATAAGAAGTTTCCCCCTAACTTGGGTTGTGATAATCAAAGTCATATAAAACTCTCAAAAATAGTGTACAATTATCAATCCATAAGCATTAACATCATATATCACTTCATTGAAGAGAATTTGGAGAATAATTTAATGAAGATGGAGTTTATTCCTATAATACATAATGTTTATAATATTATTACAAATCCATTTTTAAAGGACACATTTCATAATCATAGGTTATTAATGGGTGTTCATATAACGACCCATACTTTACATACATTGTTAATACTTCAAAATTAAAGAACACTTATTACAACATATGACAAAACCACAAAGGACCGTATAGGTATAGTGTCTTTAGAAACTGGGAAACATAAACAACTGGTTCATAAATCTTATACAGTGTCTCCCATTTATTTCATCATATCTAGGGTCCCTTTTAGAATATTCTACTTAATATCCATCTTCCTGACCTGGGGAAAAGAAAACATAAAAGGGTGAGCTCAAATTCTCAGCAAGGGCAAATAAAGGAAATAAAAATCATATCATATCTTTTTGAAAATCATAACCTGCAAAAGAGATCATAATATCTTAACATGGAATAAATCATAGAAGTGAAAATGATATCCCCATAATCATAACATGAAACTTGAAACTTTGTGGCATGCACACATAATCATGGAACATCATTTCTTATTAGTCATGACTCATTGCCAAGACTATCTTAGTGGACAGAGTCCCTTTCTGAACCGAGTCACCCTCGTTCCTGTCCTGTTTCACTGAACCAGTATAACCTACCGTTCCAGCCATGTCTATCTCATGAGATATAAAATCTTTACCCAATGCATTGGAGGGAGATATAGGTCCCACCCATCTTATAATGAATCCTTTCTTATGTGTGCCACATAATCATAAATCATACATCATCGCATAACACATGTAACAAAAATGGGATTCTTGAAACATCATGACATCATAAAACAAATCAAATAAGGTAAATGACTTCATAAAAATAATTCCCTCAAAACATAATCAAATCAATGTAATAATAGGGATAAAAATAGAACCCTATATTATCTTAGATGGAAAATAATTTTGATAAAACACTTGAACTCCATTCTTGAGGAAAATATCCTTTATTCTTCAAAAACACTTTTCTTTTCTTAACATGTCATACAATAAACTAAAATATGTTGATTAAAAATAAACTTGAAAACTTGTAAAGTAAGCTACTTGGAAATAATGTTTTTAAAAATCCATTCATTCCATATAAGTTAAAAAAACATTCTTCGTACCTTTGTCAGAAAAGTCAAAAAGTACCTCGTACGAAAAAACGACAAAAGATTCCTTTCATATTCTTTACTAAAAACTCACCAAAGGGTAAAATTGGATTTAAACTATTGTAAGTGGATGGAAAAAATATTACATATTGAGGGAACATTGATGTGGATGATAAAATATACCCCAGTAAATACCAAAGTCTAAACAATCTCGGATAAAAATGAGATTGTGATATTTCCCCTTACCTTAGGTCCGATTTGCTTTGTACGTGTCCGAAGCTCCTGTATAATGGTTTAAATAATGTTATTGACTTATTCCAGAATCATAAATATTCATATGATATCATATATGGTCATATTCTTAGCTTCTTGTTAGTAATATTTCATTGTTACTTGTTACTCGGGTCCTTATTGCCTTTTGTTCTTATGCGTGTTTTGCCGAATAAATTCTTATTCATATTTTAAGGTTACAGATAGCTTATATCCAGAATGGTATTAGTGTAACATATATCATATTTATTCATTCAATTAATTTATATAATTACTATGTAATGATGATCATGTAGAACGAGTCGCATCACATCGTGGAGACGGTATTCCGTACGTACGCACGAGTGATGATATCGTTCCTATGATCGTGGAAATGTATTGGAGTATATATATATTATTTAAGTGACAATATTAATTTATAATAATCATAAATAGTTACTCATTACACCATTATACCCATCCTTGTAAGGTGATGGTGGAAAATAGATTACACCACGGCGTGGAGACGGTATTCCGTACGTACGCACGCGCGGTGATTTCATTTTTCCGTAGGATGGATAGAAGGTGAATTAGGGTTGTTTCATATTTATAATAACATATCAGTATGAAAGTAATACTGATGTTATTACTTTATCATGAAACAACTAAAGAAGAAGAAGTTGAAGAAGAAAGAAATTGAAAAGATCGGTAATGGATATTACCTCTTCTTTGGAACGCCTCTTTGAATACTCCACTTAGGGAACTAAGATTGGTCTTTGAAGATGACCAGGACCTCTAGGATTATTCTAGGGAAGTGGAGAGGAGAAAATGGCAGGGGTTGGCCGAGCTTGAGTGCTCAAATTGGTGTGAGGAAGAGGGGGAGGAGGTGCCCTTTTATAAGGGAGGAGAGGGGCACCTTAGGAATATCTGAAAATATTATTTTATATTAAAGTTAAAATCGGTTTATAATGGTTCCAAAGGGTCTTATTTCGAAGCTAAAGTGGGGATGGATCGAAAGCTTATCAACCAATAGGATTTAGACAAGTTTAGGGTATTATTTTAACCTTATCAATTAGATTTAACTGTAAGTTAAATAATTTAACTTTTACCGTGTCTTTTTGTTTTCTTTAACTATATGGTTAATAAACTTACTATAACATGCCAAAAGAACCCCAAATTGTTTATTATTAATATATATATCCTTATCTAAGTCATTTGGCCGAACCTTAGATTTTTAAGAATAAAATAACAATTAGTAATATAATATTTGATTTAAAAACTATTTTGTGTCAATTTTGACACTATTTCATATATGATTTTTGTGAAAGTCATAACAGAATTATATGTTCGAACCAAGTTGATTAAATCAACACTAATATATCATAGTAACCTATAAAACTATTGGAATTCATAAAAAGTCTCAAATTACATTTATTTTGGTGTTTATAACATCAATTATGTCAATATTTCATTAATAAGATAATTACTGCATCATCATTGTGTCATAAATAAATTAAATTATTTAATGTCTAAAAATTACAAATAAAATACCATTATGTAGGAAATCTTTTTATCTTTCTAATTAATATTTATAGTCGAATTTATCTTATGTATAACCCCATATTAAAAATTATTTACTTATTAAACTTTGATTTTAACTATTTTAACCCTTCTTTAAATAAATTAATAATAAATGTCCTAATCTAACCCAAGTGGGCCTAAATGGTCATATTTTCTTCCTAAGTTTGTTTTTGGTTGAATTAAACTTATCCAATAGAATTAGGTCATGTGTTAGGGTAATAGTAATATCATATTTACCCCTATTTACTATTAACCGCGGTAAAAAAAGTAAAAAGTTACTATTCACCAAAAAATTATTTTTATCTCATTGAACCACATTTTACTTACTGATATCAACTGTGTCTGTCGGATTTTCGAAATTCCATTCACAGAAGCGGTAAAATTAAGTTTTATGCAAAATTCAGTTTTTAACCTACCACTTAGTGGTTTCACTATTCATCAAAAATTGAAAGTTTTCAGAAAAATACCAAAATTTCACCCTAGGATAATTTCGGTATTCCGAATCCAAAAATGAAGTCCATTTTGAAAAATAAAATTTATAAAATTTCAAAAAGTGGTTATTACTATTCATAACAGCTAGTTTTAATAATATTTTAATAGCATGTCGTTGTTTAGTGAAACTCGGTATTGCGTACGATGCAAGATATTGAGGAAGGTCGTGATTGCATGTAAAGTAAGCCAAGCAAGTGTGTAGTGAAAGATTCCTTTGATGACATATAAAAACAAAATATTACTCATAAAAATCTAGGGTGTTACATTCTACCCCCCTTAAAAAGAATTTCGCCCTCGAAATTCATCACTTTGTAACAAACAAATGAGGATACTTCTCCCTCATCATATCCTCAAGCTCCCATGTAGCTCCTTCAAGTTGGTGGTTCCTCCATAAAACTCTCACCAAGCGAGTGGTCTTGTTTCGTAGGACTTTTTCGTTACGATCCAGAATCTCTATCAGCTATTCTTTATAAGAAAGATCCTGCTCCAGCGGTACAACTTCTGAGCTGAGTACATGTGAAGGATCTGGTATGTACTTTCTCAAGAGAGATACATGGAACACATCGTGAACTTGAGAGAGATTCGGTGGAAGCGCCAATCGGTAAGCTACCTTCCCAACACGATCCAGTATTTCGAAAGGACCGATATATCTAGGGTTCAACTTCCCCTTCTTTCCAAATCTCATAACCCTCTTCCAGTGAGATATTCGTAAGAACACTTTATCACCCACTTCAAACTCTAGGTCTTTTCTTCGGTTGTCGGCATAACTTTTCTGTTGACTCTGAGCTGCTCTTATGTGTTGTTGAATAGATCTGACCTTTTCTGCCATTTCATCAATGAGATCAGGTCCTAATAGCTTTCTTTCCCCAACTTCATCCCAGCAAGTTGGAGTCCTACATTTCTTTCCATAGAGAGCTTCATAAGGAGACATCTGAATACTGGAGTGAAAGCTATTATTATAAGAAAATTCCACCAAAGGTAGGTGTTGATCCCAACCTCCTTTGAAATCCATAGAGCAAGCTCTCAACATATCTTCTAGGGTTTGAATTGTTCTCTCAGACTGACCGTCTGTCTGGGGATGATAAGAAGTGATGAAACTCAACTCTGTATCCAGAGTATGCTGAAGACTTCGCCAGAACTTCGAGGTAAATCTCAGATCCCGATCAGATATAATAGAAAGTGGTACTCCATGAAATCTTACCACTTCCTTTACATATATCCTGGCAAGCTGATCTAGAGAGAAATCCTCTCTAATAGCAATGAAGTGTGCAGACTTTGTAAGACGATCAACTATGACCCAAATAGCATTATTGCCTTTGGATGTTTTAGGAAGTCCTATGACAAAGTCCATAGTGATGTTTTCCCATTTCCATTCAGGTATGGGTAATGGTTGTAACATCCCCTTAGACTTCTGTCTCTCAGCTTTAACTTGTTGAGAAACCAAGCATCGAGAGACATATTCAGCAACATCTCTTTTCATGCCATCCCACCAGAAGTACTCTTTCAGGTCCCTATACATCTTCGTGCTTCCAGGATGAATAGAGAATGATGAAATATGAGCCTCATCCAGCAGCTCCTTCTTTAATTCAGGGATGGGAGGAACACAAACCCGATTCCTGAACTTTATTATCCCATCACAATCAAGGTTGAATTCAGGAACATTACTCACCTTCTTTTGTAACTATACATCTTCTTTCTGTTCCTCTTTAATCTTCACATGTATAGATGGTTGATCATTCATTTGAGAAAGATAAGATTTTTCCCCTTCCATTATAATTCCAAGATCCATCCTTTGTAAATCCATAAATATTGGATCTTTTGTGATCCTCATCATGGATAAACTAGCATGGTCTTGTCGACTTAATGCATCTGCCACCTTGTTTGCTTTCCCAGGGTGGTAATGGATTGAGCAGTCGTAATCCTTAATCAGCTCCAACCATCTTCTTTGACGCATATTCAACTCATTTTGTGTGAAAATATACTTTAAACTTTTATGATCAGTATAAATATCACACCTTTCACCATAAAGGTAATGCCTCCAAATCTTTAATGCAATGATTACCGCAGCCAACTCCAAATCATGTGTTGGGTAATTTTGCTCATGGATTTTCAACTGTCGTGAGGCATAAGCTATCACCATATCATTTTGCATAAGAACACACCCCAATCCCTTCTTGGATGCATCACTGTAGATCACAAACCTTTCTCCACTACAAGGCAGTGTGAGCAAAGGTGCACTAGATAACCTTCTTTTCAACTCCTTGAAATTCTCTTCACATTCCTCTGTACAGACAAACTTAACTCCTTTCCGAGTCAACTTGGTGAGTGGATTAGATAATCATGAAAAATCATTTACAAAACGTCGATAATATCCAGCCAAACCAAGAAAACTTCGGATCTCAGTTACTTTTGTTGGTCTTGACCATCTTTCGATAACCTCTGTTTTTGCTGGATCCACAGATATCCCCTCTTTTGAGATTATATGACCCAAAAATGCAACTTTTTGAAGCCAAAATTCACACTTGGTAAATTTGGCATAAATCTTCTCCTTTCTCAGGATCTTCAATATAATTCTCAAGTGATCTTCATGCTCTTCCTTGATCTTTGAATAGACAAGAATATCATCTATACAGACTACCACAAATTGATCAAGATCGTCTCTAAATACTCTATTCATTAGATCCATGAAGATAGCAGGGGAATTAGTAAGACCAAATGGCATGACTATAAATTCATAGTGTCCATAACTTGTACGGAAAGCCTTCTTTGGTATATCCTCCCTTTTAACCCTTAATTGATGATACCCTGAACGAAGATCAATCTTGGAAAAGTATTGACCTCCGCATAGTTGGTCAAATAAGTCATCAATGCGTGGGAGATGATATTTTTTCTTGATAGTGATCTTGTTAAGTTCTCGATAATCAATGCAGAGTCTCATTGATCCATCTTTCTTTATAACAAATAGAACAGGTGCTCCCCAAGGTGACGCACTAGGGCGTATGAATCCCTTATCAAGATTCTCTTGGAGTTGCTTCTTCAATTCCTGCAACTCAATTGGGTCCATTCTATATGGTGTCTTTGAAATTGGCAAAGCACCCGGTACGAGTTCTATTGAAAACTCAACTTCATGATTTGGTGGAAGACCTGGTAATTCCTCTGCAAAGACATCATCAAACTCCCGTACAATGGGAATATTCTTAATCGTGAGTTTCTCACCAACCATTTGAGATAAATAACCTTCATTTAGTGGAATCAATACCCATAAGATGGAAGAAATTTCCACTGAAAGGTTATGTTCATCCTTGCATTGATAGACGATCGTAGATTGATCTGGAATATGAAATGTGACTTCCCTTCTTTGGCAATTGATATGAGCTCCATGTAGAGAAAGCCAATCCATGCCAAGAATCACATCAAATTCCACTAAAGGAAGGATCACAAGATTTGCAGGAAGCACTTTCCCACAAACTTCGATCGGAGAAGAATTATAAACTTGTGATGCGACTGTTGTGCCATTAGGTGTTGTCACATCTAACTCAACATCTAATTGTTGAGGTAGTACGGTGATACCCTTAGAAAATTTTTCAGAAATAAAAGAGTGGGTGGATCCAGAATCAAATAAAACATTTGCTACTTTAGAGTGGATGGTAAGTGTACCTTTCACCACTTCGTTATCGTACTCCACATCGCTGATAGAAATTTCATGTGACTTTCCTTTGTCTTTAGCCTTAAGATTTTGTTGACGTCGACCATCATCATCAACCCTTGGATTTGGGCATTGATTGGAATAATGCCCCATCTCCTTGCACTTGAAACATTGAAGTGTAGTAGGTTCATTCTGTGTATCCCTTCCTTTGTTTGAATCATTAGACATCTTCTTCCCATTATCACGGCATTCAAATGCCCGATGACCTTCCTTTCCACATTTAAAACATTTACTTGTCCCTTTAAGACAAATCCCTCCATGTTTCTTTCCACACATTGAGCATAAGGGAAAGCTCATCTTCTTTTCAGTGTGCTCTTTAGATTTTCCTTTGAATTCCATCTTCCTCTTCTTATCAAACCCATGTGACTGATGGGTTACTCCAATCTCCATCTCGACTTTGAGATCACATCGAACGATTTCCTCATATCTATTGACGTCCCTTATGGCTAATGCCCTTCGAAGACTTGGTTTTAAGCCACTAAAGAATCAATCGATCTTACTCTCAGGTTGGATAATAATACCAGAAGCGTACCTTGCAAGTCTTGTAAAATTTGCTTCATAGGTACCAACAGATTCCTCATCCCTTTGCTTCAGTTCAAGAAACTCTTTCTCCATCTTTGTTCGGAGAATACGAGGGAAGTACTTATTGAAAAATAAGTTCTTGAACTCGTCCCATTCCATAGACTCAATTTCATCCCTTTGCCTTGTATTCTTAATAAGATTCCACCATTGATCAGCATCTCCTTCCAAACGATACACTGCTAGGATGACTTTATCATGTTCTAAACATTGAAGAACTGAAAATATCTTTTCAGTAGTACTAATCCATTGTTCAGAAAGTAATGGATCAGTAGACCCGCTGAATGAAGGTGGACGCTGCCTCATGAAGGATTCAACAGAATGTTTCTCCTTCCTTTGCTCGTTTGGAAGTCCTGCATGATTCATAGCTTGAGAAAGTTGTGTGAGCATGGCTGCAAGATTTTTCATTCCAGCTCCCATATCGTTTGGTTGCTCAGGGGGACAATCATTTCATTTCCCATCGCATTCTGCATTAACACGGTTCCTTCGGGTTCCATCCATTGACTAAAACCAAGAAGAATAGTGTGAGAAACACTAATTATAATAGGAAAACCACATAAATCAAGAATAAAATTTTCATGCTTAAGGTCATATCCTAGGTTATTCATGGCCATTTCTAAAACACTAAGATTGGGTTCTATGCTTAGACTTATCCTTAGGGTTCTTACTAAGGCTTTCACATCCTAGTTTCCAAAGGTTGACTATACCTTTCCTCTGATACCAACTATAACGACCCATACTTTACATACATTGTTAATACTTCAAAATTGAAGCACACTTATTACAAAATATGACAAAACCACAAAGGACCGTATAGGTATAGTGTCTTTAGAAACTGGGAAACATAAACAACTGGTTCATAAATCTTCTACAGTGTCTCCCATTTATTTCATCATATCTAGGGTCCCTTTTAGCATATTCTACTTAATATCCATCTTCCTGACCTGGGGAAAAGAAAACATAAAAGGGTGAGCTCAAATGCTCAGCAAGGGAAAATAAAGGAAATAAAAATCATATCATATCTTTTTGAAAATCATAACCTGCAAAAGAGATCATAATATCTTAACATGGAATAAATCATAGAAGTGAAAATGAGATCCCAATAATCATAACATGAAACTTGAAACTTTGTGTCATGCACCCATAATCATGGAACATCATTTCATATTAGTCATGACTCATTTCCCAGACTATCTTAGTGGACAGAGTCCCTTTCTGAACCGAGTCACCCTCGTTCCAGTCCTGTTTCACTTAACTGGTATAACCTACCATTCCAGCCATGTCTATCTCATGAGATATAAAATCTTTACCCAATGCATTGGAGGGAGATATAGGTCCCACCCATCTTATAATGAATCCTTTCTTATGTGTGCCACATAATCATAAATCATACATCATCGCATAACACATGTAACAAAAATGGTATTCTTGAAACATCATGACATCATAAAACAAATCATATAAGGTAAATGAATTCATAAAAATAATTCCCTCAAAACATAATCAAATCAATGTAATAATAGGGATAAAAATAGAACCCTATATTATCTTAGATGGAAAATAATTTTGATAAAACACTTGAACTCTATTCTTGAGGAAAATATCCTTTCTTCTTCAAAAACACTTTTCTTTTCTTAACATGTCATACAATAAACTAAAATAATTTGATTAAAAATAAACTTGAAAACTTGTAAAGGAAGATTCTTGGAAGTAATTTTTTTAAAAATCCATTCATGCCATATAAGTTAAAAAAACATTCTTCGTACCTTTGTCGGAAAAGTCAAAAAGTACCTCGTACGAAAAAATGACAAAAGATTCCTTTAATATTCTTTACTAAAAACTCACCGAAGGGTAAAATTGGATTTAAACTATTGTAAGTGTATGGAAACAATATTACATATTAAGGGAACATGGATGTGGATGATAAAATACACCCCAGTAAATACCAAAGTATAAACAATCTCGGATAAAAATGAGATTGTGATATTTCCCCTTACCTTAGGTCCGATTTGCTTTGTACGTGTCCGAAGCTCCGGTATAATGGTTTAAATAATGTTATTGAATTATTCCAGAATCATACATATTGATATGATATCATATATGGTCATATTCTTAGCTTCTTGTTAGTAATATTTCATTGTTACTTGTTACTCGGGTCCTTATTGCCTTTTGTTCTTATGCGTATTTTGCCAAATAAATTCTTATTCTTATTTTAAGGTTATAGATACCTTATATCCAGAATGGTATTAGTGTAACATATATCATATTTATTCATTCAATTGATTTTTATAATTACTATGTAACGATGATCAGGTAGAATGAGTCGCATCACATCGTGGGGACGGTATTCCGTACGTACGCACGAGTGATGATATCATTCCTATGATCATTGAACTATATTGGAGTATATATATATTATTTAAGTATAAATATTACTTTATAATAATCATAAATAGTTACTCATTACACCATTATACCCATCCTTGTAAGGTGATGGTGGAAAATAGATTACACCACGGCGTGGAGATGGTATTCCGTACGTACGCACGCGCGATGATTTCATTTTTCCGTAGGATGGATAGAAGGTGAATTAGGGTTGTTTCATATTTATAATAAAATATCAGTATGTAAGTAATACTGATGTTATTACTTTATCATGAAACAACTAAAGAAGAAGAAGTTGAAGAAGAAAGAAATTGAAAAGATCGGTAATGGATATTACCTCTTCTTTGGAACGCCTCTTTGAATCCTCCACTTAGGGAACAAAGATTGGTCTTTGAAGAAGACCAGGACCTCTAGGATTATTCTAGGGAAGTGGAGAGGAGAAAATGGCAGGGTTTGGCCGAGCTTCAGTGCTCAAATTGGTGTAAGGAGGAGGGGGAGGAGGTGCCCTTTTATAAGGGAGGAGAGGGGCACCTTAGGAATATCTCAAAATATTATTTTATATTAAAGTCAAAATCGGTTTATAATGGTTCCAAAGGGTCTTATTTCAAAGATAAAGTGGGTATGGGTCGAAATCCTATCAACCAATAGGATTTAGACAAGTTTAGGGTATTATTTTAACCTTATCAATTAGATTTAACTCTAAGTTAAATAATTTAACTTTTACCGTGTCTTTTTGTTTTCTTTCACTATATGGTTAATACACTTACTATAACATGCCAAACGAACCCCGAATTGTTTATTATTAATATATATATCCTTATATAAGTCATTTTTCCGAACCTTAGATTTTTAGGAATAAAATAACAATTAGTAATATAATATTTGATTTAAAAACTATTTTGTGTCAATTTTGACACTATTTGATATATGATTTTTGTGAAAGTCATAACAGAATTATATGTTCGAACCAATTTGATTAAATCAACAATAATATATCATAGTAACCAATAAAATTAGTGTAATTCATAAAAAGTCTCAAATTACATTTATTTTGGTGTTTATAGCATCAATTATGTCAATATTTCATTAATAAGATAATTACTGCATCATCATTGTGTCATAAATAAATTAAATTATTTAATGTCTAAAAATTACAAATAAAATACCATTATGTATGAAATCTTTTTATCTTTCTAATGAATATTTATAGTCGAATTTATCTTATGTATAACCCCATATTAAATATGATTTACTTATTAAACTTTGATTTTAACTATTTTAACCCTTCTTTAAATAAATTAATAATAAATGTCCTAATCTAACCCAAGTGGGCCTAAATGGTCATATTTTATTCCTAAGTTTGTTTTTGGTCGAATTAAACTTATCCAATAGAATTAGGACATGTGTTAGGGTAATAGTAATATCATATTTACCCCTATTTACTATTAACCGCGGTAAAAAAAGTAAAAAGTTACTATTCACCAAAAAATTATTTTTATCTCATTGAACCACATTTTACTTACTGATATCAACTGTGTCTGTCGGATTTTCGAAATTCCATTCACAGAAGCAGTAAAATTAAGTTTTATGCAAAATTCAGTTTTTAACCTACCACTTAGTGGTTTCACTATTCATCAAAAATTGAAAGTTTTCAGAAAAATACCAAAATTTCACCCTAGGATAATTTCGGTATTCCGAATCCAAAAATGAAGTTCATTTTGAAAAATAAAATTTATAAAATTTCAAAAAGTGGTTATTACTATTCATAACGGCTAGTTTTAATAATATTTTAATAGCATATCGTTGTTTAGTGAAACTCGGTATTGCGTACGACGCAAGCTATCGAGGAAGGTCGTGATTGCGTGTAAAGTAAGCCAAGCAAGTGTGTAGTGAAAGATTCCTTTGATGATATATAAAAACAAAATATTACTCATAAAAATCTCGTGTGTTACAGTTCATCCTCCCTCTCATCATGGATCTGGCAGGTGATATTCGTCCCTATACACATTTTCATTTCATAATGGTTTCAAGTGGGAGAAAAATTATTGTAACAAAAATATATCATTTGGTTTGTGCTTAAAAATTTAAGGAGAGAATATATTTTAGAGAAGATCTTAAAAGGGTAAATTGTGATTTCATCATGTGTGAACTTTTTAATAGTTTTTTGAAGTGTGTTTTTGAAATTTTCTCCTATAGAAATTTGTGTGTGTGTGTTAAATGTTTGAAGTGGATGAATAAGTTTCTTATGAGGTGTATGAAAGATAATCTTATTTCAGTTCTTCTAGACAAAATGATCTTTTTTATCCTTAATTCTTGTTTCCCAGACTTAGTTCACTCACGTAAGCTTAGAATTATTGAATAAATTATCCATTGCATGACTTATAATGTATCCTTGATTTATGTTCCTTGTTAGAAATAAAAACACAATGGGAGATATTATTGGAACCATGATGATGAATATGGGTTTCAGCTGCAGAAGAAGTTAAAGAGATGATGGTTCAAAGAATTTTTGGTTGAGGTGTTGGATTTTTTTGATCAATTTTTATATAAATAACCTTTTAAAGTCCATAATTCAGTATACATTGATATGTTTGTTCAAAAAAATTGACCAGATGTTCAAAGATGTTCAAAAAGACAATGGAGTCCAAAAAAATAAAATTTACCATTGATTTCTGAAGTCCATTATAGAAAACAAAGATCTATAAGATGATGTTTTTGGTGATCCTAATCTCATAAAATCATGATGAGTGAAAGACCTCAATAAAATATTCTTGGGTTGGAAGGACGGTATTTTTTACATAAGATGAAAGGGTGAGAATTTGTTTATATACAAAATGTAAATATTATGAAGTTATAAGGTTGAAATCATACAATTTTTTTGTGCTATGTTTATGGATTTTCTCAATAAAAGTAAATTTTCTAAAGTATGAAATGTATTTTATGAGGAATAGAATTGGAAAAAAGTCTTAATTGGGTGAATTAAAAAATGGATAAAATCAATTAGATGAACTTTTTATCAATGTAGATGAATTTCAATGGATGAAATTTCTAAATGAAATTCATTAAGAAATATTTTCTGTATGAAGTCATGAGTGAAATTATTTCAATATTAGTCATCAGGTGGAGAATATTTCTAAGAAATAATTTTGAGAAGATCATATGGTCATTGAATAGGAACAATCAGATGGAGTTTCTCATTAGATGAAATATTTTTTATGATGTTTTATCATAAAAAATATTTGTTTTAAAGTTATATAGGTTCAATAGTCATTTTAAAATTTTTATAATGATATCAAATGTGATTATTTTAAGATAATCATTCAATATTATAAAAATCAGGAAGGTATATTGTGTTTCTTGATGATTGTGATGAAAAGTTTGAGGATGTTTTAAATTGATGGTGTTTTATAGAAGATTAAATAGGGTTTTAGAATTCTTGAGAAGTATCCAATGAATTTCAAGTAGGTGGTATCTTTAAAATTACATTTTTCATTAAGCGGTAAATTAAATTTTGGTTCCCAAATTTTCTCCCATAACCACACAAGTATAAAGTATAGTTCATACAATAAAAATGTAGGACTGATACTATTCATTTGTGATAAAAGGAAGAGATAAAAGACTATGATATTTCAAAGATAATCAAACACATTTTGTGGTGAAGCATTAAATAGACACACCATTCACAGATTTCTTAACAATTGGTATCATTCATATAATGTGTAGAAATTATCAAATAAAGGGTTTGTAGAGGTAGTAGTTGAATATCTATAAGTGAAATTATTCAAACACTATGAAATGTTTCATATTAGGTCGGTGTAGGAAAATTTTATAAATTTGTCAAAAAAGAAGTTAGTGGGTTAGAAGGATTCAGTCTACATAAATGCATCTAAATGTGTTTTTTGAAAAAACCTATCAGATAATTTTTTCAAACAAACCCATTAGAAATATGTTGTATACTCAATTCCAATAATATGTTATTACATTATTCTTGGTAATAATATGAAGAATAAGTTCCTCCAAGAAGCGTAATAGTGATTATTGTAGAAGTAACATATTGACAAAAAACTAGTTCTTGTTTGTGAAGGTTTCTAACAGTATTTATGAAAATATTTGTTATTTATTATCTATGTAAAGTATGCATGAACTATTGTTTTGATAATAGTGCAACAAAAGTGTAAAGATATTCCATTCATTTTGTATCCTCTTAAAAGTATTTTTTCTTGTGGATTGTGTGGTATTTTATTATTTCAAAACCATGATAAGGACTAGATACCCTTACTGAGTAACAGACCATGTAAAGTCTTGTGTTCTTGTGCTCTGTATTTTTATGCTTGTTTTAGAAGAATTATAAATAATGACTATGATTAAAATGTTGTTGAAAAACTAATAAATTTTATAAAGGAGATATTATTGATTAACCTCATCCACCTCTTAATGATTGAATATATCCTAATTGGCCTTTTTAGGGGAAAACACCCTCCAGATTTCAATGGTTTCCAATAACCTTACATAAATGGGTGGGAAAGTTTATAAATTCACATATCATAAGGAATATATATATATAACCCACAAACCACTCTAAGGTAAGCTATGTAACCATAAACATAACTATAGATATTTTCTCCCAGGCACATGACTAATAATTCAAATGACTAGGTATCCTATAAGAACACAATCTTCAAGATTCATTTATTACTTAATTATATATCATTCTAAAATAATTAATTAATCATCAATTTCCAATACCATTGGAACCATAATATTTTATTGTTAAAAATTATAGTTCACGATTGTTATCATTATTCTAAAATCACTATGAACCAACCCTACTCTAAAATTTAGTCATTCATTAGTTCATAAATTTATGGAATTCCTGGTAATTTTAGGTATTTCCCAAGAAAATTACCACAAAATTTAAGATGGAACTTAGAGTATGTAGAATCACCTACATCATGTAGTTAGGAACCCAAATAAACTATATTCTCTCAAACAACCATTAAAAAAGTCAAATAGATCGCCAAAAAGAAATTCAATGCCTTTAACAAATTATAAACAACCTAGTGTCATCCCTAAGGCCACAACACATCATATCACATATGGAATCCCATACCATGGTTTTCACATATAAAATCCTCCTTCACTAGCATCATCATAACTGGAACCTCATGAATATATTATTATCACAACCAGTATAGTCGTAGGCATCCCCAAACATATAATTATTCCTGCTATCACTGATATTATTAACACAATCAATCATTCAATAATCACAATTATTCAATCCAATAGTTCATTAGTCATTTTAGAGTAAAAAATAACAGAAGGAAACAATATACAATTTTAAGGGGTAACTAAGGTCATATAACCATGGAATTCATGTGTTAAAACAATATGGGCTCACTGATCCCAAGACAATTTTTTTCGTTTGAAAAACCAACCATTTTATCTTTATTTTTTATTAGATATCCTTAAATTTTCTAATTATTAAGAAAACATATTAATCGAAATATCTATATTATTTTTGGAGATAAAAAATAGATATAATTTAATCCAAAAAATATTCAATTAGTTTCAATTTTTTAATTGGTAATATTTAATCATTACTAGTCTTATCCTTCATAAATTCTTATCATTTTGGATTGATGTTGTTTTTCAATTTTCCCAATATAATTACTATGGTACATAATAATAACAATAATTTAAAATAAATAAACACTACTTGAGAAATAAAAAGATGTAGAAATAATAAGGAAAATCAAAAATGATCACATATCCAAAATTATCCCTTAATTAAATATCAAGAATCATAATATATCCCAATATCATATTGTGATTTTACTTTTATTTAAAACCCATAATTTAAAAATAATAAAAAAATATTATCAATATACTGCAAATAATATTTCATCCCACTCATTTAATTATTATGTCATAAGATAATAACTAACTAGTATGCGATAACAATTTGTTTTTTATAATAGTACTAATTTGCGACATATGGTTATACCTGGAAAAAATAATTCAAATATTTATATATTGTAGAATGAAAGATTCTTCTTCTAAAAAAATTCTAGAATATTATCTTTTTAAGACTTGATCCATAAATTTATCCAAAGAAATTTAAATCTCATACCTAGATTGAAGTATTGTAGTTCATTACAGATAAATTGAAGAATAATAAGAATGATTTTATGGGAATTACCAAGGAAGAACCCTAAAAACTTGAACACTATAAGATGCAGGATAATTGGATATGATCACAAACTCATCATCTAGTGATAATCTATCGAAAGATATATGACAATCAAACCTATTACTGCACGATTCTCTAGTGTCAAAAATTAAAATGGAAAAAACCAAATTTAATTAAATGTAAAATTAAAACATCAATTCCCATGAATGAAAACTAAGGAATTAACTTTTACACACTGACATGAATTGAAAGGAATTGGTGTAGCATCAATTTGATTATTATTGAGGGAGATATATAAAAGATAATTTTGAAAAAGATAAATAAATATGATAGAGAGAGATATGCTCCTATTCCACACATAGGGGATTTCCCCCACATTTTTTCAAAGAATCAAACCATCACTCATTCATATCAATTTATTTATCATTTATTATACCCTTTTATCTTTATCTCTCCAATATCCAAAAATTTCCCATGTGTAATTATATTACTCTCATTTATATTATCTATTTTCTCTCCAACCAATTCATTCACCTTAAATTTCATTATTGTCTTCCCCCCCAAAAAAAATCATTATATATATATATGTATATATGTATACATTATGAAATATCTATATATTTCAAGACACAAACACATAAATATCCCTATATACAGTCATATATATAAATATAATCAGAATAGTATATATGTATATATGTAAAAATCATAACAATACACACACACACACACACACATATATATATATATGAATTCATATACACATATAAAAAAACCATATACAAACACATATATAGGATCATCTATATTTGGATAGCATTTCTTAACAACTGTTTTCTTTAAAATTTTAATATCAATGTATTACATGAAAATTTATATTGACCATGTGTATAAATCATTACATAATGTTTCATAAATTTAATTTAATTAAAATGTTGAGAAAAATATTTTTAAACTTAATAATTTTTAATTGATTATAATTAAATAAATATTTCTAAATTAAGGTACTTTAGTAACCTTCCAAATAAATTTCAGAAATATTAAAAATTATATTTAAAAATTTAAATCATTTTCCATATAAATTTGCTAAAAATACAAATAAATTTCAAAACATAAAAATTACGATTATTTAATTATTAAATAAATAAAATATATTTTTAATTTTTATTCATAAACCTTGTAAACCATGAAACCACTAAGAAAACCCCAATAATAACAAAGGGAAGGTCTGAGGAAAATTTGGAACCTTGTAGTTAGGATCAGCCCCAAAAAGGGTATTCCAATGTATCCTTATGGAAGGAATCATAACCTATATAGTTCAGAACCACATAATGAAAGACATAAAAAAAATTTAATTTTTTTTTGAAAAGGTACAATCTATGTAGTTTAGTGTCATATTGTATGGATGTCAAGGCCCAAAAATCCTAGAAATTATTGGTGTGAGACATTAACATGAGCCACACTTTCTCGGTTGAACATGAAATGAATATGGCACAATGAGGATCGATTTGTCTCACTAGGAATATAAACATATGAATATTGCCCCCACTAGGAGTATGTCTCAATGAAGATGAGATTAAAAGACACATAAAGAATATTATTTTCCTAGTGGTGGTAAAATTCTATTAAGAATATTACCAAAGGAGAGGATTTTTTATAAAGAATATTGACCAAAATGAATGAGATTCTAAACTCATAGGAGTATTTCCGAGATAGGGAAGGAAATAAATGACCTACTAAAAAATCTGGACAAATAACGATGGAGGAAAAAGGATAATAATGTTTTTTAACCTTATGGTGGTGTACTAAGTATTCTGATGAGAAAGAAATCAAATCCCATGTAGTTCGAGTGACACAGTCTAAGGTTGTATGACAAGATCGAACCATGTAGTTTAATATCCGGTGATAAATATGTTTTCATAGAGATTAACATCATGTACATATGGAATTGTAAACATATTTTAACGTCATATGCTTGGGAAAACGTTTCTATGAAATGTGTGATAGTGTAGTGTCTTGCAGGGATTATGCATAGGAGTGATTCCTTAAGATTCTTCATCAATAATATGGACCTTTTAAGGGTTGTCTCGGGGGATATATGTCCCCTAGATAGAAAGTATGGGATTTTATAAGGAATATGGTAATGTGATAGTTGGGATTTTGGATAGTGATAATATGGGGAAATATTATTTTTTGTTTAAACCTAAAGGATGTTTCCTACGTAACCCATTAGAAATTGGAAAAAGAGACCACATAGTTAACCTGTTCATTAGGGATTACACCTAAAAAGGAGGCCCATGAAAAATCTACTCTCCATCTAATAATGGATGAGGGTGGGGCTACAGAAGGCACGGGGGATGTGACACTATGTAATAGGGTCTAGGGGATTACTCAATAAGGGATTCCCTTTTCTATTTTCCTATATATTTTTAAGATCTGGAAATTAGGGGATGGGGAGAGAAGGATACTTGGTATATACAATTAATTGGGCCAATTTAAGGGTTTACACATCTAATATTTGGAAAACTGAAGATCTGTATGTAACCATGATCCCACCATGTTCTAAGAAGCATGATGAAGGTAGGTTACACTACATGAGCTTAAAAAATTGAACTAATTCCCCATGGATTATGGTCCCCATTGTGAATTGGATGAAATATTGAAAGAAACCAGGGAAAACTTAAGTTACAAAAGAAATCCAAGGGATATGATTTTATAGGGGAATTCATGATCAAAATATATTCATGGTTATATGTATACTCTGATTCTTTACATTCTATAGCTTTGGAGGAGGACTAGATAATTGAAGGTCTATACGAGAGATTTGGCTGAAGGAATGATGTACTGTCAAATCATTCATGATCCTTATGATTTTAAAAAAGATATATATAATTATGAATGGATAGAAGAATAACTCACCCAAGTGATGCTATGGTGGGTGGATATCCTTTTCCTGGGTAATAACAAGGTTAAGAAGTGTGACCCTCTCTTATGTAATAGTAGGGAGAAATAATGACGGCTTCTCCCAAGAGTAAATAGAGTGAGGCGTTGCTCTATCAGAAAAAACTAGGGAAAATAACCACCCTATTTGTCGGTGTTACTATTGATTCCTTTGGGAGAATAACACACAAGTGAGTAGTTTGATAAAGGTACTTTTCCCTAGTATTATTATTCTAGGGTGGAAGTGGTTCCTCACTATGTTTATTGATGCTTCAAACCTTTTTCATTACTCAAATACCCACCAATTTGTTTAATTCCGTTTCCTTTGGGCATGAATAATCTACCCAGTGGAATTTGAGGACGTTTTCAAGTTAATATGGAAATTAAATCTTTGGGTAGTCTCTTTTCCTTCATTAATGTGTAAATGAGGATCTTAGGGGGAGATTTTTTTATGAAAACATAGAACCCTATGTGAAGGTATTATCTTGAACTAATGGGTTATATTTTTATAACTATTCAAGGTTTGTGATCACATAGGTTCTTTGCATAGGTATCACATGTAGGATTCACATGGGCAGGCATATGAGGTTTTACATTTCCTCCCTTTTTTAATTTTCCATCATGTATTTTTGAGGTATTTACTCATAAATATCTATAATATTTTCTTTATAGGAGAGAAAATTAATCATGTCACACATGAACATCAAGCATTGTTTTCTAATAAGGCCATCAAGATTCCATGTGTATTAGGTCATTGTATGAAAAATACGACATTACAACACCGGGTCATATGTACGTTGGTGTCGTACCAGAATCCAGTTGTCTCCTCATGTCATTATGCTCGATGCCTAGCCAGTACCTGAGGAATCAGGGTAAGGAATCATCTATTTCATCCACCACTAACTAAAGGAGAAACTTAAGGTCCCATATCAATGTCCTAGATCCTCCCTCATTAATTGAGAAATGTCATCCATCAAATCCCAATATCTAAATTATCACTCATTATAGGTATCCTCATCCATGTCTTGACATACTACTTTATCAATCAAGGTAAGGTCTATCATCCATTTCGTGACCCATTGACTTGTCACTAATGGTAGGTTATATCATTTATGCCTCACATCAGACCTTGTTCAGATAAGGATATTCACCGAAGGATGTATACTATATCAACCTATCATTTATCACTCAAGGAAAGGTATAAGAAAACACTGTCTCACTCAAGAAGAATCCAACTGGTCTTAGGTGATACCTTCTCTCTTATGTCATTCCCATAATGTATACACAATGAGAATTCCATCTCATGCATGTCAATCCATCTAGTTTCATATCACTAATGGATGGGTTAGGTCTCAAGAATTTCAACCCTATTCTAGACATCATTACCCAGGATATTCATATGAAAAAAAGTAGGGCACACCTCCAATTGTACATCCTCACTAGCTAGTCACTCAAGATCTAGTCACTTAGGACCTAGCCCCTTATCTGGAAGGGCATCATATCTCAACCATTATTGAATCTACTAGGGTCCACCTGACACATCTCGATTACTATTCATCAATATCGTCTTGTGTTTTTCACCCCTAAATGACACAATAAATCAAGGGATATTCTTTTCACTAGAATTAATGTATGGGTCCAACCCTTATCTGGTTCTCACATAACAATATAGTATCGCTAATAAGGACTATCTTGATCTAACTCTCTCTAATCTCCTTATAAATCTAATTCTAACCCATTTAATAATTCCATTGAATCACATAGGGTCTTTCTCACATATACATATGGATATCTTTAAATCCACCACCTATAGGAAACCCATAAACATCACACCCATACTATCATGATAGGGATTATCATAACACTCCCTATGCTCTGAAAGCACCCTTAGTATGGTGTTAATAACCATGCATGATACTTATAGATGTCTCACCCATCCCACTAAGAATAATAATTTCAGGACTGTGTACTAGCCCTAAAAAAACAAACATGGATACCCACATCTCTTATTTCATCCCATGACCCACCCATGGTCTATATTCAGCTCAATACACACCTTATATTCTTGGATACATAATCAATTGGTGATCCAAAACACCTAAGGTGTTAAGGATAATGTATTCCAATCCTATAAGGCAAAACACCATTCTATCTATTCCTACAGGGTGCTCTCAGTCCCTATTCATCTACCAAGTCCAATGTAACATTCTTTAAGGGAAGACTTCATGCATAAATATGCATTTTTTGTATTAAGGTGACCATAAACCACATTAATGGAGTCAGCTTCCTCTCTAATCTATACACATCCTTATCGAATAATGTTTATTTATCTTCTAAGCTTACACAACCAACCATGCTCATATCTCACACCAAACGACATAAATAATTAATTATATTAATATATAATTTAGTAAAAAAATTAATTAAAATAGGTATCATCTAATAAGAACTCATATCATGGTTCACATCACCAAAATAATGGTCAACCATAAGAAAAAGGTCTATGGCGTATGCCTGTCACCATCAATGGAAATACCCATCCAACCTGAGACTCAATGAACAAAAAAATACATATAATTTATCCAAAAACCCTATATAAATTGGTATAGCGGTTTCCCTCAATCAAAAGGAAAAAATATTACGTGTGTTCATATTTCTAATAAATCCTCTAACCACCAAACCAGAATGCCCCATCATCCATTCCCAATTTCACCAATCCCTGGTGGAATCAGTGCTAATATCCTAGCCCAAAACCCACTAAAATTATATTTCTACAAAACGTGAACCAAGTAAGATGAATAATGAAAATATATTACCCAAAAAATCAATTTTAGAACACCCAAACCAAATCCTCTCCGTGGTTGATCGAAGGAGGAATGAGGGAGGGGAGATTCATCTAAATGAGCTCTCCCTGACACACCTTGGTGCCCAAAACCCTAAGAGAAGTTACCCAAAAAGTATGGGTATAACTATGATAAAATAAATAGATATAGGCCTCACATGTAGAGTAATTAGGAGGTACTTCCTCCATCCATCACGATTCAGTGCCTCAGTCATAAATGGTGTGGCTCCCCTACTACATTCAATCATTATGTAACTAATGGGTTTTGGTGTGACCTGATAAAACACCAAAAATTTAACAAGGACCCCATTTCTTTCACTTATTCCCATCCATGAACCTAAAAAACCAACTTAGTCTCTTTTCACATGTGAAAAAAATCTCCTTGTGATTTTCTAACAATAAAATTATTGATCTAAATATCTATTCATACAGCATCCCATACTCTGGGATTAAAATTTAATATTCCCCTAAAAAGTATCTTCCCTAAAATTTATGGGTCATTACATTGTCAATACACATACAGAAGTATTTGTGTTTAGGTAATTATGTAAAAATACTTCTCTTTAAATTATTTTAGCCACCATTTATTATAGTCCATGTTTTCATATATCTAACATGGAATGGTGGAACTCTATCACACTTTATAATTCATTATTAGAAACACACTAATGGATAAATAATTCTATTATATTTTTGAATATGTAATTTATAATAAAAAATTTATTTTTATGATTGAAAATGAACATTTTAAATTATTAGTATATGAAATATGGGTTGATCATACCAATTTCAATACAATTAGAGATGATAGAAAATAATGGTAATTCCTTGATATTTTTAATAAAAATATGTTCATATGAAAATTATTCTTTCATCTCTACATTAAAATCACCATAAAATTATAGCATTTTCATTATTGATAGATATCTGGTGATGGAATTATTCAATCCTTTATTATCCTTTATCTCGATTTCAACCTACTATAGTAAATGGATCCACCATACTATGTGGCTTTAAGTATAATTTTTTTATCCAAAATTAATTTAATACTATATGATCTATATATACCACCACATTAGAGTGTGCTATATAGAGTTTATATAGATAAAAAAAGTAATAGTGAGAATATCCTTCACCATCATAATATAGTTGAATGTTGTCTCTATGAGTGTCTAGATTTCATGCTAGATTGGATATACAATTTTACCCATCCTTTTCCCATGAACATCCACCACTTCCTAGCCAGCTCCCTCATATATTCATTTCAAATTAATCCTCCTAAATCTAGGGCGACTAGACTGGCTCTATGAAAAATCTTCTCTTTACATCCTTAAATGAATCGTATAATATTATATTAGATTATAAATCCACACCCTTTACTAAAATTTGAGTGAGAGGTTTATCATCATTGTGAAATACCTGAAAACCCACTAACAAACAATAAAATTTCCCAAAAAACCATAGATCTTCCACCATCATGGTTTATATAAATTATTTTGTCACATTGATCCTTGTCGAAACGATTCTAAACCATTATATAAAAAGTAGGTGGCCAAGTATAATTCCATATTTAACCATGAAATGGAACTTCTCATTATTTAATAATTTATAGTATCTTCACACCACTACACTAGAATGTAGAGGTTCTTGAGTCATATCTTCAATGATCAACTATACATAGAAAAATTATCTATAACAATATTAATAATCTCTTTTTCCATCCAAGAATATTTTGTTTCACTCTTCGCTAAAAGGTAACAAGTGTGTGAAATATATTTGACGAGATATATTAGGAGGTAAACATACAAAATGGAATGAAAAGGTTTATTTTCCATTTCACAATAACACCAATATCATTTGGTTATAACTATATTATCCATTGAGAATTAATTAATAATTTTTTCTATCTAATTTTTCCAGTATATGGTTGATAAGTGGGATGGGAAACAAATCTTTCCTTATTTTATAACTAAGAATCCAATTTTTAACACAAATTCCCCACCTGATCACCATCCATGTAGATATATTCTTAATATCCTTATTAAACACATCCATACCTAATTTATTAGACACAACATGGAGTAAGTTCACTCATGAACTATATTGAATTGGGTAGATGGTTCTTATATTCAATTATTTAAATAACTTATACTTCAAAAATTCTTTCAACAAAGGTGAAAAACTATTTTATAGTATCCTTATCATATTCTTTCCATTTTAAAATATATAATTATGTGTTCAAAGGGAATATATTATCCCTTTTATTTCACCAATCCTCCATGAGTAGTTTTTCTTCCTTTTCCCTAATACATATAACAACTAGTTCACTTGATCATTAGAATGTTAAAAAATTACAATAACTATAAAGATTTATCATCCCCATAAGATTGAATACCACATGTTACATGGGCGTGTATTTAGTTCCTTCATTTATATCTTAATTATCAATGGAAGAAATTATAAAAATTATTAAATTTAATATTGTTTCATTATAGAGAATCCTTTTACTTGTTAAATACCCTCACCATTATCCAATGTGTTTCATTACACTTCTTCATTAATCATGTCCATCAAGTACGTTTTCTCATCTATTTATTATTTTTTGAAAAGGATCCTTTTTCGTTTAGTGATAACTACGAAAATAATAAACACAAAAAAAATATCTACATAAGACACCATTACATCTTGTATTGTAATTATACACCAAAACTTCAAAATTAAAAATTCAAATTGAAAAATTAAAGGGAGTGACATCACCTTAGTCCATATAGCACCTTGAGACGCACACTCTGACATAGAGTCACACCCATGTCTCTCCCATAATAACAATGAGAGAAACCAGTAGGAAACTAGAAACCAGAACTGTCACTGCCACTTCTGAAGAACATAGACACTATATAACTTCAGAGTAATAGACCAAACCACCTCGATATGCCCAAAATCACCATTTCTAGAAAGGTCTTGAGAAGTTCATCCACAACCCGAATTTGAACCCAAATAACCATGAAGAACTAAGATGAGAATAATGATATAGAATCCAAAAACATGAAAAAAATAAAAAATTATAAGTAAACCCCATCACTACCCAACCCACAATGATAGACCCAAACCACCCTGATGCACCAATGTGTTCGGCCAAGGGGGTCTTACAGATTGGGATAGACTGACGTCGCTATATTGGATTTAAAGTGACGAGGAGAGGCTTATGACCCAACATTAAAAGATGAAAAAACCATGTATCACCAGCATTTAACAACGATAATGATTATTCCATAACAAATTCTAACCACAAAAAACCCAAAATAGTTGAGCAATCTAAAAATGAAACCTAAACAAAAATAACACCATAAATTCGTAGAAAGTCCACATTAAGAGAATAAAAACCATGAAAAACAACCACCAACCTAAGAATTATAGGACACCTAAATCAAATTTATTTCATCCTACAAAACCTTTTTTATTTTCCACCTTGGGGATGAAATCATGTAGATACTAATAGAAGAACAACCTGGGAAAACAGATGTTGAGATATAGAAACCAAATCAAAATAAAAAAATTGAGTCCACTACTATAACCTATCCAATATTATTTAAATATTTACTAAAACCCTCATAAAAACAATTGAAAATAGGGTTGAGAAATATGGGTAAGTTATTATGTTCATCAGGGAAGAAGATGACCAGATGCTACCATTGACGTCGACCCAACCAACCTAAAGCACCAACACATAGAATTAGAAAAGATTTCAAATGAATGAGGATATAAAAATAGAGTGGTAGTGATGGGATTATGATACCCACACCAGTATAAAAAATTAGATATGAAGGGTAAATGAACCACTAATATAGTGAAAAGGAAATAAGGCCTAGTAAGGTGGGGATCACATTCACTATAGAACAGAACTTAAAATACCAAAAATGAATTGGAAGGGTAAAGATCATCTATGTTGTTGGGGATGATATTTGAACACATATCTATTTAATTTTTAAGTTCCTATAATATAATTAATAGTATTTATCCTTATTTAGTGGTGATGATTTCATGGAAATCATTGTGTTTCTCTCCTTAATTTATATTTATTAATAAAAAAAATTGAGGTTTGTTGGCGTCAACATAGAAGAAAACATATCCTTGATTTACATCATTGTGAATTTTATTATTGGATTGAAATTATTGACTAAGGGGGATTAATACATCTCCATCAACTTATATTTCATGAAAAAGACAATCAATGTGAAAAATTAATTTCATCACTTGGAAAATGACATCATGTTGAATTCCAATTGTGTACTTGAGAGGTTAGTTCACTAGTTTAGTAGAAACAATTATATTTCAGTGGTTTATTTTCCTAATATTCTTAAAGACATTATTAAAAAGTATCAAAACATTCCCCAAAATTGTAATCAATTTTCCCAAAGATATATGATCTGAATTATTGGATAAAAGGACCATTAGTAATAGGGAATCCAATGTAATGTAATTTTTTTTTCACTAATTGTGTTTATTTGTATATTTTTAATATATCCATAAACATTTTATAAAAATCTTCAACATTCCCATGTAAAAGCCTCCCTATAATAGGAATAAATTTCTAGTAATATTTCAATTTAGTTGTCTTCAAAATGTATTTTCGAATCCATATTTCTTCCACAGTATCCTCATTGATAATTTATTTAGTGGGTTCCTTATATTTTCATCCATTATCTATTTACATTTCAATTTCATACTCCACATTATGGTTATCCATATCCTTCAGATAATTTCTACTCCTCAGTAGTAAAACTTTAGATTCCCCTTTTTACCCTTTGAATTATATCCTAATGTAACAAGTTATATATTAGATATTACTTGGTAAATTAATCCCAATGTATGATTTATGTTATATAGTTAATATTAGTGTTTTCATTATAAAGTATCATTATTTTACTAAACATTATCAACATCATATAGATAATGATAATCTGGATGAATGTATTTGGTCACCAAATCTTTGAATTATAGTTCTGCTATTTTGAATTATGGTAAAATGTATTGCACATTTGGCTACTATATCACTTCTGGTGTATTTTTCATTGAAACCATTCTTAATAAATCAGGTTCTTATTATCTATGGGGGGATATTAATAAAACATAGACACAATTTTTTTTTCCCATATCCTTATTGTTTCCATAGGTTTTTTTTGGGTTAACTAATAAGAATTCTAGAAAATTGGTTCAAAATGTATATCTATATGTTATTGTATCCCCTAATGCTCACTTCTACAACTTTATTTTTCTTATCCAAACCATGACAATCATATAATAATTTTGGGCCCCCATAATCTCACATGAGAGGCATTTTAAGGCTATTGTATTAGAGGTTTCCTTCACTTGATGAATTCCTCACTGAGAATAACATGTCACTCCTTTACCCTTAGATAAATTTATACCCCAATAAACCAAAATATTGTATTCCTAATGTGTTGTTTTATCAAGCAATCCAGCTATATAATCAACCACGACTTGAATATTAAGGTGAAAACCAAGGTTAAAATTGTAGATATATCCAAATAGTTACTTTTAGATGTGGGAACATTTTCAATTATAGAACATAAATTCCCTTTTAAGTGGATCTATATCCTATTGAGTAAAGTTATTTATGCACTTTTTTCATTAGTAAGTAATGATTTCCAAGAGATCTCTTTGAATTATCATCAAATGTGGTAATTATACTATACGTTTGTGAACCCATCTAATCTTTAGCATGATCCTTCATTGGTAATGTAAAGGATATTAGTTGAACTATTTCTTTGAAAAATTTATATAATTTAATGTGTAATAAATTAAAAATAAGTTTCCTTATAAGAATTCACTTTATAATCTATCTAATTAAGGAATGCATTAAAAATATTATAGAACACTCAACCGCAACATGTTATTATTATTTAAAATAAACTTCCTCAGGAAAATAGGAGTATATATATCAATCAACATTACTCCATATTCTATAAGATTCATTTCTCATTGAGCCCAAGGTACCCCATCTATGATGGTTTTGTGCCCATGATTCATTCCAAGTAACATTTGATCATCCATCACTAATCCAAAAAAATTAAAATGTATTTATTTATATCAGGTTTGGGTTTGGATTGTTTTTTATTATTCAAACTGTTTAATCAAGTGTGAGGGGTTGGGTTTATACACATTAGATCTATGAAACTATAAAAAACAAGAATCCATGAATTTCAAAATGAAAATAATAAATATATAAAATGAAAAGAAAAATACCAAAATTACATACACAATAACAAAATATTTAGATAGTTTCATGACATAATATATCCTAATAAGTAGCACTAAAACATGACTCACCCCTAAGCATCATCACATCCCAAGGATATAGGAAAATGTTTAGAATTTATTTCATGGGAACATTAATAAATCAACTATGACGTAGTGTAATATTTAAATATTAGTGGTTAACCTTTTTAAAAAAAAAGTATTTCAAAAACCCTATTATATAGTTTCTCCAAATTACTGATTAACAATAACATAATTATATAATAATATTTAATTGAAAAATGTTTCAAACAAGGTAAAATAATGGAAATATGTTTTAATATATTTCGAAATATATATTTAGTGAACTAATCTCCAATTTTAGGTTTTTCTAAAAAGTTTGATTTCATTCACTTGTGTGTTAGATTATTTTTTTAAGATTCCCTATTTGTAATTAACCCTTACTTGATAAATGTAAATTAATAATAGTCTTCTAATTTCAATTCTCTCTGAAAAAATACTAATTAAACTAATGTGCAATAGGATCCAATCTCTCTTATAAGATAAAAATAAAGACTACTCCTATAGAAAAAAATTATTTTCTATAACATTTGATTTCATTACATACCCATTAATTTTACCAAAGTATGAATATGGAATATTATATGATTTTAGCATAATGAAATATTAAATATAATCATTATATCTCCATTAAAAATCAATTAATCATAATACATCAGCTGCCCCCAACTCTTAATTCACCACCTCTTAAGAAACTACCAAATAATGATCGATAATGAATCAATAATAAGTGAGTCGTTCATCTTATGAGAGAGAAGAAACATTTAAAGAGAAAAAGAAATCAAAGAAATCATGAATGTGTACTATAAAAACTCAACTAGAATTAAAATACTTGATATTAATAATGCCTAATAGTATAGTCCTCATCCTAGATGTATTTAGAGTAAAAAAATAATAAAAATTCCCTCAAAAATCTAAAATACTATAAATACGAAATATTTATCATAGTAAACTATTTCTTGAAAAAATGATATTCGTCACACTATCATTTATGTATCACTTCTATGTTTTATCCACCATGTTCATTTTATCAAAATGTAAGGGTTTAAGTTATGGCATGTTTTTTATATATACACTTATTTAAATTTTAATTTAGGGAGACCATGACATTGTCACACAAAAATATCTGTCATTTTTTTATCCTTATATATATTTCTCTTTCTAGATTTATCGTGATGGGGTAAAAATTGTAGCGTAATATTTTAGTGTTTTGATTCTTGACTCCATTGTTATTACATTGTGATCTTCATCCTCCAATGAATTATTATCACTTAGTTAAAATTTAGTCTTAGGTTTACTCATACAGTGATTTAGAATCAGAGAGAGTTAGGAATTGAGATACAATGAATTATTACCCAAATATTTTGAGTTATTCTTATACACACCCATAATAAGAATTAAACAAGTTTCACTAGCTGGTTCCAAAATTTTTCTACTTTCAATCAAAGCATGTTGTGATGTATTTAGTCTTGTAGTTTAATTTTTCTATAATCTTGTAATGGCTTCTTAAACATCACTAAAATTATACAAAAACTACTTCCTATAAAAATATTTAAAAATAAAATAGAATATATTTTTATTTGATGTAATTACATGTAAATTGTATGGTGAAATATTGTGCAAAATTTTGGGTTATCACATGGAATTAGATAGAATGGTACATGGATTATCTAGATATAATTTCTGAGATAGTTTTATAGAGTAAATGCTTTTCCATGTTTTATAGTTTTTTTCTTTAGTGCATTAAAGATCTTATAGTGGATCTTGGAATTATTTTGAGGTGAAATTTGGATTCGGATTCTTATAGGGTGTTGTAGCATGGTCAAAGACTAATTATGTAGTGTTGAGTTTAGGGTTTATCATTTTATGTATGTGACTATGAAAATATTTCCATATTTATTATCATTTTATTTTAGGTTAATTATGACCATTTTGGATGTTTTTATAACATGGATTGAGTTTCTAGCATGGGTATCCACAATTTTTTGGTTATGGTTTGGGTTGCGATTTTGTGAATTATCTATTCACTATAGTGATAATGAAATTAAATGTTTTCAGTATTTGGTGTATTATTAAGTCTTATAGAGAACGTTTTTTCATTGTGATATAATTCGGATTTTACAGAAACAATGAGTATGTGATATTCTATGCCACTATTCCTGGACGAGGGTCTAAATGTTTCTTTACTAAAGTGAATAATTAGTGATAAAGGGTGATTTTTTTTGTTTTTAAGGCCAAAAATCTCAAATCGTGGTTTATATTTTAGAAATATACCATCATATATCCTTCACCACATTACGGGGAAGCCCTTGAATTTTTATTACAAATTTTGAGTCATCCCTCCCTCTTTGTTTGATTTATTATGGTCTCGCATGAGCCTAAATTATATTTTTGTTTTTATATTCCCTTGGTGATTCCTTGTAGGATATTAATATCATGTTATATTATTTATAACTGAACATTCCATTTTATAATCTTCTATCATTATTTCATGTTGTTATTCCTTATGGTGGATATGGATGGGATTATAGATTAGTTTAATTAGAGTTTGATCATAGGATTTATTATATGTTTATATATTATAAACTGATGAAGGTTTTAAATGTGATCATTAATATTCCATCGTTGAATTAATTCAGTAATTTTTTGTTGTGTTGTCAAAGCTTTGACTGAAGTGGTGGATTCAAAATCACTATATCTATTTCTGTGATAACTTAGAATAATAATGTTTTAATTTTGAATATTTAATGTGATTAAATTTTAATAATAAAGATAATGAACATGACTTAAATAAATAAATGGAAGTGCAACAAGATTTATTTACTTCCTTTACAATCTTATATTCATAAAATTGATGATATATTATATTGAGAAATATGTTTTATATTATTATAATAGATGTACTAAAACAGGTTCATAATTGGGATTGAACGTGAAATATTATAATGGGATAAGTAGATTAGAATTATAGTGATTGTATTAAGATCATTATGAATTGATAATTAAATGATGAAGAATTATAAAGGGAGATTGTTCATTTTTTTGTTATTATACATGATATATAATAATCATAGTTGTATCTTTTGTATGGTTATGTTATTATAGTCAAGAAAATGTTGATGATATTTACTTGTTGTGGTTTCTTGATATGGTTGATGCTTGATAATGAAATTTATGTAATGAAAGTGTTTGGGGTCATGGTAAAGGTTATTGGACTGATTTTTGTATATAATAGTATACCGGTGTTGGCTTTTTTGGTGTATTAATTACCATATGATGAGTGAATAATGAAGAAATTTAATAATTGAGAGGTGTAACAAAAAATTATTTGTCCTATTTAGGTAATGTATATAATATAATTAAATATGTTTTGATATAGATTCAAAATAATTGAAGTATGATAGTGAATTAATATTTCATATAATTTTGTAATGCTAATGTAAGTATAAAGTGTTGGAATTAGTAAATAAGTACACACACACACACATATATATATTAATAAAGTTTAATTTATCATGAATAAATTTATATCAATTTTTTAATAAATTATTAAATATAAGGAGATATAATGTTGTTTTAATATTGTTTTTTGTTATATTTGTGGTTTCTGATGTGATTCAGGGTAGCAATGTTTGATGATATAGGTTGGAGAAATTTCAATGATGAGGTGTGTCTATAGGGATGTTCCCATTGGGTGGACCCTAGGGTGGGCTTGTGTGCTGTTCATATATATATGTATTATAGTTTATGTTATTTCATATAGACAACCACATGAGCCGAGTTATCAAACAATTCCCATAGAGGGTATTGGGATTAGGGTATATTCCTTAGAATCTTAGATGTATGTGATTTTGTTTATGACTACTCCTCTTATCCCATACTATCTTATAGATATTGTATATTCTTAGTTAGAATGAGGTTATGATATGTTCCATGAATTTTTACTATATTGTAATGACCATACCCACTACGGCCCACCTGGAGGGTGAGAGTCTGAGCATCTAAAACCCCAATCCTACTTTAATATGCTAGGGTATGGGTAAAAGAACTAAGAAGGCATAACAGAAATGAGAGGCTTTTTTCTAATGTACTTAAATGAAAAAACCTAACCATATCCATGCAGAATTGAAGATGAATAATAATATAATATAGTAACATTAAGAGATAAAAACCACGCATGAAATAAACTCAAGGGAATATAAAAGACTACGGTAGTGAATTCCTAAATGTAAAGGAATAAATACTCTCCCACCCAGAAAATATTTCCCAAACTAATAAAAACTAATATAGAATATATCTGAGAGAGACCAACTCCTGGTCTTTGATCTCTAACGATGATGTGTCGTCTACGCTCCTGAGTATCCATATTCTCTTCAAAATCATCGATTATATGTCTGTCTAATACGTAATCCATGACATTTTTGGGACATTTCCATATAGGGGTGAGTAAATACATACCCATTGGATATCATAACCTATGGATATACATAAAAGGAAAGGGTGAGCATAAGGACCTATAAGGGAACAAGGGATACAATTTACTTATTATCTTGAGGAATATCAATAAGAACATTAGTAAATGAATAAAGGAATTATGAATAGAGAAAGAGACTTATCAAAATAAAAATAACATTATTAAAAACATTATAATGTGGAAGCAACATTTAACTGAGTTATTCATAAACATATCAATATGTTTTATCACCGAGATTTCATAAAAATTACAAAGTTTATTCACTAAGGTATCATAAAAGTTGTCATCTCTAGAGGTTAAATATTTTACCCAATTTGTTGGAGATTTATCAAGGAAAACCCTTAATATTTATTAATTAATGTGAGATAAAAATATCATGATGATACATTTCATAAATAACCCATGCAGAATAAAATAAATGGGTTTTATTTCAAAATCATGTAATTTTAGAAAGTGCTTAAGAACAAGTTCTCTTTATAATTTTAAACCCACATAAAAGGAATTTTGGTTTCATGTATTTTAATAACATAATTTAGTAGATCATTTTTACATATATGTTAATACACATGGATAATAAATTGTTTTGGGTATTCAGAAAATAAAATAAAATAATTGCTTGATAAAAAGAGATAAATCATTATGTGAAAATTCACAGCAACACGATTATAAAACATGGTTCTAGAGAAAATTAAAATGATGGGGGGAAATGGTATAACATTAAAAAAGGAATATTAGTATAGTAAAGGGATAGGATAAAATGGAAATAAGAACATGTTATGGAAATTTTACATACATACCACATAAAAAAGAGAAATTGAAAAAAAATAGATAAGTTGAAATTTCCCTTACCTTAAAGAGTGATTCATAAAACTCAATAATCGGGACCATAGGGGATTTATGACACCTTGGGAGGAATCCTTTGGTGGTAAAACTATCATATTTTTCATATAGGGTAAATTATTAAGGAATGAAAATGAAGAAATGGGTTTGTATTTATAGAAAATGAGAGAGTTTTTTATTAATTTCTGTGTTCACCTCATTAGAGGTATTTAAAAAACCATGCGATTTTCCATGGTATTAGCTACACGAGAAAACTATTAAATTATTTTAAACCAAAAGAGTCATATAGAATTTTATATTACATAATATATAATTATGACATCATTAAACATACAAAAAATTCAAAATTGTATTTTTACTATTCACAAAAAACCTAGAGTATTTTATAAAATTCATATATATTCAGTGAAAACTAATTTTGACATTCTAGTTTTAAAAAATAAATTTATTTTATCAACATAATTCTCTAGATAATATAAATTTAACTTTTAACTATGAAAATATTCATTTATTAATACTAATAGGGATAGAAAATGTATAGAAAAATATTCGACATTTCAAGAAAAATATTATTTTATCATTTGTAATTAAATAAGACTGTGTTGATAATATTATTTTATTATAACAAAAATTGATAAAACCTTAGTTTAATATTACAATTTATATCTCTCTAAAAATTACAATTATTACATGAAAAATCAATTTATTAAATTACAACCCAAATTTAAGAAAATATATTTTTAAAAGAAATATAATGAAATAAATATTTTATTTAAACAAAGTGATTAAATTTTAAGTAACTAGGGACTTGAAACATAACCACTTATAACACCCACAAGCGACCTATGGGCAAGGTTGAAAATGGTGATATACTCTCAGGGTAACTCGATTAACATTGCCTGAGTGGTAATTTACTATAACTTGAACATATCCCATATGAGATTTTGTGCAAACTTAACATGTTGAAGATCAGCTTGGTCTTGGTCAAGAGCGAACCGCTGTGATGCAACCTCCCCCCCAAGCTTCAAAAAATGGGCTTCCTATGACTCAATTATATTGGATGAGGCTATCGACTCTTTTTTCTGCATCAATGAATAATTATCATTTCTATTTATAAAAAATAATCATAACATTATGAGTATATTTTAAAATGGTCATATTGACCAATGATCATAATTGACCAACTATCATATAACGATTGATACCCGATGGTCACTTTAAAATATACTTACTCCATTATTAACGAGATATAGTTTTTTGTGTAATAATATAACACACATTTTCATGAATCAATTATCATTCAAAAAGTTCATGTCATTACATTCTTCTCCCCTTAAGAAATTTTTTACCTGAAAGTTCATCTCTTTCCCTCAGTTTAGAAAAAGTGTTGGTACTTTTTCCTCATTGTCTCCTCTGGTTATAATGTGGATTATTCATAATTGTGGTTCCTCCACAATGCTTTAATGAGGTGGGTAGTCTTGTTGCTTATAATCTTGTCTTTATGGTCCAAGATCTCAATGGGAAGCTCCCCATAAGAGAGATCATGTTCCAATTTTACCACAACAGGATTCAGTACATGTGAAGGGTCATGTATGGACTTACTCAAGAAAGATGCATGGAAAACATCATTAACATGAGTTGGGTTTGGTGGAAGTACAAGTCGATAGGCCACTGCACCTATGAAATCAATGATTTCATAGAGACTAATGTACCTAGGTGTGGGATTCCCTATCTTCCCAATCCTCATGACTCTCTTCCAAGGTGAAATTCAATGGATGAATTTGTCAGTAATATAAAACTCCAAGTCCAATCGATGGTTTCAATCATATCTCTTCTTCCAGTTTTGAGAAGCCATTATGTGTTGTTGGATGGCATGAACTGTTTATGTCATATCTTGCACAAGATCAGGCCCAAGAATCTTTCTCCCACTAGATTCATCGAACCATGTAGGAGTTCAAAATTCTTTCCATAAATAGCTTCATATGGGTGCCATTTTAATGCTCAAATTGAATCTGATGTTGTATGAGAACTTAAATAATTTGATATATTGATCTCGTCAACAATTAAATTACATTAAGAATGTTATCAAAATTTACTTGAGTGTCTAAATAGTCCTTCAGATTGGCCATCACTTTGGGGATGATATGTCATAGTAAAATTCAATTCAATACTCAGAGAATGTTGAATACATATGCATAATTTTGATGTGAATCTTGTATCATGATTAGATATGATAGAAATTAAAACACCATGCATCCTTACCACTTCCTTCATGTATAACATGGAAATTTTTTCAAGAGTTAAATCATCCTAAGTAGGTATTAAATAGGTAGCCTTATTGAGATGGTCCAATTTAACCCACGTCAAATTGTTTCCTTTAGATGATTTAAAGAGACCATTAATGAATTCCACAGTGATATTGTCCCACTTACATGCTATTATAGGTAGTGTTTTTAATACACCTTAAGGAAGATATCTCCCTTCCTTCATTTTTTGACACAACAGATACCTTGTAGTGTTGTCAGAAATATCCCTTTTCATGTTATCCCACAAATAATTATCATGATGTTCCTTTTGCATTTTTGGGATTTCAGGGTGTATAGAAAAAGTATATCTACAAGTTTTATCCATCATCTCCTTTATTTCTAGAATAGATCAAACACATATCCTTGTATGAAATATATATACACCTTTTTCATCAATATTGAACTCAGAAAGCATCCCATTATTCACTGCCTCTAACTTATTCCATAATAAAATATATTATCGTTTATATTTCTTTATCATCTATAGTATTTATGGTTGAGAAACCATTTGGGATTGTATTTATTATTTCCCTTACCTAATGATTCCCATGCCAGTTTCACAAGGTCTTGGATAAAAGGATCTCTTTAAAACATCAAAATTTCCATTACAACATGTTCTTTCTTACTTAATTCATCAGAAACTTTGTTTGATCTTCCGGGATGACAATGAATTGAACAATCATTATATTTAAGAAGTTAAAACCATTTCCTTTTTCTCATGATCAATTCCTTTTTTAGGAAAAAAACTTAAAGCATTAATGCTCTATGTATATATCAAATTTCACCCCATAAAGATATCTCCTCCATATCTTCAGAGGAAAAACAATTACAGTTAGCTCCAGATCATGAGAATGATAGTTCTGGTTATATGGATCCAATTATCGAGATGCATAATAAATCACCTTGTCATTTTTCAATAGTACACACACAATCCCTTTAAGAGATGCATTTCTAAAAATAACAATTCCTTCTCTCATAGTGGGTAGAGTTAGCAAGGGTGCAGTAAGAAATCACTTCTTCGTCTCCTAGAAGCATTCTTCACACTCCTTTGTCTAGACAAACTTGAACAATTTTTGAGCTAACTTGGTTAATGGAATATAAATTCATGAAAAGTTTTTGACAGTCTCCTATAATATCGCAACAATCCAAGGATACTTCAAATATCAGTTATTACTGTATGATGAGGCCACTCCTCAACAACCCTAGTCATTGTAGGGTCAACAAAAATTCCTTTATTTCTTAAAATGTTCCACAAGAAAGAAACTAATTGTAACCAAAATTCACATTTTCTAACCATTACTAATAACCACTCCTTTCATAGAGTTTTCAAATTAACAGTTATATAATTCTCATGCTCCTCGTGAATTTTATAATATATCATAATATCATTAATAAAATCTATCACAAAGTTATCAAGGTAGTCCTTAAAGCCTCTATTAAACAAATCCATAAAAATAGCATTCACATTAGTCAAGACAAATGGAATAACAACAAACTCATAATTTCAATATATTTATTAGAAGGAAGTATTTGGCATATCTTGTTTTTTCATCCTCAATTAATGATAACCAGATCAATGATCAATCTTGGAGAATAATTGAGTCACATAAAGATGGTAAAATAAATCATAAATTCTTGTAAATGTGTACTTGTTCTTCATTGTGATCTCATTATGTTATCTATAATCAATGAATAACCGCGTTGATCCATCATTCTTCTTCACAAAGAGAATAGGTGCTCCCCACAGAGACACACTTGGCCGAATAAACCCCTTCTCCAAAAGATCATGAAGTTTTTTCTTTAATTACTCTAACTACACTGTAGAGACCCACGATTGACATTCATCGACATTACATTACTTTTGAGGAATAATTAATACATAACAAGAACCAACACTCAAGAACCATAATAGTTTATTGTCTTTGGAAACTCGAAACATAATCTTCTAATCACGGTAAAAGATCTTCAACATCTCCCATAAAGATCTTCCCCTTTAGTTTTATTACCTAAAACCTTTCTTTATATCTTGGCTAAAAGAAAACATATAAATGGTGATATCAAATTCTTAATAAGGCTAAGCATGGAGAAAATAAAACAAATCATATACATTTGAACTTAAAAAACATGAACATAAAGTTTAAACATCAAAATCTTGAGAAATAAATCTTAGTAGTACATATGGAATAGATCATAAAAGAACATTAATCATGATAAAATATCATGGGAATAAAACATTTAGTGGTGGAAAACCATTAAAAACAAGACATGATTTCTATAGTAGCCAAGGCATTGCTTCCAAGACCATCTAAGTAGACAAAGTCCCTTTCTGAATCGAGTTCACTCCTCGTTCCAGTGCTGTATCACTGAACGGGATTAAATTACCATTATAGACATGTCTATATCATGAGATATAAATATTTACCCAATGCATTTGATGGAGATATAGGTCCAACCCATCTCATAATGAAATCATTCTTACGTGTGCCACAACATATACATAAATCATTCATCATAACCCATAGAATAAAATGGGTTTTATAAACATCATCCCATCAAAGCATAACCCATATAAATCAAATGGATATTATTTCGTCATAAGATAAGTTAAATTATGTAAATCATAGAGACCTTATACTTGAAATATACACATATGAAATAATGTCATCTTAGATGGAAAGTGGTTTTGATAAAACACTTGAAATAAATTCTTGAGGAAAATATATGTTCGTATTCAAAATAATTTTATTTTCACAAAATGCCATGAAATTTTAAAAGAAGAGGATTTTTTTGAAAATAGTCATGAAATCTCATAGAGTAAGATTCATGAAAATATGGTGTTATAAAACCGTAAAAATTCGTTCATGCCAAATAAGCTAAAAAAGCATTCTCCTTGTACTTTTGTCGGAAAGGTAAAAAAGTTCCTCGTATGGTAAACAAAAGAAATATTCCTTTCATAACATGTGGTAAAAGTAAAAAATGGGTAAAAATGTCTTTAAACATACATAAAAACACTTTTAGAAAACATGGACATGTATGATAACAATAACCCTAGAAAATACTTATGAATAAACAATCTCGGATAAGAACAATATTTGAATAATTATCCCTTACCTTAGGTCCAATTTCATATGTATGTGTCTGAAACTCCGGTATAGTGGGTGTAAACATATTATTAACATATCATAGAACCATAATAATATTTATTATATCATATATGATTCACTTATGACTTTATATTACCCATCATTTTGTCAATTCCATGTTAAAGCAACATTTTGGGTAAAATCATTTCATTTATCGTAGGTGTTTGGACTTGTTTTTATTGATATTATTATTAAAAATATCATGATTTAATTAATTCCAGAATGTAAAACATGATTTAAATATAATCTATATTCATCATATAAATATTTATGATAGATCGATAAATGGAATGAAATACACCGTTCATGGAGACGGTAGGCTGTACGTATGCATGAACGCTATTTTCATTTCCTTATTGAATTGAATAGAATTAAGTAAATGAAACATATATGTACATAAATACAGTATCATTATTATGTATTATATATCATGATTATTTGTTATATATACATTATAATCATACTTGAATGGTTAATCATGGAAAATGAATCTCATCACGTTCATGGAGACGGTAGTCCGTACGTACGCACGAGCGATGATATCATTCCCATAATTATTGAATAGAATTGGTGTGGATGATATAATATCTCAGGAATAGTATGATGTTATAATAACCACATATAGTTATTCTTTACACCATTATACCCATCCAAATAAGGTGTTGGTGGAAAAAACTGATTACACCACGACGTAGAGACGGTATTACGTACGTACGCACACACGGTGATTTCATTTTTCGTAGGATGGATAGAAGGTGAAATGGGTATGTTTCATATTTATAATATCATATCATTATATTAGTGATAATTATTGTATTACTTTTCAATGAAACAACTAAATAATAGTAAGTTGAAGAAGAAAGAAACTTGAAAGAATCAGTAGAAGAGATTACCTCTTCTTCGACGTGCCTCCTTCAAAATTCCTTTTAAGGGACTAGAGTTGGTCTTTTGAGAAGACCAGAACTTCCAGAATATATCTAGGGAAGTTGAGAAGAGAAATGGGCAGGTGTTGGACGATATTTAAGGCTCAATGTGTTGTGAAGAGGAGAGGGAGGAGGTGCTCTTATATAGGAGAGGAGAGGGGCAATTTTGGAAACCTCAAAAATATTAATTTATAATTAACCCAAACCCCACTTAAAAACTTACCAAGTAATAAAATTCAGATATTAGATAATATAGGGTTGTAATCTCATCAACCAATTAAATTTATACATGTTTTGATTTTATTTTAAACCTTATCATTTTGATTTATCCTTATTTAATCGATTTCATTTTATTTGTGGTAATAATGTTATAAATTTTATATGGTTATAAATACATACTCATGTGTTGTTAATTATACATAATTTGATAATTTATGTCTTTTTAGATCATATAAATTTTAATTTTTAATTTTTAAATATTTTCTTGATTTTTAAACAACATAATAATATAAAATATCAATAGTGTCAATTTTGACACAATTAATTTATTTGAATTTAAATACACTCCACATAGAATATATTTTCTAAAAACCCAATTTAATAGATTACTAACAAGTCATATTCATCTAAAAAATTAGTTTATCACATTAATTAGTTCATATAAAATTTATTTTAATACTTTTAAAATCGTTTATTTTATATTTCTCTTAATAAAATAATTTATACAACATTTTTGTATAATTATTTAATATAATTATTTTTTGTATAAAAATTAAAAATAAAATACTAAAATGAATATAAATATAATATATTTCATAAGAATACTTTTAGTCTAATTTATCATATAAAACAACCCACTTTTATAACTTTATCTTTACTAAAGTATGAAGGCGACAACTTTAACATCATTTAAAATAAAATAATATAAGTGTCATAATCGCTTTTACCAGGATCCAAATGGTCAAATATTCGACCATTTTATGATTATAGTTTACATATACATTAATAATAAGTATTGGTTAGGCTGTTTATTTCTTTTATGGTCACTATTAGTTTAATAAAAACTATATTATTGATTTTTCACTAAATAAACACTTTCTGCATCACTATTGTGTCACCATTAATGATAATTATTTAATCCGTAAATTTTTTAAATTAATTCACATAATGTAGATAATTTTATTAGCTTTCAGGATACTATTCATGTTCGAGGTTTCATGAAGTTTATCACTAAATTAAAATTATTATACTTATTAGATTTAAGAGAGTGGCATGTTGTCACTTTCTTTGGTTTTAATAATAATTAAATTATTTTCATGGTAAAAAGTTCATAAAATGAATCTATCCTGACCCTTAAGTGATATGGGTCGACTTTTAGTCATCCAATTTTTTTTTTCAAGTGTGAGGATAATTTTATAATCTTATTTTTACCCTTAATTACCTGATTTACCTTTAATTGTAGTAAATAAAAATTACCGTAGTTACTATTCATAATATCAAAAAAATAAAAGTAACCTGTTAACATAATTTGGACCCACTAAATTTAAATATGGAATCAATTATTTAAAATTCAAAACACAGAAGTTGCAGTAATTAATTTAAAATTAATCTCGTTGTCAAAAAAATGGGTTTTTGTTTAAAACATTGCAAAAGATTGAATTGATTTACCCTACGAATTCAATGTAAAATGAATTATCTCGATGAAAAAAGTTGTTTTTAAGTAAAATTTAGCGTGTTTTTACAATTCATCAAAATAATAACGTTGTCAGAAAAATATAAAAAATTTATCCAAAGTCAATTTTTATATCCCGATTCAAAAAAAGAATTTTATTTTGTCAAATTGAACTCATAAAAATGTCAAAAACTAAATTTAATGTGGGTGAGCCATTCAAAATGGGAAAAACTAATTTTTTTAGAAAAATACTTATTTTACCCAAAACATTTATTCAGTACTCATACCATGTTCTAGAAAATGTGTAAGATGAATAATGTTATAAAATTAAAAATGTAGTTAATACTATTCATAAAAACTAGTTCATAATTATATTATAACCATATATCGCTGTTTAGTTAAACCTGATATTGCCTAAAACACACACTATCGAGGAAGGTCATGATTGCATGTAATGCCAGCCAAGTCAAGGTTGCGTGTAGTGCAAGACTCCTTCGTTGTTGCGTATAACACAATCAAACCATATTTCATTTGTACATTTAATATATATATATACACACACACACTCAATGTTGAATATAATAACTACTATAAAAAACATGAAATTGTGTGTAACACGATCCAAGATTAGTGTTGCGTATACTACAAGCTAATGTGGTGTTGTATATAGCACAAGATAATCTTGGTGTAGCGTACAAAATAAGAAATTAAAAATAATATATCTTATAAAGTCTCAGGTTGTTCCATTCTACCCCCCTTAAAATAAATTTCTCCCTCGAAATTCATCAGGGTTATAAATGGTTTACTACTTAAAATTTTCTTTCATAGAATCCAACATGGTAAAAAGGAATACTAAAACTTAATTTCAAAAAGTGAAGTATGAAACATAATGATTACCCAAATTAACTATTCACTGGGTTTCCACATAAGATAACATAGATGAAAATATGGATACGAAAGAAAAATCTAACCATCATGTTCTGATAGAGAGTTGTAGAGAACATTGCTATGAAAAACAGAACAATCACAAAGCCGTAAATTTGTGATGATCTAAGGTACCATCTGATTAATCGGATATGAAGACACTATGACAACATTTTTGGTTTTCTGGATCATTTCCCTAAAGTTGAAGAATTTGAATTAGAAGAAATACTTACTTTATTCTGGTACAATCTCAACTTTGCTCGTGCCTCGAACAATTTCCACTTCATCTCTTAACAAAATGAAGTTGAATTTGCCTTTCGCAATGTTTTAGTAGATCATGCGATAGAATGATAGATCATTCCATCTGTATCAAACATAAGGTTAGAAAAAGTTATTAAATATACATAAGTCCATCTATGGGGAGGTTAATCGTATATGATTCCCAAATGGACTTATACTTCATCTATTATATCACTTAATAAAATAAAACTAGTTTTTACTAACCAGGGACTTCCTGTAGGCTAGTGGTAGGTAATAAAGGCATATCGCACTTTGGTTGTGGGTTCGATTCCCACAGCCTTGCCCGACACGACGGGTTGTCACCCGTCCTGCAGGTTATCCAATTTCTAAAACTACATTATTATAACATGCCATCAATAATACCGAAAAAATTTCTGTCCTTAAACAATACTAATTTATGTCCAGCATAATCCATTCAAATATTTATGATTATCTAAAATACTTCTGTCCAAGCTCATAGTATAATGAAAATAATTAATAGAAAGGTCATCTACCTAACATGTGAATACCATCATTTATCCCCCATACATCATAAGATATATCTTGTTGGTCACATTCTAAACATGTGAATACCTTAATCATGTATTCTCTGGAAAAATGAATACCCATTGAACCATAGTGAAAACATAAATGCTGTCAAAAGTTAAATCTTTCCACATACCAAAATCCCAAAATTTCTATATACTCAAACCATGATATCACATTGTCCTTATATCAGTCATGAGCTCATTAATACTATCAAACATCTCATTATATCCTTATCCCTTCATTATGCACATATCATCTACTTTCCAAAAATATTTGAATAAACTTTCATGGATTCCAGTACCATTCGTCATATAAATTCAAAAACTCAAGGAAAGAAAATAGTGTAATAATCCACATATTTTTCTTCATTCTATAGTACCATACATTATTATTGATAAATATACCATCATTACACTACCTTCTTAAACCACTGACTGAGCTTCATCATTTCTTTCATCTCATATATCATTTGAAGTCTCTTTATCATCATCGACATAAATACTACTTGTACGATCATGTTGATTCTCTTAAAGAGATTTTACCTTAGGGAATTGGTTTGCATAATGCCCATACATTCCACATTTAAAACATTTAATCATTGTTTATGTTGTAGCAATACAATCATCCTTGTCTATGGTGTTAACTGAACCTTTTCCTTTGCAGATACTAGATTTGTGTCCTTCTTTTCCACACCCAAAGTATCTTCCAGTTCCGTTGAAAAATTCTCCTTGATTCATCTTCCCACATTATTTACATGAGGGAAATTGAACTTTCTTTCCTCTATGATCATCATGAAACTATATCTTTCTCTTATTAGCTGAGTCGGGAAACATACCAATTTTGAGATTATTGATCATATTATGCAATTTCTGATTAGGAATAATAATGATATGTGGACTTCCAGATCCAATTACATTTGATTTTTCATGAAGAATATCATTACATTGTCCATCATGTCCTCCATTATCATGAATCTTCCTGTTTCTAGCCATTTTCTAAAACCCATAAAGAATAGTGTGAGAGGAAAAAATCATAATCAAGGTGGAGTAAATTTAATATCTAAAATATTAGGTTAAATTCTATGATCATTACCGTAATTATAGGACTATAACCTATACTTATACTTAACCTTAGAGAAATCACTAGATATACCTTAGAAATATATATAGGGGTCTCACTAAAGTTTTCACATCCTAGTTTCCAAATATTAACTAAACCATTCCTCTGATACCATCTGTAGCGGTCTGGAATTACTTCCAGTGGACAATAATTGATACCTATCAGGGCACTACAAGGGCAGCTACACCCCCTTGGTGGGACACACCACCGTCCCCAGTGGCAACCATTTTCTCATGAAGCCCTTGGGCGGAGAGCCATGCTTCGTCCAATGCTCACATGTGAGAGTTCCCAAGGATCAGATTCATTCCTACATCATTTTCCTCTGATACCAACTGTAGATACCCAAGCTTGAAGTACATTGACATTACATTACTTTTTTGGAATAATTAATACATAACAAGAACCAACAATCAAGGACTGTAATAGTTTAGTGTCTTTGGAAACTCAAAACAAAATCTTCTAATCATGGTGAAAGATCTTCAACATCTCCCATAAAGATCTTCCCCTTTAGTTTTCTTACCTAAAACCATTCTTTAAATCCTAGGGAAAAGAAAACATATAAAGGGTGAGCTCAAATGCTCAGTAAGGTTAAGCATGGAGAAAATAAAACAAATCATATACATTTGAACTTAAAAAAAACATGAACATAAAGTTTAAACATCAAAATATGGAGAAACAAATCTTGGCAGTACGTAAGGCATAGATCATCAAGGAACATTAATCATGATAAACTAGCATGGGAATAAAACATGTAATTGTGGAAAACCATTAAACACATGACATGATTTCCATAGTAGCCAAGGAATTGCTCCCAAGACCATTTTAGTGGACAAAGTCCCTTTCTGAATCGAGTTCACTTCTCGTTCTAGTCCTGTATCACTGAATGAGATTAACTTACCATTCCAAACATGTCTATCTCATGAGATATAAATCTTTACCCAATTCGGTTGAGGAAGATATAGGTCCCACCCATCTCATAATGAAATCATTCTTACGTGTTCCACAACATAAACATAAATCATTCATCATAACCCAAAGAATTAAATGGGTTTTATAAACATCATCTCATCATAACATAATCCATATAATACAAATGGATATCATTTCATCATAAGAGAAGTGAAAGCATATAAATTTTAGAGACATTATACTTGAAACATACACATATGAAATAATGACATCATAGATGTAAAATGTTTGGATAAAACATTTGAAATAAATTATTGAGTAAAATATCCTTTCTTATTCAAAATCATTTTCTTTTCAAAAAATGAAATAAAATTTTAAAAAAAAAAATTGTTGAAAATAGTCATGAAATCTTATAGAGTACGCTTCATGAAAATAAGGTGTTATGAAACTGTAAAAATCTTTTCATTCCTTATAAGTTAAGAAAACGTTCTCCTCATACCAAGAAGGTTCATCCAGGGGTTCTAAACCCAATCCCCAAATTTATTTGAAAAAAGATAGTAATGATACAGAAGATTAAGGGGGTGTTTACATGCATATAAATACACCATAAACCAACACAACACACCCCACAGAGTTATCTCCTCCTAGGTCTGCCACGGCCCCTGGATCCTCCCCTGTTATTACGCCCTCTTCCCATTTGCATGCCTTCAGTCTCCATCCTATTCGAATCTGAATCCTCATGAGAGGGATCCCTATCCTATCCAGGATCATTCTGATGTACAGTGGGGTGGTCATGCAGTTTATCTCCTTGCACTACCTTAATAACCTGCACTTCAGTAGGAGACTGCTCATGCAGTTCATCCCCTTGCACCTCTGTGACATGCTCTGTTTGAACATCAAAATGAATATTCAACTCCTTCTCCATAGAGCCCTCAACATCCTCTTCTGCAGTAGGAATTAATCTTTTGTTGATACAACCTGAATTATTCAGACCATCAAGGTTCAGCAAATCAAAATCAGGGGTATTAATAGTTTCTAACATAGAAAAAAAAAATTGAAAACTGGTTTTATTGGTAGCTCCTCTTTATTCTCTACCACCATTTCCTCATCAGCATCTCTACTCTCTATTTGATCCAAGGGCGTGGGAAATTTCAGTGACCTTCTTCACTAGGGCCATTTCTCCTTCCAGATTTCTTGCCTTGCAAGCAAGATATCCAGGTGGACAGGCCACCCCTGGATCACCTTGAGAATTTCCAGATTGAAGAGCCAAATTCAGATTTACCTCATCATCAATCTGCACTTTTTCCTGGGAAAGTTTTCTAGCTCTCACCTTTTTGTGCATCACCAATTGAAAGCCCTCATTATTAACAATCTTCAACATGCCCTTACCAGATATAGGGACCATTTCAGCACATTCAAGTTCATGATTAACAAGCTCTTGAACAGCCACCTCATGTTTTGATATATTCCCTTCCTCCTCTGCAATATCAGCCCATGCCTTTTTCTCAGCTCCAACCTTAATACCAGATGAGGCCATACTTAATGTATTATCAGTCTCCATAGAGGCATCAGCAGTTGCATGATGGACATCATCAGACTTGGTCAATCCATGCTGAACAGCCTTAGCAAAAGATGGGGCTACCTTTGGAGGGTCCTTTATCTTAGATTCATCCTTATTAATCATCTTCTTGCACAGATCAGAGGTGTGACCCAATGATTTACAGAGGGAGCATTTTAAACTCCTACGACATTGTGAATGGATATGACCAATGCATAAACAGGATTTAGAAAATTTAGACAGCCATTCATAATTAATGGATAGCTCTAGCTTAATTTCACCCGCAATAAGAAAAACAGTATGAATGAGAACATTAGCCAAATCAATCTCAAAAAGGACTCGGGAAAAATGGCCATACCTAGGATGCTCGGTCTCCTTATCAACCTTAATGGGACAGCCAACGGAAGACGCAATTTCCCATAGGACAGATGGATGCCAAAAAAACCAGTTTAGCCCTCTGATTCGAATCCAAGTCTGGGTACAGGAGTTCTTGATTGCAAGAGGGCTCATCAAAGGATCCCACTGCTGGACCATGATGTAACCAGGCTTCATCGCTATAGGTCCAAAACTCCATGCCACATTATTCAATTCCATAGAGGGAAATACAATGTGAATCATACCTCTTCCAATTGAGATCAACTTCCAATTAGTAAATCCACAGCTCTGGGATAGGCGAGCTCGCAGTTAATCAACCATAACAGGAACATCAATCCGGGTTCCCGAAAATCTGGTCAGAAGAGAGAATCGACATTCCTAAAGCCGCTCTTCCAAAATCTTTGGGCTCACTTCGATGAAATAAATTGAACCATTTTTGGTGATTCGTTTGCTGAGAGAGGCTGATTCATGTTAAGAATCAGAGAAAAACTTATTCTGAGAGGCTAATTCATCTGATTTCCTCTTAGGGTTCGTCACAAGATTCGTTCCATCATTCTTCAATGCATCCATAGGAAACCCAATCCCACCATGCGCATCCACCAGCTTTGAAGGAGAAATGAAGACATCCCTCGGATCTAAGTAGAAATCCAAAATCTTTTCCATCGTTAAACCACAAATCGCCAAAAAATCGCCTCACAAGCTGTCTCCCGCATCCCCCCCTCATACTTATTCCTCATACTTTTGTCGGAAAAGTCAAAAAGTTCCTCGTATGGTAAACAAAATAAATATTCATTTCATAACAAGTGGTAAAAGTCAAAAATCGGTAAAAAGAACTTTAAACATACATAAAAACACTTTTAGAAAACATTGACATAGATGATAACAATAACCCCAGTAAATACTTATGAATAAACAATCTCAGATAAGAACGAGATTTGAATAATTATCTCTTACCTTATGTCCAATTTCTTCTGTACGTGTCTGAAACTCTTGTATAGTGGGTTTAAACATATTATTAACTTGTAAAATAACCATAATAATATTTATGATATCATATATGATTCCCTTAGGACTTTATAATACCCGTTCTTTTGTCAATTCCATGTTAAAGAAGCGTTTTGGGTAAAATCATTTCATTTATCGTACGTGTTTGGACTTGTTGTTCTTGATATTATTATTACTTATATCATGATTTACTTAATTCCAGAATTTATAGCATTATTTATGTATAATTTATATTCATCATATAAATATATGTGATATATCTATAAATGGAATGAAATACACCGTTCATGGAGACGGTAGGACCTACGTACGCATGAACGCTGTTTTCTTTTCCTTATTTAATTGAATGGAATTAAGTAAATGAAACATATATTTACATAAATACAATATCATTATTATGTAATATATTTCTTGATTATTTATTATATATACTTTATAATCATACTTGAATGGTTAATCAAGGAAAATGAATCTCATCACGTTCGTGGAGACTGTATTCCGTACGTACGCACGAGCGATGATATCTTTCCCATAATTATTGAATAGAATTGGAGTGGATGATATAATATCTTAGAATAAGTATGATGTTAGAATAACCACATATAGTTATTCTTTACACCATTATACCCATCCAAATAAGGTGGTGGTGGAAAACCTGATTACACCACGACGTGGAGACGGTATTCCTTACGTACACACGCTCGGTGATTTTTTTTTCTGTAAGATGGGTAGAAGGTGAAATGGGTTTGTTTCATATTTATAATATCATATCAGTATATTATTGATACTTATTGTATTACTTTACAATGAAACATCTAAATAATAGGAATTATAAGAAGAAAGAAACTTGAAATAATCAATAGAAGAGATTACCTCTTTTTCGACGTGCCTCCTTTAAACTTATTCTAAAGGGACTAGAGTTAGTATTTTGAGAAGACCATAACCTCCAGAATGTATCTAGGGAAGTGAAGAAGAGAAATGGGTAGGTGTTGTCTGAGCTTGAAGGCTCAAAGTGTTGTGAAGAGGAGAGGGAGGAGGTTCCCTTACATAAGAGAGGAGAGGGGCACTTTTGAAAACCTTAAAAATATTAATTTATAATAAACCCAAAACCCAAATAAAGCTTCAAAAGTGATTCAAATTCGGATTTTAGATAAGATATGGTTGTAATCTCATCAACCAATTAAATTTAGACATGTTTTTTTTATTTTAAACCTTATCATTTTGATTTATCCTTATTTAATCTATTTAATTTTATTTGTGGTAATAAAGATAGAAATTGTATATGGTTAAAAATACTTAATTATGTGTTGTTAATTATACATAATTTGATACTTTATGAAATTTTAGATCATATAAATTATAATTTTTAATTTTTAAATATTGTTGTGATTTTTAAACAACTTAATAATATAAAATATCAATATTGTCAATTTTGAAACAATTTATTTATTTGAATTTAAATAAAATCCACAGAGAATATATTTTCTAAATCACCTATTTAATAGATTACTAACAAGTCATATTCATCTATAAGATTATTTTAGAACATTAATTAGTTCATATAAAATTTATTTTAATACTTTTAATATCATTTATTTTACATTTAACTTAATAAAATATTTAATAAAACATTTGTTTATAATTATTTAATATACTTATTTGCTGTATAAAAATTAAAAATAAAATACTATGATGAAGATAAATATAATATATTTTTTAATAATACTTTTAGTCAAATTTATCTTCTAAAAAATCCCACTTTTAAAATTTTATCTTTATTATAGTATGTAGGTGAGGACTTTGACATCATTTGAAATAAAATAATATAAGTGTCATAATCACTTTTATAAGGCTCCTAATGGTCATATATTCGACCATACTATGATTATAGTTTACATGTACATGACGAATAAGTTTTTTTCAGGTTTTTTATGCCTTTTATTGTAACTATTAGTTTAATAAAAACAATATTATTGATTTTTCTCTAAATAAACAATTTCTGCATCACTATTGTGTCACCATTAATGATAATTATTTAATCCCTAAAAATTATAAAAAAATTCACATGATGTAGATAATTTTATTATAGTTCTGTAGACTATTCATGTACTCAGTTTCATGATGTTTATCACTAAATTAAAATTATTATACTTATAAGATTTAAGAGGGTGACATGTTTTCACTTCCTTTGGTTTTAATAATAATTAAATTATTTTCATTGTCCAAAGTTCATAAAATGAATATATTATGACCATTAGGTGATATGGGTAAACTTTTAGTCATCCAATAGAATTTTGGCAGGGGATAGAATAATTTTATAATCTTATTTTTACCCTTAATTACACGATTGAACTTTAAGTGTAGTAAGTAAAAATTACCGTAGTTACTATTCATAATATCAAAAAAATAAAAGTAACCTATTAACATAATTTGGACCCAATAAATTAAAATATATAACCCTTTTTTCAAAATTCAAAACACATAAGTTGCAATAATTAATTTAAAATTACTATCGTTGTCGAAAAAACGTGTTTTTGTTTAAAACATTGCAAAAGATTGAATTGATTTACCCTATGAATTCAATGTAAAATCAATGAAAACGACATACATTATATTAAATGGTAAAAATAAATTCTATTTACAATTTAAGACAATTTACTTTCATAATTTAACAATATAAATTATGTCGATGAAAAAATTTGTTTTTAAGTAAAATTTAGCGTGTTTTTACTATTCATCAAAATAAGAACGTTGTCAGAAAAATATAAAAAATTTATCCAAAGTAAATTTTTATATCCTGATTCAAAAGAAGAATTATATTTTGTCAAATTGAACTTATAAACATGTCAAAAACTAAATTTAATGTGGGTTCGCCATCAAAAGGTGACAAAACTGCATTTTTTAGAAAAATACTTATTTACCCAAAAAATTTATTTTGTTCTAATACCATGTTCTAGAAAATGTGTATGATGAATAATAATGTTATAAAATTCAAAATTATGTTAATACTATTCATAACGGCTAGTTCATAATAACATTATAACCATATATCGTTTTTTAGTGAGACCCGGTATTGCGTACAACACACGCTATCGAGGAAGGTCGAGATTATGTGTAATGCAAGACAAGTCAGAGTTGCATGTAGTGCGAGACTAATTTGTTGTTGCGTATAACAAAATACAACCATATTTCATTTCTACATTGAATATATATATATACACACTCAGTGTTTTGTATAATAACTACTATCAAACAAACTGGAAATTGTGTGTAACATGATCCTAGATTAGTGTTGCGGATACTGCAAGCAAATACGGTGTTGTGTATAGAACAAGATAATCATGGTGATGCGTACAACAAAAGAAATTAATAAGAATATATATTATAGAATCTCGGGGTTTTACATCCACATTTTCCATTCTATATGGGGTTTTTGAAATCGGCTTGGATCCAAGAGAAAGGGAAATGGATAACTACCCCTCTCTTTTTGGGGGACGCCCAAATAACTCCTTAAGAAATATGTCAATTTATTCCTAAATGATGGGGAAATTATCTATTCAAATGATTTCATTTCCTTCTCCATATTAACTGATCATATTTTTAAATAAGGCAGTGGATGGTTCTTTTAGAAAAAATTAAGGTTGAGATATCTTTCCTTTGAATAAAACTATAGGTTGTTCATTCAAGATTAATTAGATTTCATTTATTCTAAATTTGATCTTAGTATTATAGGTTGAGAGAATGTCAAACCCAGTATAATGTTGAATTCTAGAATGGGAATGACTAATATATTTTTTATGAGATTATGCTTGCTAAAGTAAAAAGGTAGAGTTTCTATACACTGTTGATGCTTGGATAATCACTCTAGGATTCTTGAATGATAAATATACTTATAAAATATTAGAAATTGATTCTATTCCCATTTAAAACTTGGAGGAAATAATTTAATGTGTATAACTAGAATCAAACAAAGTACTTTTTAGCTTTCAGATAATGAGGAGAGTTCCTTCCACAAAATCATATAGAGATTCAACTTCAGCCATCATTATAGAAAAAGAACCTCCTTTCTCCATTAACCTATACTGAGGCTAATGGTGATTCCCCACTACTTTCCCCAAATTCATATAGTTATTAGAAAATCTCCCAAGATATTCACACTTGAGGAATTGGTCTTCAGGTTGGTCATGTGCTATCTTCCCTTTTTCATTACAGTTCTAAAGTTGAGGATTCACCTCACTATGATAGTTTTGAGAAATATGGAATTGTCTTCCACACTTTTCATATTTCCTACTCTTAATAAAGCAGTTCCATGTATATTGTTCCCCATATTTGTTACATATGAAAATATTCACTTACTTTCTTCCCCTTATAAGGCCTAAGATCAACCCCATGTTTGGATCCAGATATCTATTCTTTTAATTATATTGGTGATATCACTATGTCTCACCAAACTCTATTTCAATTTTAATAGCACTCCCCATGATCTCCTCATAGAAATCTTAGTCCAAATTGAAAATATTCTTCCATATATTAGGTCATAGTCCAAAAAATAATCTACTATCCTTTCCATTAGGATCCATGAAAATGTTAGATGTGTAATGGGAAAGTCTTGTGAATTTCATCTCATAGGTTCCCACAAATTCATTTACCTTATATTCCACCTCTAATAATTCCTTCCCCATTTTCATTCTAATTTAACGAGGGACATATTTTTTTAAAAAGACATCCATAATCTTGTCCCATTCCATAGATTAAATATTCCCTCTTGGATTCATATTTTTTATCATCAACCACTACTGATCATCTTCTCTCTCTAATTAGTAAATATCTAGGGTGACTTTATATTGTTATGAACAATTAAGTACAGAAAATATCTTTTTGATAGAGGTTATCCACTATTCATCAATCAAGGGGGCAGAATATATACTAATAGATGGTAGACTTTGATGCATAAATAGATCAATAGAAAGTTTTTTCCTTCATTTTGAATCTGATCTCTCAGCTTGATTCATGTTATTTCCCATAACCTGAGTCTGTTGATTCATTATTCTCATGATGTTTTACATTCTAGCATCCATTGGAAGGTCGTTAACACATGGTCCATTGTGCTCACAATTTATGTGGTTTCTCCTAGTTCCCGTAATTTTATAAAATTTGAAAACCTTATTGAGAAACATATTTCATTTAATAATAATATAAATCTAGTCAAACTTTTACTTAATATAATATCATTATTAAGCATTTTATCAATTAAAATCAATTATATTTTCTATAAATCCTTCAAAATAATTCATAAAAATCTTATAATTATCCAAACGTATCCCCAGGAGTGTCTAACCAAGAGTGAAGAAAGGCCCATTTTTATGCACCATTTACTATTAATATCCAGCCCAAAGTGGTGTTTCTAGGTTTTAAATATAGATACATCTATTCCAAATCAACATTTACTTGTTTGAATCTAGATAGGGATTTAGTTTTTTGGAAAACACTTACTTAATATTTCACCAAAATACTAAGAATATTTAATATATTTAAACATTTATATAGAGTTTTCCCAAAAAAAATGAAATCCTTATTTTTATAAATAACTCAACCATATTTTGAAACCACTTACTACATCCCACATTACTATGATATAACTTTACATAGCATTATACAAATAGATGATGTTTTAAAGTTTAGTGCCTTGGAATAAGGTACATAAGACATTTATTAATTCTACTTCAATAGATTATTAAAGTTTCATCCTAATTTCATTTATTTTATGTCATAACCCATAGACATATATCAAAGTAAAGGGTGAGCATAATTCCATGTAAGGGAAAATAAGGGGAATGGTTTACTTGTGATCTTGAGGAATATCACTAAGAACTCGAGGAAATAAATAATGACATGGGAAATATAAAAAGAAGAATATCATAATAAAAATAACATTTTTTATAAAATCTAAATTTTCTACAAAATTTAATTGAGTCATTAATAAACATATCACCAAGGTTTATCACTAAGGTTTCATAAAAATTATCAAGGTTATTCACTAAGGTATCATAAAACTTGTCTTCTGAAGAGATTAAATTATTTTTTCAATGCATTGGAGTACTATCAAGGTTCACCCTTAATATGTCTTAATTAATGTGAGAAACAAATATCATAATAAAATAATTCATAAATAAATCATAGAGGATAAAATAAACAGTATTCATTTCAAAATCATAGGGTTTTAGAAATTGATTAAAAACAATATATTTTTGTCAATCTCAATCCACAAAAAATGAAGTTGGGTTTCATGTAAATTATTAGTAGGATTAAATAAATCATTTTGACATATATTTGAATACCCCAAGATATTAATGTGGTTTTTTAATTCAAAAAATAAATTAATATTATTTCTTGATAAAAAGAGAGAAAGTTTGAGATGAAAATTCGGCAATATAATGGGTAAGAAACATGGTTTGAGAAAACTTTTAAAGGAGAGGGGTATGGGTGTAAAATTCCTAAAATACTCTTAATATAGTAAATTTATTTAATAAAATGGATATAAGAACATGGTATGGATATTTTAAATATATACCACATAAAAATATAACTTGAAAGGAAAAGAGAAGTTGGGATTTCTCTTATGTTGAATAGTGACTCCTAAAACACAAATATCGAGACCTTGGGGACATAATGAAACCTATGAAGGACTCCATGTGAGGTAAAACTATCATAGATTTATGTAGGGTGAATTTGGAATAAAATTATATAATTAAATGGATTGGTATTTTAGCATAAGTTATGGATTTTGTTATTAATTTCATTGGACACCTCGGTAGTGGTATTTGCAAAACCATGGGATTTTCCATGGTATTTTAACATGGTATTGGAAGCATGGGACACATATTACATTAGTTAAATACTAAATAGTCTACCATACTTTTATATTACATACAGCATCATTATTATGTCATTAAACATACTAAAACTCAAAACTGTATTTTTACTATCCATAAAAAATTAAACTGTTCTATATAATTCTAATAAATTCACCATAACCTAATATCAATTTTATAATTTAAAAAAAGAAATTTATTTTATCATAATAATTATATAAAAATGATAAATTTAAATTTGAACTATTAAAATAATCATTTAATAAAAGTAAAAGTGAACAAAAAATGCATAGGTAAAATCTTAGTAAACTTTTAGACACTTAAAGAAAAAAAATCTTTTTCATTTGTAATTAAATAAGTGTGTTTTGAAAAAAAAATCATTATAATAAACATTAATGAATCCTTAGTTTAATATAATAATTTATATCTATCTTAAATGTTAAATTACTACATGAAAATCCATTTATCAAATTCCATCTCAAATTTAAGAAAAACTACTCTTAAAACAGAAATGATGAAAAAATAAATATTTAAAAAAAGGTATTACATTTTATGTAACTAGATACTTGAAACATAACCCCTTTTAACACCCATATATTAACTATTGGTAAGGTATGTGATGGTGATAGACTCTTGGGTGGCTCAGATAACATCACATGAGTGGTAATTTATACTAACTTGAACATCTCCCGTAGGTGGTTTCATTTAGCCATAACATGTTGAAGATCATCTTGGTATTGGTCTAGAGAAAATACCAGTGATGTTACCTCATACCCAAGTTCCAAAAAATGGTCTGCATATGGCCCAATTCTACTATATGAGTTCATCAACTCTTTTTTCTACCTTAATTAACCAATATCATTTCAATTTATAAACAATAATCATAATGTTAAGTGTATACTTTACAAATTCCATATTGATCAATGGTTATATAACAATTGAAACCTTATGGTCACATTATAATATAAATACTTCATTATTAATGAGATATAGTTTTTGTGTAATAATATAATACACATTTTTAAGAAATAATTATCATTCAAAAAGATTGGGTCATTACAATAACCCTCATTCTATCTTTTCAGATATGGACTCCCTATTTACATCTCATAATTTACAAAGATTACATAGGTAATTTGATACATGAGTGATTTTTTGAATGGAATACCATACTCATACTAAGTTTCAATCAGATCCAATGATACAACTGCTTTAGGACATTCTTCATGCATGCATCCTAGATTTTGGGGGATCTTGGAAGAGTCATATACACCTGACCGATTTCACCTTCTACAATATTTATCAGGAGACCATGCCTATGGAACCTTATGAGGATTTGTATTCTAAGCCATTTGGTCCCACATGTTCTGTTTAGAGGAATTTGAGTCAACTATACTAGGACCAAATCTTGTGTAGGGGATTTTGGATTAGGTAAAGTTGATCAGAAAGCAGATGACTGTTGCAAGACTTGATATAAATCTTACACCATTTACCGTAGATGAATGATAGAGTTTGAGATCATGTATCAAGTCATTTTATTTGTCTTCTTGAGGTTCGGAAACCAACAGATTATGATATATGGTAATATTTTAGCATGATATGTTGGTCCATTCATGATTCTGGTGTGATTTTGTCTGGTAGCATATCAGTTCCAATTACCTTAGAGGTACCAAGACATTCATGATGTCTTCCACATATCTCATATACGTTGTAATCATTCAGACCTATCTTATAATGTTCACCATGAGTATGTTGAGTTACAGGTTTAAGTTTCCTTTGAGTATAATCTAATTTGTATCATAGATATATGCATAAAGGTTCTCCAAGGCTATTCATGTGGCATCCCACCTTTTTTATTACATAACTTTTTCATTACATTGTAAAAACATATGATATTTTAATGTTTAGTTTCGTTGAAATAAGGTACTTAATAATAGGAAACTAAAAAATCTACAAATAAACGTGAAATGAGTCATCATCTGTATATGTACAACATCTCATAACCTAGGGACATACATCAAAGTGAAGGCTGAGCATAAGGCCTGGTAAGGTAAATTAAGGGAAACAGTTTACATGTGATCTGGAAAAATATCAATAATAACTTTAGGAATATCATAAAGGAATGTGAAAGAGGAAAATAATAATAATAATAACATGAATAATAATATTTAAATTTGGTGAAAACATTTTAAATAAACATTCACAATCATATCACTGATGTTTTTCACTGAGGTGTCGTAAACATTTCCAAGGTTATTCACCAAGGTACTGTAAAACATATCATCTCTATAGATTATTTTCATAACTCATGGAATTGTAGTGCTATCAGGGATCACCCTTAATATTTATTAATTAATTTTATCTAAATATATCATATTAAAAAATTTCATAAATAACCTGTGTAGAATAAAATAAACAAGTTTTATATAAAAACATTTAATTTTAAAAAGTGTTTAAAGATAATATATTTATGTAATTTTTAACCCAAGAAAAGGGAATTAGGGGTTTATGTATGTCAATTATAGAATAAAATAGATAATATTTACACTAGGTTAACGAAACTAGAAAATAAAGTGGTTTGGGTCTTCACAAATGAAATTAAGATAATTTCTTAAGAGAAAGAGAGAAATTTTGAAAAGCAAATTCGGTAGCATAACAGGAATGAAACATGGTTTTAGAAAATGGTAAAAATAGATGGGGAAAATGACTAAAATTCATAAAATAATCTTAATGCATTAATGAGATATAATAAAATGGTTAAAAGAATTTAGTTTTAAAATTTTAATTACATACCACAAAAAAGAGAGCCTGAAAGGAAAAGAGAAGTTGAAATTCTCTTACCTAGAGGAGTAACTCCTAAAACAAAAAGATTGAGACCTTGGGAGATTGAGTAAACCTTATGGGGGACTAATTGGGATTTCAAACTATCTGATATTATTGTATTATGAATTGGTAGCAAAAGGAAATGATGAAATGTGTGGCTATTTATAGAAAAAATGGTGGACTTGTTTATTAATTTCTAAATAAAGGATTTGGACACCTAGGTAGTGTTAACTGAAAAACCATGGGATTATAAGGGTAGTTTCCCTTGGTATTGTAAATTTGGATCATATTTTATTTCATTTTACCCCAAAATAGTCTACTAGAATTGTATGTTAATTAATTTTTCAAAGAAAAACAATGCTTCCATAAAATAACATTTTAAAGTTAAATTTTAAATTTTATAATTGGGAAAGAAAATTATATATTTATTAATTTAATAAAATATATGATATTGATAAAATAACATTATTTTATTCATGGATTGTGATTAATTATTTATTAAATTATCATGACCTAATTATGATTTCATTAATCATAAAAAAACACATACTATATTTTTAATATTCACAAAAAATAAAGTATTATTGAATGTTATCATAAATTCACATTAACCTAATTTAAACATTATGATTTAAAAAATGATATTTATTTTATCATAATAATTCTATAAATATGATAATTTTTACTTTTAAATATTAAAATCCTTAATTATTAAAAATAATAATGGATTGAAAATGCATAGTAAAATTTCTGAAATGAGAAAAAAGACTATTATCATTTATTCTTAAATACGATTGTTGTTATCACAAAATTTCATTAAAATAAAATTATTCATAATACCTTAGTTTATTATAATAATTATACCTTTTATAAAAATTAAAATTTATGAAAATTCGTGTCTGGAAATAATTTTATCAAATTCAAACTCGATTTTATGAAGCAGAACAATTATTAAAAAAATTAATGGAATAAAATTGTTGTTTATACAAAGGGGATATAAATTAAGTAAATAATTACATGACACATAACCCCTTATTACACCCATATACGACCTAAGCGTGAGATGTGTGATGGTTATGGACTCATGGGGTGGTTTGGGTAACATCGCTACAGTGGTTACTTCTACTAACTTGAACTTCTCCCATAAGTGATTTTGTTCAAGATTCACTTATTGAATCTTTGATTAGATTGGTAAGGATAGAATCAATGTTACTATACCTACCTCCCATGTTCTAAAAAATTGGTTTTCGTATGACATGACTCTTATGGTTGAGGCCATAGACTATTCTTTCTACCTTAATTTTCATTTTAATTTTCTACTTATAAAAAATAATTATATCGTTAAAATTATTAGTAAGAGTATAGTTTCCAATGTTCATATTGAATAATATTCAAAATTGACCAACACTCATGTAAGTTTTAAAACCTTATGGTTGAATTTAAAATTATACACACTCTATTATTAGAGAGATATAGTTATGTTGTTTATAATATAATATAACACACATTTATAGGTAACAATTACCATTGAAAATGTTAAGGTCATTACATTCTTCCACCCTAAAGAAATTTCATCCCCAAAAATTCAACTTTTTACCTCAGTTGAGAAAAGGTGTGGTTACTTCTTACTAAATGTTTCCTATTGTTCCCATGTTTCTTCTTCAAATATATGGTTCCTCCACAATAGTTTAACATGGTGGGTAGTCTTGTTACATAGAACCTTGTCTCTACAGTCCAAGATCTCCACTGACTGCTCCTCATAAGAGAGTTCATGTTCTAGTTGTAACACATCCAGATTTAGTATATCTTAAGGGTCATGTATGTTCTTCCTCCAGAGAGATACATGGAAGAAATCATAAATGTGATCTAGGTTTGGTGGAAGTTCTATCTGATAGGAAACTCCTCCTATGCAATCAAGGATTTCATTAGGCCAATATACGTTGGGTGGATCTTCCTTTTAATCCCAAATCTGATGCCTCTATTATAAGGTGAAATTCTTCGACTTTAAAAACAATATCAAACTCTAAGTCCCTTTGACAGTTGTAAACATACCTATTCTGTCAACTCTGAGCATTTTTTATGTGTTGTTCGATGGCTTGAACCTTTTATATCTTCTCTTGAACAACATTAAGTCCAAGAATCTTTCTCTAACCAGCTTCATTCCAAGAAGTATGAGTTCTAAATCACTTACCATATAGATATTCATATGGTTATATATTAATACTCAAATGGAAGCTATTTTTTTATGATAACTCAACTAATTAGAGATGTTGACCCCATCTACCTTTAAATTCCATTAATAATGCTCTCAGAATTCCCTCAAGTTTTTGAACAATCCTTTTACATTGGCCATCAATTTTAGGGTGATAGGTTGTACTAAAGTTCAATTCATTATTCATATTGTGTTGAATACATCTCTATAATTTTTATGTGAACCTTGGATCGTGATCATAAATGATATAAAATTAAACTACATGCATAGTTATTATTTACTTTAAGTATATCTTGGTGATATTGTAAATAGGAAAATATTCCCAAATAGTGAAAAATGGGTATTCTTGGTGAGACTATCAACTATAACCCCTATCACATTATTTCCATTGAATTTTTTTTAGGAGACCAGTCACAAATTCCATAGTGATATCATCCCACATCTATGATGGTATGGGATGTGGTTATAACAACCATTTAGGAAGCATTATCTCTACCTTCACTTATTGAAAAACCAAGAACCGTGTAGTGTAGTCTAAAATCTCTCTTTTCATGTTATCCCACCAATAATAATCATGAAGGTCCCTATACATTTTAGTTCTTCCATGTATTATAGAGAATGTAAAGATATGATCTTTATCAATCATCTTCTTTATTTTTTGGTATAGATGGAACACATAGCCTGGTAAAAAATTTCAATACACCTTCTTGATGAAAATTTATCTTAGTAAACTTCTCATTTTTATAACCTCTATCTTATTTTTTTAATAAATAATATTCTCTTTGAGCATTCGTGATCTTATCTATTAATGATGGTTGAAAAATTATTTGGGATAGGTTTCATAATATCCCTTCTATTATGTTTTCCATTTCTAGTTTTACATGGTATTTTATCAAATGATCTCATTGAATCCTCATCATTTCTTGAACAATAGGGTCTTTCCTACATAATGCATCAGTGAATTTTTTTTCTCTTACAAGGTGATAATGATTTGAACATTCATATTCATTAAGAAGTTCTAACCATATCCTTTGTCTAGGTTACATCCATTTTTCCTGAAAATATACTTAAAACTTTGCTGATCTATGTATATATCACATTTATCCCTATAAATATAGTGCCTCCATATCTTCGGAACAAAAATAATCACAGCTAGCTCCGGGTCATGCATATGAAAATTCTACTCATAAGGCATTAACTATTGAGAGGCATAAGAAATTACCATTTTCATTTTTCATGAGAATACAAAAAATCCATTTTGCAGATGCATGAATAAAATTAAAAAATCCTTCTTCGATAGAGGGTAGAGTTAAAATAGGCTCAACAACCAATCTATTATTCTGCTATTGGAAACTTTCATCAAACTCCTTTGACAAGATGAACCTGGCCTCTCATCAAGTTAACGTGGTTAGTGGATTAGAATATTTTGAAATATGTTCCACAGAACTCCTATAATATCCTCCTAAACCAAGGATACTATGAATCTAATTTAATGTTTTAGGATGAGGCCACTAATCCACAACATTTCTCTTGGCATGGTCAAATGTGATTCCATCATTGGTTACATTGTGTCCCAATAACGAAATTTTCTGTCTCCAAAATTCACATTTTTTGAACTTTCCACGCATCCTATACTTCCATAGAGTTTTAAATATAACCCTTAGTTGATCCTCATGATCCTATGAAATTTTGGAATACATCATAATATCATCAATAAAAACTACCACAATGTTATTAAGGTAATCCTTAAAGACTATATTCATCAAATCCAAAAAAATAGAATCTGAATTATTCAAGATTAAGGGAATAAGAACAAACTCATAATACCCATATATTGATTGGAATGTAGTATTTGGAATATCTTCATTCTTCACCATCAATTGATGATAACCAGATCAAAGATAAATCATGGAGAATAATTGATCCCCATAATGGTGGTCAAATAAATCATCAATTAATAGAAGTGGGTAATTAATATTCACTATGATCTTGTCAAGTTCTCTATAATCAATTCTTATCGGCATTGTTCCATACTAATTCTTCACAAATATAATAGGTTATAAATTAGGAGACACGCTAGGTTAAATAAACCCCTTCTCCAAAGTACATGGAGTTGTTTGTTTAATTCCTCTATCTTGAAATTACACATTCTATATGGGGCCATTTATATCGACATGGATTTAGGCATGAGTAAAATGTAGAACTCTACCTATACTTCTAGAGGAGTTCCAGGTGACTACTCATGAAATAAATCAATGTATTCCTAAATTATGGGGACATTTTCAATTTGTATAATTCCATTTACTTCTTTCTAATTACCAATCATTTACATAAAGAAATCTAGGGGAGGTGCATTTTGAAAATGTTTTAGTCTAGATATATCTCCTTTAAAGATAACTATTGGTATTCCATTTATGTTTACATATATATCCTTCCTTTTACATTTTATATTAGTATTATACTTTGAGATCTAGTCCACCTATAGTAAAATGTTGAATTCCAGCATTGGAATGACTTCTATATTTTTTATGAGATTATGCTCTCTTAGTTTAATACTAGAGTATTTATACACTATTGAAACTTGGATAATACTTATAGGATTTTGTATAGATAAATATACTTCTAGAAGTTTGGGGATTTATTCTATATTATTTTCAAACTTGGTGGGAATAAAAGAAGGAGTAAAACCAGGATCAAACAAAGTACATGACAGATTTGAGAGAAATAAAGAGACTACCTTCCACTACATTATTTAGAGCTTCAACTTCATCCATCATGATAGAAAAAGAAAAAACTACCCCCATTTCCCTTTTATGAGGTTAATGTTTATTCCCCTAAATTAAATTTGGATTTGAACAGTGATTAGGAAAGTTCCAAAGATTTTCACACTTGAAGCATTGAGCTTTAGGTTGGGCCTGAACCATCATCCCTTTATTTTTAGTGTTGAGAAGTTGTGGATTCACCACACTATGAAAGTTTTGAGAAATCTATTCATCTCTTCCACACTTATAAAATTTCCTACTCATGTGCAATCAGTTCCCCAAATTCTTATTCCCGCATTTTTTCATGTGGAAAGTTTTACTTTCTTTCCACCTCTTCTATGATCGAAGTTACTCCTCAATCATGGAACCATTGTTATCTTCATTTTTTTGATCTATAGGACCACTACATCTATCAGAACTCTAGTTAAACCTTTATAGCACTTCACAATATCTCCCCATATCTCTCATAATATCTATTAGAAACATTCTTCCATATATGGGGACTTAATCCACTAAATAATCTTTCAACATTCCAATTAGTATTCATTAAAAATATATAGGTTTTATGATAAAGTATGGTGAAGGTCATATCATATCTTCCCACAGATTCATTTTCCTTCTACTTATTCTCTAGAACTTCACTCTCCAATTTATTTCACATTTAACAAGGGAAACATTTTTTGAAAAAGGTTCCCAAAGAGTCCTCCCACTCTATATCAGTAATATCCCTTTATGGATTCATGTTTGTAACCACCGTCCACCACTGATAAGAATATCCCTCTAAGAAGTACATGTCTAGGGTGACTTTCTATTGTTCGAAGAAAAATTGGTATATAAAATATCTCTTCTATAGATCTTATCCATTGTTAAGAAATCAATGGGTCAGTTGTTCCACTAAAACAAGGTTTTCATTGATTCATAAAGGACACAGTGGAAAGTTTATCCCTTCTAGGTGCATCCAGTCTCTCATCTTGATTCAAGTTATTTTTCATAACCCAAGTCAGTTGATTCATCATTCTCATGAATTTTTCCATTCCAGCGTCCAATGAAGGGTGTTTAGTACTCATTCTATTGTGCTCACTATTCAAGTGGTTCCTCCTACTTCCATTCATTTTCTAAAACAATAAAACCTTAGTGAGAATAAATTTTCTTTTAATAATCATATAACAGTAAATGGATTTTATGTCTTAAAACATCAGGTTTAAATATGTTATTCTTTAACAAAAATTACATTTTTATACAAATAAATCATAAGGGTTCATATAAATTATTGTTATTAACCAAACATATACCCTAGATGTGTTAAAAATAGTTGTGAAATAAATATTGTTGTCATGTAATAGGTTACTCCATTTGAGGGTCAACACACCTTGTCAGAGTTGTTACCCCTAGGTATATCTGTGCAAGAACCACACCTACATTCTCATATCTAGACAAGGATTTATTTTCTTGGAAACCACTAAATTTTAACATCACAATAATACCATCATGTTTTAATATATTTAAACTTTTCTCTATGGTTTTTACTAAATATTGAATTTAATACTTTCCACAAATAACTAATATTTTCCTTGATACCATCTATGAAATCTCTCAATTTTATTATAAAACATTTCATTACATTGTAAAAAATATATAATCATTTAATGTTTTGTTTCATGGAAATAAGGTACACAATACATGAAAATTAGAAACAATATTCTGATAAACTTGAATGGATTCATCATAGGTTCATCTTATGTACATATTTTCCATTTCATAACCTGAAAACATACATCAAAGTAAAGGGTGAGCATAAGGACCAGTAAGGGAAAAAAGGGAAACTGTTTACATGTGATCTTGAGGAATATCAATAAGAAATCGAAATATATCATAAATTCAGGAGAAAGAGGGAAATAATAATAATAATAATAACATGAATAATAACATTGAAATGTGTCTACAACATTTTAAAGAGACATTCATAATCATATTACAAAATTTTTTCACCAAGGTGCTGTAAACATTTCAATGGTTATTCACCAAGGTATCGTAAACCATGTCATATCTATTGATTAATTTCATTACCCAGTTAATTGAAGGGATATTAGGTCACACCCTTCACATGTATATGTGATACACATATATCATTAAAACAATTTCATAAATAACCTGTGGAGAATAAAAGAAATGGGTTTCATATAAGAATCATGTCATTTTGAAAAGTGCTTAAAGACAATATCATTATGACATTTATAACCCATGGAAAGGGAATAAAGGTTTTTTGTATGTTAATTACAATAATAAAATAGATTAATTTGAAATATAGGTGAACAACCCTAGAAAAGAAGTATTTTTGGGTATTAAAAAAATAATAAGAAAATTTCATGAGAAAATGAGATAAATATTGAGAAAAAAAATCAGAATCCTAACGGATAAGAAACAAGGATTTAGAAAATGTTAAAAAGAGAGGGGGAAAGGGTCTCCTATTAATAAAATAATATTAATACAGTAAAAGGATATAATAAAATGGATAGAATAACATTGCATTTAAATTTGAAATACATACCACAAATAAGGGTACTTGAAAGGAAAAGAGAAGTTGATATTTCCCTTACCTTGAAGAGTAACTCCCAAAACATGAATATTGGGACCTTGGGGGATTTATGAAACCTTAGGGGACTTGTTTATGAATTTTTAAATAAAGGATTTATACACGTAGGTAGTGGTAAATGAAAAACTGTGGGCTTACCCAGGGAATTTTACAAGTAATTAGACACTTGGATCCAATTTTATGTCATTTTATCCCACAAGAGTCGACCATAATTTTATATTAATTAATTTGGAAAAGAAAAGTAATACTTCCACAAAATAAATTTTTTTAAATTAATGTTTAAATTTTATAATTGGAAAATTAAATTATAGATTTGGAAATTTATTAAAATAAATTAAAATATTTTATTTTAATTAAATATTATTATTTGAGCCTTGGATTATGATTAATTAATTCTTTAATAATTATGACATAATTATGATGTCATCAATCATACTGAAAAATACAAACTATATTTTTATTATTAACAAAAAATAAAGTATTTTATAAAATTATCGAAAAATCACCCTAACTTAATTTAGACATTTTGATTTCAGAAACGAAATTTATTCTATCATAATAATTATATAAATATTATAATTTTAAATTTTAAATATTAAAATACTTATTTATTAGAAACAATAGCTTAAGGAAAATTCATAGTAAAATTTCTTACACTTGAAAAAAAATTATTTTATCATATTTTCTTAAATAGAAGTGTTTTAATCATATTAAATCATTAAAATAAACAATATTCATAATTACTTAGATTAATATAATAATTAAATCTTTTCTTAAAATTAAAATTTGTGACAATTTGTGTATGAAAATAATTTTATCAACACCCAACTCAATTTTATTAAGGAGAACAATTATGAAAATGAAATAGATGAAATAACAATATTATTATTCACATGGATTAAAAATTAAATAACTAAGGCCTTAAAACATTACCGCATATAACACCTATTTAAAACCTAGGTGTGAGGTGTGCGATGGGGATAGACTCATGGGGTGGCTCAACTAACATTGCCTGACTGGTAATTTCAACTAACTTGAACTTCTCCTGTAAATGATTTCATTTAAGCCTCACTTGTTAAAGCTTAGATTGGGATTGGTCCAGAGTGAAGATAAATGAATCTACCTCCCTCCCATGTTCTGAAAAATTGTATTCTTACAACATGACTCGGTTGGTAGAGGTCATTGACTGTTGTTTTTTATTATTAGTTTTCCCTTGTCATTTATACATAAAACAATAATTATAACGTTAAAATTATTATGAAGAGTATTGCTTCCAGCGGTCATATTGAAAAATGATTATAATTGACCATAAATTACATAAATATCGAATCCTGAATGTCTCATTTTCTTTAAATGAGTTTGAAGAAAGTTTCCAAGGGCATAAGAAAATATTGGTTACTACACCTATTTTAACTCTACCCTCTATCGAAAATGCATAGTAAAATTTCTTACACATGAAAAAAATTATTCTATCATTTATACTTAAATAGGAGTGTTTTAATCATATTAAATAATTAAATTAAACAATATTCACAATATATTATTTTTTTATAATAATTATATATTTTCTTAAAATTACAATTTGTGACAATGTGTGTCTGAAAATCATTTTATCAACTCCCAACAAATTTTTATTAAGGATAAAAATTATGAAAATGGAATTGATGGAATAAAAATATTATTATTCAAAGGGATTAAAAATTAAATAACTAAGGCCTCAAAACATAACCTCATATAAAACCTATATAAAACCTAAGTATGAGGTGTGCGATGGTGATAAAATCATGGGGTGACTCTGCTCGCATCGCCTGACTGGTAATTTCCACTAACTTGAAATTCTCCTGTAAATGATATCACTCAAGCCTCACATGTTAAATCATAGATTGGGATTGGTCCAGAGTGAATATAAATGAATCTACCACCCTCCCATTTTCTGAAAAATTGGATTCATATAACATGACTCTATTGGTTGAGGTCATTCACTATTCTTTTTTTTATTAATTTTTCCTTGTCATTTATACATAAAACAATAATTATAACGTTAAAATTATTATGAGGAGTATTGATTCCAACAGTCATATTGAAAAATGTTTATAATTGACCAAAAATTACATAAATATCAAAACCCGAAGGTCTCATTTTCTTCAAAGGAGTTTGAAGAAAGTTTCCAAAAGCATAAGAATAGATTGGTTGCTGCACCTATTTTAACTCTACCCTCTATCGAAAATGCATAGTAAAATTTATTACACTAAAAAAAATTATTCTATCATTTATAATTAAATTGGAGTGTTTTAATCATATTAATTCATTAAAATAAACAGTACTCATAATAAATTAGTTTATTATAACAATTATACCTTTTCCAAAAATTAATATTTTTGACAATTTGTGTCTCAAAATAATTTTATCAACTCCCAACTAATTTTTATTAAGGATAAAAATTATGAAAATGGAATTGATGGAATAAGAATATTATAATACAAAGGGATTAAAAATTAAATAACTAAGGCCTGAAAATATAACCTCATATAACACCTACATACAACCTAAGTGTGAGGTGTGCGATGCTGAGTGACTCATGGGGCGACTCAGCTAGCATCGCCTGACTGGTAATTTCCACTTACATGAACTTCTCTGGTAAATGATTTCACCCATGCCTCACTTGTTAAATCATGGATTGGGATTGTTCAAGAGTGAAGATAAATGAATCTACCTCCCCCCCATGTTCTGAAAAATTGGATTCTTGTAACATGACTCTATTAGTTGAGTTCATTGACTATTATTTTTTGTATTAATTTTCCCTTGACATTTCTACATAAAAAAATAATTATAAAATTAAAATTATTTTAAGTAGTATTGCTTTCAGCGGTCATTTGACCAATGATTATAGTTGACCAAAAATTACATAAATATCAAAACTTGAAGGTATCATTTTAATTTATACTCACTTATTTATGGTAGAGATATCGATTTGTAGTGTATAATATTTTATAAGACACATTTACAGGAAAGAATTATCATTAAACTGTTTTTGGTCATTACAGGTCTGTTACTCTACTAATGATGCTATGGAATCATGGATATTTATAGGATGAGACTTGGGCGAGGGAGTTTAGCATAAATTATTAGTGGCTGGAGGTATTCTTACCTGATTCTTGACCACCCTTGAGTGGGTATTTCCAAGAAGAATTTATTTGTGGGGGAATATTGTAAGATCCTAGATTTTTCTATAGGGAGAGATATTTTTTATTGAATGAAATTATTTTTTATAGCCTAATGTGAATTCCATATTTGTTTATGGGGGTATCAGGGGTGTCTGTGGCATACTGGATCCTAGAACCCAATTTTTGGGAAAACGTTCAGGTTGAACGGTTTGTAGAAACTGTGTGGGACAAGTTACATGGTCTGACTGGCCATGAAAGGCATATATAGAGGGAAATAGGATCCCAAATGGTTTTTCAGACCATGCGGATAGAGGAACATGACCGTATGGGGACAATGTCAATTTTTAACAGTTCAAAAATTCACTATGTTTTTTACAGTTATTCAAACCATGCACAGTGATTGTGTTGGTACCCCCTTATCATAGCATGCACATGGTTTGTCCATCCTTACTTTAAAGTTGTGCATCCCCGTGTTTTGATTAAAAATGAAATAATTTCTATTAAAATGTTTATATCTTCAAACCTAATTCTATCTCTCTCATATTAGGAATCCACTTGGTCTTGAGAGATCCTTTAAAAGTTGAATCACAGTTTTTTATCACTCTCCTACATCCGAACTCAGAATCGGGCGTTGTTGGTCTCATTTGATTCCTACAGGTGATTACAGAATTCCTTTTTTTCCTTTTTCCATTTAAATTAGGATTTATGGTGTTATTTAGGTTCATGATAATATTCCCTATTGCTGTTTTTCATTTGTTCTTTATTTTTCTTTTGATCTGAGTCGAATCAGAAGCTAGTACTAGATAAACACTTTACTGCAGACATATGGTAGGTGGTATATACTTTTCCTGAGTGGTTTGATGATTTATAGAAATAGGTTTCATTGTGTGTACCACTAAACATTACAATGTGCCCTAGAAAATGAATTGAATAATTAAATTGAATGTAATGGAACCTATTAGGGATTCTCATTAGTTCTGTGAGACGTGTTGGATTTTATTTCCCAACCAAGGTAACCCATGGGGTGTTCCTTTGAGATTTACCTTGGTTACACCATCTTTGGGGGGTGTATTTGAGCTTTACTTGTTAGTGGAATCCCACCTATAAATGAAATGAATTTATTTGATTTATTAGGAAATGTTTTCCCTACATTCCATTTTATTCATGATGTTTAATTGTTTGATTGATTGATTTTATTAGTTATGTGAGTAGATAAACTAATGAAAATGAAAATGAATGTAATTGAATGTGCTTTGTATATGAGTGGGTGTAAACATTGAACATGAATTCATGTGAATTGAAAAATGTAATGAGATGTAAATTGAATTGGTAGTAGATACGTTGGTTGGTAAACCATAGATCTTGATTCTATTTAGATTCCATGGTTGTTTCACCCATGTATCTTGTTTTACGGTAGAAGGTGTGTTAAAACTGTATGATATGTGGATTTTGATTCCATAGGATGTCAATGTCATTTCTACCCCATGGATTTGGATTGCTGGACTCGAAATAGACATGATCTGTTGAAATGATCCCTAGACACAACCACTGCTATTATCGAGTTTCCGTCAAGATTATAATGGGACTCAATGAGGATGGCCTGGTATTTTATACATTGGATCCACCCCCGAAGTGTTTGAATCTTTTATTATATAGCTCAACTATGGTAAATCTTATTCATTGATTATACAACTAGGCCATGTATAATGTTAAATGTTTCAATATAAATCTCATCCATGGTAAATGTGATATGTTTGATTATAAGGCTCGACCATAGTTGATATGAGATACATGGTATATAGTAAGGTCGTGGTGATATGATATATTGTGTATACGGCATGGACGTGATGTTTTCAAGCTTATTTCTTTATTATTTCCTTGTGATAGTATCTTGACACTTGTTTTGTTGGGATCCTTGTATGTCTATACAAGATCACGTACTATTTACTTTTTCTATGGGAACTTTACTTTTAGTAATGGAATACTTGTTACATTATGTACATTAATTTAGATTTTATTGAAAATAATTGTATTTTATTAGACATTTTGGGAGGTAGACTACATGGATTGTATCTCATACATTTTTTATGCTACTGTTGGTATTTTTGGTATTTTCATCCATGTATTTCATTGACTACTATACACCTATTTTGGATGATTTTTAGAGACATGACATGTATCATTATCATTTGTATATGAAATTCCTATTGGCATGGTTTATATAATTTTTTCTTGGTTATTTATCTAGTTCCTATACTAATATGTATGATTTTTACTACTATGTTACACTCTGTTTAGATGTCCTAGTCTCCTCATAAACACACCCTAGGCCCTCACTGCAAGTCGGAATCCTATAGCATTAGGGTAAATTTTCATTTGGCCATGTGTCCAACCAGACTTAGGGTACCATTTAGTGGAATATGGGCATGTTTTATTACATAATTGGACATAATTGGTGTACTGAAACAATAAAGATAATAGAGAAATATACTAATCAATAGTTTATTCCATGGAATTATACTCACCACACAAATAAATACCTACCCCCTATTTTAATTTATCTACAAACCAATTTATAAATATCCATTAAAATACTTTTCAATTATTCTCACTCATATATCTCTCTTAAATTGTGAAGAGTTTTGGGTTATATAAAGATTTTTTCTATGACTTGAAGCTTATGTGCGATACGGGCTTGTATTTCTCTCATTTCACTTTTATATAACAAATATTTTATAATAATATCATTTAAAATATCTTTTTATTTAATGATGTATATTTATTTTATATATACTATTATCCATTTTATCTTTTTAACATGATATATTATCCAACCCCTCTCATATTAACCTTGTTATATGTCATTACCTTTTCGATCTAAGGGTACTTATTTTCCTCTCATCACTTCAAATTGTTATTCATTTATTATAATGTATATTTAAATTCCATTTCATATGATGATATTATTCAAAATCGTGTATTTTAACATCATTTTTGTATATTTTACATTAGATATTATTTAATCACTCTAATTACACCACATTTCCTAAGCTGCTTCCATGTCAAAGTAAGGGTCCTTTCTCTTATCAATTCATACTAACATTTCTAATACAGTTCCCATTTAAGTTTCCACATACTTATTCCAATATTATTATGATATAAATATTATTATTATCCTTATGATATCCCCCAAAAATTATATCTTATTTTACTTACATTATATTTCATTCATAACCCATTGTGTGGCAGATATTATTCTTAGTGGCATGGAATTTTATATTGATCAATTATAAAAAAATCTATACATATGTCATGTATTTGTGGTGCAAGTGATATATTATCTCGATATGATAACCTTGTCTATGAAAGGTTTACTAATACATATATAAGGTATCCTATATGAGTTCTAATGTTCATTAAACTCGATTTTGGAATAGGTGCACCATTCGAGATCAAAGAATACCCACATAGATATTTCTATTTAAGGAAAATTTATATCCATAATGAATATAAAATAAGTGTTCTTATGTAATTCTAATTTTATGGTATATTTAACTATAATCTATATGGTCTCCTTTTATTTTAAATACATGCATTCGATGGGCTAAACACAATGATATTATAAAACCTGGTAAGTACTTAATAACTAAAATTATATAAATTTTAAATGATAAGGCTAATTATTATAATATCATGAATCCCTAATTATTCTTAAAATGATTCAAGGTAATTCACCTAGGTTTCCAAAAATTTCTTTTTTTTGATAGAATCTAATTTATTGACTATATAAACATTTATCATATAAGGTGAGAGTTCCCAATATGTAATTATCATAATAAATGGTGTTCCCCAATATAGATATTTGATTTAATTGACTAAGAGAATCTAATGAATTACCTATATATCTATTTTTAATGTACAGTGTGAATACCATATACTCAAGGCCATTTTTCTAAATATCATTTCCATTTATTTTACTTTAGAAACATTCACAATCCATATACCCATAAAATTTATATGGAAAATTATTTATTATTCACCCATGTTTATGAAATAGGTTCCTTTAAGAATATTATTTACTATATTTTCTTTTCGTTTCATTTCATATGATGAATAATTTTTGATTTATCACGTGATAGGTGGGACAATAATTATAGAGTAACTTTTTTCATCAGTAGGTCTCATGAGAAAAAAATATCTCGTGTTTTTTATGTGGGCCTTGCCTTTTATGTGTGATATATTGACATGAGACCTTGGTGGTATTTTTTTATGTTCCAAAATATTGACTTTTGTCATCATAGAAACATTTATTTTTATCCAAATTAGTTTTTTATTTCCATTCTCATGACATCCATGTTTTATTTTATTATTATGTATTTATATGGGAAGAATTTTTTATGCATTCATTATGTATTTTTTAATCAATTATTATGACATGTTAGCTTTTCTGTATACGTTATCAAATACTAAGTGTCTATGCTCACCCATTTCTTTTGATTCCCAATTTTCATAGGTAATGAATAGGTGTACTATGTTTGAAGTAGTGATGATAGAAATGATAGATGAATAATTACTCATTTTAGTAATTGTTTTGAGAACATTTTATTTTATGTTATAAAAATGTTACATAATGTTTATATATATATATATCCTCTTAAGGATTGGTATAAATTAGGTCCTGGGTATGCGATCTCTTGTAATCATATTTCCATGTAATATACAACCGATCCGCTCTAGCTGTCCTAGGTTGGGGGTGATAGGGTTGGTATTAGAGAATACTTTATAGAAACATTAGTAATGAGATCTATCAAAAAAATAGATATAACACAAAACATTATATAAGAAACATAGAAAATTATAGAAAAAATATATGATATGGGTTTAGTAATGAATATATTTATCATGTGCAATACATAGGATATTAATATCACCACTTATATGTTTTTTATAGATAAAAAGTATTTTTTCTAAATATCATAATAAGATATTTCATTTCAAAGACAATGACATATCCAGGAATAAACAAGATCAATTCAATGCATAAAAAAATTATTCGGATTATATTTATAATTAAATTAAAAATATTAAAGTTTGTATCAAAGTAATGTTTAGTTGTCTTTGGGAATTTGTATGTTATTTTGCTAATTTGTTTATAAAAACATGGGATATATAATCTCTTAGTTTAAGAAAACTGGTTCGACTATAACTAGTATAAATATATTTTTCCAACTTGACAACTCTATTTATATTAAGGAATATAAATACCTTATATTACTTTTTTATGTAATTATTTAATATAGTAAACACTAGTAAAAAATAAAAAATATAATTAATATTTTTATTTCCATTTATTGTATTTGTTGAGTAAAATTTCTAGGAAACAATTTAGTTAGGGTGATATAATATATTTTATTCCATACATGTATATATATAGATATATTATTCTCATATACTTGAATTATGATTATTTTTATATAACTTTTATTTTTAAGGAACCAATATTATAGAATGACAGGAGTAGAAAAATGTGTATATGAAAAGTGTTGGCACCAAAATTTGTCCCTGGGGAAAACAAACCCCCAAAAATCCAAAGAAGCATTCCTTGTAGAGAGGCCTCGAAAATCCTCTCCAGCTCTGTGATTGGCATGAAGCAGCAGGAAAAGACTCCTCTATGGATATCGTGGAGTAGCTGACGAGGGAATATATGACTAAGATTCTATTGAGAGAGATATTTGTGCCACTATAGAGCATCTAACAGAGAACTCTACAACTATGACGCACCAGAGAGAGCCCAATATGAGCCTCGTGCAGCCACTGACGAAGACCTCCACGAGTCCAAGGAACATGAGGGATCTGCCTCATATTTCGATGTCCAATTCCTTCTTGACCCAACCACTGATCTTTTTTCCGCCTCTTGCATATAAATATTAAGCTTCCCCAAGACCCAAAGGACAGATACCCCTACTTTCGACTTCTCAACTCTCAAATTTCGAATCACACTTTGCTCTGAATTGCATTGAGAAGATGATCTCTTCAAGGTATTTGATCATTATGAAATACCTAGCTGATGAAGGAGGATGATTCCCCCCACCTTCGTGGAGGAGGAAGGGGGTGGATGATTTGCTCACACTGCCTCCAATTCTGCGAAAGCCGTTCACCCCATTTTCAAACCCTAATTTTCTCCTATATTTTACGGCGATCTCACTTAGCCCGATGTCCCCTGATCTTCATCTTGGTGATCATCAGCTACCGATCTTGATTCCAGAGTTCTTTGAAGCGTCGCACCATCTCAATTTAACATTGGCGGCTCGTGTCAGTCACAGGCGGCCCTCGGTTGATGATTTCGATTGTTTTGTCTTCAGAAAATGGGACTTGAAAGACCTCGCAGTCATCAGTCTCCTTGATAAGCAACACTTAATGGTTCGGCTTACTTTAGAAGAGGATTTTATCTGGGCTTGCTCCAGTGCCCCTCGTCATTGCAATGGTTGTAAGTTTTCCCTCCTTCTCTGGTCTTTTGATTTATGTATGAATCATGACCCTTCCACAATCACAGCTTGGGTGAGATTTATACACCTTCCTCTTCCGTTTCAAAACCCTGCAATTATTTTCATGAATGGAATCTTGGTGGGCTGCTACCTCTATTCCAATGTACGAACCTCCACATTTATTCATCCGGTTAATCCCCGCTTCTGTGTTGAGGTGGATGTTGCGAAGCCTACTGTGGAGTGGATATGGATCACAGTGGGTGAGGAATTCTGATGGAAGCAGGCTGTTGTTTTTGAGACATGGGTTGACTACTACTCCAATTTCCATCGTATGGGGAACCTCGCTTCTAAATGTAAAGGTGAGGCAGTGGTTGATAAGATTTCTGGTCTGAAGGTGAATTTTGGTAGGTCTCTTGGTCAGGGACCCACAGCGGACCCCATGTCTGGCAAGGTGAACCAGTGTACACTGAGTGAGGGGGCCTCGCTCCCTAATCCACTGGTTTCTTCAGTGTTTAATCACCTGATGAATGATATGGTTTTAGGGGTTGAGCAGAAGCAGTTTACTGATGGTCATGGGAATGGTGACATGGGGGAGCCATCAGGTGTTAGTGTGCTCAATCCCTCTCAACCCAAGGTTCGTCTGTCTGTGGAAGTTGGTGGGAAGTATGTAGATGACTACAAGGAGCCAGAGATTGTGATTGAGGCTCTCACTGCAAGCTGTGAAAACTGTCTTGTGGAGATGTTGGAAGGTGCTGAGAGGTCTCAACGATAGGAGGTGTGTGATTCTGTTATGATGGATGCAATTGAGGCTGCAACCCGATTCCAAGGAGTTGAACAGGTGAATGCAAAGGAGGCTGTGAAAATGGATGAAGGTGGCAGTGTACAACTGGGGATCTCTTCTCCAGAGGATGGATTTGGGAAGGATGCCTTGTGGAAGGGGACTCTGGACAGTCCGGAATTGTTGGAACAGCCTAGGTTTCTAGCACTGATTGACCCAAATTGTCAATCTCATGAAGGCTGAGGAGGGGAAGATGACTCCTATGGGGTCCAGATTTCTGGAATGTGGGGGTACTACTCGGATAGTGGCAAGGAAAATGACAGAGGCTTAATCAAGCCCTATTTTAGTGAGATTGTTCAGGGCGGGGGGCCATAGATGACCGGGAATCAGGGGAGCATGAATACTCAATCACGACGCAGACAGAAGAAAGACTACTCCAACTTGCCTAAGGTGATGCCCAACAGGTCATCGATTGGGAACACAGAGCTGCTTTACATGGAATGGATGAACCTGCGAAGGAAGTATGCTAAGTTTCTCAAACATTATGATACTTTGGAATGGGAAACCGCTACTGCGGAGGAGGCTTATCAGCATGGATATGACGGCGAGTATGGTTTTTTTGATATGTAATATTCTCTTTCAGTTGTGGTACTTGTTTCCTATCCTTTTCTCTTATTTAATAAATGGAAAAAGGGTTATCCTATGATGGATTTTCTGGTAAATACTTTTCCCTTGGCTCTTATGCAACCCCTCTTCAAGTAGGGATGCCCTTCGTGAATCCCACAGGTCATACCATAGGAAAGAGATCCCTATGGGAACTCAGTTATTTTCAAAGCACTCATTATTTTCGAAGTACCTTCCATGCACATGTGAACCCCATGCTAAGGAAGGATCACTATGCCCCACAAAGTATATTGGTTCGCAATACCACGCTTTGCAAGGCACCCATTCTCCATGAAGTACGACTTCACAAAATCACTTTCACTTTTTGATGCACTATTTACACACATATAAACTAAATTCCTAGGCTAGACCACTCCACTTCACGAATCATACCCCTTTTTAGGTTCTCTTTACTTTTTGGAGCATTAGATCTTCACAAGGTCTATTCCTGTAAACCCATTTTCTACACAAACACTTCTCTCGTACAACACTCTGGGTTTATACAGAGTGATTTCAACTTACCTTGGGCATTTCTTCATGTCAAGTTGCTTTATCTCATGATTCTACACATAGGAATGATAATGGATATTACTTCTTCACATAGCCACATTAACGTGATCCCCTCAATAGATTACTCCACAGCCCTATCGACAAACAAAATTTTCAGTGCCTTTCCTTCACCAAGGGTTATAGCACATTGTTTAGTTAAGTCCTAGGGGTGAGGAAAAAATCCTCTTCGTCTGAGCTATGAGATGTTAAAATTACAAGCATCTTCATCCCCAGTACATGACGTTAAACTATAGCATCACCATATGTGATATACATGGGGTGACCCACCTCGAAAATTTTCCACATCTACTGGTCTCCACAAGAGTGAGATATTCCTCACATGGAATGATATCTTCCTTTCATGGAATTCCATTTTTCTGTAGGGGAGGGAAACCATCCTAGTTTAAGTCCCTAGCCTTTCTGGCAAGAGGTATCACAATATCTCCCCCTCTCTTCTTTCGTGCACAAACACCAGAGGAGATATGGGCACATGGGAATCTTGATACCTTTTCCCTATCCCTCTAGGCTTTATCTCCATTTGGGCCACCCTCATAGAGTATGTCCCAATATCCATATCCCTGGGCCCCTAACCATTAGTAATCCCCGCTCAATTCCTAGATGATTCACCTTTCACGATGTGATCGCCAGGTCTTTGTTTCCTCTTATTTATCACACCGAGCATGACTCATGGGGGATTAGAGTAAGCATCAACAATGGTAGCCTCTATGGGACTCCTTAGTGTGTAATCCCCATACCACATCACCAAACTACATGGGATTTGATCCTTTCCCCATTCCAAGAAAGGTACGTAAGAATCCTCCCTGAGGATCAATCCCATCACCCATCGGTTCCAACCACTTCATGTTAGTTCACCCTCTCCCCGCATGACGTTAAATTGTATTCCCCATTTTCATCCTGCATAACACTAAACTCTATGATTAAAAACTACGTGGGTTTTCATCCCTATCTCTTAGACATGGTATGTAGGAATCCTACATGAGGTTCAACCCCAAACACTTGTAAACATTGGTTTCCCCTTTGTGGGGAACCACATCCTCGGTATGTCCCTTAGTGGAGTCCGAAAAACTCTCAGTCCTCTAACCACACATAACCCCCAGCATGTCATCATGTTGATTTCCTTTGCATACAACCTAATTCCATGCCCATCCTAAACTTTTTGGACATTAATTTCCTACCACAGGGATAAATAGAAAGCCTCCCTAAGGCTCAATCCCATCACTCATGTATTATCCTTTTATTTTCCTTGATCCTTTGTGTTTTAGGAAGGTCATGCCCCAACCCAGAGGTTCTACTTCCTCCAGGTCCCATCCATGCATCCATCTTCATGTGCCACCTCCTCAGGTTTCCTAGCGCCCCACCGAACTACGTGGACTTTTATTCTCTCCCATAGGGATTTGTAGGAATCCTATTTGAAGTTCAATCCCAACATCACTGTCATCTTAACATCATTCAAACCCATTACTATCATCCACTTCATCCAAACATCCATCATCCAAACCGATTCTTATCTGAGATAACACATATTGGTGATATATTGTCAATACCTTGGGTAGATAACCATACCTAATCCCCACACAACCATAATCATCCTACCAAGAGCATCCCTCTTCCGATGCACTGATATCCATGCATAATCCCCACAATGTCTCTGCGATTTTTTCAATTGTGTATACCCTAATTTCAAGAATCACCCATTTGAACTACATGGGTTTTGATCGCTATTGACTACACAAGGTACGTAGGAAACCTCCCTGAGGTTTAATCACAACTAATGGTAAACCTTGGTGTTCCCCTTTCTATTGTTCTCTTCCCCAGGTCCACCCTCAGTGTTTTATAGATCAGCCTTCATAGTGTGATATTGTTCCTATGCTAGACACACCACCTCAGATTTGTCCTCATTGGGTGTTCTGATCCATCATCCGGTAAACCTTCTTGATGCTCCTTCCTAGGGAAGTTACAATATGATCCATCTCTATGGGACATTTTGGTCCCTCTCATTATGTCTCCAAAGGATGTTAAACTCATGGATTAACTCGTTTTCAACATGAGATTCCTGAGGAAAACCTTAGAAGACATGACTCTAGAATAACCATCTCTACTAGATGTTAAACTTGTGGCTTAACCCGTGATAAACATGGGAAGCAATGGAAACCTTAGGGACATTCCTATGGAATATAATTCCCCACACTAGACATGGGATTCCTCGGGGTTTCTCCCCTTGGTAAGACCTATGATAAAGGGATAAAACCCAAGAGAATCAGTGCTTCAACATATAGACAGGACAGTGATGTCCAATGTGACTACTCCCCTGATCGAATGTTTCTTCCTTGACTTGACCCCTTGGAATTTCCTAATATAAAAAATTTAATTAACCAACGTCCATGAAGATATGGCACTAGGGAAGTGTTTTATGAACAATGTATTAATCTTTAAGGGAGACATGTTCAAGGTGAGGAATTCTGAGGAGGAATCCATGATAAAGATGATATTTTCAATATATTTTATCTGCATTTCAATGAATTAATCCTCAACAATGTTTCATTACATGTTAAGTTGCATCATTTTTTGAATATTGTTGTATTTTGAGCTTAATTGTGAAAATGCCTTAATTCTAGATTTTAAGCAGTTTTTGACTTGTCTGAGTATTTGGTCATAGATTTTTAAATACTTATCCAATTTGAATGATTATTTTTTTTAGGAACCCCTGGAATGTTATCTTCATATATTTCAACTTGATCAATATCTAAATCGTCCATCTAAGGGTCCAAATAAATCATTCTTTGGGAAGATTTTGTATGTTCGGATGTGTGGAGCCCACCTAAATAAATGGAGAATAATGTCGGCTAAATGTTTCCAATATCATTAATTCTAACTGGGTGTGCAAGAGGACTCCAATTCTCACACTCATGATCAATTTCAAGGTCAAAATAGATAATTAGGGCACACTATGATCGAGTCAAACAAGTGGGAGATGAAAGGTCTCCTCGGGTAGAGAAAGTGTCGTAGAGTAATTAATTCATAACTTTTGAACCACGTCTCCAAATCAGTTTATAGTTTGTGGACCGACAGAGAATGTATTTCTAAAAAACCCATTAGAAGGATCCATAGGTTGATTTGGCCAGGAGGTGTTCCAAACAGAAGCATATTTTGGGCGGACATAATCTGGACAGAAGATTTTCTAGCCCTCCTCTCCTATTCTCCCTATCTCTTCATTCATTTCAAAGGGGGGGGGGGTTGGATTTGTTGAGACAATTATGAATATGGTGTACACTCTTACTGGAATAGAGTTGATGTGGTCTGATCAAGTGATGCGAGGCTAAGCACCAAGTGGTTGCGGACGGCGACAACCGACAGACACTCCCTTCCGAGTTTTGAACTTCATGTGTAATCTCTGTTGCATCTCTTTTGAATTTATATTTCTTGAATGAAAGCGGTTGTTTTCTTTCTTGAATTTATTTTCAACTTGTTTGTTCTGGATGTTTTCCCAATCTATAAAGTAAAATAGTCGATTTCACTATTTAAATTTCTTCAGTGAGCTCTTGCCGTTGAGTATAGTGATTTCGGTTAGGTTTGGTTATTTGAAGGTCTTAAAATAATAAGATCACTTATATAGGAGGGGAAACAATCATATTGAGGTCTTAATATGATATCCTTTCCAAATAAGGTGTTTCTCTAGAGGTATTTGGTTATGAATTGAGATATTCATTAGAGATATAATTTTAAACAAGGAAGAGGGGAGTGTCTGGGAGGTTAAAGCTTGTCCGTAACCACTGTTTTGATTCTGGTTTGAAACCCATTTTATTTCCAATAAATTTTCTTGCTCATTCTCCAATTTTCTTTCTCTTTAGTTTTTATTTATTTTTTATTCATGAGTCTTTAATCAAATCCCCAATTTTCCATTTCATTTGAAAACAAAGCAAAAAAAAATGACAGTTTTGCAACTCATATTGCAACATCCTCGAGAGACAATCCAGGGACTGCTATATTGCATTGTTTTTTGAGGAAAAATTAATTGATTGAGTATTTTGCGACAAATAATCCATACATCAACTGGAGCCATTTCAGGGGAGGTTTCTTGAGTTGATTTGTGTGAAAAAAAATTTTGCATGACCCAAAATTCTAACCCAAATTTGTTCCCATTGGATTCTGAAATTGATAGAACTTTTCACTCTGGGGATAGAGATACCAGAAATCCCCTTATCCCAAGTTGTGAATCTTCTAATAACACACTTAGAAGAAACCTGGTTGAAATTGAAATTACAATGGATGAAAACAGAACCTTTAAAGAATTGGCTTCATCTTATGATGCAAATCAAGAAAATCTTGTTGAATATCTTGATGCACCTACTAGGTATGAAATTAAATCTGTTTTCATTCACCAACTTCCAAAATTTAATGGTTTTCCTGGAGAAGATCCACATAAACACCTTCATGAATGTAGTTATCTTTGTGTCAACATGAAACCCCATGGCGTTGTTGAAAATAAAATGAAATTGAGGTCTTTTACTTTTTCGTTAGAAGGAGTTGCCAAAGAATGGGTTTTCTATTCACATTCTACTTTGATTAGGGATTGGGATGAATTGAAAAAACGTTTCCTTGAAAAAATTTTCCATGCTTCTAGAACTGCTTCCATTAGAAAGGAGATTTGTGGAATTAGGCAAACTCAAGGTGAAACTTTGCATGAGTATTGGGAATGCTTCAAAAGACACTTTTTCAGTTGCCCCCACCATCAAATTAGTGACCAACTTTTGATTCAATATTTTTATGAGGGCTCGTGTCTTACTGATAGAAGCATGACTGATGCTACTGCAGGAGGGGCTCTAGTTGACAAAACACCAACTGCTGCTAGGACATTAATTGCAAACATGGCCCAAAATGCTCAACAGTTTGGAACAAGAGGCCTTCTTCATGTGAAATCTGCCCAAGAGTTCCCCATTGCTAGTCCTGAAAACAATATGATTGCGAGTCAACTTTCTGATCTTACCACCATGGTGAGGTCAATGATGTTATCCAATACCCCACCAACTCCACCCAAACCTGGAGCAACATTTCAAATGAAAGTCTACTGTGGAATTTGTTCTTCCAATGACCATTTAAGTGACCAATGCCCTCAAATGCAGGAACCTCCTGAAAACTGCAATGCTTTTTTTCCTAGAAAACCCTTTCAATCAAACCAACAAAAGCCATTTCAATAAAATAAAAATTTCAATCATGGCAGGAACAACCACTCTAATGAAAGATTTTGATATCCTGAACAACCTAGAGGATTCTTCCATGGACAATCAAGCAATTCACAACCAAGATATTTCAATGATCAAGACAATGCTCATTCTGGAAGAAACTTTCAGGCTGCCCCTCTCAATCAAAATTCAGAGAGTAATATTGAAGAATCAATGAGGAAACAACATGAGGCAATGAAACAAACACAATACCAACAACAAAACATGATGAATACCCTAATGACTCAAATGGGTCAACTTTCCTCTGATCTTAGTTCCATAAAAAATCAAATGAGTGGAGGTTTCCCTCACAACCCCAAGTGAATCTGAGAAATAAAGGGAAGGAAAATGTGAGTGCAATTGAACTTAGGAGTGGAAAACAATTGAATACCCCTCAAATGGAGAAACCAAAACCTATTGTTGAAACTGCTGTTGAGAATACCACCAATGATGGAAATGATGTAAATTATAAATGTTCTTTGAAGGGAAACACAATTTCAAGAGAAGAAATGTTGCTTAAATGAACAAAGAGGGATTTTAAGAGGATGTCTGGACCTTTCGTTTCTCAAAGAAGTGATCAAAATATCCTTGAAACAACCAAACAACCATTGCCTTACCCTAGGAGTGAACCACCAGTGAAGTCGAGTGCTAAGAAAGATTTGGATAAAGAGGTTTTGGAGACATTTATGAATGTTCAAGTCAATATACCTTTGCTTGATGATGTGAAACAAATTCCAAGGTATGAAATGTTTTTGAAAGAAATGTGTACCCACAAGAGGAAATTCAAAGGAGGTGAAAAGGTCAAATTAGGGAGGAATGTTTCATCCATGATCCAGCATGCTTTGCCTGTCAAATGTAAAGACCCAGGAACCTTTACCATTCCTTGAACCATTGGGAAATGTGAATTCAAGGATTATATGCTTGATTTGGGGGCCTCCATCAATGTTATGCCACATTTTGTTTACTCATCTCTTCATGTTGGAGAATTGAGACCCTCTGGGATCATCATTGAACTTGCTAACCAAAGTACCACTAAGCCTGCTAGAGTTATTGAGGATGTTCTTGTTCAGGTGAGAGACATCATTTTTCCTATGGATTTCTATGTCTTATATATGGAAGATGATAGGTTTAGCACCCATGCACCGCTCATTATAGGGATACCATTCCTGAAAACTACAAAATCAATCATCAATGTTCACAAGGGAACACTTCCACTAGAGTTTGGCAGAGAGGTTTTCCATTTCAATATTTTTTAGTCCATGAAACACACAATAGAGGATCATTCATCCCCCAAAGTGAACATGATTGATTGGTTTTCCACTGATATGTTCCCTGATTTTTCCTATGATGAGAAACTAGCTGATATTTTTGATGATGGAAATTTGTTTGTTGCTGAATCTGATCAACAAGAGAGGGAAAAGGGAGCTGATGATGAGTCTTGGAATGTTGAGATGTCTTTGCAAGATTTTATTGATCTCAACATTAAGGAAAATGTCTCCCTAGAAATCCAGAGTGCTTCTAGTGGTCTCCCAGGAGAAATTGAAAATTTTCCACTAGAATCGAATTCCGAGAACATTGAAATTGATATTCATGGTGATTGTACTTTAAATTCTATAACCCCACTAAACAACCATACCTGTAAGCAATGTTCCTTGGTCAATGAAAATACCCCAGCTGAGTTAGAGTTGAAACAACTTCCTGATAATCTCAAATATGCTTTCTTAGGTGAAAATGAAACATTCCCTGTTATAATTTCAAAAGATTTGTTGAAGGACCAAAAGAATCAATTGTTAGGAGTCCTCAAAACCCACAAGAAAGCTATTGGATGGACTCTATCTGATTTAACTGGAGTCATCCCCTCAGTGTGCATGCATAGAAATTTCTTGGAAGAAAATGTTAAACCGATGAGACAATTTCAAAGGAGGTTGAATCCAACACTTTTAGAGGTTGTTTAAAAGTAATTTACCACTATTTTAGCTGCTGGAATTATTTTTCCCATCTCTGATAGTCAATTGGTGAGTCCAATCCATGTAGTTCCCAAAAAAGGTGGCTTCACAATCTCAATGAATGTATTTGGTGAGCTTCTTCCTGTTAGGCTTCCAAGTAAATGGAGAATATGCATTGATTACAGGAAGCTCAATTTGGCTACGAGGAAAGACCACTTTCCACTTCAATTTCTTGATCAGGTCCTTAAAAGACTGGCTGGAAAAACCCATTATTGTTTTCTGGATGGATTATCTGGTTATTTCCAAATTCATATTGCACCAGAGGATCAAGAAAAAACCACATTCACATGACCATTTGGAACATTTTCTTATTGGAGGATTCCATTTGGTTTATGCAATGCTCCTAGAACTTTTCGAAGGTGTATGATGAGTATTTTCTCTAATTTTCTTGAAATATTCATGGAAGTTTTTATGGATGACTTCACTGTTTATGGCTCATCATTTGAAAGTTGTTTGGAAGGTCTGGATCATGTTCTTGAAAGGTGCATTGATAAGAACCTTGTTCTTAATTACGAAAAATGTCATTTCATGGTGGGTAAAGGGATTGTTCTTGGACATGTTGTGTCTTTGGATGGAATTCAAGTTGATAAGTCCAAAGTTGAGGTCATTTCTTCATTGCCATACCCAATAATAGTTAGAGATGTGATATATTTTCTTGGTCATGCTGGTTTTTATAGGAGATTCATTCAGGATTTCAGTAAGTTTTCACTTCCTTTGTCTAGATTGCTCCAGAAAGACACCCCATTTGTCTTTGATGAAAATTGTAAACAGGTCTTTGGGGAGCTGAAAAAAAAATTGATTACTCCTCCTATTGTTCAACATCCCAAATGGGACCTTCCTTTTGAGATCATGACTGATGCATATGAATTTTATCTTGGGGTTGTTTTAAGTCAAAGGTTGGGAAATAAATCTCATGTGATTTCATATGCCTCTAGAACATTTGATCAGGCCCAATCAAACTACACAACAACTAAGAAGGAGTTGTTTGCTGTTGTCTTTGCTTTGGACAAATTTAGATGTTATCTTCTGGGATCTAAGGTTATTGTTTTCACTAATCATTCTGCAATAAAATTTTTGATTAAGAAACATGATGCAAAACCATGACTTTTGAGATGGATTTTGTTGTTATAAGAGTTTGATGTTGAAATAAAGGACAAGAAGGGTAGTGAAAACCTTGTTTCCGATCATTTGAGTAGGATACCATCTGTTTTGAATGGGGATCATCAGATCTATCTTCCAATTAAAGAAACTTTTCCAGATGAGGAGTTGTATGCTGGTCAAACTGAAAGGCCATGGTTTGCTGATATGGTGAATTATTTAGCTTCTGATGATGTTCCCCACTGGTTTTCCAAGAATCAATTTTCTATACTTTTGAGTGATTCAAAGAATTATATTTGGTATGATCCTTACTTGTGGCATGTTGGTAGTGATCAAATGATTTGGAGATGCATTCCAAATTCTGAATTCCAATCTGTCCTAAACTTTTGTCACAAATTGAGCTGTGGAGGAATCTTTGGGCCTCAAAGAACTTCAAGAAAGGTGCTGGATTCTGGTTTGTATTGGCCTACCATTTTTAGAGATTCTTTTGATTTCTACAGGAAATGTAGAAATTGTCAATTTCAAGGGGGAATTTCCAAAAGTAAGGAGATTCCACAACAACATCTATTATTTTTGTGATGTATTTGATGTTTGGGGTATGGATTTCATGGGACCTTTTCCCAATTAATTTGGATATATTTACATTTTACTTGCTGTTGATTATGTATCCAAGTGGGTAAAAGCTATTCCCACAAGAGCTGATGATTCCAAAACTGTGTCCAAGTTTGTGAAGGGAAATATATTTTCAAGGTTTGGATTCCCAAAGTTCTTGATTACAGATCAAAGTAATCATTTTTGTAACAAGACTTTGGAATCACTATTGAAGAAGTATGGAGTTCATCATTGGGTCTCTACACCCTATCACCCCCAAACAAATGGAATAGATGAGTTGTCCAACAGAGAAATCAAACAAATTCTGGAAAAAACTGTGAACCAAAATAGAAAGGATTGGTGTTTGAGACTTTATGATGCACTCTGGGCTTATATGACTGCATTCAAAACCCCAATTGGCATGTCACCATTTAGATTAGTCTATGGAAAGGCTTTTCACCTTCCGGTTGAGTTAGAACACAAATCTTTTTGGGTTGTGAAAACATGTAACATGAATCTGTTTTCTACTAGGGAAGAAAGAAAATTTTGTTTGCAGGAGATGGAGGAGATTAGAAAGAATTCATATGAAAGTTCTAGGCTTTACAAGGAACGAACCAAATCATTTAATGATGAGATTATTCTCAACAAAAACATCAAGGAAGGAGACAATGTGTTGCTGTTCGATTCCAGATTGAAGCTGTTCCTGGGTAAATTTCGTTCCAAATGGTCTGGTTCATTCATTGTTACTCATTTTTCTCCTTTTGGTGCAATCCAGATTAAAGAACCATGAAAAGGGACACCATTCACAGTCAATGGGCACAGGTTGAAGCTGTTTAGAGAGAATTTTCATGATCCTCCGGGGGAGGAGATCCATCTTCATGAAGAAAAATACAATTGATGCCAGGTTGTGTTTTTCCTTCTCACTTTTTTTTGTAATGTCTTTGATTTCTTGAATTTCATATTCATATATTTTTTTTACACAGTGAGGACATTGCATTAAATATGTGGGGGGGGGAGGAACTTGCTGGGTAGATTAGGATTTTTTGTTCTTTCATTTCATTTTTTTCCTTTTCTTTTCTCTCTCTTTCAATTTTTGGTGTGTTCTTTTATTTTTCAAACTTTTGTGTTTTATTTAAAATTTTGAAAAACATTTGAGCTTACATAATGATAATTTAAAACCCTATCAATGAGTGGACCAATTGATCCCTTTAATCTGGTTATAAATGAATGCTGAAAAAGACACTGTTTCATGTTCCAAAATATTGAAAAAACCATTGAATTTTGAATTCCATTCCATGAATGCTATCTAATATTGAAAACCACTTGTCCGTGAGTATTTTGAACCCATTTTTCATCTTCTTCACATTCATCCTACTTCTTGAGTGAACCAAAGAATGATTGTTTGATTGAACCAGAACTTGATCTTTTTCAATCAAAACTTTAGGGCTAAGGTGAGTGTGATTGAAATGATTGAGGCAATTTGTTTGTGATTGAAAGCCCTTTTTTCATGATTATACCTTTTATTCTGGCACACCTTTTACATTTTATCTTTCTTGAGCCCCTAGTTTCCATGTAATTCCTTTTATATATCCACATTACAAGCCATTTTCCCTTTCCAACCTGCTCTGGAAGTATAAATGCATGATCTAGTTGAACTCAAGTGTGGGGGAGATGTCTTGTGGTGTGCTACATCATCTGGTGTTGCTTTGAGTGGTTATCTAAACAATGAAGAGATGTTTTTGCTGCTGAAAGATGTTTGATTTCTGAGAGCTGTGCCTATCTAGAGATCTCAAAGGAAGAGAGTTGTGCCTATCTGGAACTCTCAATTAAAGAGAGATGTGCCTGTCTGGAGCTCTTGATGGAAGAAAGCCGTGCCCAATATAGAGCTTTTGAAAAAAAAAGAAATGTAAATGTTACTGCTGAAATTTGGATGGAATGAGGTGGCAAAGATATTCTCAGGGATTCTCAAAAATTACTTTCATTGGAGGAGAGTAAGGAGGATTCCCCACATGAGTGAATATTAGATTCGTGTATTTTTTGCTTCCAAAATGAGCCAAACCCTCCTTATTCGGCTTCAGAATTTTGGACATTTAAGACCCACCCACCTTTATCCACAGAACTTCCTTGAAAATCCCTCACGATGATCACATTTTTCTTGGCTCACATCAGGTGGATATTTAGAAATTTTTCAAGCCTATGATGATTCTTGCATGTTTTCTTGAGAGAATCTTTGTTGGAAATCAATATTTGTGTTGAGAGAAAATATTTTTGAGGTGACTGTGTTAAGTGAATGAGAGGATAAAATGAGTTGAAATGGATTGAATGAACTAAATTTAAAAATTGAATCATTTTTTTATGAGGAATGATATCATTTGATTCTTGGTGGTTGATTGGTGAACCTCATTGGTTTGTATTTTGAATATGCACTGATTTGGTTTTAATGATCACTTGTCCAGGAGACCAAGTTGTAAGTGTGGGGGAATTTATAAAGCTGATATTTTCAATATATTTTATCTATATTTCAATGATTTAATCCTCAACAATGTTTCATTACATGTTAAGTTGCATCATTTTTGGAATATTGTTGTATTTTGAGCTAAATTGTGAAAATGCCTTAATTCTAGATTTTAATCAGTTTTTGACTTGTCTGCGTATTTGGTAATATCTTTTTAAATACTTATCCAATTTGACTGATTAATTTTTTTAGGAACTCCTGTAATGTTATCTTCATATATGTCAACTGGATCAAGATCTAAATCGTCCATCTAATGGTCCAAATAAATCATTCTTTGGGAAGAGTTTGTATGTTCGGATGTGTGGAGCCCACCTCAATAAATGGATCATAACATAGGCTACATGTTTTCAATGTCATTAATTCCAACTGGGTGTGCAAGAGGACTCCAATTATCACATTCATGATCAATTGAAAGGTCAAAATCGATAATTAGGGCACACTATGATCGAGTCAAACAAGTGGGATATGAAAGGTCTCCTCGGGCAGAGAAAGCATCATGGAGTAATTAATTCATAAATTTTGAACCATGTCTCTAAAGTTGCTGATATTTTTTGGAACGACAGATAATGTATGTTTAAACAACCCTTTAGAAGGATCCAGAGGTTGATTTATCTGGTAGGTGTTCCAAACAGAATCATATTTTGGGAGAAAAGAATCTGGACAGAAGATTTTCCATCCCTCCTCCCATATTCTCTCTATCTCTTCATTCATTTCAAAGGGGGGTTTGATTTTTGGAGACAATGATGAATATGGTGTACAATCTTGCTGGAATGGAGTTGATGTGGGCTGATCAAGTGATGCGAGGCTAAGAACCAAGTGGTTGCGGACGGCGACAACCGACGGACACTCCCTTCCGAGTTTTTATCTTCATGTGTAATCTCAGTTGCATCTCTTTTGAATTTATAGTTCTTGAATGACAGCGGTTGTTTTATTTCTTGAATATATTTTCGACTTATTTTTTCTGGATGGTTACCCAATCTATAAAGTAAAATAGTCAATTTCATTATTTAAATTTTTCGGTGAGGTCTTGTCGTTGAGTATAGTGATTTCGGTTAGGTCTGGTTATTTGAAGGTATTAAAATAATTAGATCACTTCTATATGAGGGGAAACAATCATATTTAGGTCTTAATATGATATCCTTGCCAAATAAGGTGTTTATTCAGAGGTATTTGGGTAGGAATTCATAGATTCATTAGAGATATAATTTTAAACATGGAAGAGGGGAGTGTCCGGGAGGTTAAAGCCTGTCCGTAACCACTATTTTGATTCTGGTTTGAAACCCATTTTATTTCCAATAAATTTTCTAGATCATTATCCAATTTTCTTTCTCTTTAGTTTTTATTTATTTTCTGTTCTTGAGTCTTTAATCAAATCCCCGATTTTCTATTTCATGTGAAAACAAAGCAACAAAAAAAGTGACAGTTTTGCAACTCAAATTGGAACCTCCTCGAGAGACAATCCAGGTACTGCTATATTGCATTGTTTTTTGGGGAAAAATTAATTTATTGAGGATTTCGTGACAAATTATACATTCATAAATCCACAGAAGGAGACATCGACATCCCATCATCCCATTTCAATCAAGGAGAAAATGTACCCGAATAAGAAAAGGATGACATTCACCTTTGTATAGTGGGAATGAAGGGAGTCATCTAGTGCATCCCCACAGATGGATTCATTCCCCGAATAAAGCCTCAGAAATAGAAATGGTGAAACCAACGTGAAACCTTCTCCTTAATGTGGAGATTAGTAGTGTTGAAGACATCAGTAGATAAGCATGTCACCAGATCCAGCTATCCAGGGCCAGGTCCTGCCAAGGAAATCGTGGGCCTGGTGTGAAACTCACTAGGGATTAGGGCAATTGAAAGTTGGACATCCTGGTCTTTGACATTGTCAGCGTGGATCCTTTTTACCAATTATAGAAGCTAGAATGGCCCATGGGAAATGGATGTCACTTTCCTCTTTTCAGTGCTAATGGTTGAGTCTTTCTACTTTATAAGACCTAAGATGCTATATCTGGAAACTGATCACCACCCACCCACTAACTTAGGGGGTGGGGCAAACTAATGCAGAAATACCGCATGACTTCATATTTTCTATGATGTCCACCACATCGAAGGCTATTGGCCACCCACACCGTGCTTCAACATCTGAACTCATTCAAAGGAGGGTGATCAATACCCTAGTCCTACGGTATGTGGAACAATGGATTATCCCAACTTAATTCATGGCCCGTTAGGAACTAGAGGCTTCTACACCTTTCTATCACCAACGTCCCTAAGGGCTGCTTTGGGAGAAATTTCACTTCACTCCAACCTACAAACATTTCAGGATTCTATCCCTAGGACACTTTGATGACTCGCTCTCTTACACCAATGAGTTTAGAGATATTTGGGCTAGCCTCACTGTGATCTCATCCTGGGGACCTCCAGGGAGGGATCCCACTAGGCCAAATCTATACCACCACCAAGACCATAGTCTTAGAAGTAGGTGAGTTACATACCCGCACCACCAACCCTAGTCTGGTTAACCCGACGCCAATATCGGGTGCAAGCTTAGGAGGATAACTTCTAGATGACATCATCATCAATGGCTATAGTGGCTGGTTCCACCACCAATGCATACTATTAATACATTGTTTATACTACAATAGCAGAAATTAAATTCTCGACCTAGATCACGGCCTCAACTGCCCCACGAGCATGTTGGGAGGACTCTCTTGGTTGTAGGCACGTGTAGTACCCATCGTGGTCCAAACCATAGATATGAAATCCTGCACAGAGATCCTCCATGCACCACCATCAATGAGGGATAAGGCCCTCCCCATTCCTATGATCAGACTGGAGGTCCTCCCCAAGCCACAATCAGTCTGGGTGAAGGACATCCCCAACACACTAACATCTAGCACATAGGTTTCTTTCACATTCATGACCACAAGTATGGATCTGTTCCTCTCGTGGTCGGTCGCCGATGCAAAGATCCACCTCACCCGGTCAACCCTAAGCATGGTGGTCTTCCCCATGTTATTACCATAGCCGATGAAGGTTATCCTCATCCCAGAAATCAAAGAAGTTGGAGTCTACCTCGCTTTATTGGAATCCAACACGAAGGTCTTCCATCTGTTCAGTTTGACTAGTAAGAATGCCCCCCTCATACCATCATCACAAAGGAAGACAATCATGGAAGTATTTCTCATGATCCCAAGAGCTCTAGCGGAGGTCCCACCCGCTCCAACACTTCCCATGGAGGTTCCCCCTAGGTGCCAGCCTGTGGACATAGAGGCCCTCCCAGTGTTCCTTTTAATATTTATTTGAGTATTCCTCGCACTACAAATCACATAGGCGGATGTCCCCTCCACCTGAGTATCTATTTGGACAAAGTTACTCCTCGTATAAAACACTACCCTTTCTTGAAGAATCATCCTGGGGCAGTAGGTCGGGTCACCACCACCAATTGAAGAATACTGAGTTATTTCAGACCACCATTAAACAATTTTTCTTCTCCAACTATAAGTCAGAGTGTGATTCGGTGATGTAGTAATCACCATGATCCTCTATGTCAGGGAACACATCAGGAACAAGGCGTATAAGCCTCTTCATTCCAAAAAGTGAGGTCCTCCATATCCCTACCACCCTTTGAAGATACATTCAGGATTAGAGAGATTTTACCTCTTTCTAGGGCCAACCATGAAATCCTCCTTATCATCAACAAGATTATTCTCTACCTCAACCAGAGATCACATACAGTTGTTGTGGGGGAAAATAGAGGACATTTAATAGCATGACCCAATGTCATCAACTGCAGTCCCTATGTGGGAAGCTATAGTCGCTAGTCCATCTTATCAGGATGTGGTGGCTCAGTCATTTAATTAATCAGAAGACAGCCCAAGATGTGACAACTTGTCAGCTCGCATGCCATATTCTCCACCGACTAGTCAACCATTGCAAAAATCCTATTTAGTGTCGTTACCGGTCCCACATCCACCCCAGCTAGGGCTACCAAGGTCTGGATCCTCAGTCTGAGTTGAGGAGCCTGTGGGATATCCTCAGAGCAGACCAGTTCCCAGAGATGTTCTAGCTTGTTGTAATAGTGTGTTTTAGTATTCTAAAATTTCTTACCCAGGATAAGGTCATGTGATTCCGAAAAAATCTCTGGACAACACACTATCATCACCGTCATCAATGGGTGGCTTACCCAAAGAACCAAGAGCACTTGGATGACATTAGCTAGAAATTCTGCATGGTCAACATTGTTGTCCTATCTATGAATCAACACCCTTAGTCGCCCAGTCACCATCAGACCCTCTAGCAACTATGAATCCAGATCTTTACAGTACTCTACAGAATTATTAAGGATGCTTCCTCCTATGTTTAGATCCATTTTGGGGGAAGTATGATTCCCCTCATTTTAGTTCTATCCAGCACTATCCTAAATTTCCAAGTGATGTTACAGATATTCCTTTAGGTACAGTCATAGTTAACATGGCTGACCTATTAGTGGAATAGACTGAGTTAGATATCCTTGAAGAGAACATAACCCTAGGGGGTGCTATACCTATTGGATATTTTGGGTAGGGTTACTCACCAGAAAATAAATTTACTAGGACTTCCTCCACCTTTTGAGTCGTTTTCCTTCAAACAGAACCCAAAAATGGTAAAGAGCACGCCAGGACCGTCATAACCTATGATCCATCTAGCTCAGTGAGAAAGATAGAAGATGACCCTTAAAATGAAACATTTCATAAAGAAATAATAGAGTATAGTATGGTGGTTGATGAGCTTCTCATTTAATGTGTTTTTAAATTATTACCTGACTATGGTAATCCTCGACCGGGGTAGCAGGGCCAGGTACAACCTCCCTTGGGTGTGTTGGATCTCGGTGAATTTAACCATCCTTCCTATATAGATAAGGTATAGGCTAGATTTTACGGTATGAGGGCACAATAATCATCACCAAATCCATCTGAGTTTCTTGATAACCCTAATCAGGACCCAGCTTAGGTTCCCCAAGCTACCTCGTAGGTCGTTCCCCTAGTTTTATCAAAGGTCATCCCACCAGCCGCTCCATGAGCCACTGGGAATTCTTATCATGTAGAAGAACTTTTCAAACTCATTTGTGGTTATAGATCCTCATAAATAAAGGAATACCAACCAAGAGGATCCAACGGTCGCTCTCATTGCCTTCCATGAGGCCCTGGAAACTCGATAGGTGGCAATCCTGCCTCATGGAAATCTATATCCAGCAGGGGTGGATGATATTCCAGCACCCCTGGGATTCATAAATCATACCTTCTCCCCCTTTAATGGGACGAGATAACCATTACAACATCTGGAAAACTTTATTTCATGGTGTGAACCCATGCTAGGAACTATAGCATAGTAGAAGGTCACCAAGATCTGGTGTTTCTTACAGATACTGGAAGGGCCTTCATTTGTCTGGTCCAACTAGCTACCCATCGGGTCTATAGCTATTCATTTGGATATTCATAGTCAATTTATTTACTAGTTCAGTTCCACCACATGGAAGACTAGTATTTCTAAAATCTTCAAGTGCAAGAAGAGGTCGAAAGAGCACATTCTAGACTTTGTCGCTAGGTGTACAAGCCTCAAATATTCCCTTGATATTCCATTGACTCAGGAACAGCTGATAAGAATGTGTGTGAGGAATATCAAAACTGAATTTATCTCTTATCTAATCACATAGAACTACACAGGGGGATTTCAGGGTTTCCCTAACAAAGCCCAACGTCTAGAGGAATCCTTGTAGTAAGCCAACCAGACATGTCCATTACACCTTGTAGTTCTTATGAGAAGAACTACTAAGGCCATGCACGTTGTGGAAGCACAAATAGAGTCCCCCATACAGCTAGAGTTATTACCAGTAGAACAACCTCTATAACCTCATTGAGACCCACCACCTCAGGAATAGCCTCAAACCCAGTACTTCCCACCTCAGAATCGGAAGGCTCCCATGAGTAATGCACTGCCGCTACCTAGGTGAGATAAGCAGGTTTCATCTCTCTGATAGTCTCTTATATCCCCTCGTTAGGGCCATGTTCCAAAATCCCCATTCCTGGATATAAGGAACTCAACCTAATAATTTAATGAGTCGTATGTTCCCAGTTATTTTTGAACCTCCTTAGACCAGGGAGTCCTACAGTTGCCAAAATGTAGGATGCCCAGAGAGGTAGATCTCAGTGATCTCCCCAATTGCTTACACTATCACTATATCCTTGGGCACACACTCAATCAGTTCTATGTGTTAAAATAATTTCTCCAATAACATGTTTATAAAAAAGAGTCAGGTTAGGTCCATCCACGGTACATGTGGCATGCATGATCATAAATCATGACAGCGACAATGATAGTAATGATGAGTGGTAGCAGGTTCTTAACCGTCAATCCTAAAAATAAAACAATAAAATCGACTGAAAGGTAGTTTCCTATGCCCATGGTATTATCCATGTAGGTTTGACCAACCCGAGCCTTCATAAATCAATGTATTGTCCGTATCCACTACTCAGTCTTGATCTTCCCAAAACGGAAAGCATCAACAATGCAAGGGAAAGAAAAGTCACCCACCAATGCCATCGTCATCCCGTAAACTTGGTAATTTTATTCCCTCAGAGATCGAGACTACCCCCAACCCCCCCCCCCCCACCAAATTATGGAGGATTATTCAATTAGTGATTAACAGTATCCTTCAGTTAACACTGTGGAGTTGGTAAACCCCTTCATGGTTTCTGATGGCGAAGGGTGCCAGACGGATCCTCCCAACATTTCCAGTAAGTTTGGATGAATCCATGGTTATGTGTGTTTTCAGAATATATTGTTTAGTGCTTCCAGCCAAGTTTTTCATGACACTGAGACTAGAAAATAGGCCCAAAGTGGATCACAACAAGAATAGTCTTCTTATATCATTTCATCAAATCCATATCCACTGCCGTTTGTGACACATGATGACTTAGATCCACCACGATCATGATATGGTCAGCCACATTCTATTGTGGATCATCCTCAGTCATCTGGCCCTCATATGGTAGTGGCACCACACATTTCAACTAGTGAGCAGTGGGACATTCCTAGACTAGTCGTATACCAGTTCAAACAGAAGGGCCCATCATACCTCTTTCCACAGAGTGACCTTATGTCAGCAGAAGTTCATGCTTCACACGAAAGTATGATATTCTCAATCATATTATCATCATTCCTGTGAATCTATATACCCTCAAGGCTCTTCTCTTATCATAATATATATTTGAATACCTTGTAGAGTATTTAAGAAGCCCCCTCCAATATGAGACAGATGTAGTAACTGTAGAGGCCTTCCATGATGAGGTAGTCGATCAAGCAGAATGTCAGGCCATTATCTCTTCCTATGTAGAAAATAACGGCTCCCCAATACGAGGTAACATCCACCCACTTTACATCACTATACATTTCAATGGCATGATGGTTTGCTATTGTTTTTTCGAATTAGGATTTTGGATCAACCTTATCCCGACCCGGAAACTCTGAAAGATAGGGATATCTGTGGAATATCTGAGTCCCTCGAACCTAAAAATTCAAGGTTATGATAGGAAGAAACATACACTAGTTGGAAAGATCTTCCATAAGCCCTATTTAAGTGGACTTTTTTTCAATCATTGAGTTCATGGTTGTCTCACAAAACACCACCTACAACGCATTGATTGGTAGGCCATGGATCCACCTACATGCGGTAGTCACTACTTTATATCACCAATACCTTAAGTACTCCTTAAATGGTCAGGGAGGCGTACTCCAAGGTGATGCATCTACCTTCACCTCTTGTGAATCCATCTACTTTGATGAAAACTATTATGAGAGGGTAGACATGAAGAATATAGCTAACGAGTTTGAACACGTTATGACTATGAACGACCCGTGGACAGACTTGGATGACGCTTACATTTTCCCGATCCACTGATTGGTGGCCACGAACCCAGACTTGGGAAAATATTTTTTCATCTATATAATAAAGGGTATTTTCATTCCCAAGTCTAATGAATACCAGAAGATCATCTTTTAATCCAAAAAAAATTAGGCTCGAGTGATCCTAGAGCCCCCTTCTCCCACAAGGTGTCAGAATGTCCGCCCCATGGAAACGACAATACGTCCTAAATGCTTGTTTCATTGTGAAAGGATAAACCAGATAAAGATGAAGGGACGCTATATCTTTTATATCATGAAGCATTTCCCCTGGGTCGAAGTCCATATGGGATCGGGCCAACATATTTCTTCACCACAGTTTCGGTAGAGAAGGAGTCCCCAGATGTGGTGTTCACCACCTCCTATGCTAGTGCTAGTGTCCCATAAGGGTCTATAGACTCAGAAGAATGGAATTATTTAGTAGATTCCTCCCATATGGATAAAGAAGAGTACTGGTAGGATGCTCCTCCCTCATTCAATGAAGGCGTCTCCCCCACGGTCGATGACTTGGTACAGGTGAACATCGGTACTGATATAGATCCAAAAATGACACTAATTAGTAACACTGTGCCTGTTGAAGAGAAACAACAATACTAGGATTTCCGATAGTAGCATCGTGACATATTCTGTTGGAGTTACGATGAGATTATAGTTCTAGATCTTTATGTTTCGGTACACCATCTTTATCATCTAGAAAATCACCGTGGGTTCAAAAAACCTCCAATAAAAATGAACCCTTCTCACGGTTCCATAGTTAGGGCCATGTTTAATAGGCTCATCAATGGAATATTCATTAAGGAGGTCCAGTACCCCATATGGTTAGCTAAAATTTTGCCTTTTAGGAAGAATAATAGATAGATCAGAGTCTGCATCGACTTCTGGGATCTCAACTATCACTATCTAAAGGATGATTTCCCCCTTCTGGAGATGGAAGTATTGATTAACACTACTGTTGGGTTCTAACCTCTATCTTTCATGGATGATTATTTCAAATATAATAAAATCGTAATAGCCCTTGGGTATGAGGATTCTACCACCTCCATGGCACCACAATAAACTTTCTACTATTAGGTAATTCTATTCAGTATAAATAATGAAGGTTCCACCTATCAGCGCACCATGCACCACATATTCAATCGAATTCTAGGAGCATTTGTGGAATGCTATGTGGAAAATATGGTGGTCTAATCTCTCCATAATTAGGACCATCTCAATGATCTTGAGAAAGTGTTAGACTTCATATGATCCTTCCATCTGATGATGAACCCCATGAAGTGTTCCTTCAGGGTCACCTCAATAAATTTCATGGATTCTTTGTTAGATATAGGGACATTAAGATTGACCTAGAGAAGGTCAAGACCATTAGTCAGATGTCTCTTTCAAGAAACATTTGGGAGCTCTGAGGATTTTAAGGCCACCAAACCTATATATGTCGTTTCAGCACAAATATGTCTAGAAAGTGTAATAACTTTTTCAGAATCATGACGAATGATACTGATTATCAGTGGGATGAGGAGTATCAGACAGCTTTTTAGGAAATCAAGAAGTACTTAATACAGCCTCTGGTTACGATGCCACCCTTTCGCAACAATCAAATGGTCATTTATGTGTCTAATATGGAATGATCTCTCAATTCCCTTTTCGCCTAGAAGAATAATGAGGGTATAGAGAACAATTTATATTATCTCAACCACATTCTCTTTAATACAGAGACTAGATACTCCTCTATTGAGAAGAGCTGCATAGAACTAGTATTTGTAGTGTAGAAATTGTGATATTACATGCAACACCATGAGATACATTTTATGTCCCAAGTAGATCCGATGAAGTACATTTTGAACCACAACATGTTGAGAGTCCATATAGATTGGTGGGAAGTAATCCTTAAATAGTTTGACATCAAGTTTGTCCCCCATAAGGATATAAAGTTGCAGAAATTGGTTGACTTCCTTTCCGTCCATCTAGCTCCTACAGAGTAGTCTCTGGATCTGGATTTTCAATATGAGGAAATCCTCTCAGGAGATCAAGGCATTCTATATTGGATGATTTACTTTGATGGCGATTCCCAAATCCATACTGGTAGAAGACTCAATGATCCTAGACACAATAGAGTGGGTATCTGTATCATCTTCATCATGCCTGCATAATCTATACTACCATATTTATTCATTTTGTTAGAATTATGTCCCAATAATGAGGCAGAGTACCAGGTTGTCATCATTAGTCTTGATCTGGACCTTGATATTGATGTTCCCACTTTTGTATGAAAGGGGACTCCGAACTGGTCATCAAATAGATCAATGGTGACTAGAACATTAGGAAGATAGATCTAATACCACTGTTAGAGCATACCAACTAGCTGATGGCCCGGTTCCCTTCTCGGCCAAGAGTTAGTTTTTTACTTCGATCACAGAACATTTGAGCCAAAGCTTTCTATAGCCAATCCACATCTCTTGTTGTGTCTGACCATGATTATTTGATTATCCATGTGTTTCATCAAAGAGTAATTTCTCCCATAACTCCATAAAGTGATGATATATTGCAAGTAAGCCACCTTAAAACTATTCCCTCCACATCGGGACACCAAGGACAGCTACCACGATATAGGAAGTGACCTTAGACTGGAGGACACCCTTTATCGACTATATTCAGCATGGTAATCTCTCAGAATATCAAGCTGAACATGAGTTAGTTTTTCAGCATGTAGTGCAGTTCACCCTAAAGAGTAGACCTAGTCTTGGGAAGATCCTCTATAGACGTGGGTTTGATGGGATTCTCATGTATTTCATTGAGGGAGGTTAGATTTCTCAGGTCATGTAAGAGGTTCATTCAGGTTCCTGTGAGGCTCCTCATATAGGAATTAAATTCTCTCATCAGATCTGGAGATTGGTGTATTGTTGTCCCAACATGATCTGTAACTGTATTGGGTTCTCCAAGAGGTTCCACACGTTCCAAATACATTATATTTTTGTGTATCAGCCACCAGAACCTATCTATACTACCATTTAGTCTTTACCCTTTTGGTTTGGGGACTCAATGTTGTGGGACCATATCAACCAGTGATGGCTCACTGATACAGGTTCATCCCGACTGCTACATATTTATTTTCCTAGTTAGTATAGGTAGTTCCGCTCAAGGAATTCAATACCTATTCTATCATTGAGTTTGTGAGCTCCAATATCATTTTCCAATTCGGAGACCCTTACATCATCCTCACTTATAATATTTGCACCATGTACTCCCCCTTTTAGAGCAATTCTCTCATATCCTCACCCTTTTCCCATGATGTTAAACTGCATGACAAATTCCAGAACTACATATGGCTTGATTCCCATCCTCATGGGATATGTAGGAATTCATGGACATTTTTTCTTCATTTATAGCCCCATATCCTTTGATCTTTCATTTCCCCTTGGTATTAGGTCCCCCCCCCCTCTATGGTTGTGTGTGATGTGGTGTGGACTAACGTCCTCATTCGCGTCGGGTATTCTTTATCACCCCTTGTGCATTACCTTTAGAACCTCATTCTTCTATGGGAGTCTAAGCCGTAGGATGTTAAACTATAATGCCTGATCCCACATGACTTTAAACTATTTTGTCTTTTCCTCATGATGTTAAAATGCATTTGTTGGTCCTATCATACGACTGTAAACTATGACACTATCATCCTGGCTGTACGATAAAAATGGCGTTGCATTGTGGTGTCCTCACTCAAGGGAAAATCATGTTTGATATCAGTTATCCACCATGCCATTTTTAAAGGCCTACATATGGATTTATTATTATAGACAAACCCTTATTCTCTATCCTAGGTTAATTTCTTCAAAAAAAACACATCCACCCAAAATAACAAAAAAGACCCATAAAATGTCACTTCTTTTAGTGAATGGGCCATACCTACATGATACTATTTCCCCTAGCCTTAGTACACTACCATTACATATTCTAGATCTCTGTGTGACTTGATTCCCATTATCTTGGGATATTTATTAATGGTTAGACATTTTGTGTTCAGGTCTAGCCCTAGGTACAACAAATCATTCCCTCTTTTAGGCCCCTTGGCTCAAACTCTGTCGGAAGCATGTGGTGTGGTGAGGACCTCTTAGTTCCTCATTCACGCAAGGTTTATGATATCAAGGCCATGTATTTCCCTTTTGTTATCCTCTTTCCACTCTCCTACTTCCTTGTCGCATGAAAATAAACTTCATGGATTTTTTCTAGATAAACATATAGCTAGATTCCCATCCTCATGGGATATGTAGGAATGATTAGACAATTCATCTCTAGCCCAACCCAAATTCCAACATTGGTCCCTCGACCTAAGGGTTCCCCTCGGAGCACGTGGTATACTATGTGAGATTATGTCCTCATTCACGTAGGGTTTCTAAATGACTACACCATGTGTCTCCCTATTATCTTCCCAACATGATTTGAATATATGGCCAGAAACTAAGATCTTCTCGTAGTAACTATGTATGGATTTGATTCCCGTCCTCATAGGATATGTATGAATGCACTTAAGTTTAGCTATCGGGTATATCCCAGGTAATATAAATCCCTCATTCATCCATGAGCATGACAATAAACTACATACTCTAGTCCAAGCATCAACACGTTAAACTGTGTGTGGGTTTTCATCAGGAATGTGTCATAAGATGGAAGGCATATTTGTGTTCCAATCTATGTCAGGTTTTTCTACTTTGCCACCCTACGTGCTTTCATTTAAACAAATTCCCCTCTTAATGGTCCACTATATAACCTTAAACTAGGAGTTTGTATCCCTAGGACCCATGTCTTTGTAAAGGTATTCACCTCCCTTGATCTGACACTTTTCACTAGAACACTCAAATACGTTATCGGGTAGAACCCAAAGTATAGGATTCTTTGTGGACATTATTTCATTTCGTGTCCATGCTTCACGAGTATTTTATTGAGATATCAAACCAATTCCTTTTCTGAAAGTATCCACTTTATGGCCTTGTCTCATTCCACATTGGCTCAAATACCATCTTGGGTCAATGCCGAGGAAGACCCCAGACGACATTTTTGCGACAGGTCCTGTGTTTCCAACAGGGTCATCGGTTGACCCTCATTTGTCTGTCCCCATGCCAGGATTACGTGAAATGGAGGCTAGATTTCAAACATGGTCAATATTTATCTGCCTTATTTATTATACCATCATTTTGATCCAGATATTGGGTGATATGGTTCACATCTTTCTACTTCCTTAGGTGTAAGTGGAATTCCTACACACTCAGTTTTACCCTTTCACGCACCCATGTGTGTTAAGCAGGAAGGATAGTATTATTGGGATGTCATTCACCTAGTGTTCCATTTCCCCTAATATGTTCCTCCTAATACCGGGAAATCCCACAACCACTCCTTGTTTCCCACATCGAGCACAACTCACAAGGTCTTAGTGGTTTTGGTGGGATGTGTATTAGTACAGTCGAGCCATACATGCATTTTGGCCCGCATGACATTAAAAATGATTTTAGAACTACGTATGGATTGATTCCCATCCTAATAGGGTACATAGGAATGCCCAAACACATTGTCTCATGCCTAGATCAAATTTTTTCATCTTTGGTATCTCAACCTAATATTTTCCCCATGATTACATGGTGTGGTATGGACTGCTTTGGCCCTCATTCTCGTCAGTCCTACAATGGCCGCACCGCGTACCCACCCTTTTGGGTTCTCCCCTTTCACTCTTCATCATACTGTAGGAAATTAAACTGCATGGGTCCTACAAAACTATGTATGTCTTGATTACCATACTCATGGGATACGTAGGAATGCCCAAGCACTTTCCCTCAGGTCTAGCACTAGGTTAGGCCTCCTCGGGTCTATGGCCTAAGTAATCCCACTGGGAATGTGTGATGTGGTGTGTACTCATTATTAATCCTCAATGTCGAGATGTGTACCACACCACACATTTTCTTTCTGGGTAACCATGTCCTCAATGCATAACCTTAAACTACTATTCTATCCTATATATGTTCAGAATGCCCCGTGATGAATATGGGATGCTTTAGCTTCTCCACCAGAGAGGTTTTCCCTCACCAGTGTTCATCTCTCACCACATTGTGCTTTGAAAACTATGTCTTGATTGATTCACATCCTCATGGGATACGTAGGAACACCCGAGTATTTCACCTCGGGTCCCGCCTAAAAATTATTCATTTCATCCCCTCGGCTTCAGTTCTCCGCTGGAGGCACATAATGTGGTGAAGACTCACTTATATCCTCATTCACATCGAGTTTACAGTTACCACATAACATACCCCTTCATATATCCCTTCCCCCTTTTTTCTTTACCCCATGACGTTAAATCTCAAGGGTCTTTCTGAACAACATATGGTCTGATTCCCATCCTCATGTGATATGTATGAACAACATGAAATTTTGTCTTGGGTTGAGCCCAAATTTCACCATCTTCGATCTATCCCATAATATTTCACTAGGGATTATGTTTTGTAGTGTGTTATTGTGTTCTCATTCATGTTGGGATATGTACCACACCATGCATTTCGTTTCTGGGTAACCACATCCTCACTGTACGATGTTAAACTATGTATCTATCATCCTCAAAACATGACGTAAAACTATAGACCATTTGAGTTCTTTGCTACATAGGTCCCTCCTAGAAGTAGGCATGATCTCGATTCAGATCTATACACTCACCCCGTGAACTTTCATCATGGTGGTATAATTCCAAGAGCGTTGGACATTTTTTGAACACCCATCACTCCACCCCATACTTTTCATGCCTGTTATTCAGATCCATTTCCTCTCACGTATGAAGGATCCCCCTAACAATATAGATGCTCAGACTATGGCTCACCTATATTCTTGGGCCAGCATTCCGAAAGGATATGGAAGAAATTTTGAGTCTAGGCCTATGTTTAAAACATGGTCATCAGTAATCCCTTATTTGTTGTCCCCATTTCAGGATAACACAATCATGATACTGTGTTTCGAGCACAGTCAAAAGTTATCCTTCATTTCCATGCCATACCTAAATTTTTCTGAATTTTGGGTATTTTGATTCACACTTTCTAATCCCCTCTCTTTAGATTGATTCCAACACCCCCAACAGTGCCCTGCTCGTGCACTAGATCACATTGGGAAACTGAAAATTTGACTATTTTGATAACATCATTCTCTATTTATGCCACCTTATTTCTTCATGAAAACCTAGAGTGGCCGTTCAGATCCCAGATGCTTAGAGATTGGTTGTCACTCTCATATTTACATAGAAAACAGTGTGGCCAACCCTTGTTTCTCACATCTGGCACAACCCATGTGAACTTAGGGATTGATCGCTGGATATTACATAAATTTGATGGAAATACTGCAACCAAAACAGATAATGGAACTCATTCACACAACTAACATAAACAAGAAAAGCATGAAAGTATGTTTATGAGTTCACATATGTTAAATAACCCAGGGATTGGTTCCTCCCATAGGCAGGTTTACCTTTTCAATGGAGCCTCTTAGCTCCGCTACTCTCTTGCTCGTGGCATCCAGGATCTAATGTTCCTGGTTAAATTCCTACTCCTCGTCGATGGTGATGGGGTTTATCTCATTGGCATTGATCCGGGCTCGATCCTCATCGACATGGGTAATATCCATCTCTTGGGAATTTTGGATCATCTGTTCCTTATCCTCTGCCAGTTGGGCCTTTAGTTCCAATATGAGTCATGATTATGCATCAAGGAAAGTGAACTGCTTGTTCACCAGAGCCATCAACTAATGGATCTCGTGCTCAGTCTCTTAGAGACTCTTGATGTTGACAGACTTCCTCAGTTTCCATCCCACACTAAGACTGCGGTCATGTTCCCATATTTTCTCTTCAATATAGTCTCTAATGAGAATATAAGGACATTTGGAATCCACTCCTCCATCACATATTTCGTGCAGTTGAGAATGAAGCCTTCCCATATGGTATATCGATTTTTCTTGTGGTGTATCACCAATGATGCACGTGATCATATTCCATGACCAGTGGTGGATGGCCTTGCTATTCTCTTCATCAGAATAAGTCTTGTCTCGATCCTCTAGGATAGTGGGTTCATACTCCAGGAATACTTCTAGAAGATCTGTGGTGGGGTCTTCCTTTGGTGTCCTGTAAGAACATTCAAGTTCTGAATCAATAGGATAAATAGGCTTCCCATCCTGGGGATGATCTTCATCATCAGTCTCAACATCAATAAGTTATGGTTCCACCCCACTTATGACTCCACCAGCATCCTTAGTAACTATAGTGTGGCCAGCACAAACATCCAATTTAACTATAATCAGCACCCAAATTGAGAGAGGAGCTTCAGTTCCACCAATCGTCCCTGCCTGTATATCCCATTCCATTAGAAGAAATATTAAGAATAGAGATGAAAATGTCATTTTTTTGGTTCAATATAAAACAGTCAGGGACTCTGTGATAAAGAAGGCTCATGAAAGTCTATGGATTTCTTCTGTTCTTGGGTTGTCTTCAATGATATCCTAGGGTGTGCCCCCCATATATGGTCGGGAACTCAGTGGATTCTGAAAGGGATATTATGGTAACCAAGTACCAACAAGACATTGAAATCTCCATCGATCGGGGTGAAGATCATGAGCCCACATCTGTAGGCCTGTGAGTGGGAATTACATCAGTAAGGATTTCCTATAGATAAAAAAGGTTCGTTGACAAGATAGGGTTACACGGATGAAACTACGATGAAAAATAATGGTCCAGAGTTTACCTTGATAGATTTGAACAAATCATACAACACTAAAGCCCCAACATCACCTTCTTCAAAAGGACTCCCTTTTTTAGCCTTGTCTCCCTAGGACCTATCTGAATCCTTGTGTAAAGGGAATCACTCACTTAGCTCAGTAGTAGATGCTTGAGGCAGGATTATCTGGACCATTTGTACATTCAACTCTATCTTCATTTGATATGGAGTTCCCCGAGAATGCACGTAGTCATCCATATCTACAAAATATTGTTCCCCTTCTTTCCTGGACACCTGAAAGTCAGCCTCGACATGAACGATCTCAGAAAGGTCCATTCCATGGTGGGTGAAATGATCCCTGATCTATATATGGATAAGTAATTTTTAGTTCAGCTCCATGTTTCCCCAAACCATCGGAAAGACAGCATCTAGAGGAATGTCTATGTAGAACAAACTTTTCCCAGGAGCTTGAATAAGAATCCATCAAAACTCTCTAGGGACCCTCCTCCTTTCTAGAACTTGTTCAGTTGGGACCGTGGGGCCTACCACTTCTTCATGATCACCACATGGTGAAGGACCTGAGAGTGTCTGCCTCACCTCTACCATAATGCTTCCACCATCACACAAACCTGTCATTCTCTGACCTCGGCCTATGATTTGAGGAGACACTCCATCATTGTCCCGGACTGTTTTCCACCTCAACATCGCCCTTGGAAGTCCAACTCCCAATTATTGGAATATTCTTACACCATCCTTAATTTGGAATCAACCAAAGTTATCTATTTTTGCTTTAACCCATCCTCCTGGGTTAACAAGACCCACATTTGACTTGTTACAAAATGGATATCCTCATGAAGAACCCATAGAAAACCCTTTGGGCTAGCCTCTACATGAACCTAAATTTCCTCATAAATTAGTGTGTGGTTTATGCCTCACAAATGGTCTCACGGTCCACCTGTGCCCCCAAAACACTATCCCTAAAAGGAAGAAGGTACGAAATATTCTCTTACAGTATCTTATTCATCATTGGCGAACTCCCCCATGGGTAGTGGAAATGGGTGTAAGAAAAACTCATTGGCAATCCATACAATATTCAACACACTATGTCGGCTCAGCTTGGCTAGAAATATTCCCACTTTGTTTACAATGGGGGGCTGGAAGTTTGAACCAAAAGGAGAAATTTGGTTTGGGTACTCATAAACTTTCATGTGCACCGCCACCCATCCATACAAGATATAGAATGGCCCGTACACAAACAATGACTTCATCCCCTCACTGATATGACATAACATATTTTATAGCTTCACCAGTATTGGGATCTTGATGTTGAATGGTTGACCAGTCACTAGCATGGATTCCATGATAAATGTACTCGGTCGTATTCCCATGTTAATATCCTTCACTAGAATTATCCATCCATAGATGAGTGTTGATATGAACACAACCAATATAAACACCAAATGTTGCATAGGGTTGATGATAATACCACATGTATTCCACTATATTTCCTCCAAGAGTCACCATTATGTGTGCTCTTTGCTGCACTGGGGCCCCTTTGTGAATGTGGGATGCCTATCCAGGAACATCCTATCTGACGGGCGATTCAAAAACCACCTGAACCACAACTTTAAATGAACTTCCATTACCGATTTCTTGTCTTCACCTAACACCAGGTCAAAAATCACCTTTTCCATCCTTGGAATCTACTCCACATCATCCCACACATTCTAAGTTGGGATGAATTCATAATACATAAACCCTAAATGGGAATCCCATAGATCATGTGGATTTACCAGATACTGATTCTGACTTCCCCATGATGAAGATGGAAGGTGTTGATCCCAGTTGACCACATGCCAAAAATCTCTAGTATCACACTCTTAAGATGATAGATATGGATTTGAGAAGGCAATACCACCTCATATAGGTCCACTCGCCTCAACTCCACCCCAAACTCATCACAGGTTGCGCATACCCAATAGGCCAATGCCTAGTCATCTGTGAAGTTGCAGTCGTGGTGCAGGTCCCACTCGTCGGTCCATAACTTTCCTGAATTTCACAGATATGACTTTAGGATATTGTGATGATGCATAGGGGACTCCTCAGCCTGTAGCTCCTTCCCTTTAATATTGTGGGTGTGGTTGTATAAGCAGGTGGAGGTGAAGTATGTATGATCGGCCCATGTATGGACATAAACGGCCTTAACCACTAATACTTGAATGGGGTGCTCCTGAACCAGTAGGCTAGTTCATCCCTATCAACTTGTGGTATAAAGACCTTATCCCTTAGACCAAAGTCATACAATGGAAGTCTCTTGCATAGAGGATAGTTCTTCTAGACCTCTATCAGAAGAACCATCAGGGATTAATGATCTGATTGGTTGCACATGTATTCACCAATCCCCAAGTTATCCACCATTTTCTCCCTTTGGGAAGCCACCACAAGGACCTCCTACACCACTTCCTGGTTGGAAATTTCTTCTATACAGAACTTCAGATATTTTTTTGTTGTATGCCAAGATTTGTTGCAGAGCTCGATAGAGCATAGTCGTAGATCCCTCTCACAGAACTCGAATTGTGAAGCATGCGGTCACAGAGTCAAACACCCAATGAGAGGCGCAATGCAACCTGGGATCATGGTGCAGTGACTCACTAATTAGCATAGAAAAACACCACTCCATAGAGTCTAGATTTTGAAATCAATATCATGGAGTTCACAGAGCTTTATTAATTGAGATAGAACATACGAAAATATTAAATAAAATGAGGAAAAACTAGAGGTCATCACCCTCTATTTATTGGTGATGACTGTCGAGCATCACGATACATCATGCGTATTACACCATGCTCAACCCATGATTTCCCCCCCTACTTCATGTTTTTGCTTCACGATCTACAATGATTTTCGAAAAGTACACTCAGAATCCGACCCTTATTTCTTCTCACCTCCCATTCTAAGGGGAGTATCTATTGGTGTCAAAATATTTCCCTTGGGAAAAAACCCCAAAAAATCTATAGAATCCTTCCTTGCATAGAAACCTCACAAAGGATCTTTTTGAGGCCTCTCCAGATCTAAGATCAACGCAAAGCTATGGGAAAATACTCATTTTTAGCCTCCGTGGAGTAGGTGATGGAGGACTCTGCAACTAAGAAACACATCAGAGAGAGGTTTGCTCCACCACCGAGTAGTTGACAGAGAACTCCACGACTACGAAAAACTTGAGATATACCTTTTCGATCACCATGAAGAGGCTGACAGAGAGCTCCGCGACTCCAAGTAACTTGAGGGATCTGCCTCCGATTTCGATGACCAATTCTTTAGCAACCTGACCTATGATATTTTCAATACCTCTTGGTTATAAATACCAGGTATCCCTGAGACCAAAAGGATAGATACCCTAAACTTTCGCCATCTCATCTCTCAAATCGTGAAGCACTGTCTGCACTACGAAGCATTGAGAATAAGAGATCTTCAAGTTATTTGAGCATTGCTAAATACCATTCCCTTCACTCATATTCAACCCCTCTTCAATCAAGAATACCCTTCATGAATGACACCATCGATCACAAAGAAAGGATATCCCTATGGGAACTCAGGTCTTCACAAAGAATTAATAATTTGCAAAGTACCTTCCATGCACATGTGAACCCCATGCTAAGGCAGGATCACTCTGCTTCGCTAAGTACATTGCTTTTTAATACCACGCTCTACAAGGCACCCATGATATGTGAATTCATACTTCTCAAAAGCACTTGCACTTCATGAAGCACTATTTATACACATGTATACTCCATGACTAGGATAGACCACTCCACTTCGCAAATCATATCCCTTCGCAGAGTCTTTTCACTCTTTGGATCAGCAAATCTTCACAAGGACTCTTCTTGTGAACCCCTTTTCTTCCCAAAACCTTCTCTGGTATGACCCTCTAGGTTTTTACGAAGTGATTACAAAGTCTCGTGGGTGGTGATTCATGTCGCGTTTCATTGTCTCATTCTTCTATGCATAGGCACACTAATGGATATTTCTTCTTATCATAGCCACGCTAATGTGATCCCCTCAATGGATCACTCCACAACCCCATTTCCATAAAACATTTATGGTGCTTTTCCGTCACCAAGGGTTATATCATGCCAGTTATGTAAGTTCTAGGGGTGGGGAGTTTATCCTCATCGTCCGAGCTACAAGAAATTAAATGCCAAAGAATTATCATCCCTAACAAATAATGTTAAACTATAGCCTCATCCCGTGTGATATACATGGGGTTCCCCGCCTGGTACATCTTCCATGCCTACTAGTCTCCACTTGAGTGAGATCTTACTCACATAGAATGAGATCCTCCTTTCATGGAATGACAACAGTCCTCCAGGGAAGGAAGCTATCCTGGTGTAAGCCTGTAGCATTTATTGAAGGAGGTATCACCCTTTCTCCTCCTCTCTTCATCTATGTGCAATGAATGGAGGAGAGATGGGCCCATGGGACTCTCAATACCCTATCCCTCTCCCTTTAGGAATTATTTACATTTGGGCCTCCCTCCTAAAGTAAGTCCCAATATCCATCTCCCTAGGATTCTAACCACGCATAAGTTGTGCTCTATTCCTCATGGATTCACCTTCTGTGATGCGATCATCAGATCATTATTTCCTCTTGTTTCTCACATCGAGCATGACTCATGTGGGATCAGAGTAAGCATCAACCATGACATCATCTCTAGGCTACCTTATTGTGTAAGTCCCATACCTCATAACCGAACTACATGGAATTTTATCCTTTCCCCCACCCCCTTTACGAACAAGGCACATAGGAAGAGTCCCTAAGGTTCAATCTCATCACCCATCAGTCCTGACCACTTTATATCGGTTCACCCTCTTCCCACATGATGTAAAACTGTATACCCACTTTTCATCCTGCATAATGCCAAACAATATGATTTATGAACTACATGGGTTTTAATCCATATCTCTGAGGTAGGGTATATAGGAAGCATCCCAAAGGTTCAACACCAAACACTAGTAAACTTCAGTTTCCCCTTTTTGGGACCCATATCCTTGTTTGATCCCTTTGTAGTTTCAGACCAACTCTTGGCCCACTAACCACAAGTAACCCCTTTCATGTCATCGGGTCTTTGTTCTCTGTATACACCACAATTCCATCCCAATTATGAACTACATGGACTATTATTCCCTTACATGGGGATATGTAGGAAGACTCCCTGAGGTTCAAGCCCATCACTCATTTATTATCCTAGTCGCTCCCTTGAGTCTTTGTGTTTCAGGAGGTTCATTCTCCAACCCGGAGGTTCTACTTCCTTCAGGTACCATCCATGAATCTATCCTCACGGGCCACATCCTCAGGTGTCCCATCATCCCACCAAACTATGTGGACTTTGATTCCATACCACAGAAAAACATAGGAATCCTCTCTGAGGTTGAATACCAACATCACTGTCATCTTCACGTCGGTTTTGTCCCATTCCTCTCATGCACTTAATTTGACCATCCATTATCCATCCAGATTACTATCCGAGCTTCCACATCCCGGTGGGATCACACTATTCCCTTGGATGGATAACCATGAATAATCCCCACAGAATCTATAATCATCCAACCAATATAATCCATATTGTGATGGTCCATTATCTAAGAATAATCCCCAGCATGTCTCCCGGTTTTTTCCATTTGTGTATACCCCATTTTCAAGAATCACCCATTTGAACTATACGGGTTTTGATCCCTATTGTAGACACAGGTTATTTAGGAAACATCCCTGAGGTTCAATCCCAACCATGGTTAAACCTTGGTGTTACCCTTTCTGGGTTTCACTTCCTCTAATCTTCCCTTAGTGGTGTCCATATCATCCATCGTGGTGTGATTTCTTCCCTCTGTGGGACACACCACATCGGATCAGTACTCATTGGGAATTTGGATCCTTCATATGATAATCCTTCAAGATTCTCCCTTATAGGGATGTACCAATCTGATCCATTTCTATTGGATGTTCTGATCACTCTCATTCATTCTCCACAAGACATTAAACTCACAGATTACATCATGTTCGACATGAGATGCTTGAGGAGAACCTCAGAAGATACACCTCTAGCATAACCATCTCCGCTAGACATTAAACTCAGGAAACACCCCATGTTAAACATGGGATGATGAGGAAAACCTTAGGGACATGCGTATGGCATATAATTATCCTCACTCAATGTGGGATGCCTTGGGATTCCGTGCTTTCGAGAATACCTATAATAAGGGAAGAAACCCAGGAGCATTATTGCTTTAGTGTCCAGACATGCGAGTGATGTCCAATGTGACTACTCCCCTAATCAAAGGTTGTTTCCTTGAATTGAACACTTGTAATTTTCTGGAAAAAGTGGTGTAATTAACTGGTATCCATGAAGATATGGAACTGGTGAAGAGTTTCACAAACACCATATTAATCTTTTAGAGAGACCCAGACTAGGTGACGAATTCTGAAAAGGAATCCATAGAAGTATAGGTCAACATTCCATCATCCCATTTTCATAAAGTATAAAATGTCCCTGAATAAGCAACGGATGTCGCCCGCCTTTGGATGGTGGGAATGTTGTCCAACAGCCAGCGCATCCCCACAGATGGATGCACGCCCAGACGAAAGCATCAAAAATAATAAGATAAATATATTTTCAAGATATAGATAAATTAAAATTAAAATAAATAATATAAACTAATAATATTGAATTATAAATAAAATAATAAATTTCTTAAAATAAATTTTATGAATAATATATGCAAATATTATGATGATTCATAAATTAAAAGAAATATATCACACATAGAATAAATATTTGGTTATATTTTTCAAATCATGACATAACTATTTTGATGAATACTCTAATTTAAAGTAGATCAATAAACTATTTTAACACATTTTCTCAAAATATACTATACACATAAGAATCATGATTCAGAAAAATTATACAAGATAAAAAATGTACGTATACAAAAAATATTTTGAAATTATAATAGGAAGGTATATGGGTATTTTTTATTACATAACCATTAAATATATATTCATTATCATTATATAATAATTAAGTGAAATGATTTTGTAAAAATATTTATAAAGGTATAAATGAGATATTAGTTATATATAAACACACGATCTTATGAAATTCCACTAATTTTATGAAAATATTATCCATCCATAAATAATGAAATTATAATACATTTTGTATTCCATTTATCATTTCATATTTTTATATCAATTGGTAAATATGTATTTAAAAATAAGGTTTATTAACCCTTTAGTCATAATGATGTTATATATATAAAAATTATTTGAAAACATAGTCTTCAAAAATATATTTTATCAGTTTCATGGTTTATTATAATTATATTTTATCATATATATTGTTATATTTCTATATGATAATTATATTATAAATTTACTAAATGGAATTTAATTTTATTATAAAGGTTTTAATTGTAACATTTAAACCTCATAAATAATGAAATAAGTAATTTTAAACAATTATTTATATTTAATTTCATGTACATCACATGACAAAATAAGTTATTAAATAATATTTTTACACTAAAATAAGTTTTATAATGATTTTAAAATTAAATAATAGTATATATAATTTAAAAATTATTTTTTTTCAAATTAAAATATTCTATGTTTGTTTTTTTGGTGCACTAAATAATTCCTTTTAGTGAAAATGAAACTTATTTTTCACTAAAACTATTTAATAATGTATTTTATTATTTTTATTTTGAATTTAGTTTATTATATTTATTGGTTTATTTTAATTTAATGGATATTATATTTGGTTATGAAATTCATCATAATACTAATTTGGTAATTGAAATAGTAATTTAGTTGTTTTGAGTGTCATACATTGGACAAAAACTGTTTTGAATCATATTTATTTCAAAGAAAAAATTAAAATATATAGCATTTTATTTTTATAAAATTAATTAAATATTTGCGATCAGGAAATATAAATTATTTAAGGGGTGAAATTTTGTAACTTTTACTTAAAATAGTAAAAAAATGGAAAAACATTGTGAAATATGGTAATATACAGTAAATATGACATCATATAAATGTAAGCATGGAAAATCCTAAAACATGTAGCCATCATATGCTAATTTTGGAACTAACCATAATAGTGAATCATTAGTAGTAGTAATTGTGAACTATGGTTGTTGTGGAGCAATAAATATAATCGAACAATATAATAATCATAGTTCATTGAATGGAATTTCCCTCACCACACCTATAAATACAAACCAATTTTCTTATTTATCCTAAAACCAAGTTGTACATATCCCTTTATATACATATCATGTAGTGTCTCCCTTAGATATTCCTCAAATATTGAATAGTATTGGTGGTTCAAATGTTTGGTTCTAAGCCTTGAAGCTTAAGTAGGGTAATAGTTTATATTCCACTCATTTCACTTTCCTATTACAATCATATTATAATAAACTCTATTAAAAATCCATTTAATTAAATTATATATATTTATTTATATTTTTCTATCAAACCATTAATATGTTTTCTAGGATATATTGTCTAATTGATCCAATATTACAATTTTCTATAGCGGTTACAATACATACGTAAGGGTTCTTATTGGCCTATCTTCATTTCTAATTGTGAATATTTTATTATATTATAATTTTAATTATATTCAATATTATAATATAAATAACTATATATTATTTTTCCATCCATTTAATAAATTTTACTTGATATATTATTCATTAACTCTCATTAATAAACTTTTCCTAGTTAGTTTCTATGGTAATATAGAGTCCTCACTCTTCCTCTCTTTCCTATTCCTATTTAAATTTCAGAAATATTATCCATTTCTATTTTAAATTACTTGTTATATATACTTTTATATAATTTTTAAAATTAATTATTATATTCTAAAAATGTTAAACCCTATTTCAGTCACATTACACTCTGTTCATAATATATTATACTGCCAAAATTCCATTAAGAGGTATGAAGTTCTATATTGATCCATTATAAAAAAACATATACCTATTCTATGTATTTGTGGTATTAGGCCTACATTACTACATATAGGGGACCCTGTCTAGGGAATTATGACCACGACGTATCTGGGGGTGCCTCTAACGAGTTCGAATTGGATTAACCTCAATTTTAGCATAAGTCCACCTTTGGAAGTATACGTAAGATAAAATGGAGTTTTCTTCTTAATAATATTTTATATCACTAATTTGTGTCAAATGTTCAAGATTAAATACTCCTAATTTAATTTATGTTGATTTATTAATAATTTCCTTCATCTCATTCCATTTCAAATGCATGCATCATATGGTCTAACCACATTAATCATCTTAATATTTAGATGTATCCAATATCAATTATTTTATATTTTTCCTTTGATAATGGTACTTGTTTGACCACCATAAATCCCTAATTATTATCAACATGTTTTAAGGTGATTCTCCATAATTTATTAAAAATACCATTTCCTGATAGAATCTACTATCTTGATCATAAAAATTTATCTTATATGATGTGAGTACTTTATATGAAATTATATTTGAATAAAATTTATTCATATATATATATATATATATATATTAATATCCGTATAATTTCATTAACTAAGATAAATAATTGACTAAACCATAAATCCTTTTATTCCATATGTTGTGGATACCCTCTAAACAATTATTCTTATTAAAGGGTATTTGCCTATAGAGCCTTTCCATTTATTTGACCTGGGAAATAATGAAAATTTCTATGGTCTCTATTTCTATATGGATAATTACAGATTATTCATCCATTTTTATAAAATATGTTTATTCTGGAAAATTATGTATTTTATTTTTATCGTTCCTTATATTATGATGAAAGCATTGGACTTATTAAGTGACTAGTGAGTACCATAATTATATAGCCCTTAAATTCATATATAGGTCTTGTGAGACAAAACAACTAGGGTATTTGGTGTATAACTAGCCTTTTATGTATTATATTATTTTATAAGGCCTTTTTGGTTTATTTATGATGTATTAAATTATTCATTCATTCATTAAGAAATCATTTATAGTTATCCATATGATTTTTATGTCAATTTCTATGACATCCATGAATTATTTTATTTTATGTATTCATATGAACTGAATTTTTTATTTATTCATTTTATATATTTTATTCCAATATTATCAACTGTTATATTACACTATATTCTATCACCAAATGATCATATGAGATCACCCATTTCTTATTTGTTTCACATTTCCCCAAGTAACGAAGATGTGTACCATGTATGAAAATCTAAGAACAAAATTGATGGAAGAATAATGAAGGATTTAAATAAACTTTTTATGAATTATGTATTTTAAGTAATAAAAGTATAACATAATTTTCATATATATATCTATCATCCTATGGAATTCAAAATTTTAGATCCGGGATTTCTGATCTCATGTTATCTAATTTCTATGTATTGTAAAAACTGTCAACACTATTTTGCGGTTAGTAGGGGAGTTACAACTATAATATGTTAGAGAATTTAAAACAATATTGAAGAGTAATATAGTGATATATAAAATTATTTTAAAATAATTAAATCTTATATAATTATAATTTTAAGGAAATTAAAGAGTAACCTATGGTTTTAAATGATATATACGATATCTCTTAGAGTTATATAAGATTTAATATGATTTCTTATGAGAAGTGTAACACCAAAAATCAAACTTATAGGAAATGTACATATTATATATATAACTACTCTATGTATTAATCCATGAATCAATAAATTTTTTTATTCTAAGGGAATAATTATAATATTTAGTCATGTTCGTGAAAAATGAATAGAAATTATTTCTATGTGATCATGCACACAAGGGAAATTTTATATGGTTTTCTTAAAGTTTGAATAAAAAATTTACTAATAAGATTTAAATATTTATGGATTTTAAATGATATTTTTAATTTTTAAAAATATATTTAAATAGATATATATTGAATAAATTGAAATAAATTTGGAGACCAAAGATTATGAAGATTTTATAATATCTTTGTGAAATATTTTTGTAGAATCAAGCTGGAAGATTTGGATTACATTTATAAATATCAAATACTAAGGATTTTCATAATCTTATATTGACTAGTTTTTAAATGATTATCATCATTTTGAATATAATATAATTAAAATATTCATATTATAGAATATTATTTATGGGGTGATAATTTTTTTACAGTATGGATAAGATTTGAAAACATTTGAGAGAGACCAACATTTCTACTATTGAATATATTTTGTATTAAATAATATTATGAAGATAAAATAGAAGAGATGCAAAAGTGGTTAATTTTTTTGAATAGTATTTTGGCCATTGATATTCTTGAAGAATAAGAGTAAGGGATTCATCTATAAGGAGATCTTGCATCTAATAAATATGATCGTAACTAACCTGGCTAGTCATGACTCGAGATTTCCATAGTGTTCATTATTCCATAAGATATCATTATTTATTTTCACCGTTATATATTGAAATTTTTTGACTAGTTGGTGTTAACATTTGTTAAGGTTCATTCCCTCAATCTTAGATAATTTTGAAAATAAAATATCTCTTGTTTGTGTAAGGAATAATAACCACCATTCCATATGGAAAAAATCACCCACATTGCTAGTGAACCATATAAATATTTATCTGTTTTCTTTATTACTGTTTATATTTATCTTGAATTTATATATATTGAGAATCGGTTTATAGATTGAGATATAGTCACCATAATAGGTGAAAATATTTAATAAAAGTATTTAAATGGGTAAAATATATCTACACTAATTCACCCATCATTTAGGGTGGTTATAATAATTCCACGAGAAGAAAATTTTCATAAGAGTTTAGGTTAAAACATATATTGGTTTCTCCATCATTAAAATGTTTTATTGTTTTTCTTTTTTAGAATCAACTATTAAGTGATGAATTTATGATTTTATTTCAACTATTTAAATGAAAGTTATATCTTCCCCAATACTGACAATTTTTTTTAAAAAAAAATAAGATATTAGAAAAGTGAAAAAGGTAACCCTCATATTCAAAGAAGAAGAAGAGTGAACACCCACATGCTTTAGTCATAGATAAATCAGGACACAGATTGATTGTGAGAATTTTATAGAAAAATACACTAGTTATAAGATTAATAACACTTATACCTTAGTAGTTTCAATTTATTTACATAATGATGAGGTAAAATTAATTTATTTCCATATTTTCTTTTTAATAAACCATGTACAAGAAAATATAACCATAATCATAAATAATCACATGATGATATATATATATATATATCTTTAAAACAATAAATTTTTTTCATAAAGAATTTATCATTTTTATTTGTATCCATTGTAGATAATTATAGGAGGATATCACTAAGCATGAATATTTCCAAGAATGGTTGGGAGAAGAACAATCATAAATGTTACTAATTTTTAATAATCTATTGGGGCCAATAGGGTTAGGAATATAGTGATTAAATAATGTTTATTTAGATTCAAGAAGTGATTTTTTAATCTAGTCCAAAATATAAGAAAATATAATAAGTACATGAGTAACTAATACATGTATATGAATAATTTCAAAAATAAATTAATGAGAATGATGACATGAATAGACTACAAAAATAAAATGTTTGATGAACTCTCTAGAGGATGATGTGGTATTGGTAATTAATATATATTTAAATTTTATTATTGCATTTATATTTTAATGGTAATGAAAGTATTGATGATGATAGTGTTTTGTAATAAAATTTATAGATTTTTTATGTTTATATCTAGTAGGGGAGTTAGAATTGGATGTCATTCTTGATAAATCATTTGTTAAGGTATTCATATAAACTATCCAAGTAAGAAGATAATATTTTTATGTGTTTTGATGTTTAGATGTATTTTTTGAGAATTATTATAGATGGATTGAATGAGTAATTTATGTTTTTTACTAAAGTTTTTAATATCTATCCTAAGACAATAATGTGGATAATCCTTGAGTGTAAGTCTTATACTGAATAGTAGATGACTTTATTTGGACACATTAGACGTTTGGAGTGTACATCACATTCACTTTGGATAACATAAGTCCATGAAAAGTATTTATAACTTTGAAGATGCATAATAATATACTCTTCTAAAGTAATACTTTGAAAATTTATATGTGTATGACTTCACTTCATCTCATAAAACATTAAGGAAGGTTGTATGACTCAAGAGTAGGGTGTATGAATTTTCTATGTGTATTAATCCAATCTATCATATGATAAACATTGTATTAATTTCTATGTGAAATTAACTTATTTATTTTCAATTATTTGATAGATTTTGAATAATTATATTACATTAGATGATGCTTTCTATGATCTTAAAGGATTCAAACAAATTGATCAATCTAAGTGGGTCGTGATTATAGAAGAGAATAAAGGACAATCGAGTAAAGTAAGAGATGATTCTTATATGAGTTGAATACTATGGAAAAATTTTCCTCATAATAGTGTATGAGTTCCTTTACACATGGAAAACAAATATAAATGGATTAACATTTTAAAATTTTGTAAAGAAGATTCAATGATATTTCAAATAGAATATGCAAGGAATAAAGATGATTCTTAAGATGACTTTATTAGAGGCATTGAGTTTATCATAAATTAATTTTAATGAGAAGATATTTTCTACCTATAATCATTGAGTTTCATTAAATATTATAGAAAAAAAATATTTATATGATATTCAATGAATATATAGAAGAAAAATATAAGAAATATCAATGTCTCAATGAAGATGAAAAATTATATTTATATAAAAGAATTATAATTGGAGAGAGGAACTATGGGGAAATTATGAAGAAGATATTGTTATATAGAGAACATAACATATATTTAATTAAATATAAATATATATTCATATATTTGCTATTGATTTTTTCAACAATCATGAATTTATACTGCAGGAGTTTGTGTCAGCATCTTGTAGAAGGTTCAAGGTCAATCCCTTTCTAATTTCTCTCTTGATAATAAAAAAATTATTGTGTTTGATAAGGATAAAATCCACCATACACAATGGACATAGTCATCCTTATGTAGGTGATCCTCATTAACAATTATGATGTAGTCCATATTTTATTCTATATTATTTTTTTATGATATACCTTATGAATAAGAAAAAGGGAAAACATGTTGTTGAAAATAATATAAACACTAACTCTCCCCTTATAAATGTTTATAATTACCTTTTTGGTCTTTTAATATGGAAATGGAGATCTAGTTCACCCTAAAATGTCTCTAATTGTTTTTATATATAACAACACATGTCGGTACTTCAGAATGGGGTTCCATATTTTGATGTTAATGGTTTCCATTTAGGGAAGGAGAGAATGATGCCTTATTTATTATTCCTAGGATAGGTTTTTCATAATTCTTCTCTTCATGGTTTCATAATGATAAAAAAAAATTCTTCCTATCCTCCAACTAATAATAATAATTTTGTAAATTTTGTGAATTCTAAGAATTAACTACACTCTTTGTTAGCTAAGAAATAATTAACTACAAGCGTAATATAAAAAAAATAAAAATGAAAATTGGAAAAAAAATAATAACATATAGGAATGGAATAAGTATGTGTATGAAGTAAAATGATAAACTTTTAGACTAAATTTCTATGATATATGAATGTTTGTAGATGAATTAGTTTATGAATTGTTCACAATATTTAATCTTATTGTATGTTTTGATAGATTTTTCTGGGTGAATCATGACGATTAAACTATGTTTAATATGTGCCCAATAATATATCCTAAAACATTTTACATAATGATATCCATTTTATAATACAATCATCTTTATGAATTTACTATTTATAAAATTCACAAAACTCTCATTAATTATGGGATGATAAGAATTTTTTATCTTAAAATTAAAGGATATAAGATGAAGGAAATTAATTTCAAATATTTCATGGAACTAAAAACATTGAACAAGGATTTTAAGTAGATAATAAAATATGGAAAATTTTGTTTATTATATTTTCCCCACCTCATGAAATTTTACCAGAGGAAGAGGAGGTATGTTAAAAGGGAAAATTACCATTAAATGTTTGAACTCTGGGAAACATGTTCATTTCTCCACTAATTTTCACATCAAAATAAAAACCAAGATGAATATGTGGAAATAGATAAAGTTTCATCCTATAACGAAAGATCATATTAGATAAGTCAATATCTATTAAAATGGAAAAAAATGACACAATTTTTTTTAGATGAAATTTGATATCAGTTAAAAATTGGTTTCTAATAGTGATAAAATCAAAAATGATAAGGAGGTAAATTTAGAAGCTTTACATAAGGTTCACATGACTTATAAAATGGAATTGGGTGATTCATTAGATGATTATTCACATGTAAATAATTATTTTGGTGATTAATAAGATGAATAAATTAAATAACAAACCTTAAGGATTGATGTGAAGTGTGATTAAATGTAATTTTAATGTTGAGATATGAGACATTTAATCATAAAAATAATTATGAAAATTAAAAACTCAGATTGATACAGATGATATAATTAATGTATTGAATTTTTTATGAAATTAATATGCTTATAGGAAGAAGTTTATTGATAATATGACTTCAACTGTTATCATTCTGGATGAATATATGTATGAATTTAAGTGAAGATTTGTTGAGTTATAAAAAAAAGAAAAATATATACATGTCTTCAAAATTGAAATTGAAGGTAGAGGGAAATTCTCCATGAAGTATATATATAATTTATATCCTTATACTAATGATAAAGACATGATATGGAATAAAATTTTTATCCTACCTCTGAATGAATTTATGTTTTAATAATAATCTAGTGAGAAATAAAAATCTATTTAAACAATAAAATACAAATAAAATGTAAAATGTGCATAGTTTTAGAAAAAGAAAAAATCTAAAAAGATGTCTAAACCTACCCCAAACATTTAATGAATGAACGCATAAGAGGATTCCTTAAAAACTACCCATTATAATCCTAGTATTTACTATATATTCAATTCTATGTAGAAAAAAAATTCTTATATGGAAGAATATATCCAGTATATTGTTGGTGCTTTGGTTTTTTCGTCACAACATATATAATTACTGGTACAATATATCTCTTCATGTAAAATGTAGAGAAAACGCATCAAGGGGGAGATAGAATTTGAAAAATAAAAACTGTTACAAGCATCAAAAACCTAAAAAATATTTAAAGGAAGAATATTTTTTAATTTTTTCAAGATCATGTGGGAGATATTGTCAAGAAGGACACATATTTTTATTAATGTGTTGCAATTACACCAGAAATATTTATTCACAAATAAAAATTTGGTGTAATTCAAAATCTAAACTGACAAGATAATATATTAGAAGATGAATTCAAATAGTATAAAATCGATAATACATAGATAGTAGATAGTGGTTTCTATTAACATATGATTGGAAACTCTAGAAATCCTAAGGATTCATAGAAGTATGTAGGAGGAGTTGTATTTTGGTATTGAATATGCTCTTCAAATTAAGGGTATTATTATTGAAAAAATTGGGTGAAATAAAATTAGTTAAAATAATTTATAATTTTTTATTGGATAAATCATAATATATCGGGTGTGTCATAGATCTTATTAGTGTAAATGAGGATATATATAATAAAATGTATTTTTTCGAAGGGGTAAAAATATAGAGTATTTATATCAAAGGAATTAAGGACCCAAGGAATATTATTTCTTATTGGAAAAGCTAAGTCAACTGGTTATCAAAGTTTGTAAGCTAAATTTTTTTATGTCAGAGTATTGGGCCATCTTGGCCAAAAGAATATAACAAATATGTTTAAATAAGAATAAGTGAAAACATTCCCACTTTGAAAGTGTATTATACAATTTTTGTAAAACTTGAATAAAAATAAAGAATATGAAATGAAATCACAATGGTGTTGATATTCATACTATAAATCCATTGGAACTGATATATACTTGTGTATCCTAATGATAATAAAATCATAAAGTATTTCTAATTATTTCCTATCATTGATGATTTCACATGGATTATTTGGAACATGTTCATATCTCTCATGTTATAAGACATGTATTGATTTTAAATCCTTTGGATGTTGGTTGGAAAATTAGATGGTTTTCATTTGAAGAGGTTGATATCAGATAATGTAACTAGGTATTCTAATAAATGGATCTCAAAGAATCAAGATAAGTATGGACTTGGGAATAAGTTAGCTGATCCTCATACTCCTTAGAAAAATACATTAATCGAAATGAAAAATATGAATCTTGTTTATATGGAAACAATTATGCTTTATGAACATGATCACTCAAGGTTCATATTGATATTGGTCAATATAACAACTTGGATTTTTCAAAAATAGATTCTTCATAAGCCCTAAATATGACATGTATCCCTATGAATTGTTTTCTAAATATAATAAAAATTTTAAAACACTTTATAGTGTTTGGTAGTTCATGATTAATTAAAAGGATTGAAGATCAAGAAAAAATTATTTTAAAAAATAAGGTGAATAAATATTCCTTGTATATACTCTAAATAAAAGGTATAAAATGTCACAAAAATAATTTGGAAAGTATTTTTACCTAGGATGATATAATTGTTTCTAAAAATGAAGATGATACTTGGAATTTTGTTGTCATCGAAATTTAATAAGATTTTGTTTATACTGGATCAACTATGAAAATAGATAAACTATATAGCTTTTGGAATATGATAAAACAATTTCATATACCAGTGATGATTGAGGAATACAAAATTTTGAAAGTATATAATTAAGGTAAATTAAACATGTGAATATTTAAAATGTAATTGGTGATGAAAAAATCCACTTTTGGTGGATCACTCTTTACCGATGGCCAGTATATTGCGTGGATATAGTTTTCTTGTTCACTCTTTATGCTAGGATCTAATCAAATCCAAAGGAATCACATATTCTTGTATATATGATACTTCTAAAATATATCTCAAAAACATCCACCAATGTTTTTATGCAAAGAAAAGATAATTAAACATATAATGGTTTTATAATGTTGATTGTGAAGTATTTATTAATGAAACAAATCCACTTTTGGTGGATCACCCTTTACCGATGGCCAGTGTGTTGCATGGAATTCAATGAAAAAACCCCCAGTTAAACTGAGTTAAACTAAGGAAGAATATATGGATACATCATAGGAAACTATGAAAATGATGTGGATGAAATTTTAACATTAAAATATTAGTTTTCAGAAATGATATCCAACAATTTCGAGTTGTGAAAAACAAAGTGCTATAAATATATACAAGAAATCTATGCATACTTTTAGGTTAAAACACTTTGTTATAAAGTACCAATTATATAATGTGAATGGTTTAACATATCTTAATGATTTAATTTATTCTATCCATGGTTAAAATTAGTGGAATATATACAAATATCCTAATGATTGTTCCTTTTGAGAAGTTCAGGATGAAAATTTGAGGGAATCCCAATATCAAACATTGCGTTAGGAATATTATTTAGTTTCCTTCTCTATTCAGTCATGCTTGAACTATTGAGAAGATTTAATTAATAGGGAAAAACTATTTCTACTTATTTTTGAAAAAAAATTCATATTTATATTAGATTATGTAGGTAATATTTTTCAAATTATTTTTTAGTTTTTATGATCATGATGTTGTGTAATTTCTATGATGATTTTATTTTTTTGGGAATCATTGATGAAATGATTGATCACTATATTTTATTCATTGAGATATCTCTTGAAGACTTAGATATGACAAAATCATGATTTTTTTTTATAATTATTGAGTGGGACCCTAGAATAATTTTATTTTTTATTGTAAATATGGGGGATTTGAATCAGTAATATTGAAAACAAAATATAAATGGAGAGATTGTTAAACTCTTTAGTCGATGATATTGTATTTATTTCCAATACTAATTTAAATTTTATTATTTTTATGATTCTATTCATGTTAATGAAAAGTAATTATGAAGAATGTTATATTTATAACATTGTGGGGAATTGATATGTTTCTAGTTAACAGGGTAGTTGACATTAGATGTAATTCTTGATAAGATACATGTTTATGAAAGTGGAAAGACTATCCATGTGATAAGAGAATATTTGGATGAGGTTTGATGTTTAGTTTTTTCCATGTTCTAAGATAATATTCAGAAATTGTTTTGAGTTCAATGTAATTATTTGAGAAGTCATAGATATTGGTTTTAAGATTTATGTTATTGTCTATGTGAAGTACATAAATATTATTTTTTTGACATAAGACACATCATAATATAAAATTTCATGTAAAATTTTAGTTGATAATCCCATAATATTATTTACTACTATACAAGTAACTAAAGGCACATAATACTTTACTTACTATAGAAATAATTTTTAAGACGTATGTGTATGATTTCACTACCTCTTGTAAGACATTGAGGAAGGATTTAAGAATTTAAGACTAGTGTCTATAACTTTTTTGTACGTATGACTCCATTATGACATTAAAGAAACGTAATATGAATTTTTAAGTCATAAAAATGGTCGAGGTTCCATAATTTTTTAGATCATTAAAAATGAGATTAAATAAAATTATTCTTGTTCTGATATTAATGTATTCAAACATATCAAACAATATATGTGCATCATGATTCAACCAGATAATAAAATATAAGACACTAGAGGAAGGATCTGGTGATGAGATTAGTCTCACATAATTGAATAATATACACCATCATATTGTATGAGTTCATGCACATAAGGATAATAAAAAAATTGATTAATAGATATATATTTTGTGGAGAAGATGCGGTGATATTTCAAACCACATGAAGAAGGAATGAATCCAAGTTAAAGAGAATTGATCAGGAACTTAGACTTGGTCATAAATAAATTTGAAAGAGAATATATATTTCAGGTAGAATCAGAGAGTTTCTATAAATATTATGGATATAACATTAATATGATATTCAATGATTATATAAAATAAAAACATATGAAATAAATTGGGTGGGGAGAGCCTTCGACATTGCGTGTGACAGTGCTAAAAAATATCTAAGAGCCAAAGAAGAATAAAATATTTATTTTGGAGAAGAAAGTGTATATGGAGAAAAGAGATTTAGTTAAATAAATTAAGAGATCCTGATCTTTAGAAACTACCAAAACTCATTATTAAATTGCCAATATATATTTATAGGTTTAATATTGTATCTATTCTATAAGAAGGTGTTTGTACTTTGCTGGTTTTATCTAGAATATTATAGCAAGTTTATGTTCATACCATTTGATATAAAAATATTCATAATATAATAATATAATTGTTTCAATGGGATAAAAACCACCATAATCAGAGGAAATAGTCATCATTAGGGTTTTGAAACTCGTTAACAACAATGTTTCAATGTATATTTTATTAGGCATTTTTTTATAAAATACTTAATGAATAATAACAAGGGTATATAGGTTATAAAAAAAAGAATATAAAGAATAATTAAACACCTCATAGTTTTTACCATTACCCAAAAAATCATATCAGTGATTCATTCTTAGAAGAAAAATAGTGCTATCATTGATATCAAGAATAATTTCCTCATGATTAATGTTCAAAAAAATAAAATATTATCACAATTATTTTTAAGAGTAGAATAAGATGAATAAAGAGTATCGAGCACATGTTGAGAATATCACAAAAAACTTTAACGATAAAATTATTAAATTTCAAGATGATAAAAATGTTATCCACAAGAAGTGCATTGAATTGGATGTAAATTAGAAAATTTAAAAGATACACAAGCCATGTCTTCCCATGAATAAAATCTTAATGTTTCTTTCATGCATTTTTATAAAGAGAAAAAACCTAATAAATGTTTAATATATATTGGTAATAGGTTATTGCAATTATTTTTAGATATATGTACTATAATATCTAAAAATATTAAGTTAAACCTACCTCTATAATTATTTTTTGTACTAATGTTGTTTTCAAGCATAGAGGATGTTACAAAAAGACACTATAAAAATATTGGTTCAGAAAAATACGAGTAATAACATTGATTTAATCAATGGTTGATGTATTAAATAACAAGAAATACTACTATCCAAATTAATTTAAATTGATGAAATATTATATAAAAATAACATGAAATTATATCTGTTCATATTTTTATTCAAAAGAGGTTTTTAGGGTTTATTCTCTAATGTTGGTGGAGTGAATGGTTTTATCTTTTTTATATTTATTTTTGAAAAAATATTTGTATTACGTAAAGACAAGGATCACTAATATCTTGGGGAGGATAACTTTGTTGAATCAAACTGCATATAAGAAAGTTTAAAATTTATTTACCTCTAATTTTTTTGGAGACTGTAGAATATTTAAAAAAATTACAATAAATGTTGTAATTGTGATGTATTATACTATTGAATATCAACTAATCATGTGAAAAATTTAATTGGAGAAAGAATACAAAACATAGTGATCATTAATCGAAGGAATAATGAAGGATATATCATGATAATATATAAGAAAAATAAATATGGTCAAAAAAATATTCACTAGAAGTATGAGTATGATGATACACCTAAAATGGAATGTTTATTATACTGTGGGAGGAAAGGATATTACAAGGAATATTATAGAAAATCCATGATTATTAGAGTAAATGGTTAAAAAATGGATCTAAAAATAATAAAATAAATATAGCTAAGAAACAAATGGATTGGTTATGTGGAAGACACATTTTCATATAAATAAAAATTTTAACTTCCTAATATGCTTCAAAATTATGATGACTTGAAAGTTCATAAGATGTAGTGTCAAATGTATAAGAAAGAGAGATGTATTTAAAATGGTTTTTTATCTTGAAACAATCCTAATTAGAAATGATAAATAAAATGAATGATTCACTAAATAATATATGGGAAATGAAAACTAATTTAAAAGTAGTTATTTAATTTGAGGTTATAACAAAAATACTAAATATGGACATAGTGAACAAGGATATTTTATTCTAGAGAATTATGGTATAAATAATAAGATGTTTTCCCATTGTTTTAACTAATATTAAATAATTTTTCAAGTTTAGAATCATCTCTTATCTGTTATTATCTAACAAATAAAATAATGAGAATTCAACTTATTCTTATATATTTTAAGATTGTTTTTCATTTCCATAAATTTTAGGTTACGTATTAATAAGGAAAACTAGTTTGATGAGAATAATATGAAAATATTAAAATTTAAAGAAAATAACCCCCTTGTATATGACCTCTGAATTTATAATTATTTCTTAAATATATATTTTAAAAAATATTCTTTCTGCTTATTTGAAGAGATCAACCATGATGAAGAAAAGATAGAGTATACCCATTGAGGTGGAGAAAATTTATGGAAGATACTATAAATCAATGTAGAATGTGAATATGGAAATCCATAATGGTCTTTTGAATTTATTTGTTGGGTTATTTTTTATTATTTCTCCAAACCATTTTTTAAACGAATCGATTTTGATTTGAAGGTGGGGGTAATTAGAAATTTTAGTGGCATGAATTGTGAGAATATTTTTTAAAGAATATATATATTGAAGAAAATATAGGAAATTAATTAGTCAATCTTGATTTATATACAAATAATTTCTCAATTGGACTCTATGTTTATTTATTGATAACTCACATTTTATGACAAACTTTATATATATTATCAATGAAGAAGATATAAAAGGGGAAAACTAAAAACATATTAACATATTTTTCATTATCAGTATTGAAAATAAAACCAAAGAAATATATTTTTGGTATATTAGATGATTTGTTTTGTTTTTAATTAATAAGATATTATATCAATATATATTATATTTTAAATAATAGATGAAGTAAATTAAGTGAGATAAAATAATTAGTTTGTGTTGAACACATATTTTTATGTTAATATTGATGAGATGATTATAGATTATCCTTGAGAAGTTAGGGCATTTACCACTTCGAGATATTATAAAATATATGTTTATAAGTTTTTAGAATCTATGATAAAATTAAGAGATGTGAATATTAAGTAAAATTAAATATATAAATATATATATGATGTTATTGTGGAATATAATTGTTTCTAGTTTCTCTTTGTATTTATAGAGTTTCTAGACTGAACAACTTGTCTAATAAAGATGATAAGTTCTATGTTGGTGATTTTTATATGGTATGGGATTAGAGAATAATTTTTATGTATAAATTGATATATACCCAAATATTAGATTTCTTTATGAGATACTGAGTTACTGAGGAATAATAGGGATAACTGTAGATTTTAAATATGAGATTTTTCAATGTATTAATGTAATGAAGAAATATAAATGTAAATAATATAGGTTATAAATTATTTTTCAATAAATTAAAAAACTATAAAAAGGCTAATTTGAGGAGTTTCAAGAAGTGTTATTATTTTTGAGGCAATGAGTCATTGGATACTGAAATTAGTATATATAATCTATAAGTCATTTTAGAATCATTATGATATGATTGAAGATGTTTTGAGGATTTAATGAAATAATTTGAGTTGTTTTGAGGTGGATGAGACAGATTGAGGATGATCTAACAGAGTTTTGAGCCTTACTAAAGGTGAAGATTAATGTTATAAGATAAAAATATTGATAATATAGAAAAGTAATGTGTTATGTATGATTAAACTATTATTTATATAGTATACCTATGAATAAATATGTATTTTACTATCCTATGTAAGAGTAACACTTCAATTAATTTTTGAAATCGATATATTGGGAATCATACATGGAAATTGAAAAACAAATAAACCTAAAAAGGAAAAAATTGTAAAATTACTACGATACATAAGAATAACTTAGATTTTTCATAATGATAAGTAAAAGAAACCTTAAGAATACAAAAGATTAATTAGGTGTCCTATAATATTAACTTCAAAGAATCCAAAGTTACATAAGAATAATTATTAGGGTGTATAAGAATAGCCTATGGTTTAAAAGATATATAATATATCAATGGGATTATAGTAAAATTAAATAGGATTTATCTTGATAAATTTAAGTTCAATTGTGATAATTCCATACTCTGCTTCATATAATAATTTTCATGACCCTATATATTGATTCATGATTCAATATTTGTTTTTCAAATTTTTATGGTTAAAAAATCAAGATAAAATCAAATTAATGGGGTCAAATTAGGTTGGATTATTATGGAAGGGCATTTTCTAATTTTTGGTAGGTGTATTCTAAAATTTGATTCTATAATATTTATTATTTATGGACATGGGATATAATATTAATTATTAGAGATAGTTTTATTGAATTTTCATGATTATTTTTGAGAGTTGGATGGATATATGAACTGAAAATTTATTCTTCACTATAATTTTGGATTATAAATGGAATTATTACCATAGGTACCAATTTTCTTGTGAATTAGAGTCTTGGATAGAATTTGAGAGAAGGTTTACTTGGTGGTATTGAGACCTTCATGGTCTTAAAATGGACCTGTATAACAAAAACCCAATTTTATTCAACGATAAGGCATACACTATAGATAAAAGGACCCGAGAGTCATGAAAGGTTATTGAGTGACTTTCAAAAGTTCCCTGAAATAGTTATTTCAACTCCAAACACCCCTTTCCACTACCATTCTATCCTAGACATGGGATATGTGGTTCTTGGATTAAAGTGGGTGGGGGGGTAAATAATTACTCCACTCTCTATGTTTATTTCATGCATAGTTCGTTTGAAATGTTTTTGATTCGATGCAAGTTGTCTCATATTTATACTCCCTTTCTTATTTGTTCTCTTAAAAAAACCATAGTCATTGGGGTTTGGTGAAATAGAGTAAATCTGTGTTGATTAATTAATACTTTTTTCTCGAAATCCATAAAAAGTATTTGAGAATGTAGGATTATTCGTTTTATGTTGTGGTTTAGTTTCTTTATCAAGTTGAAGAAGGATTATTATTTAGTATGTTATTTATTATGAAATCATATGGATTTGGTATGATTATTTATTTAGATTATTTTATGTGCATAAAATAATTTATGGAGGATTTTAATCTAGTATTCTGAAAAGAAGAGGTTTTGAAAAGCATGTTTTTTGGGAACAAAAATGAATCTTTTCTAGGTGTGTGATAACTTTCAAGAAAAAAACTAAAAATGGGTGAATCCCTATTAAAATGATTCTACTATTTATTTTGGTATTGATTTACTAATTAATATAATGGTGAATTATGTTTTTAATGATTTTATTAGATAAATTCCATCACAATCCATATTTTTTTAAAAATATTATTTCACAAATTATTACATAAAGATACATATAATACAATCCCAAAAGATTGAGAGGCATAGTGTATTTGTGTAATAAGATACATATCAATAAATAATTTAATAGGGATACAACAACATTATTTATAAACTCCATAGTATTCCCTTAAGTTCCATTGATCTTTCAAAACTGTATGTGAAAACCTAGGGATGTACCGAAGAAAGGGGATGATGTAAAGGCCTGTAATGGAATAAAGAAAGTATGGATTCATCGATGTAATATGTGTGATTCAATATGAATATTATGGGTACATAAATGGGTGATATTTATAAACATTAATATCATATCATGATAAAATTTGATAACATCGATGAAACATAATAATGTGGCAACAACATAAAACATGAAATCATAAGTACAAGTCAAGGCTAACCACCAAGAAATTATAACACAGTGTTCTGATTCTAATCTCTCATGAACCATACATAGTATCTCATGGAATAAAAAAATTACCAAATTCATTAGAGGGATATATAATTATAGGCCCACCCATCATTTTCATATCATATAGATACATTTCTGCACCATGTAGATCATATAGCATAAGAATTTATTTCATCAATTTTAATCCCATGATTAAGATGTGAGGGTTACAAAAATGTAATTCCCCAATAAAATAAGGAGTGTTAAATCTATGTGAATACCCTTGAGTGGAAATAGGGATGGTTATTCACAACATAAATGATTTTCATGGAAAATAAGGAGATAATATCATCAGTGTAATAGTTATACATTAAAAATCGTGGATGTGTTAAATAAGAGTGAATTGTGGTATCTAATTACTTTTTAATAATAATTACTATAAAGGTATATGTAAAAAATATAACAATAAAAATTGGAAATCAAATTGCATAATGTAAGTAAATTACTTGAGTAAAGAGGTGGAGGAAGAGAATCTCTTACCTTGACAGGGTGCTTCTTAAATATTTGGAGGATCTTTTTAAGAGAATAGGAACACCAAGGGTGGGATTTAGAGAGGTACTATGAGAGTAAATTCATACTAAATTATTTTTAAGTGACGATTAAGGATAGTTTTGGTGGGTATTTTTTGAAAAAGTTATTGTAATTCTTTATTAATTTTTATACTTTCAATTTCGACTATATATGATAAAATAATAAAAATCAAAAATCAACCCAAGGTTTTTTCCATGGTTTCCATCAAAGAGGATTGGTTTTCAATATCTTATTTGGATAATAAATGAAATCAATAAAATAATACCACTAGTGATGTTGAAGTGAGACATGTTCATAAATAATTGATTTGAAAACCTTAAATAATAATATAGGTTTTCAAGGATTCATTTGTCATTTGTAAAAGTAGTCAAATGACATAAAATTTCCATTATTTTAAAGGATAAATCTATTTTTGGTTATTAATTATTCTTATAGTACTTATTACATCACTTATGGGATATTATCATGTCATATTACATACCATATTTAATTTTTAACAAAAAATTCAACTGTCTCAGAAAATTTTGAAAAAACTCCTCAATGCCTAATTTAGATGTGATGATTTAAAAAATAATGTTTATTTTATCAAAAAAATTTATAAATTTGATAATTTACAGTTTCAAATAAAAAATGTATTTATTGTAAAATACTATTTTTTTCAATACTAACAACTTTTTGGTCCATACAAAAAATACATTGGACTTAATTAGATTATTTTATCATTTATATAAAAATAAATATTATTTAATAAGAAATTCATGAAAATTAAATTTATTTAAAAAATTATGGAATTTATCAAAAATATTTTTTTATTGAAATTATATATTTCTAAAGATCAAATTTTGATTTCATTGTATCAAAATAATTTTTTTTATCAAAATAATTTTAGAATCATATATATAAATTAATAAAGAAAAGGGTAACTATAAAAATTATTTTATTAAAAATAATATATTTAAATTCACACTACCCGGGTATAGATACACATCTCCTTATTACACCAGCATAAGGTGTATGGGTAAGGTGTGTGATGGTGGTAGTTCATTGGTTTTTTTCAACAAACATGGTTTGGGAAATGATCTCTATAATATTGTACTTATCTTGTAAAACGTTTCCCAGAAGTTTCTATTATTGAATCTTTTCTTGGGATTGGTCATGGGAAAAGCCTAGTGATGCTATGTCCCTCAGATGCTCGTATAAATTGTCTTTATAAGGTATAATCCTACTAGTTGAGTCCATCTCTTATTATTTCTAGGTCAATTAGATATTATTACAAACCTTGATATATATTAATCTAAAGAATCCCTGTATAATTAACGTAATGTCAATGGTCATGATAGTTAATGGTATTTTGAATCTGATGTGTAATGTTCCAAAATAAAAAATGTAGTGTTGGAGTTGGTACCTTAGAAACAATTTCATCATACTCCATGATAACCCAAATTCATTTTTTAATAATATTAAACTACTTATAACATCATTATTGTTCTTCTACAATGAATATTTTGTTATAATTTCCTAGGATTTTTGTCACATTTAAAGGTCATAGCAATTCCCAGCAATGATGAGAAAGCATACTACTATGACATTATTCTTAAATATGTGATTCAGAACAAGATTAAATAATTTAAGGGATAAAAATGATATAGGTTACTAGTAGTGGAGACTCATATGTCATTGAAGAACGTTCTCATGGTTCAAACCCTTGGTAGTATCCAGTGTATGATATTTTTAGAACGAGACCTCATAGTATGAAATCCACATTTACATGTGTTATTGGATATTTTCTTATACATACATTTTTATTGATCCTTATACTTTAAGATTAGTGCTGAGGGGTTTTATGAGTTTTATACATTGATCTATTGATGAAAATATTGACAACATATGTTCATGGTGAAGTAGGATATGTTGGGTGCATCATTAGTAGTATTTCGTTGATGAATAATGTGAGAAGAAGTTTTTCCATTCATCACTTTAAAATAAGTTGATATCTTAGGACTTTTTCTAAAAATGATATAGCCAAAATATAATAATGTCTATGGTGTTCTATTGGTAATTTTATTTTTTAAAAAGTCAAATAAATATTCATAGAGCACATTGATTGATTGAACCAACATGAAAACTTCTTGATTAGGGATATCATGATAGAGGGATTATATTACCAAGTAAGCATATTCATTATGTATTATTTTATTTTAGAATTAAGTTATTTCTCTATAGGTCCCTTTGTGTGTTTCTAGATGCTAATTTTGGACTTTGGGATACTTCACCTAATCCCACTGACAAAAATGCATAGAGGGTCACACACTGAGTGTATCCAAAACTTCAGTTAATTAATAATAATAATTATTATCTTATAAGTTGAATCAATATTATTCCTACACAAAATCTAATGATTATTAATATTAACCTAATCACATATATTTTGATACTAGTTTTTTGAGAGAGTATTTTCTAAGAAGAATATTTTATTAATATTTATTTGAAATTAAGTGAATATAATATTTATTTATGTGTTGGATAATAATTCAATGATATTTATTGATTAAATTAATAGTCAATATTCATGGTCTGATAAATATTATTGTGGAATGGTGGGTTTAATGGTCTGGTGAGAAATAATAAATATTGATTATTATTTCGATAAATAATATTTCATTAATTCACGAGTTTTCCACATGTCATGAAATATTATTGTTGTTGTTGTTGACGACAGTTACTATAGATATCAAGGAAAAAATAAAGTGAAATTCTGCAATTATTATTTTATAACCCTACCAGTATATAAACCTAATTATATTAGTTTTTTAGTGTTTCCAATTCATTTTATTATGCACGCTAACATCTAGAGAGAATTATCTCAAAGCCCTAAAGAGTTCCCTCTCCAATAAATCTCTCAATAATAGAGAGGGATCCTCCTCCACCACCACTCCCATATCTATAGATATCAAAGAGAATTTTTTTTGATCTATTCTTAGGGAAATCAAATGTGAATGATGAAATCATTAGGATCTACTATGCCAGCACACTGAGATTCCTATAGTAATTTTTAAATGTTTGTGGAACACGTGTGTATTTAAATTAGAGGGAATAAACACTTGATTCATATTAAAAAGTGATAGTAAAATGTTGATATGTTGTCAGATCCATCAATAAATAAAGAATTCATAACATGGTATTTTTAATTAATTAGTTAATTAATTAATTTCATTGAATTATTTAATTTAATTTGACATAACATATGATGATATTGCATATTGGATCTAGAATTTAATTTATAATTAATCATTGATTCATATCGATTGATTATGGTTTTTATCATCATGTTAATGTTGGATTAATCATTGATCATGAAAAAAGAAATCTGTGTTGGTAATGACCCATTTTTTGCTTCCACTAAGCTCAGAATCATCAAGTTGTATAATAGGGGAAACATGTTTATTTATAATTATTTAAATTTAATTAATTTATTTGTGTATTTATCATTAGATTCCAATTCCATTTTAATCTTTCTTTAATATTAATCCCAATATAATATCTTTTTACTCTTCATTCTCAAAAATATAAAAAAATGATTATTTTATGAACATTAAACAATCAAACAACTCATTTGGAGGTTTTGAGGATTCTGGATAGTTGTCACAAGACTACACGCTAGGTATAAAATTGGTACATGTTTTGTATCCTAATTCAGTGTACTAATAATTAATACACTTCATGTTGACCAATCTAGGATGACACACAGTCATCCAAACTACATGGAGTTTAACATACATACACTATATATAGTTTTTTAGTCATAAATGGGTCTTGTATTCTCTTATAAGGCTTACATTAATAGTTTCTATGTCACTCAAGGATGATACACTATGTTTCCCATGAATACTCAATGTACTTTATTATTTTTTTGTCACAATTACATGTTTTTCCCTAGTCATGTGCTTTAGATAGATGGTGATGAATATGAACTTGAGCTTTCTAGATTATACATGTCGTGTATATTAGAAAATTACACATAGTTTATAAATAATTTATTATACTACTTAATCCCTATCAACAAGTGTTTTATATGGTCATTATGTTGATATTACATTCCTTGTGACATGTTATATATATATTTATATATATTAAATTTATAATTAATTTCAATGTAATTTTACAGGCTGCAAATCATGTATAAGTGATAATACAGTTATTAATCTATGCACATTGAAACTTAACAAACAAATGAAAAACCATTTGTTCTATGTTTTCATAAATTTTATAATACATGCCATTAAATTTTTTGATATGTCATGTATGCCACATGTCACATGAGTAAGCAATATATGAATATAATACATGTCAGGAAGTTCAAATAGGCACTTATCATGTTTCTTATAAACTATGTCTTTGTCCGAGATAATTTTAAATAAATTTATTTAATATACTTAAAATTACAACTACTGATAATCTTAATAAAAATTCAGATGAGAATTAAGATAAAATAATTGATTATTTAAATATTATAATTAATTGATTCGAGTGTGATATATCTTAAATAATAATGACGATAATTAAATGTTATTTTTTAAATACATAATTTCTTTCATGTATGTGGATGATCATGAGAATATACCAGACCTTTGTGATCATTAGTTTACTTTTTATTTATTATTAAATTAAATTTATTTCCTCCGATGTCATCCCTCATCACATTATGTAATGGGTTGCACCACCATGATTTCTTTTTTGTAAACCCCAAAACTGATCCTTTGGTTCCCTTAACCTATGAGTGAGTAAAATCATGTGTAATTGATGGATCTCCCAATATAGTAGAGGTAGTTTATGTTTGGATGTGGTTTGAAACCAATCCAAGATTGATACATAGGTGGGTATGTGGACAGCTGCAATACCACATTTATTTTATCATATTCTAGATAAACTACCCTTTAGTAAATGCTCATGATCATACCAAATTATTATTTTATCTCTATCATGTTGAATTGTTAAATTCAATACGGAAGTTCTACCATGATCCCATGAATTAATGAATCAATGAGGATATAACAATGAACTAAACAATATATATATAAATTTCATATGATACAAGATTAATCACCTAAGTAAATCCGCTTAATATTAGAAATAATATAATAAATATAAAATAAGAAATTAAAATATAAAGATAAAATACCTAAGTTATATATATTAATTAGGTATAGCCTTCCACAACATAAGTTAACATTGAACCATTGGTCAAAGTGGTTAACCAAACAAAGTCATAATACTTTCTATTATTGAGGGATTCTAACTTGATGATTGAGGCTGGTGTAATTTAGTTCACATCAAGGGTTGACTGCCAAATAATGAAAACGTGTAACTAAGAGGATAAGTTTTATGAAATATAATTTCAATATTTAAGGATTGGGGATTCTAATCAACAGATTATGAAATCAAGAGTTAATATAGTTAGCATTTGGAATGCATAACTAAAACCCTTAAAATTTCATGACCAGAAATGTTTTGGATGATGAGAAGGAGAATACAGTTCATTTCCACTATAATTATAAGAAATTGTATATTCTGATGCCAATCGGGAGGGAAATTGGGTTTTGATGAAATATTGTGAGATTAATAAGTAATATAATATTTATATATCTACCTTTTAGAAGGTAAAGTGAAAACATTACTCATCTTATTTTTGAAAACAATAATAAACATGAATTTAAACAAATAAATATGATCAAAAAGTGATAAGGATAACCTTCTCAGGGGAACTGATTTCCAATTCTAGAAAAGACTCATACAAGTTATCATACACCATGAAAGGATATTTTACTTGCTAAAAAACATATTCCTAATGTTATTGGTGAAGAGTCTAGTGATGAAGAGTTGTCTCTCTATAGAAACATTTTAACGATGTCGCGGATTTCCAATGTTTCATGACATCATCCATAAAAAATTTGATTCTAAAGAAACATGTGGAAATGGATATGTATATCATGATGTATCAAATTTAGTACATCTATCAAGAGAAGGTGCTAAAAGAGATATATGATACGTAAAATGGTCTATTTAAATCCAAATATTAGAGAGTAGATGAAATATAAGACTCATGTATTCAAGATCATTAGCTATAATTAATTATTATACATCTTAGGGATTAAATTCCTAGATCAGTTGATAATAGATGTCATAATTTTATCACTACCCAAATTCTTATCCTGATTTATTATTAAATATAACATGATAAATAATGAGAAGATCCTTTCAGATATTCTTACTATAGTTCATCAAGTGTAAAAGGAAATGGAGCATGAATAACCTGTAGTTTTTAAGGTAAATAAGAAAAAAAGAATAAGGAAAACATTACTAAGATTAATAAAAAGACTAAATCCCATGAGAATTGTCTGTCCAAGTAGAAAAAGATCTATAGGCAGGGATAGGAAAATGAATCAGTGTGTTTTGAATGTGGAAAGAGAGGTTGTTGTAAGAGGAACTACACCCAGGATCAAGGGGGAAGATGACGGTGATTTTTATTGTTGATTGTAATCATTCAATACATACACATTGGGTATTAGATATATCCTATGGCTCTCACATATGTTTCCAAATATAGGAACCAAGTAGATTCTAAAAGATTATGATATGAGAGGTTGGTTTTCAAGATGGAAATTATGCAAGGTTGGCTACTCTATCCATCAGAGACTACCACCTTCCATTTACAACAAGAATGATATTTGTTTTAAAATATTTGTATTATGTACCAATTGTTATGAAGAACCTAATTTATATATCCTTCCTATATATAGATGGGTTTTTCATGTTTAGAAATAAAAGTTGTTTCTTTTACAAATAAAACATATTTTATAATATGACACATTTAAATAATGGTGTTTACTTATTAATTTATGTAAAAAAATATTGGTAATTGATAATGAATCGTTTTTTTCAAAACTAATATAACAACCAGGTATAGAATAACCATCTTGTTAATGAAAATGATAATGTTTTGACAAGCCTACATAAAGATGGGTTTTTAGACTCTCTTGTGCTAAAACCACTTGAAATGTGACATTCTTGTTTAGAAGGTAAAATGTCCAAACCATTATTTCGTTGACATAGTGAAAGGGCCATAGAGACTCTAGTATCAGTACACAATGATGTGTGTAAACCATTTTTAGTAGAAGTTATAGGTTAGTATTCTTCATAAATTATACTGATGACTTGAGTAGACATGTCTATGTGTACATGATGAGGTATAACATGAAGTAATTTGAAAAATTAAAATAATTCAAGAATGAAGTATAGAATCTCTTTAGAACGAAGGTAAAGAAGTTTTGATTAGATTGAGGAGATTAATATCTTAACTAGGTGTTTTTCCTCCTTTTATGGAATTTTTTTATCCTCTTTACACTCCCTCCACCTTCTAAACCACAGTGGAATGCTGTTAGTTAAGGGAGGTAAAAAACCAATATAGTCATTGTAAATTCAATGACGAGTCATGTAGATCATCCATTATCCTCTTTGGGATATTCATTACAGACTATGATATATACAGTAATTTGAGTACAAAATAAATCGTCAAACATAATTCCCTTTTGATTATAGAGTGTAAAAAACCTATTTTGTCACATACACGTGTATGGGGTTTCAACCCATTTGTTAAGGCCTTATCAGGAAAAAAATAGTAACGAAGGCTGTAATGTGTATCTTTATAGTGTATCATAATGAAATAAAGGGGTGTTTCTTTTACAACACCTCATAAAATAAAGTGAATTTCACTAGAAAATCCTCCTTTTTGGAGAAGGATTACATCCTCAATAAGTATAATAATATAACTATTGACTTCAATGAATTTGATACTCAATATAAATAAGAGTTGGTATAAGAACAGATTCCGAAGGTCCCCATGGTAGAAGTTTTTTCAGAAGAAAATGCAATGTGTATGAGAACCAAAGAGTAAAACAACTAGAGAAATATTGTTTTCTTGTCACTTAATATGGTCAATAATTATTTTTTTAACAAGTAACCTTTGTCCTATAAAGTGGAAATAGATAGCCTAGAAGAAAAAGATAAAACTAATCCATGAATTCTAAAATGGATTTCATGTATCAAAACCAAGTTTGGATCCTAGTTGACCTTATTGTTGATGAAAATCTTATTGGGTGAAAATGTCTATTTAGGAGAAAGCAATACATCGAAGGTAAATTATGTTCCTATAAATTAAGGATTGTAGATAAAGAGTTTAAACAGATTTAAGGAATTGCATATGATGAAACATTTTCTCTACTTTCTAGGTTTAAATCCATCAGAATTTTTATTTATATAGTAGATTAGCATGAATATAAAATTTGGAAGATGGATGTAAAAATATCATTACATAATTGGAACATTTAGGAATATTTATACATGATACAAATAAAATATTTTATTAATATTGATGCTACTAAAAATATTATCAAGTTACAGAAATGTATTTATAGATTAAATTAAGCATCCAAGTCATGTAATATTAAATTCAATGAATCTATCAATGAATTCGGTTTCATTAATAAGGAATTTCATCGATTTGTTTATTAGTTATTTAGAGGGAATTTGGTCATTATCCTAGTATTATATTTCAATGATATAATACGTATTGGAAATGACATACCAATCTTATAGTCTATAAAGGACTAGTTAAAAAACTGATTCTCTATGAAGGTATTAGTTGAAGAATCCTACATTATAGGGATCAATATACTTTGTGATAGATACAAGAGGATTCTTGGACTAATTAAAGGTATATACATTGACCAGATACAAAATAAATTTGAATAGGGTAATATATGAGGGGATTGTTTCTACTTTCACATTGTATACATCATTCCAAGAAAATGAGTCCTTAAAAACAGTTGTAGAAAAAATAAATGAATAAGATCACATAAACCTCGATGATATTATCAATCATGTATTTCTTGTTATGTATTATACATTATGATTCCTATTCATTGATAATGGTAGGAATCTATCTAGATGATTTATGTTAACAACATTTCTATGTTGTTGAGGATATCCTTAAGTATATGATAAGAACTATGGATATGTTTCTTCTTTATGGAGGAGTTAAATAGACATTCATCTCATGTTATACTAATTTTAGTTTTCTAATATATCATAATGGTTTTATTTTTAAATTACAATATGTTTTTAGTGTCAATTGAAGAGAATGAGTTGGAAGATTCCCTAATAGCCAATTATCATCGATTCTACAGTGGAATCTGAGTATATAACGACTTCTGATATAACAAAGTAATCCATTTGGATATGAAACTTTTTCTTGGATCTTAATATGGTACCTATATGTAAATACCCTCTCACGTTGTACCATGATAATACAACAATGTTTGTTCTTGAAAAAGAGACAATGAAAAAAGAACATACTCCATAAGTATCAACTGTTGAGAGATTTTTCCTAAAATATGTGGTGTTATAGTAATCAGATATTACACATAGCACAACATGATGAACCCCATGACTAAATCATTATCTCAACATAAGATTGAGTATCACATTAGAGAAAAAGGACTAATGGTTGTTAACATCTATCTCTATTGAATGTGAGAGTCAGTTAGAGTTGGTTCCATGGAACCAACATCATTACACTTTATGGTATCATGTATTCATTGTTTTTAATATAATTAAAATTATTATCAAATAATTTTTTGTTCAGATTCATGACATAGTATGTGATAATATCCTAAAATTATTTATCATAATAAAATGTCATTACAGTTCCCTTCTATGATGTGAACCTAGAAGTTCCACGATAGTATTATTAAATATTTTTTATATAGCAATATGAAATAGTTTGATGGAAAAAATTATATAGGATTTAATGGGTGGAGAATCATAGAAATTTGAGGCACTATATCATGCTGTACTTCCTTGGTAATATCTAGAATAAGACAATATGAGAATGAGATCCGCCATTAGGAAATCCACATTTACATGTGTTATTAGATGTTCATATCTATAGACATGTTTATTTATCAATTGAATTTTTTATAATTATCAATGGATGTTATGTGTCATGTACATTTATGTATTGATTAAAAGTGTGGCATCATATGTTTGTAATGATGTAGGATACTTTGGGTGAATCAAGAGTAATATTTCATTAATGAATAATTCAAGAAATGATTTGACCATTTAGTTCTTTAATAAAAATTAGAATCTCCTTCCATTTGGTGGAAATGATATATCCTAAATATATACATATTCATAGTGTTCTATATAAAAGTTATATTTATTGAAATTCAAAGAATGAGACATGGAGCATATAGGTTGATGGCACCGACATGAAACCATATTGATTAGAGATGTCGTGATAACGGGATTATATTACATAGTAAGTGTCTACATGATTTATTATGTTGATGTCAAATTAACTTATTTTTTATGGGTGCCTTAGCATGTTGGTAGATTCTAGCATTGGAATTTGGAATACTTCAGCCAATGTCACTGATATAAAGGCTTAGAGGATCACACACAAAGTGTATCCAGAACATTATTTAAATAATATTATTATGTATTATTTAGTATTTTGAATAAATATTAATCCCATGAGGGGTTTAAATATTATTCATGTTTTCTTGATTCCACATATTCCATCAATAGTTATTCAAGAAAATATTTTGTGAGTATAATATTTAATAAATATTTATTTTCAATTTAGGTAATATAATAATTATTAATTTATCAATGAATAATGTAGTGATATTTTTTTAAAATAAATTGTCATTATTTATGGTTCAATAAATATTGTATAGTAATTAAAGATTATGCTAAGTGGCCCAGTGATAAATAATATATATTAAATATGATTTGAATAAATAATATTTAATTAATTCACGATTTTAGCACATGCAAAGATATATTATTATTATTATTATTGACACGGAGTTCCTTAAGGATTAATAAAATAATAAAGGGAACTTGTAAAATTATTGTTTTCTAACCCAAGAAGTAAATGAACCAAGTTGTATTATTTTTTTAGTTTTTACTTTTCATTTTTTTTCAGAACAACATCCAAGAGAATTATTTAAAATCCCTAGAGATAGCCCCCTCCAACAATACTTTCAATAATAGGGAGCGATCCTCCTCCACTACCACTCTCGTGTCTAGAGAGATCAATGAGGATCCTTCTACACACAATTCTTTGGGTGATCAAAGTAGAATGATGCAATCATTAGGATATATTATGCTTACACCCAGAGATTCATATGATGATGTTTATAGATTTATTGAACAAATGTGGATTGTAATTGGATGGAATATAATATTTAATCCTAAAATGAAATTATGATATTATGTATATAAATCATCAAATCTATCTACTAATAATGAATTCATCACAATGTAATTATTTAATTGTTTAAATTAATTATAAATAATATGTTATGATCCTATATATATGTTCTATTTTTCACTCAAAAATTATTCTTTTTATTATTTCTATTGATCACAACATTTACTTCCATATAAATATCAAATTAATTATCGATTGTGACAAAAACCCGAGTTAGACATTCCCTATACGACACTTCCGCTATGCCTGCATCCTTCATGTTGTGAATGTGTTTTCTATAACTTCATTACCAAATATGGGATTTATACATTCAAAAGGTAATTTCATTTATAAATGTTTTGAATGTTATATTCTTCCCTCCATAAAAAATGTTTCTCATGAATTTCCATTTCATATACTAAAACATATGGGGGTACTTTTTTATCATTACCTCTTACAGTTCCCATATATCCTTCTCAAACTTGTGCTTCCACCATAAAAATTTGATAGGTTGGGATTTATTATTTCATAGATATTTTTCTCAACTATATGAGATATTCATTATATATTACTCATGCAAAAGATAATTTTCCAATGTTACCACCTATAAATTCATTATATGTGAGCGGTCTAGTCTGTACTTCCTCAATACAGATTCATGGAACACATCATGTACTTGAGATAGGTTAGGTGTGAGTGCTAGTTTATAGGAAAAATATCTAATGTGATTGAAGATATGAATGGGGTAATTTTTCTAATAATAATATTTACTTTATTACCAAACCTCGTGGATTTATTCCATAATGATAAATTAATGATCACCTTAACTTATACATCAAACTATAGGTTTCATCAGTGATTGTATGCATAGATTTTTTGTTGACATAGTTGTCATTTCATATGGTGCTGAATCATCTGAACCTTCTCTATAATATCTTTCATAATATGTCTTCCTATCAGCTTTCACTCTCTAAATTCATCCCATCATGTGGATTTTGACACCTTTCCCCATATAGATCAAATTAAGGTTCCATTGGAATGATAGAATGGAATCTATTGTTATATGAGAAATATTCTAGGGGAAGGTGTTGATCCCAACATCCTTGTAAATCCATTAATCAAGATATTAGATTATCATATATGGTTTTAATAGTTCTATTAGACTGACCATCTATTTAAGGGTGATAAATAGTGTAAATTCTTATCTCTGTATCAAATTCTTGTTAAAGGCTTCTTCAAAACCTAAGTTAAACATCACATCTCGATCAAATATAATAGGGAGTGGAACTCTTTGTAGTAATACCACTTATATTATGTATATATCTATGATTTGGTCAAGAGATAAATTTTCCATCATAATAATGAAATGAACTGACATTTCATGGAAATTTAATGTCAATCAAATAGTGTTATCACATTTAGATGTCATAGGGAGTCCAATAATGAATTCCATGGTTTTATTTTCACATTTAAATACTGTTATAGAAATGGTATCATAATACTTTTAGACTTGTGGTATTCAAACAAGAATTATTATCATACCAAGTAATGAGATAAAAATTCTATAATGTCCCTCTTCATGTTATCCCACCAGAAGTTTTACTTTAGGTATCTATATTTTACAGTTCTTTATACATGAGTAGATAAGAATGATCTATGTGCATCATCCAAAAGTAACTAGTTAATTTTTTTTCATGGGGAACATATCCGGGCTTCAAACCTTATAAATCCATATTTATAAAATTTTATCACTGGAATATTCACATGATTTATATGTTTCCCCTCCTAAAATATTTGGGAATAATTTATCCTCTCAAAAATGGATGGTTGAGAATGTATTTTAGAAAGGTAGAATGACTTTACTTTTATGATTACCATGTCCATCCTTTTCTTTTCAAAGATGATTGGTTCCCTTTAAATACTCATTATGGATTAGGTTTTGAGATCCATTCCTTTCAGTGTGTCTACTATATTGTTCATCTTTCTAGGATTGTAATGGATTGAATAATAATAATCCTTGATCAACTCTAATAAACTACATTGGAACATATCAAGATACTTTCATGTGAATATGTACTTGATGATTTTATGATCCATATATATGTAACACTTCTCCCTATAGAGATAATGTTGAAAAATCCATAGTGTGAAGATCAATGCAACCAATTCTATATCATGTGTTTGGTAGTTATTCTCATGGATATTTAATTTATGGGAGGAATATGATATCACTTGGTTATATTTCAAGAGTACATATCCCAATCCATTTTTTGACTAATCATTTTATATCATAAATCCTTCACAATGATGGGTAATGTGAGAACCTTTAACATCCTATTACCTTCATTAAGGTATTATTTGTCTCTTTCTTGGGATTCCCTTTTTGTTTGGGTGAATTAAAATCTTCTCAGGGTTGAAAAGACTTTTCAAATAAAACAAACAAATTACTGGGGATATATAAATGTTTGAATTAATTGGTTCTAGGTATAAATGTTTAAAATGGATTTAAAGGGAGATCCTTGGGTCCAAAGAGCCTCAATAAATAGTTCAGTGATTTTATATAGGATATTAGAATGTGCACAACCTTCTATACATATTCACAATTTGAATGTCATAATGATGTGAACTTGTTGCATGGAATATTATGTGAGTCTTATTTAGAGCATGGAAATTTACAAGATGTGAAACCATTAAGTGTCATGAATCGGTCAATCATGATTTAATTTAATAATAGGTGATTTATTTTTTATCATACATAAAATTCATGGAATTTACGCTGTGAAAGGGGTTCACAACATGAATTATTTGGGTTCCATGGTTTTAACCATGATACATGCTTAACCCTTTTATTTATCTAGTGCACAGATGATTCTCTTGATATTTAGGGTGATTTTGTGAGAATATGGGTAATATCCCTCCTTTTAGATCTCTCCATTTTGCATTTTACTCTTTTGGTGGTTATATTGCATATCCCAAGTAAGCGATATTCATACATTTTCATTGTTCATGGGCACCATAGTGAAAATGATCCATTTTTCATTCATATTTTGATATATTTGTGTTTTCTATCAATCCTTTGTAGATTTATTTAATTTCATGTTCATTCGATGTCCAGTATATTGGTTTCCATTATCTATTATCAAATGTGGCTAGTATTCCACGTTCTTGATGTTAGTGTATCTTTGAAAGTGGTTATAATTCATAAATATGTGTTTTAATGTTCCAAAGTAGATTCTATTTGATATAGAATGTTTTTATTAAATGTGATAATTTATTTGAAATTGGTTTGAAAAAACATAGTATAATGGTAAAATTGGATGAGTCGGAAAATGAACATCTCACTTTAGTGTGTGTAATTACTCTACGGTTTTTTTGATATCCAAATATTGTGGTTGGACTTGATATCGGTTGGAACCAACATACTTCTACTTTAGGATTATATTATTCCCAGTACCTATTCCCATAGGGTATATCCAAAATTATGTGATGTTTCATTTATATATAATTTATATCATAAAAGATTATTTAATGGATATTTTCTCAGATTCTTATATTATGTTGTATCCTTGGTTGGTTTTCTAATTCTTACATACTTTTCTTATATATTTGATATATTCTTGGATTTTCGAATCTTCTATGGTTTTTTTTGGAAAATGGGTTAATGTTTAAAAATGTTTTCATTTATGTAAATGATTTATAAACTTGATTTTTTAATGCTAGAACATGTACATTATTGATATTAACACTTCTATAGAATTTTTGAAGGTATCCTACTGGGGTTTCTTCTCACACCCTATTTTCTTCAATTATACATGAGAATTGTGGTTCTTTTATAAATCTCACCATATGGAAAACAATTTAATGTGTATTTCATAGTCTAGTTTAGATAGTTCATTTAAAATTGGTATCAAAGGGAATTTAAATTGAGAATTGTTTTTTTACTCTACCTTTATTGTTTTTGGTGTTTTGGAAGACATAAGATGGGACTTTTATAATTAGGGTTGTATGTGTGTATAGGGTCCTAAAAATCCCACTTTAATGTCTAAATCTGAGTTACCATATGTTGGTTAGAGATTTTTCCAAGATTGAGACTTGGGGTTGATGATTTTTGAATGAAATGGACATGATGTTTATTTAAATGGCCATGTTTCTTCTTTTTTGTTCATTATTTATTCAAATAAATCACGATTGAACTAAATTAATATTTTTAAAATCAATGATATGGATACCTATAGTTGGTCCAATTATTTTTGGAATCATATCATGATTTATATATTTTTCTCATATTATTATTATAAAATGACTCCATAAAGAGATATTATAAATTTAAGTGAGGAATATATGAGATAGGTTTGGTAGAGGAATCCCCCAGTGGACCCTTCGTTGGTAAAAGATATAATAAGAATAATCAGGATCTAGGTAAGCTAGGTGTTGGGAACCCATGACTAGTTGTGGATGAAAACCAAAAATTTAATAAGTTTCATCAAACTGTATTCTATAGTGATTAAGGAGACCTAGAATCTAAATAATGTGTTCAGTTTATTAGGATACGATTTAACATTCTAAAGACTCCTGAGGACTCTATGGTGGGTGTTTCTACATATATTCTTGATGGATCGGGAATGAGATAGTATGAATATATTGTGCAAGCTATGTTTCATGAAGATATCACCTGGGAAACTTTTATGAAAATATTTAACCAGTAGTTTTATCCTAATATCTTCAAAAGGGAAAATACCCAAAAGTGTTTAACCTTAGTGTTAGGGTAGTGTGTTATTTAATAGTATTCTACACATTCCACTGAGTTGGTGAACTTAAAAAACCTGAGATATTCACTAATGATTACCTAAAGTCTCATAGAGTTGATCTGGGGTTTAGCAATGATATTCAGTCAATGCTGATTTATATGAAACATATGCCATTATAGAGTTAGTCAATAAATAATCTTTCGAAGAGGATGATATACCTAGAAAAACAGCTTTGGGAGGAGCTTCAATTGGTACTTTCATTACCTAGGGTGTATGATCTTACCAAAAAAGGTTGAACAAAGGTAGATGGTTTTCTTAAGGACTAGTTTTGGGGGCTTCATTAGGAAAGCAACAAGTTTTTTTCTATCAGTGTGGAAATCCAAGTCATTCCAAGCCTAATTTCAAAAGGGATGCTTAGAATTTTCATCATTGTGGATAATTTATACATATTAATGATTTTTGTGGAGGGTTGTCCCATGGTAGTAAGGTTGGTTCCACTATCACCAAATGTTTCTAGGTTCATATCAATTCTTCCAAGGGTGGTGGGTAGTATGCTCAGTATAAGGGGGATGTTCATGTGTCTATGGAAATTTAGGAAGGAGATGAGAATGGATGTTTTTATGTTGATGATTTTTCCTCAATGGAATATGATGTAGGGCCATGTAATGTTTTAGGTATGGTGTTTATTTCTTATTCTTTGGTGCTATATTTGTTTGATACCAGTGAAACACATTATTTTATATAATCAATGTTAATTAAACTATTCTTCTTGTGTCTGGCATTTATATTATTCATCTGGGATCATTCTAACAATTTGGAAAGTGGTATGAACAATGTTTCATGTGTCTATAATTTTTAGTGATAACAGAAGACCATGAGGTGCAGTGGGAATTCGTGGTGCTTGATCCTAATATCTTCAACCAGATTATTGGAATGTATTAGATTATCTGTGTTATGGACTAGACCTATTTTTATCTGCACCGAGTTTAGTTTCTATCTCCAAATGGAATAACTCATGTATTTCATCATGAGTGGTATTCCTAGTCTGGAATATATGGTCATAATATTCTTTACACTAGGGTGATTACATGTTAGTTATCATAATTGTTCCTAGATTCCATTTATCATTTTTTAAGAAGTCTACTTCTTATGGTGGTTTGTGAGTACACCAAGGTCTTTAAAAATTAATTTTTTAGTTTATCAACACCCAGAGAGGTTGAATTTACCACAGAACTAATACATGATATATTTCCCATTTCAATTCCACCATATCATATAGTTTTAGCTAAGTTGGTAGAACATAAGGTCCATCATGCAGATCTCAAGGTTAAGGGATTTATTTTTTCAATCATGTTTCCATGGGCTTCACTTATCCTCTTTTATAAGAAGGAAGAAGAGAGATTCAAACTCTTTTATTGATTATTAAATGTCAAATCAAGAAAATTTCAGGAAAAACATCCATTACTTTGGATTGATGATCTATTTGATCATTATAGAGGGGATCATTGTTTTCCAAAGATTGACCTTCGGCCAGGGTAACACTAGTTGAGAGTATGATAAGATAATTATTTCTTCTGGAAATGGGGATAAACTTGTTTGTTTAAGGTTAAAACGTTCCAATCGGTTTCTAATGGGTTTATTCGTAGAACTGGAAACATCCAATTATTCTATATTTATTTGGACCTACTTTCCAAAGGTAGGTGCTCATTAGTTGTGGACCGATGAGGCTTAAGAATTTGCATTGGTCGAGAGGATGAGAGGTTAGGCTCATCACACCTTTTTGAGTGGAATTATTACCTAATCTGGGACTCTCTTAAATATTTACGTTATGTTCATGAATCCGTATTAATTCACCAAATATGAATATGAGTTTTCATTTAGATTTTGAAATCAATGATTGATATGTATGAGATTTAAAGAATCTTTTATATATATTTTATGTTCTTCATTGATGGAGAATCATCTGTATGTATTGGAGATTTCTTAGTCAATGATATCCTTCAATACATTATATAGAAATCTCTTGGTCATTATGATGAATATACTGGTTTTAAAGCCACTCAGTGGGGCACTTGAAGTTTATTGTCATTCAAGAAGACAAGGATTATTTCAAAGTTAATATCGTACCCATAGATGGGCTAACTATGTATCCTTGTTAAAAAGAAAGGAATAATAACACACGTAGTTTGATAGGAAGGATATAGTTTAACGTCATATGGGATGGAAAATAATTAATGAAATATGGGCTTTAACCTTATAAAGGTTTCCTACATACCCTAATTTAAAGGCAGAGATCAAAGTCAACGTAGTTTGGGGAAATAAGTATGATGTTTATGCATGATTAATGTCCCAAAGAGAGATGTCGTAATTACTTTTACAATCTACACTCACGTGGTTCATTCTTGGTGTGAGAAACAATAGGTATCAGTGAAACTGATGATTGTGCCCTGAAAGATGCAATCATAAAAAATAATGTGGGGCTTACCTATGTATGACTTCCCAAGAGAAGGGTCCATAAAGGTATTTGTACTTTATGGAGATTTGGGATTTTAACCCAGGACTTACTCTTGAAAAGGAAGCCCAAGTTAAAAGAAATTAAGGCTGGGGATTACTCCTAAGAAGGAGGCCCTATTAAGGGAAAATATGACTGGGACATATTCCTGAGAAGGAGGCCCATGTGAATTCCTCTTTGATAAGGAATCCAACGAAGGAACCATTCCATAAATAGCTTTTTAGAGTGTTTTGAATGCCATATCTTTGAAGAAGATAAGTGGATTTGAGTAAAGGAGGGGACTAGGAAGGCAGCGTGCAAGCATTTATGTGGAGCACAAGTCTTGGTCGTGCAAGTATACTTGCGCGACATGAGTCACCTTGGGGGACGAATAATCTGTAGGGTAATACTTGGGTGACTCTGAACTCAAGCACTTAGTATCATCCCTAGAGGCTTTCAAATGGTTGGCGTGCAAGTTCCCTTGAGAGGGCAAGGCAGTGCGCAAGTGTTTCCATTTCCCTTAAAAGCTGGACACTTATGTGCATAAGTATTGTTGAGTTATAACACTTAGGCCTTATTCTTCCTCTTTAGATATTCCATTCTATGTAAAATATTACCTTACAAGTGTTCAGAAGACATCAGAAAAAGACTTGGGTTACCAGAGCTTGAGTTTGAGTTTTGGAAAATTCATCCTCTTAAATGGGGGGCCCACAGGGGTATTTATAGGCCACTGGGCACCTTAGGTGAAAAAAGTAATAGGGCACACAAGTGACTTGCACGACCAAAAGGAAACTTGCGCAACCTCTTCTTAAAGGGTTCCTCGTTCATGCCTTTGTCAATATTTGATGTTCTTCAAAGTATGACTCTTCTTGTGCTTAAGGTATTCCCCTATTCCATGTTTTTAGACTTTGTGATAGAAAAGGAGTGTCAAAAAAATTCCCCCCTCAGAGTTGGATCTGAAAAAAGGAAAGAGGATTTGACTCTGAGGAAAAATCAGAAACAAGCGTTAGGCGGCGTGTAGGTGGTAGGCGCACAGGTTATAGCGTACAGGTTCGCAATTTAATGAGTACACTTTGTTTTGTTGGAAGTCTAAAGTCATGAATGTCGGACATAGAAACGTCTAATGTTTAAGGTCGAATAGCTTTGACCGAATGGATTAAAAATTGACTCAATTCCTTGATAATTTGTTTGAAGACATATTACCACATTCATGTATGGGGGAAAACATGTAAACTATGACCTAAGAAATTTTGAATCTGATGGATTATATGAAAAAAGGGCTAAAAGGCATTATAGGAAGTATTTCCTTAGAGGGAAGTTACCACTATTTGAAAAACCCATTAGGGGGTTGAATTATGTAGGTCCACTTAAGGTCATTGGCTGTATAGTCAAATAACATCATCTTTTGACTGTCCGGTTTGTTATGTAGACTACTTATGCAAGGCCGCCTAGGGGAACGTGCTGCATAGTCAGTAAAAAGAACTCTCAGAAATTTAACGTTTATTTCTAATAAACTAGTGGAAGTTTATGGAGATTCAAATTTTCCAAAGCATAGAGTCTACTATATGGAGAGAGGTTCTTGAATATGGAGAGGATATTCTCAATCAAGATTGTCAAATAAATGGATGAATGTCACTCCTGTGAAGGTCTAACCCAAACTTAGGGAAGGGAAATATAAATCCAATACTTGAATACATTCAGATCATGAAAAAGAGTATGGGAAAAATATGTTAAGGATGGCTATTTTTGCAGAGCCCTATATATCATTGTTAAGACCAATAAGGAAAAAAATGTTTTCTCCCTAATAATGAAGTTACCACTATTTGAAAAACCCATTAGGGGGTTTGAATTATATAGGGACACTTAAGGGAATTGTCCACATAGTGAAATAATAGCATCTTTTGGCTGACAGGTCCGTTATGTAGGCTACTTATGTAAGTCTGCCTAAGGGCACATGTTGCATGGTCCGGCAAAATAATTCCCGAGTATCAGACATTTTTTGACCAGAAGTCAAGAAAAAGGTTATGGAGATCTGGAAGTATTTAAGTTTAGGAGTATGACACATAAAATGGGTATTGTCTAATACATGAAGGAGATACATAGACCAATGCTGACCATAATCATGTTGTTGCTGGGTCCTGAATTGAGATGTTGAACTTCTCTACATATCTCATTAGAATGAGAATCAAGCCATATGTAGTTCTTGAAATACAGTTTAACGTCATGTGGGACGAGAACTTAGGAGATCATATTTTAGGGTCGTAGAGTTCGGACCATAATAAGGGAGACACCTTGTGTGTTTGTCATAAACCTAATGGGAATAAAGACGAGGGTTTCTATACCACATTCATGTGCTCATAGGGGGACTTCTTAGCCAAGGGAATGACAGTGGAGTGTGGGGTTAGGCCCAAAGAACTGTGGTTGGATTGAAAGTATGATTGAATGTTCCTACGTATACCATAAGGATGGGAATCAGGCCACACATAGTTCTTGAAATACCATCTTTACAGATTTGATTTGTACATGTGAAGGGTGAAAGGGGGACTTTAGTGTAATAATGGTTGGACCCAAGAATACATATTCGGGCATAGCCATTTATGTACATAGTCCTTGGAATATGACATGATTGGATATCATTGTCAACAATAATTCCCTCTTAGGTGAGGGTGTCAGGAACTGATGTAGTTTATTATCGTACATGAAAAAAGTGTGAATATTTTAAGGTCATATGCATGGACTGGTGCTGCAAAGTTTAACATCATGTAGCTAGGACGTATATCTATGTAGTTTACTGTCTTGCAGCAAGGAAAATGGGGGACTGTACAGTTTAACGTCATATAATAAGTACGATGATGAACTAATGTGAATGTATTAGTTTGGGGGGGATTCACGGATCAACGTCGTACGAGATAGAGGTGAACCGATGTGAAGATTTTGGTTTTGGGTATGAACCCCTGGAGGTTGCCTATGTTCCCAGCCTAGATGGTAAGGATCAAAGTCCACGTAGTTTGATTGAGAATGAATTGGTGATTGAGTTGTACTTGAGGAAAACACGAAGATGGTGTTGGGACTTACGCGTGGTTAGTGGCCTAGAGAGGGTGTTATGGATGAATATTACTCTAAGCTCAACTGAGTAATGCTCAGTGTTAGAAAAAAGAGGTAACAACAACTATAACGATGCATTGTTTAACGTCAAGTGGGACTAAAGGGTGTTGTACAATTTAGTGGCATGTAGCTAGGATGTTGTAGACGCCGGAAAAGTCCGTTGTTCCCAAACGAAACTCCGGATGCGGAAAGCGAAGTGATATTTGGAGTCAGAGGCACGTTCCGGAGGGCCCGGAGGACTTGCGCGAAATTTCAGAGGCCCGCGCGCAAAGTTGAGCCGCAGCGTGCAATCCTCCCGGGATGCGCGCAATGCGCTGGGCCGGCGCGCTATTTTTCGCGCCCGTGGCCTGCGCGGCTCCCTTGCGCGCCGGGCCCTGATTCCGCGCCCGCGAAGAGAATTGCGCGCCCGAGACCGGATTCCGCGCCCGGGGTTGCCTATAAATACAAGGCGACCCCCGACGTTTTGAAGGTTGCCAGAATCCGAAGCGTCGCTCGTTCGCGCAATCCAACCCCTTCCGCGCGCAATGCCGATCTTCAGGTAACCTCCTTTCTTTCGCGCAAAAGAGCCTTGGGGTTCGCTTTCGCGCGCAATCCCCTTGGCTCCTTTCCTTTGAATAATCCTTAACCCGAAGGCCTTTGCGCTCAAAAGAACCCGCTTGCGCGCAATTTCCCCCGGGTGCGCGCAATCAAGCCCGATTGCGCGCACCCCCCTCTTCAAAGTGGCCGTTCGTTAGAGAATGAGCCGTTGCCCCCGCGAGCTGTCCGAAGCCCAGAGCGCGCAATCTCAATTATCCGCGCGCAAGGCGCTGGCCCAATTGCGCGCCAGCCCGCCATTTTTGCGCGCCGACCCACGGTTTTGCGCGCAAAGCTCCTCTTTTGCGCGCAAACCGCCAGGGTCGCCCCCTTCGACCCCCTTTGGGTACCCGCCTGTGTGGCGCCCGATGATCTTCATCCTGGGTGCCCGCACCGTGCGTTGTCTTTCCGTGCGGCCCTCCAAGCTTGCGCGAAGTGACACGGACCCATCGGCGGCAACCAACGTCCTGCACGACGTTAAACTGCATTCGTCCGAGCTACAAGACGTTAAACTGTTCAGCATTCGTCCAGCATGACGTTAAACTGCATATTCGTCCAGCATGACGTTAAACTGCATATTCGTCCAGCATGACGTTAAACTGCATATTCGTCCAGCATGACGTTAAACTGCATATTCGTCCAGCATGACGTTAAACTGCATATTCGTCCTGCATGACGCTAAACTGCACAATGTCCAGCATGACGTTAAACTGCACATTCGTCCCGCATGACGCTAAACTGCATCCGTCCGACATGACGTTAAACTGTACTACGTCCAAGCTGCACGACGCTAAACTGCCTAGCCCCTATCGTCCGTGCTGCAAGACGTTAAACTGCCAAGCACCTTCGTCCTCAACACATGACGTTAAACTGTACTTCGTCCGGCAAGACGTTAAACCCTCCGCTTCGTCCTCAACACATGACGTTAAACTGTACTTCGTCCGGCAAGACGTTAAACCGTCTGCTTCGTCCTCAACACATGACGTTAAACTGTACTTCGTCCGGCAAGACGTTAAACCGTCCGCTTCATCCTCAACACACGGCGTTAAACTATACTTCGTCTGGCAAGATGTTAAACCGTCCGCATCACCCGATCCCGTGCCTCGCACGCAGGGTCCCCCCCCCCGGTTTGGATGTGGCCCCCACCCGCTCGTCTCTGCAGGGATGTCGGGATTGCCCCTCTTTAGGGACGATTTAATGGGAGTGGCTTTTCCCTACGGGGGTAGGGTATTACAAACCCCCAGTTTCTTGTGGGGGGCTGCACATGTGTATCTCCATTGCGCTCCCCCACTACCGAAGCCAGTAGAGGGTGTGACTGGGATCGAGGTGTCTCCTACTTTCGGTCCAAGTCCCTTCCAACTGAGTTTTGCCGCATCCGGGCTGCCTCAAGTGCGTAAGTCCTGACAGAATGAACTACGTGGACTTTGATCCCTGTCTTCTACACAGGGTATGTAGGAAGCCTCCCTGAGGTTCAAGCCCACCGCCTGGTCGTCCCGGTCGTATTCACGTCGGTTCGTCCATCAGTGGACCCCTCCTGGGTTCACACTTGCGTCGATTCACCTATGAATCCGCCCCTGTGGGAGACTGCCCGTGTGTATCTCCACTGTGCCTCCCCACAGCCCCTTTTTCCATTTCTCCTTTTATCGTCCAGCATGACGTGAAACTGTGATCCACCCGGCCGTTCCATCCCCCTCTGTGCGAGGTGGTTCAGTTCAATCCTCCGCCCGGCGGCCTCGACCCCTTCGTGAGTCGGCTTGCTGACGTCCATCATGACGTTAAACTGTATATCCGAACTACGCTGACTTTGATCCGCGCTAATGTGCGGTACGTAGGAAGCCCCTACGGGGTCCAAGCTCTTCACTCCATCATCCATCCTGATCCTTACCCGGGCCGCCACATCCCGGTGGGGTCATGCCACTTCACTCCACTCCATATCACTTGGGAAGCCACCCATGTGCTGGCCCCAGCGTTGGAGGTTCCCCGCAAGGGGTTCTGTCATCTGATCCACTCTTCGTGTTGATCAGTCCGATGCTGTCCCCGCTGGACGTTAAACTCGCGGCATACCCCGTGTTAAACATGGGAAGCTGAGGAAAACCTCAGGGGACACAGTTCCCCGCACCCAGTGCGGGATGCCTCAGGCCATCATGCCTTCGAGAAGCCCTATTAGGGACGGAAGACAGACGTGCAGAGCCGCAGTGTTACGACACGCCCCCAGCACCCAGAGCCACTCGGCCTCCTCACCGCAGGTTGCTGCCTCAACCGGACTCCTTGGAACGTCCGGGCGGAAGAAGCGTAATTAACCGGTGTCCATGAAGATATGGCGCCGGGAACGAGATTCACGAACATTCTTAAGTCTATGAGGGAGACCCGGATTAGGCGACGAGTTCCGAGGAGACGTCCATGGAAGGAGGAGCCGACATCCCATCATCCCGGTTTCGATCAAGGAGCAGACGCCCCTGAATAAGGGACAGATGCCGCCCGCCCTTGGAAAGCGGGACTGCGGGACCACAAGCCGCGCGCCCATCCCCTCGGGTCGACGGGTGCACGCGCGAACGCGTCCTGGCGGAACAGCGTAACCCGACGCACATCCGCACCAAAACAGAAAAATGGTGAACCCGACGTGAATCTCTTCTCCTCGATACGAAGACCGATGGCTTTCAGAGGTGTTGGAAGACCGGCATGTTGCCCGGCCAAGCATTCAGTCTTACCCGCCAGGGGCTGGGGAAGGGACATCGGGCACTCCGTCTCGCAACGTCGAGGGCCTGGGTTCCCCCCACGGAAGGCGTCGTGGCACTAATGGTTGGTTGTCGATTCCTTTTTCCTGTCAGTGTTAATGGGTCCTTCTCCCTGCTTTCAGAAATCAGGTCGCCCGATCCAGTGCCCGATCGCCACCCGCCCACTGGCGCAGGGGTAGGGGAAACACCGACGCGGCTACTCCGCGCGGTCCCGCCCGTTCCACATTTGTCCCAGCAGCCGCAATTGCGGGACAACCACGCCCTCTCTCCCCCTCGGAGGTCATCCAGAGAAGGGTGATCAACACCCTAGTGCGAAGATACGAGGAAGAGGGAGTCATCCCCACTAGGGACATGGCTCGCCTAGACCTTGAGGAGGCTGCACCTCGCCGCCACCGCCACCCTCGAGGGCCGCGCAGGGAGGCACCGCTGCCTACCTCAACGTCCAACCGCTTTGGGAGCTTATCCCCGGAGCGCTCTGACAGTTCCCTTCCCTATGCGGATGAAGTGGAAGATGCCCGGGACTACCCTATCCGAGGTCCGCTCCAGGGATCCACGATAAAGGCTCCCGCCAGGCCACGGCGACACCGCCGCCAGTCCCCTCAAGTTGAGGAACAGGCTCTCCACCTGCCCGCGCCGCTCATTCCGACTCATCTGTCCCGACGCCAACATCGGGCGCGAGCGGAAGAGGATGCCCACCTTGGGGCCCTAGCAACAGCGGCCACACTGGCCCAAGCCACTGTTGGCTCCAGTCACCAGGCCCCTGCGCATCCTGAGCAGGGGAACTTCTATGCCCGACCCGGATCGAGGCCCCGACCGCCCCAAAGGCAGGTTGGGTTGACTCTCCCGGTTGCTGGTACAGACAATAGCCACCGCGGACCACCTCGCGGTAGCGCTATTCACCAACAGGGGCTACTCCGTGTGGCCGATCCAAGAGGCATGGGTCATCCCACCTTCCGATCTCGGCCCGGAGGCCCGCCCGGAATCATCTCTCCCCGCGTCCCCTTTGATATCTGTCCCGGTGCCCCTCGCACCTTGGTTTCCAGTCCTCTTGGCCCCAGCACCAGTGCGGCCGGAGGACGCCAAGACAGGGATCAGCCCTGCCCCGAAGAACCACCCAGGGGCAGGAAGGCAAGGCGTCGACGCCGAGGGAAGAATGTTACGGAATTCCGGACAGAGATCCGACCGGTTCGCTTCTTTGATTCAGAGGCGGAGTACGATTCGGCGACAGAGCCCTTTCCCCAATCCCGCCAGTCAAGGGCAGGGGTAGGAATGCGGCACGTCAGCCTCGTACTTCCCGAGAGCGAGATCGACACGATCCCCGCTTTTCTCCGGAGGTATATCCGGAGCAGCAAGGGCCTGGTAGACCCCCAAGGATCAAACTTGCGGTTGGTACCGGCCCCTCTGGAAGCGCCTTTTGCCTCGATCGGAGAACCCGGAGACTTTTTCTGGGGACCGACGGTCGAACCACGATCTAGTGCACCCTCGGCGAGCACCGACGCTACGGCAGGATGTTTGCTCGCCGGCCCGTCCTATCGTGATGTGGTAGCCAGGGCACCGCCACCCTCAGAGGGCGGCCCGGGATATGGAGGCCAATCGGCCTGCTCGCCGTATTCACCGCCGGCCAGCTCGTCGGCCCGGCGTCCCGCCTCGGCACCACTGCCGGTTCCCCGTCCGTTCCCAGTCTTTGAAGAGGACCAAGGAGACCTGGGTCCCGAGTTTGAGTCATGGAGCTTCTGGACCGTCCTTGCAGAGGGCCACTTCCCTGAGAAGTTTTGGCCAGTCGCAGGACCGGACTTTGATGCACCCAAATCGCTCACCCCAGATGAGTTCGAATGCTTCCGCCGAACTCTCCGAGAGACTCGCTCCTATCTTCACCACCTACAAATGCCATACCCCGGGAGTCAAGTGCACCTGGAGGATATTGGTGAGCAGTGCCGTCAAATTGACCTGGCCATGTTCCCCGCGGTTCGGCACCCCGGGTCATTTGGGCACCACGAGGCCCTCCAACAACGATGCGTTGAGTGTTTTCAAGTACTCCGCAAAGTTATCGAGGAAGCCACTCCCCACGTGTATATCCGTGGATGGGGGCAGTACGCTGCCCTACGCTTCAGTGTGATTGGCCGACAGCCCGATTCGCTGGGTGACCCTAAGGGTATATCCCCAGGGACAGAAACGGTCAATATGGCTGACCTGTCGGGAGAGGGGAACGACTTGGAACTTCTCGACGGGGGATTCCCCCCCGAAGACAAGCCGTCGTCAGAGCCATCGATGAGAGTCACTCGTCATCAGAGGAACCTCCTAGGGCTCCCCGCACCCACTGAAGCACTGACGTTGAGCCGAAACGTCAGCAAAGGAAAAGAGCGCAGCGAGGCTATAAAGCCCGCCGACCCATCTGCCTCCATACAGAGGGCAGAGGAGGATCCCGAGAAGGCTACGCTACGTCAGCAGCTCGCCGAACAGAAGAATCTGGTTGACCAGCTCCTCACCGAGCACGCTGCAGAACGGCGGCCTGACTACGGTGATCCTAGGCCAGGACAGCAGGGACCGGAACAACCGCTCCTCGACGAGACTCTCCCGGGCAACCGTGATTACGCCGTGTTCGCCGACAGGAGAGAGGCCATTGCCTACGGCAAGAGGGCACGGTATGTTTCGCCACACCCTCCCGAGCGGCGTGACTACCTGAGAGACCCCGCTCGGATTCCTCCCGCGGCCCCAAGGGCCGCTCCGCCCGCCATCCCACGAGCTGCCGAGTTCGACGATCCGGTCGACGACCCGATTGAAGGGCCATGCAATGCGCTCGTGGTTAGAGATCCTCGCCAGGACTGGAACCCATGTCCGGACGATCCGATGGCGGCGCTCATTGCCCGCTTGGAAGCCTTGGAGACTCGGCAGGTGGCGATCCCACCGGACGGCAAGCCCTACCCAGCATGGGTGGATGACATGCCGGCGCCTCCGGGATTCGGGAATCCCACTTTCGCTCCCTTTAACGGGACTGGAGATCCGCCACAGCATTTAGCCCACTTCAACTCGAGGTGCGGACCTATGTTGGGGACTCCGGCGCAGCAAGAGGCCGCTAAGCTTCGCTGCTTTGTTCAGACACTGGAAGGGCCAGCATTTGTCTGGTACAGCCAGCTCCCCGTCGGGTCGGTAACCAGCTGGGAGGACCTCCGTAGACAGTTCCTCTACCAGTTCAGTTCCATGACCCGGAAGACAAGTATCGCAGACCTCTTCAAGTGCAAGCAGAGGCCTGATGAGCGAGTCGCGGACTTTGTCGCCCGGTGGAAGGGTCTCACGTATTCCCTTGACATGCCATTGACTCAGGAGCAGTTGCTGACAATGTGCGTCGGGAACGTCAAGACCGAGCTGGTCCCTTCCCTGATCACTCAAAATTACCCCGGAGGGTTCAGGGACTTCTCAGACAAAGCTCAACGTCTTGAGGAAGCCCTGCAACAGGCCAGCCAGGCACACCCGCTGCCTCCTATGATTCCTGCAAGGAGAGCCAGCAGGGCTGAGCCCGCTGCTGTGGCCCAGATAGAGGCTCCCAGGCCATTGGAGCTGCTGCCGGCGAGACCAGCTCCACAGCCTCACAGGAATCCGCCTCCACGGGCTCAGTTCCCGGCCCAGCAGCGGCAGCCTCAGAACCGGCCGGCCCCTCCGCGTAATGTACCGCCGCAACCCAGGCGAGATAATCAGGGTCCACCTCCTCGGCAGGCCCCTCCAGCCCCTCGTCAAGACCGTGCTCCCAGGGGCCCGCGACACCTGACTTACTCATTCCATGAGGATCAGGTCCCCAGTTATTTCCGGAGTGCCCTGGAGCAGAGGATTGTGCGACTGCCTGAGTGTTGGAAGCCAGAGGAGGCACATCTTACGAATAACCCCCGCTACTGCCCTTACCATCGAGCCCTGGGGCACACCATCAAGCGGTGTTATGTGTTTAAGGATTGGCTCCAAGACCAGATTAACAACAATGTAATCAGGTTGGGCCCAGCTCCAGCACAGGTGGCGGGCGTGTTCGTGGGATCAGATGACGATAGCGGCGATGAGGACGAATGGCAGCTGGTCTCCGACCGCGGGTCCCAAAAGTATAAAAACTGGATGGCCCGCAAGACGACCATTCGCGCCCATGGAATCATCTGTGCGCGCTTGAATCAGCCTGAGCCCCCAGAAGCTGCGGGTGCTGCTTCGGCATCGTCGTCCCAGCCTACCTCTTCCAAGAGGAGCAAACGGCGGCAGCGCAAGAAGGAAGAGCGCGCCCCGCCGGTTCCGCCACTATCCCGCACTCTCGGCGATTTCATGCCCTCGGAGATGGGGATTTCCCCTCGGATCCATCCCGTGGTGAATGATTCGTCCGATGACGGTATTGGGTACGCTTCGGTTAACACCGTCGAGCTGGTAAATCCCTTCTCGGTTCCAGACGTTGAAGAACACCAGGTGGACCTCCCTAGTGTCCCCGGTCGTCGCCACCGTCGGAAGAACCGCAGCAGCAGGAGTCGCCGGGGCACAACCGTTGGTACCTCTAGCCAGGCCGTGCACGCCACTGAGACTAGGCAGCAGGCTCAAGATCGAGCTCAGCGTGCGCAGGCCCCCCATCCGGGGATGACGGATTCGCCTCCGCCACTGTTTGTGGTATGGGACCAGGCAGAACCGCCTCAGCCGCGTCGCGACCAGCTCCGCCCTGCGACGAGTCCATCCCGGCCTCCTGACCCCAGTACGGTGACCATTTCCCGGACTGCAGCCAGTGAACAGCGAGATGCGCCAAGTACCATTCGGCCGCCGATCCAACCGGCAAGGCCCGTCATGCTTCCAACCGCAGAGCAACCTCCTGCAACCAGGGGCTCGCGCTTGGCCAAAAAGTATGATGTCCTGAAGCACTTGGCTGACATCCCAGCAAGGCTCTCCATCCTTGAGGCTCTGCGCATGTCATCTGAGATGCGCGAGGAACTCGCTGAAGCCCTGAAAAGCCCCCTCCAGTTTGAGACAGAGGTTGCGGCTGCAGAGGCCTTTCACGCCGAAACGATCGAGGACGCCGAATGTCATGCAGTTATCTCGTTCTCCGGTAAGGATGAAGACCCTCCTATACAGGGACATATTCGTCCGCTATATGTCACTGGCCAGTTCAATGGCCTTGACGTCCGGCGCTGTCTTGTCGACACGGGGTCCGGGATCAACCTGATTCCAACTCGGACGCTCCGGAGGTTGGGGTTGTCTGAGGATGACTTGATCCCCTCCGACCTCAGGATCCAGGGGTACGACCGCACCGAGAAAACCCCGGTCGGCAAGATACGTTTGAAGACCCGGTTCAGTGACTTGGTTTCCAACACCGAATTCATGGTGGTCTCTCAGGACACTGCGTATAACGCATTGATGGGCAGGCCATGGCTCCACCTTCATGCGGCGGTTCCCTCATCATACCACCAATGCCTCAAATACTCCCTTAACGGTCGAGTAGGCGTGCTTCAAGGAGATGCCTCTCCTTTTGCCTCATGTGAAGCGCGTTATCTCGACGCGGACTATTACAAGAGCAAGGATAAGCAGATCCTGGCAGGTGAGGTCGAGCCTGTCGCTATTGCATGTGATCCCTGGGCAAGTCTGGATGACGCTTACGTCCTCCCTGTTCAACGGTTGGACGTGGCCATGGTCTCGACGGCCCGCGAGTCTCCTAATGAGATGACCGCGACCGCCCGCGCCAGCACCAGTGGCCCAGCAGGATCTGGTAGCCCCAATGCAGTTGCCAACGCAGTCTCTCCCGTGGACGATCCCTCCCCGAGTGGAGAGGACGTGGAAGATGCACCCCCAGCCTTTGAGGAGGGCGTCCCCGCCACGGTCGATGAGTTAATACAGGTGAACCATGGAACTAAGGCCGATCCAAGACCCACATTGGTCAGTGCCGCCATGCCCTCTGAGGAACGGCAGCGGTACGTGGACTTTCTCAGGCAGCACCGTGATGTGTTCGCGTGGGGTTATGACGAGATGCCGGGGCTAGATCCTCAGGTAGCCGTCCACCGCCTTGGTCTCCCGGCGAACCATCGCGGGTTCAAGCAGCCTCCCAGGAAGATGCACCCATCCCACGGTGCCATGGTTGAGGCCGAGGTTGACAAGATTATCAAAGCCAACTTCGTGAGGGAAGTTCAGTACCCCAAATGGCTGGCCAACATTGTGCCGGTCAGGAAGAAGAACGGGCAGATCAGAGTCTGCATCGACTTCCGCGATCTCAACCGCCACTGTCCGAAGGATGATTTTCCCCTTCCAGTGACACAGCTGTTGATTGACGCCACGGTAGGGTTCCAAGCCCTCTCCTTTATGGATGGATACTCCGGATACAACCAAATCCGGATGGCCCCTGAGGATGAGGAGTTCACTGCCTTCCGGGCCCCCCAAGGTACCTTTTGCTACCGGGTCATGCCTTTCGGCCTGAAGAATTCAGGTGCCACCTATCAACGGTCGATGCACCGCATATTCAAGCCAATCCTCTGCACACTGGTGGAATGCTACGTCGACGACTTGGTTGTCAAATCGCGCCAGCGTCAGGACCATCTCAAAGATCTTGAGAAAGTGTTCGTCTTCCTCCGGTCTCGTTGCCTGAAGATGAACCCGTTGAAGTGTGCCTTCGGGGTCACCTCCGGAAAGTTCCTCGGATTTGTGGTAAGATACCGGGGTATTGATATCGACCCAGAGAAAATCAGGGCGATTAGCCAGATGCCTCCCCCAGGTACCATCCGGGAACTGCAAGGGTTCCAAGGCCACTTAGCCTATATACGCCGATTCATCGCGAATCTGGCCGGCAAGTGTAAGCCCTTTTCTCGGCTCATGAAGAAAGGTTCCACCTATTTATGGGATAAAGAGTGTCAGACCGCTTTCGAGGAGATCAAGCAGTACCTGCTGCAACCTCCGGTTCTGATGCCGCCTGTATCCGGGAAGCCGCTGGTCCTCTATGTGACCGCCCTGGAACGGTCCCTTGGCGCCCCTCTCTCCCAAAAGAACAACGAGGGAACAGAGAATAGCCTCTATTACCTCAGTCGCATGCTCCTCGATGCGGAGGTCAGATATTCCCCCATTGAGAAGAGCTGCCTGGCGCTCGTATTTGCCGTACAGAAATTACGGCACTACTTGCAGCACCATGAGGTACAGTTGGTTTCTCGGGTAGACCCGTTGAAATATATCCTGAGCCGACCTATGTTGACTGGCCGTCTAGCGCGGTGGGATGTGATTCTCTAGCAGTTCGACATCAGGTATGTGTCTCAGAAGGCCATCAAAGGGCAAGCGTTGGCAGACTTTCTGGCTGCTCACCCAACCTCCGCGGATCAGCCGCTGGATCTAGGCTTTCCTGATGAGGCCATCCTCTCGGTCGATCGAGCCAATCCATGCTGGCAGATGCACTTTGACGGTGCCTCCCGGAGCCCCACCGGTAGAAGACTCGATAATCCTAAGCTCAACAGAGTGGGCTTGGGCATCGTCTTCATTACCCCGGAGCAAGCCGTGCTGCCATACTCTTTCCTGTTGTCAGAGGGTTGTACCAACAATGAGGCGGAATACCATGCCCTCATCACTGGCCTCGAGTTAGCTCTCGAGATAGACGTGCCCCATCTGTGCGTGAAAGGGGACTCCGAGCTGGTTGTTAAGCAGATCAATGGCGACTATGTTGTCAGGAAGCCGGAACTTGTGCCATTGCTGGAGTGCACCCTCCTGCTGATGGCCAGGTTCCCTTCTCGGCCAGAAATTGTCCATATTCCCCGGTCACAGAACGGTCGAGCAGATGCTTTGGCCAGCCTTGCTGTGTCACTTGCGGAGCCTGAACAGGACAACCTGATCGTCCGCGTGACGCACCGCAGGCTCATCGCTCCTGTTATCCCGGAGGGAGATCACGGCCCGTTGGTAAGTAATCTCACCACGGTTGCCCCTATGCCCGGAGCCCCGAGTACCCCAGATATGACAGTCGGATCAGCCCCTGATTGGAGGACGCCTTTGGTTGAGTACCTCCAACATGGCATTCTTCCATCGGATCGGGCCGAGCGCGAGCGAGTTCGACGCCGCGCATCGTAGTTTGTCCTCCAGAGCAGTCCCGGCCTGGAGCAGATCCTCTACAAACGCGGGTTTGATGGTGTTCTCCTCCGTTGCCTTCAGGGAGTTGAGATCCCGCGAGTCATGCAAGAGGTTCATGCTGGTTCATGCGGCGCCCATCAGACCGGGCCGAAGCTGTCCCACCAGATTCGGAGGTTGGGATACTTTTGGCCCTCCATGATCCATGACTGCATCGAGTATGCCAGGAGGTGCCATGCGTGCCAGGTTCATGCAAACTTTGTGCATCGGCCGCCGGAGCCTCTCCATACCACCAAGTATTCCTGGCCCTTTGCAGTCTGGGGTCTGGACGTTGTGGGACCATACCCACCGGCGACAGCTCGCCAGTGCCGGTTCATTCTGACCGCCACGGACTTCTTCTCCAAATGGGCAGAGGCGATTCCGCTCAGAGAGGTCAAATCCTGTTTGATCGCTGACTTCGTGACCTCCAACATCATCTATCGATTTGGAGTGCCTCACGCTATCCTCGCGGATAACAGAACCAATTTCCGAGCAGCCGAGTTGAAGAAGTTGTACGCCAAGTATAACATTCGCTCGAACCATACATCTCGCTATCATGCGCAGGCGAATGGACAGATCGAGGCGTTTAACAAAACCCTCTCTAACATTCTGCAAAAGATGGTTGGTCAGAACAAGAAGAGTTGGCCGGACAAGCTCCCCAACGCCCTCTGGGCTTATCGGACGACGACTCGCAATTCCACCCAGATGACCCCTTATTCCCTGGTGTATGGAGCTGAGGCCGTCCTACCCATCGAGATCCAGTTACCATCCTTGCGCACTGCGGTCTACGACCAGCAAGCGCCGGACAGAGCTGCTGAAGCCCGTCTAGTCGAGTTGGAAGCACTGGATGAGAATAGACTTCGCGATTTGCACAACTTGGAGAGGCATCAAAGCAGAATGGCTCGAGCTTTCAATAAGAAAGTTCGCCTCCGCTCCTTCTTGCAGGGTGATCTAGTGCTAGCCCTAAGAGCACCTATGATCCCCGGCAGGAAGCCGCCCAAGTTGGAGCCCAAGTGGGAGGGACCTTTTGTCATCCACAAGGTCTATCCCAATGGCGCGTACTCCCTAGCGACTATGGATGGTGAACGTGTCACTCCTACCACCAACGCTAGGTTCCTCAAGCAGTACTTTGCCTGAGTGTACATTCGTCCTGCATGACGCTAAACTGCACCACGTCCTGCACGACGTTAAAATGCATTCGTCCAGGCTACAAGACGTTAAACTGTTCAACATTCGTCCAACATGACGTTAAACTGTACTACGTCCGAGCTACAAGACGTTAAACTGTTCAGCATTCGTCCTGCATGATGTTAAACTGCCCCTCAAGAACTACGTGCGGCTTGATTCCCATCCTTATGGGATACGTAGGACCGCCTGGACATTCATGTTTCAGGCCCAGCCCCATCCTTTGGGAATTTCCATCCCACCTCGGGCCCTTGGCCCAGTCGCCTCTGGGTATGTGGCGTATGGTGTGAACGTGGGGCTATGCCCTCATTCACGTTGGTTTGCTCGCCACGCTGTACGCCCCCCACGTTTGGGGATGCCTTCTGCTCCCCCCTTTTTTCCTCTCTTTTCGTCCCGCATGACGTTAAACTGCACTTCAAGAACTACGTGCGGCTTGATTCCCATCCTTATGGGATACGTAGGACCGCCTGGACATTCATGTTTCAGGCCCAGCCCCATCTCTCGGGAATCTCTATCCCGCGTTGGGCCTCTGGCCCCAGTTCCCCTCCTTTTTGTGCGAGGCGTATCGCGTGAGCGGGGGATTATGTCCTCATTTGTGCTGGTCTACTGGCCGCGCCGTACGCCTCCCCCCGTGTGTGGGACTACCTCACACCCCTCTACGTCCTGCATGACGTTAAACTGCACTCTCAAGAACTACGTATGGCTTGATTCCCATCCTTATGGGATACGTAGGACCGCCTGGATGCTTGTGTCTCAGGTCCAGCCCCGTCTCTTGGTTGATCACGGGGATCTGCCCTCTTTTGGTTGCTCTCAGGGTGAGTCCTCAGACCCTTTCCGGTGATCTGTTAACATGTTTTGGGTACTTCGGTCTATGACTCGTGGTGTCGGATTCAATCCCGACAAGTCCTGTGTAGCTTGTCGGTTCTCGCGCTTCCTCTAGTTCGAGCCTTCACTCAAAGGGATCCTCGTTAGCGGTTTGGGTACGATGCCTCAGTGCTCTCCCACCGCTCCGGGTCGATTTACCGGCGGGTCTTGGGCCGCAAATCGATATGAATCCTGCGATTGAGCGGTCGATGCTCGTTTGCTTGCCCCGTCTTAGGCTGACGCGATCGGATGTTGTGTTGCGAATGCGTCAGCAACATCCTTAATCGCCATGTCGGCTCTTTCAGGCTCTGAACATTGGTTGTGCAGTCCTCATCACACTCCGCCTTTGTGCGTTGTAGTGAAATCTCGACACTCTCTTCATACTGACCTTCAGTACACCTCTACACGTTAGGCAGACCAACCAGGGTAATGATGTCGTTCGAGGCTCCCATGATCTGAGCACCAAGGATATATGCGGATGTCCTCCCTAAGGGCCATGCGTAGCTGGACCCTCGTCCCCGTAAGGAGGAAGGAGTCGCCCGAACAATCGCGTTCTGGGCCCAGTATATCTGGAGGCTAGCATCTCTGCCCCTCGGGTGATGGACATACGCAGACCCCTATCCCGAGACTCTTCTCCTGGAATCGTGCGTGACCGCAGGGCTGGGTATGTTCCCACCTCCGCCGTGTCCGCCGTACCGCGGTAAGCGGATTCCTCCATGGTCCGAACCACACGACCTGAAACTGTGTTGTCTGGTCCTACCACACGACCGTAAACTGTGATCGTCTTGCCCGCCCGACGAGAAACGACACTGCATCGTGATGTCCTCCTCAGGGGACACTCATGTTGGGCGCTGGTTAATAACCACGCCATTCATCAATGCCTTTCACGGCTTTATTATTGTGGCGACGCCAGATATTTCTCAATCACAGGCATGTCGCCGCACAAAGAAAAACCATTCATCTTTAAGGACAAACAAGAAATATCAAATGCCGCTTCTTCTGTGTGCGAGGGTCAGACCCGCACTCTTCCCTGCGCTGGTGCCCGATTGTGTTGCACCGCGCTTCAAGAACTACGTGTGGCTTGATTCCCATCCTTATGGGATACGTAGGAACACCCGAATGTTTGAAACTCCGGGTCCAGCCCCCCACCTCTTAGAGATTCCCCCTTCTCTGGGGAATCCGCCGCCTTCAGGTCACCCTCAAGGCATGTTCCCCGACCCCTTGCAGTGGTCCACCGGTGTCAAGAGTACTCTGGTTTATTGCCAGGAGGTTCAGGATCCTCTTGGTCAGGTTTCCTCCATTTTCAGGCTTCGTGCTCCCTTTCATTCGGACCCATCGCCTATGCCCTGGGTGGAGCCCCCGTGAACGGTTCGGACACAATGCCTCAGTGCTCTCCTACCGACTCGGGCCGGTACCCCCAATGGCCTCGGGCAGCAAATCGATATGAATCCTGCGATTGAGCGGTCGATGCTCGTTTGCTGCCTCATTCCACCAACGGTTAGTGTGATACTGATGCTGCTTTTCCGCCACGGTCGGCAGTACTCCCATATCGTTACTCCGGTGCCCCCAGTCCTTGAGTGAATGGCCGCATGATTCACATTTTCCACCTCCCATTCTGACCAGGCGAAATCTCGACACTCTTGACACTATCCCTCAGTGCATCTTCGCATATCCAGGGGATAGGACCACGATGTGGCGTACTTTGAGGTCCTTATGGTCCGAGCTCTACGACCTTAAACTAAGATCTCCCCTTATGGTCCGAGCTCTAAGACCTTAAACTAAGATCTCCCCTTATGGTCCGAGCTCTAAGACCTTAAACTAAGATCTCCCCTTATGGTCCGAGCTCTAAGACCTTAAACTAAGATCTCCCCTTATGGTCCGAGCTCTAAGACCTTAAACTAAGATCTCCCCTTATGGTCCGAGCTCTAAGACCTTAAACTAAGATCTCCCCTTATGGTCCGAGCTCTAAGACCTTAAACTAAGATCTCCCCTTATGGTCCGAGCTCTAAGACCTTAAACTAAGATCTCCCCTTATGGTCCGAGCTCTACGACCTTAAACTAAGATCTCCCCTTATGGTCCGAGCTCTAAGACCTTAAACTAAGATCTCCCCTTATGGTCCGAGCTCTAAGACCTTAAACTAAGATCTCCCTTATGGTCCGAGCTCTAAGACCTTAAACTAAGATCTCCCCTTATGGTCCGAGCTCTAAGACCTTAAACTAAGATCTCCCCTTATGGTCCGAGCTCTAAGACCTTAAACTAAGATCTCCCCTTATGGTCCGAGCTCTAAGACCTTAAACTAAGATCTCTCCTTATGGTCCGAGCTATAAGACCTTAAACTAAGATCTAGCCCCATGGTCCGAGCTCTAAGACCTTAAACTAAGATCTCCCCCTATGGTCCGAGCTCTAAGACCTTAAACTAAGATCTACCCCTATGGTCCGAGCTCTACGACCCTAAACTAAGATCCCCCCAAATGGGGTCCTACGTCCTGCATGACGTTAAACTGCACTCTCAGAACTACGTGTGGCTTGATCTCCAGCCTGATGGAGTACGTAGGAACGCCCGGGCATTTTGACTCGGGTCCAGCCTCAGGGATAGCTAAGTCCCGCCCCTCCTCGTTGCCGGACGTCTGGCCTGACTTCGGGTAGAGTGGTGCAGTTGTGATATTCTCCCCGATTCAGCTCGGGATGCCCCGTCGCAATGATGGGAAGCGACGGTTTCCTCGTCAGAGAGGTGCTGTCTGAGAATTGGGGTGAGTCACGGCCAGATTAGTGCATCCGCCTAATACGCTTTCCCCACGGTGGCGCAATTTTGAGAGCGTTGGATTCTGTCCGAACAAATCGTCACTTCGCCCCACGCTTCGCATGCCCTGTTGATCTGGATTTCCACCCTTGTGTCTGAAGGAACCCCCAAAGCGGTATTCATGATGACATGTGGTCCGCCTCCTGCAATATGAATGATGACCTTAGGTCCGTCTATTGCAGTTGTTATGGTCGATCCACTGTCCGCCTACCGTCTTGGGCATTTCCTGGAAGGCCGACCGTTGTGGATGTCTGGATTCGGGACACGCGATTCACCCTTTCTCATTCCCCTATGTTCGGATAAAATCTCAACACCCCTAGCGTTGTCCCGCTCGTGTGTTGGAACAAGTTGGGGGGATGATACATTGATTAGGCTTGAGGTCTCCTTTCTTAGGAATGACCTCCCTCTTTTCTCTAGAAATCCAGGCCCAATTATGGATGCTTGATGCTTGGTTAACACTCCCGCAAGACAACGAATTGTGGTCGAGCATGTTAAGCCAAAAGACGCAGATAAATATGGTGATTCATACAAGTGGATCAAAATATTGAGTAGCGGAAGCAAATGTTCTGGGAATGGAAAAAAACAGCCCCTAGGGATCAGCGTGCTGGATAAGTCTTTCTAACGCCGCTACCCTTTGGCTGGCGGCCTCCAGAGCTGCTTCTCGCTCTCTGCGTGCCCTCTCCTCGTCGGCGGTCGCAGCACGCAGTTCGTCGATTCTGGCCTGTGCACGCTCCCGCTCGACTTGAATTGTGACCATTTGTTGGCCCGCCTCCGTCAACTAAACCTGGGCGTCAACCAGCTGGGCTGCTAGTTGCTCCACAAGCTCGGTACACGTTGCGACGAAGGCCTCCTTCTTTGTCGCCTGCCCTTCGAGACGCCGGACTTCCTGCTCCGCCGCGAGGAGCGCCCGCGTGTTCTCCGACACGTCCCGACTTTGTGCGACGTCGGCATGCTGGCGGCTCTCGCGCATCTTCTCGGCCATGAAATCACGGACCGTCAGATGGAGGCGTTGAGCATCAGCTCCCCCGGCACACAGGAAGCGCAGCCAGGTTTGAAGTGATCCCATGCGCCCCAGCCACTCCGACGGGTCTCGCTTGAGGAAGCGCTGGATGCACTTCCACCCCCTTCGGCGCGCTATCCGGCTCTCCTCGACCGCCTCCGCGTCCGATTCATCCATATCCTCGGGGTCGGCAGGCCGGTAGGCAGGGAAGGCAGCCAGCAGGTCTGCTGCAGGGTCCGCCCCTGGGGTGTCCTCATGAGGGATAGGTTCCCCAACATCTGGGCGACCTTCTTCTCTCTCCCCAGCGGCGCTGACACCCTCTTCATCCCCCGACCTCTCTCCGATGTCAGCACCGCCGACGTCCGTAGCCCCCTGATCAGCAGTTGGTGGGGCCGGCTCGGTTTGGGAAGTCTGTTCCGGAGCAGGCGGCATGTCCACCACTGGTCCACTCGTAGATGGCCCGGGTTCGGCAACCCGACGAGCCTCCAGTCTTGGGATCACTGTGCAAGGCATGCCGTGGTTAGTCACGGATCGTCAATGGCAAGGACCAGCAGTAAAGTAAGGAGACTTACGGGGGTTCAAAGCGTCATCTTCCGCTGCCCCGGCCGCCGCAGGAACAGTTGGAGCAGGGGACCCCTTGGCGCTTGTCAGTTCAATGATGGGTGTCTGGCCCCCGCCTTGTCCTGCTGGCGCCTCTCCTACTCCCGCTGAGGACGCCTGACGAACATCCGTGTGCTCCTGAGAAAGGTGGAGAAATGGGTTAGAAGCTGCATAAGAGAATGGATGAAGCAGGTTGAGTAGGGATAGAAGCAGACCTCGAGGAGCTCAGTGACATCAACATTGTCAGAGCCGACCACCTCGCCGCTCTCCCGTGGGCTCCCCCGATGAGACCTTCCCTCGGAGCCTTCATCCTCCCCCGTCTCCTCCTCCTCCTCGGAGTCGTTAATGTCATCTTCTCCCGGCGGCATCTGTTCTGGAGCGGGCTCGAGACCGAGCATCACCTTCACCAGAAGGGATGGCTCCGCACGCTGACCACGTTGGCGCGCGTACTCGTCTATGGCCGTCAGATATGCATACTGCCGGTTGAAGTCCACCCTGTCGGCGATCTGGAGGCGCCCGACCTCTGGCAGATAGATTCCTTCTCTGAGTATCTTTCGCCAGATGACATCGGTCCCCAGTGATTGCCGCAGGGTCATCCAGGTCGACCACAGCGCCGGGAAGACTGCATCGTGGGAGGGTTCGAGCAGACGCCTTACCTGCTTCCCGGGCCGCTCTTCGACCACCGCACGCGCCCCCTCTCTGGGCTGCGAGGTCGTAGCGGCAGCCTGCGATGTACCCGCCGCCGAAGTCCCGGCTCGCGCCGGCTCCGCTGCTTGGCGCGCCTCCGTTCTCCCCCGCGTGGCGGCGCCTCGCCTCCTTCCTTGACGCCCGGTCTCCGCACGGGTGACCTCGAGCCGCCGAACTGGCTTCCGTAAAAGCCCCTCGGGGTACGCGATGGCCCAGTGTTCGGCGTACTCGGTTTCCAAGCCTGCGTCAACTCCGGTAGGAGGGAGGGTGATGACGTCGCCAGAGCCGAAAGCGGCAAACATCAGCCACATCTGACGAAGGACGCCAGGGTTCGTCTCCTCCCGGACAGCCGTGAATACCCTCTTCGGCATCCGTTGAAGGCACCCGAACTGCCTGGCGAACCGGGTTGGCACGTAAGGCTCGCAGATCACCTTCCCGTCGATCCGAGCCACGAGCACCCCGCCCCGCATGTTCAGGAAGTATTCATGCTGCTCCAGCGGACCCTGCCCATTGTCGATCATCTGGTCGACGGGAGTGGGGAACGAGCTGAAGTTGAAATTGGCATGATTTCCAATCCGAATCCTCATGCCCTCCTCACTTAGGGTCATCGGAGCGACCCCCGCAATATTCAGCAGAGAGGGTCGCAGGCCTTTGCCCGGAGGAATGATGGCGTTCGGAAACGTGTACCCACCGAGGTGAGCAGCCACCCAGCCGTGGAAGAACTGAAAGGGCCCACAGATCCTTCGTGGCGACCCCCCTCGTGAGATGCATCCCAGGATGGCATACAGCTTCACCAACACTGGGACCCCGAGGTTATATCTCTTGTTGGCGGCCATAGCGCCCGCCATCGCCAGAGTCGCCGGGCGAACGCCCATTCTCGCGTCCCGCACTGGCAGGAGCCACCCACTCAGAAAGGCGGCCAGGAACGCCGCGTACCGGACATTTGGGTCCCGGGCCTCGATGACGCGATACCCCCATGAGCGGTAGTCGCCCGTCTCCAGGACCCGCCAGTACGACCCATTCCGGCTCCTCTGAGCCGCGGTCGGGCACCGCTTCCCTCTGCCTGGCATCTTGACCGCCGGGTCATGCTCCAGGAACTGGCCGAACCATTCCTTGTAGGCTATGTCCTTCTGGAAGTCTTTGATCCCGAGCCGCTGCGTAGCCAGGTCAAGCAGATGCCAGGTCAGAATGGGAGTCCGTGACCTGTCCTCCCAGGTGTTCTTCGGTGGCAGGAACTCATCGTATTGGTAGCCCTCCAGCGGGATACCTCCGATGCAGTGGATGTCCCAGAGACCGATGCCGACCTCCCCATGGTGAAGATGGAAGGTGTTGGTATCCGGGGACCATCGGGTGAACAGCTCCGGCCCGAGCTCGGACTGCTGGTAGAAATGGAACTGCGACGTCCACACCGCCTCAAATAGGTCGATGTACCGCAGCTCCTCTGCGAAGTGATCGCAAGTGTGGCGTACCCAGAACGCCCAGGCCCACTCACTGGTGAAGTTGCCCCCAGACCGCAAGTCCCAGTCCTTCAGCCAGCCCTTGGTGTCGTCCGTGACGCTCTGGCGATATATGCTCGAGTAGAGGGCTGGAGAATTCTCCGCAGTAGGCTCACCCCCGTCAATGGTTCGCGTCCTCGGGTTCAGGACATAGACATTCAAGTGTCTGGTCTCCCTGGCAGGATGCCCGTTGTTGGTGATGTTATAGCGGATAAGCTCGTCCTCCCGAGTCACCCAGGTCCGTGGTGCATCAACCTCGAACCCTGGCACCGGAACCTCATCTAGGATGCCGAAGTTCCAGAGCGGCAGGTTGTCCGACAGCGGATATGTCTTCTGGGCCGGCGTCAGCAAGTCGAACAAGGATTGATTGTTGGAAACAATCTCCTTGGCTCCGTAAACCTCCTCGTTCATCGCCATGTCAGCTCTGTGAGTGGCGGCATCCCCCTCATTTCCTTGATGTGCGGCCATCTCAGAAGTTTCGGGAGTCGTGCGGGTAAAGGGATGAAGCGTGCGGGATCAGACGAGGCTGGTAGAGAAGTTTGAGAGTTGGCGCGCAATCCAAGCGGACGGCGCACAATTGGGAAGAATGTCGCGCAAAGTTCCGGGTTTTCGCGCAAAGTCAGGCGAATTCCGGACGGTTTTGCGCGCCGATCGGGCGAGTTTCGCGACCGAAAAAGGCAATTTCGCGCACGAGAGCTTGGAGCTTATCGCGCGGAAGGCCTGAGTACGGAATGCGGGACCCAGGGCCCCTATTTATAGGCAAGGCCGGGGTCCGCGCTGCGCGGAAAGCGTTTTGCGCGACCGCAGCGGCGAATTTCGCGCCCGGCGCCCCTTTTTGCGCGCCTAAGTCCCGCGCAGCCCAGGACTTCGGCATTCCGGCGTCTCCCTCGGAACCCGATCGTTGCGACCTCTCGCCGATCAGATTCCGAGGGGGGGCTTTTGTAGACGCCGGAAAAGTCCGTTGTTCCCAAACGAAGCTCCGGATGCGGAAAGCGAAGTGATATTTGGAGTCAGAGGCACGTTCCGGAGGGCCCGGAGGACTTGCGCGAAATTTCAGAGGCCCGCGCGCAAAGTTGAGCCGCAGCGCGCAATCCTTCCGGGATGCGCGCAATGCGCTGGGCCGGCGCGCTATTTTTCGCGCCCGTGGCCTGCGCGGCTCCCTTGCGCGCCGGGCCCTGATTCCGCGCCCGCGAAGAGAATTGCGCGCCCGAGACCGGATTCCGCGCCCGGGGTTGCCTATAAATATAAGGCGACCCCCGACGATTTGAAGGTTGCCAGAATCCGAAGCGTCGCTCGTTCGCGCAATCCAACCCCTTCCGCGCGCAATGCCGATCTTCAGGTAACCTCCTTTCTTTCGCGCAAAAGAGCCTTGGGGTTCGCTTTCGCGCGCAATCCCCTTGGCTCCTTTCCTTTGAATAATCCTTAACCCGAAGGCCTTAGCACGCAAAAGAACCCGCTTGCGCGCAATTGCCCCCGGGTGCGCGCAATCCAGCCCGATTGCGCGCACCCCCCTCTTCAAAGTGGCCGTTCGTTAGAGAATGAGCCGTTGCCCCCGCGAGCTGTCCGAAGCCCGGTGCGCGCAATCTCAATTATCTGCGCGCAAGGCGCTGGCCCAATTGCGCGCCAGCCCGCCATTTTTGTGCGCCGACCCGCGGTTTTGCGCTCAAAGCTCCTCTTTTGCGCGCAAACCGCCAGAATCGCCCCCTTCGACCCCCTTTGGGTACCCGCCTATGTGGCGCCCGATGATCTTCATCCTGGGTGCCCGCACCGTGCGTTGTCTTTCCGTGCGGCCCTCCAAGCTTGCGCGATGTGACATGGACCCATCGGCGGCAACCAACGTCCTGCACGACGTTAAACTGCATTCGTCCGAGCTACAAGACGTTAAACTGTTCAGCATTCGTCCAGCATGACGTTAAACTGCATATTCGTCCAGCATGACGTTAAACTGCATATTCGTCCAGCATGACGTTAAACTGCATATTCGTCCAGCATGACGTTAAACTGCATATTCATCCTGCATGACGCTAAACTGCACAATGTCCAGCATGACGCTAAACTGCACAATGTCCAGCATGACGTTAAACTGCACATTCGTCCCGCATGACGCTAAACTGCATCCGTCCGACATGACGTTAAACTGTACTACGTCCAAGCTGCACGACGCTAAACTGCCTAGCCCCTATCATCCGTGCTGCAAGACGTTAAACTTCCAAGCACCTTCGTCCTCAACACATGACGTTAAACTGTACTTCGTCCGGCAAGACGTTAAACCGTCCGCTTCGTCCTCAACACATGACGTTAAACTGTACTTCGTCCGGCAAGACGTTAAACCGTCCGCTTCGTCCTCAACACATGATGTTAAACTGTACTTCGTCCGGCAAGACGTTAAACCGTCTGCTTCGTCCTCAACACACGACGTTAAACTGTACTTCGTCTGGCAAGACCTTAAACCGTCCGCATCACCTGATCTCGTGCCTCGCACGCAGGGTCCCCCCCGGTTTGGATGTGGCCCCCACCCGCTCGTCTCTGCAGGGATGTCGGGATTGCCCCTCTTTAGGGACGATTTAATGGGAGTGGCTTTTCCCTACGGGGGTAGGGTATTACAAACCCCCAGTTTCTTGTGGGGGGCTGCACATGTGTATCTCCATTGCGCTCCCCCACCGCCGAAGCCAGTAGAGGGTGTGACTGGGATCGAGGTGTCTCCTACTTTCGGTCCAAGTCCCTTCCAACTGAGTTTTGCCGCATCCGGGCTGCCTCAAGTGCGTAAGTCCTGACAGAATGAACTACGTGGACTTTGATCCCTGTCTTCTACATAGGGTACGTAGGAAGCCTCCCTGAGGTTCAAGCCCACCGCCTGGTCGTCCCGGTCGTATTCACGTCGATTCGTCCATCAGTGGACCCCTCCTGGGTTCACACTTGCATCAATTCACCTATGAATCCGCCCCTGTGGGAGACTGCCCGTGTGTATCTCCACTGTGCCTCCCCAAAGCCCCTTTTTCCATTTCTCCTTTTATCGTCCAGCATGAAGAGAAACTGTGATCCACCCGGCCGTTCCATCCCCCTCTGTGCGAGGTGGTTCGGTTCAATCCTCCGCCCGGCGGCCTCGACCCCTTCGTGAGTCGGCTTGCTGACGTCCAGCATGACGTTAAACTGTATATCCGAACTACGCTGACATTGATCCGCGCTAATGTGCGGTACGTAGGAAGCCCCTACGGGGTCCAAGCTCTTCACTCCATCATCCATCCTGATCCTTACCCGGGCCGCCACATCCCGGTGGGGTCATGCCACTTCACTCCACTCCATATCACTTGGGAAGCCGCCCATGCGCTGGCCCCAGCGTCGGAGGTTCCCCGCAAGGGGTTCTGTCATCTGATCCACTCTTCGTGTTGATCAGTCCGATGCCGTCCCCGCTGGACGTTAAACTCGCGGCATACCCCGTGTTAAACATGGGAAGCTGAGGAAAACCTCAGGGGACACAGTTCCCCGCACCCAGTGCGGGATGCCTCAGGCCATCATGCCTTCGAGAAGCCCTATTAGGGACGGAAGACAGACGTGCAGAGCCGCAGTGTTACGACACGCCCCCAGCACCCAGAGCCACTCGGCCTCCTCACCGCAGGTTGCTGCCTCGACCGGACTCCTTGGAACGTCCGGGCGGAAGCAGCGTAATTAACCGGTGTCCATGAAGATATGGCGCCGGGAACGAGATTCACGAACATTATTAAGTCTATGAGGGAGACCCGGATTAGGCGACGAGTTCCGAGGAGACGTCCACGGAAGGAGGAGCCGACATCCCATCATCCCGGTTTCGATCAAGGAGCAGACGCCCCTGAATAAGGGACGGATGCCGCCCGCCCTTGGAAAGCGGGACTGCGGGACCACAAGTCGCGCGCCCATCCCCTCGGGTCGACGGGTGCACGCGCGAACGCGTCCTGGCGGAACAGCGTAACCCGACGCACATCTGCACCGAAACAGATGTATTTGTAGTTTAACGTCTTGAAGGACATGTGAATAGTTTAAAGTCAGGTAGGACGTATAAGGGACTATTTCACAGTTCAAAATTCATGTTTCACAGACATGGGGTGCTTGGTATTTTAACATCTTGTAGCTCAGATGAACAGTTTAATGTCATGTTGGATGACAAAGGGGACACAGTTTAACGTCATGTTGGACGATAGAGGAGCTATGCAGTTTAATGTCCTACAGCAAGGACAAAAGGGAACATGCGGTTTAAAGTCTTTCAGTGAGGACTAAATGGTGTATTTGTGTTTACAAAATACCTCTTCAATAATCTTCCATTGGTTGGAGTCATGATGAGTTCTCCATCCATTGAGATTAAAGAATAAGCTCCATTGGAGTACACCTTATGTATTGAATAAGGTCCTTCCCACATTGGCTCAATATTTGGAGGTTTCTTTCTTGGTTTCATTGGAATTATCAAGAAAAATAACAATTCTCCTTGAATGAATGAATGAAGACAAAAAAAATTATTGAATTCTTGTGCTATTCGATTCTGTTAGACATCCAAGTGGTGTAGGGTGCACAATATTTTTTCATATAATCCTTCCAATTAATCCAATCGTATTTTAGATTGTTCATCTATAGATGAATTATCAAAAATGGCTACTATGATAAAAGGTAATTGAACTTCAATGGGCATGACTGCTTCTATCCCATATACTAATAAATATGGAGTTTACCGTGAAGCAGTGCGGGTGGTGGTCCGATAATCCCATAAAGCATGAAAAAGTTTATCAGGCCATGATTTCTTATCTTTATCCACCATCTTTTGTAGTATTTTTGAAAGAGTCTTATTGAAGGATTATATTTGACCATTGGCCACTCAATGATACCGAGATTAATGGTTGTATTTGATGTTTTATTCATGATGCAACATCCTTACCTCAGATGAACAGAAGTTGGTTCCATTGTCCTTTAATATGGTATGAGGGACACCAAATCTGGTAATGATGTTATACTTGATGAAGCTAACAATTCCTTTAGAACTAACTTCTTTGATAGGTATTGCCTCTTCCCATTTGGAAAAGAATTTAGTGGTAGTAAAAATATACTTAAACTTCTTGGATGTAGCCGGAGGACAAGGTCCTACTACATCCATTCCCCATGTGGAAAATGGCCATGAGTATTTAGTTGTATGATGAAACTCTGGGGGTTGATAAATGAAATTGGAATATACTTGGAAAGAATGAAATTACTTAGTGAAATCAACACAATCTTGCATCATTGAAGGCCATAAGTATCCAAGCCTTCGAATTTGACCAAAAAGTCTATGTCCAGACTGGTGGGAACCATAAACTCCTGCATGTACATCATTCATAAAAGCCATTTCCACTTCACCATCAATACATCTGAAGATAATTCCATCAAAACATCTCTTATAGAGATTTTTTTTGTGATCTGGGCTATCAAAAAGAGTAAAATTGACCATACAGCGCCGGACATGTTCTTTCCCGACTCTATCAGGTGGGATTGTTCCATTTTGAAGGTACTCCATGATAGGTGGCATCCATCCTATAGTATGAACATATGGTTCTGAAATGGGACTGATTTTATTTATTTCCTCCACTCTGATTTGAAAATAAGGTGAAATTGTACGAAGGTGGGCAATACTGATGATTGTATCATCCGGGTATGGATATGCCAGGGTTTTGGCTACATTAGCCTATGCATTAGCTTGGGTATTTTGTGATCGTAGGACATAATAAAATATCGGTTCCAAGGGAAATTCCACCATTAACTCTCTGAAATAATCGCACAAAGGGATTAACTCTTCTTTTCTGATGGCATAATCCCCATTGATTTTTTTGATTACCAAATCTGAATCACCTTTTACCTTTAAGTGATTCACCTATTCCTGAAGTGCCAAATCCAATCATGAGATGAGAAATTGATATTCTACTTCATTGCTTGTACCACCTTCCAACAATAATAAGGAATAGGGTAGCACTGCCTTTTTTGGGGAAATACGCACGATTACTAACCCAACTTTGTTGAATTTGGGATCTTCCATTTTCTTCCCTCTTGGACTTCTGGAGGCAACATCAATGTACATTTACCATGTTTGAGGATTATCATAAATAAAGAATACTTCATCATCCTGAAGATCAATATTAAAAGATGTATCTTCTATAGATGGGTGTTCAGCAAGGAAATCAGCCAAATATTGGCCTTTTATTTCCTTTTGAGATGTGTACTGGATATCAAACTGCTGCAAAATAACTGCCCATCTTGCCAGACGTCATGTAAGCATTGGAAGACTAAGGATAATTTTGAGCGGGTTATTGCGAGATACCAATTGGACCTCATGATGTTGTAGGTAGTGTCTCAATTTCTGAACTACAAAGATTAATGCTAGGAAACACTTTTCAATACATTAATATTGAGTTTCTACCTTAGGCATAGTCCGACTAAGATAGTAAAGGTTGTTTTCATTCCCAACATCATTATTTTGGGCAAGGAAGGCACCCAATGAATGCTCTAAAGATGTTATATAGAGAATAAGTGGTATTCCTTCAACGGGAGGCATTAATAATGGTGGATTCAAGAGATATTTCTTTAGAATATCGAATGATTCTTGATATTCTTCAGTCCACTGGTAGTTGAATCCCTTCTTCATTAATTTGGTGAAGGGTAAACACTTTCCTACCAAATTGGAAATGAAACGCCAAATATAGGCCAAGTTTCCTTGAAGTACTCTTAATTCTTCCAAATTTCAAGGAGGTGACATACCAAGGATTGATTTTTCCTTCTTTGGATCAACTTCGATACCACGATGGCATACAACAAAGCTGAGAAATTTTACTGAGGTTACCCCGAAAGCACATTTCAAGGGGTTCATCGTTAAATTATGTTGTCGATGTTTGTGTAATATGATATCCATATTGGCCAAGTGATCAAAATGTTGTCTGTATTTAACCACCAAATCATCCACATAACATTCAAAAAATATTCCTAAAAGGGTTTGAAGATATGGTGCATGACACATTGATACATTGCACCGACATTATTTAGGCCAAAGGGAATTACACGATAGTAAAACACACCTTGAGGGGCTTTGAAGGTTGTAGATTCTTCATCTTCTAGATCCATTCAGATTTGATTATACACATAATATCCATCCATGAAGTAAAGTTCTTCATAACTAGTTGTTTCATCAATTAAGAGTTTTGTAATCAGAACTGGAAAATCATCATTGGGATAATGCCGATTATGATCTCTGAAGTCAATGCGAACTCTAGTTTGTCCATTATTATTTTTCACAGGGACAATGTTAGCTAGCCATTTCGGATACTGAACTTCTATGACGAAGTTATCTTTGATAAGCTTATCAACTTTAGCTTCAATTATGGAGGTATAAGTAGGTTTTGTTCTTCTTACGGCTTGTTTGAATCCTCAATGTCCTTCTGGAAAACCCAAACGATGAGTAGAAACATCATGATCAAGACCTAGCATTTCTGTATAATTACAAGAAAATACATCTTGATTTTTCTTTTCAAATGAAATATACATTTATTTCTCTTCAAGAGTCATGGACATATTAATTAAAGTGGGGCGTGGATCATATTTTGAACCCGGATTTATTTCTCGGAGTTCATCCACAGTGGTAGAGATACCCTCTTCAAATGATGGAGGAGCATCCCTAAGATCTTCCTCTTCTTCTTTAATATGTGTTACTTCTTTTGTTCCTACTTGCATAGTAGATGATGAAGCGGAATTTTCATGACCAGGGGAGAAGTTAAAATGTGAACATCTTGAAGAAAAGACTACCATTTCTGACCCTATTGATGATGAAGGGTCTTCCGTGGGTAATAAAGCTGAGATTATTGATTGATAATCGACATCACTGTTCACCTCTGACGTTATTATAACTTCTTCTGGCCTGGTTGATGAAGTATAGAATTGCTAGATTTTAGCGGATGAAATGAAGACATCTCCATTTAAACTTTCATCATTTCTTAGTGAATAAAAATTTATCCCATGCTGTCTAGCTCAATTTCTATAATTGACATTATGGAAGTTTCCATAAGAGTGCTTGGATTTGGGTCTATCCCATCAATTTGACCGATAGGCATCACATAATCTATACTCAAATGTATGATTGAGTTTACTTGAATCTTTTTCAATCCATTTGGAGCATTAATTTTGGTAACCACTTTTGTCGTGGATTTCTCCTTTCCCTCCATGTGATAGAATTATACCTCAATGTATTGAGATTCACATGTTTTTAATGGGGATTTATCACCATACAATGTCCCAATTTGACCATTGAAACAATATTTGAGACATTGATGATATGATGAAGGTATAACTGCATGTTGATGTAGCCAAGGTCATCCAAGAAAAATGTTGAAGGCTGTGTCATGACAAACAACCATGAAATCTGAATTAGACACAAGGTCTCCAACCTGAGTTCTGAGTGTAATCTTGCTCAGAGGTTCTTGTTCATTTTTAACATATCCTTGCAACATCAAAGTAAAAGGAGATAAATCAGATTCAGTGAGTCCCAATCGACAAAGTGTACGAATAGGGATGAGGTTGACTCCTGAACCATTATCAATGAAAGATCATCGGATTTCTACATCATTGACCTTTCTAGATAAATACAATGGTCTAATATGTCCTTGTACAACATCATCTTCATATTTATCTCTATGTGATATCACTTCACGAAATTCTGAAGGATCATTCTCTATATGGTAGACCTCAGCCGCAACAATTTCCATTTCGAATTCCTGAGTACTTGAAAAAACCTCAATAAGAACCTCTGAAAGATCTTTTGATTGATTTAAGGCATCTGGAATTGATAACCTGGTCGGTACATGGGCCAAATGTTTGAAGACATCATAATTTTGATCCAAAGGTCTGTATTTACCAACATGAAATTGTGGTTTTGCAGGTTCCTTAGATGTTGATGCTTTGAAAGTATATTCATTCTGTATCGGGGTAGGAGTCGGAAATATTTATGGCCTCGGTAGATTAGACCGAATAGGTCTATTTATTTTCTGATAAGAAAAAGGTGTAACCTTTAACTGATCTTCCAAAACAACTATTCCAGGACTGAATCTACCATGTGTGAATGAACTTTCATGTTCATTTTGAGCCCACTGAAGGGCTTTTCCATGAATTTCTACCGCATATACAGTTCTAGCAGGGGTAGGATTGAAATAGTGGCTTCTAGAATATCCACGTCTTCCCCTGTATCCGAGAACTCTTTCTCTTCCTCTAACTCTTTTGTTTGATACAGGGAACTCTGGCTCATCAAGATTGAAACTATGGCTGGCATATAGATCTGTTAAGTGAATCATGTTAACGGAACCAAATATCAACTCTTCATCTGATGAATATTCTGTCTGATTATCTAATTCAGGCTGTGACATTTGGTGGGGCGGGGCCCATACTTTTGAATCAGATGACATAAAATCTTCCAGAGTCAAAGATAATTTAGGTTGTGACATGAACTCATCATCTTATGAATTCTCTTCTTTATTAGAATTATGCCGCCTATTTGAGGATTTTCCTTCTGATGAAGGGGTTTTGCTGTGTCATTCATAGCAGAAGACAAAATTGGTTGATTCAATTATGTTTGTAAAATGGCATGAGTTTGGTTGATCATTTTCCTGACCATCCAATTATTATATTTCTATGCATTTTTTAGTTTTGACTTCATGCCACCTGCCTTTTTCCTCTGGAGGTGGAGCCCTTCAAAATGATGAAGGTTTTGAAATGGAACCAGGTACAGGTGCTTGTTTAAGTGCAACTATAGAAGTCTCTGCTTTCCCCATTCTCCATCCTGGAACTGATGGAATTACATGAGTTTTAGCCTTAGTCTTTGTAAGAGAGTCTTCGATCTGCTGAGCGATTGAAGTAAGGTCTCGAAACCCTCCTGTGTATTTAACAGGAATCAAGGGTGTTCGTAATTAATCACGTAGATTTGCCACACATATCGGCATCATCTCTTCTTGAGGGAGTGAAAAATTTAGGAATATGTTAATCTCTTCCAGTGAGAAATGAAATATGAAACTCTTTCATTCTCCCTTTGTTTATAATTGGTAAGATAAAAAACTATCATCTTTGGAAAGGATGAACGAAATTGAATAAGGAACCTTTAACGGAGATCTTCCCACCTAGTAATTGACCGAGATTGCAAAATTGTATACTAGACAAAAGCAGGACCTTGTAATGACTGTACAAAACACCTGAGCCTAACTGATTCTTGTTGTTAAAGAGTTCCCATCATTGGATAACAATGAGAAACAAAATGTGTTAAGTTTGGCTCTGGATCTCCCAAACCATTAAAAATTTGGAATTTGGTACTCACAAAAATTGATGGGAGAGGAATTTCATCCACCCATTCAAGGTAAGATCTCTTTTTTGGTTGAGCTGTTGAACTTTTTACTTCCATAGCTTCCAACCGAGCTGTTAATGACTCAATGGTAGTCATTAATTTTTTAGAAACATCAGGTTGATCTTGGACTCGATCAGGTGCAATAGCTGGTGTTTGGATGAGTGTGGAGACCAGAACTGCCATTGATGGCAGTGTTACCTGTTTTTATTGGGCATGACCCATAGGATTAGACCTGTGAGAAAGGGGGATATTCTTGATCCATCCTTGTAGCTGAAACAAATTCCCTTGATTGATTAACTTCAACTTTCTTAGGAGTAAGACTACCTTGAAGTAATTCTGCATTTAACCTTCTTAACTCCTTTATTTCTTCTTCTTGATGTGCGAACCTTTCCTTTAATGATAGTGATTTCCCTTCTCCATAGGAAGGGGGAATGTAACCTGACTTTTTCTCCTTTCCCTTTGTTGGAGTCTTTTGAAGAGGGGGAAGTTGATAATTTAAAGTAATACCTAAATTCTTGGTAAGCCGTTGATTTTGGGTACACACACCTTCATTTGTCTCTGTGTGTGCATCCTCTTGAATAATAATTTCTTCATATAATTCCTCTATGTGAGACGCATGTTCTGGGGGATCAGTGACAACGACATTGATGCCATTTATTGATGCATAATGAACTGTAGTTCTTCTGTCAGTGTTTTTGCAATACTATCTTCTTCCATGTCCATTATGTTGGGACCACTTTGTGTTTCAAGATTGTATTTGTTGTCAACAGCTGTCAATGCTTGTCAAAATGAATAAGTATATGAAGAAGAACTCCAAAGTTAATGGAGATCGGCTGAAGTGAGGTTTCCTGGAGAATTGTTATGGAATCATAGAATTGGATTTCATAGATGATAAATTCTCTTAGAAGATAAATTCAGAGGATTGTTGAGCTAATCCTAAGTTCAAAGAACATGTGTCAATGGTGACACATTGTTTACAACAATGAAGAATGGAGAAGTATAATCCATTTTAGGATGATTGGAGCAGAATGGTGAAGTATTATCTATCTAAGGATGGTTGAAGAAGAATGAGGATTTGAAGAAGACAATGCAATGATTTGTGATTTCATGTGAACCATGCAAGAGATTACTTGAAGAATAGAATCATATGATTTGTAGAATGATGGTTATGAAGAAGAGAAAATGTGGAAGGGCTTGAAATTCTGAGGTATCCAGGCATTTCACATTGTATCTAAATCAGACGATGCATTGCAGGTATGTATTTCACACATATCATGAGTTAGGAGAACAAGTGATGCAAGCCTTATGATGTAAAGGGGGAGAAATGATGATTCCAGTCATATAAAGTTTTGATTGGAAGTAATAATGCTGTTGGGGGATAGGGAAGTTTCAGTTCCCATTAATACTCTGACGATGCTAAAGCTCATCTATCAAAGGATAAATATCACGATAGTGGGATTTGTGATAAGAGCAAAAGAATGGTTATGGGTAGTAGTGAAGAGAGAAAATGACAAATCTCATCTACATGCAAGGCATTATTCAAAGCTAGAACATTGAAAAATTACAAAGGCATGGAGTGCGCAGAAACCATGGTGAGTTTCACAAGAAAATAAAGTAGAGCGCGAAATAGTAGAGGGATGCGCGAAATATCAGCGGGATGCGCGAAATATCAGCGGGATGTGCGAAATATCAACGGGATGTGAGAAAAAGAATGTTGTGCGTATAATATCAGCGGGCTGCATGAAAAATGAAGGTTGCGTGAAATATTGGCGTGGTGCGCGAAATAAAGGAATGAAGTTTTCACGCAAAAGTTGTTTCGAGATCAGAAGCTCGAAAATTGGCAAAGGCATGAAATGCACGAAAGATTGGAGCAGTGCGCGAAATATTATGTCGTAGGAAATATTGGGTTTGCGTGCAATATGGAATGCGGTTTGGAATTTTGCACGCAATTGGTGCTTCATGATTAGAAGAACGAAAAATGGAAAAGTCATGAGGTGCGCGCAATATTGAAGCATGGCGTGAAATATGAAGTTGGCCGAAAGAGTTTTTCCGCACATAAAGGAGGTTTTACGCGCAGATTAGTGTTTTTCGTGCGGGGTCAAAATTGCCTATAAATATGAGGCCAACCCTCCCTATTTGTGGTGAATCGACACATAGAAAAATCCTGATCTCTAACACGTGGAAAACGTGAAGTATAAAGTATTCCGCGAAAAGAATAATTGTTGCGCAAAAAAGAAAGTGTTGCGCGATAAAGGGAAGTTCTGCGCGAAATAGAAGGGTTGCGCGAAAAGGGTTTTTTACGTGCCAACATGTGTTTTTACACGCAAGGATAGAATTTTACGCGCAAGCCACCTAGAAGGTTGCGTAAAAATTTTAAGGTTCTCGTATTCCTTCGATAGGTGCATATCACTCTCGAAGCAGCTTTGCGAAGAAGAAATAACTATGAACCATTCGGTTTCACAAATAGAAGTTGAAACACACTCACACGACTGGTGTTTAACACTATCATTGTGCATTGTGAAGTGAGGAAGAACAAGATGTGCAACTGAATTCATATTTGCACCACGGAAGAAGGTATTATACCAATACACTCTTGTGTTGGTATTGAGAATTGAAGAAAGATATTAGAACACTGTAATTATACTATGTCAAATAGAACGAAGAGAAGAAGAAGAACAGAGTATGCCCAACTGACGGCTGACAATTATTCATGGAAATTTAATTATGATGATGCTATGATGAGCTAGTCTTCATTGTTCTGATAATCACAATGGGAGTTTGTGATTACAGAAGATTGAAGCAGAAGCGATCTCAGTGTAGCTGGTTTTGCACTGAAGAAGAAGGGAAAGAAGATTGTGCAGCTTTCAGGTTTGTTGCAGAGAAAGAAGTGGTTGTTTACCTGCATGCTACTAGGCAAGTAATAATTGAATAGAGGAAGAAAAAAGTAGCACTATGACATTAAATAGGTGTCAATAGGTGAAAGATTCTTTTGGTGTTGAAAACTCTTTTAATAGAGAGAAGACTGTCTTCATAGGCAGTACAAAGAACCAGCTAGAGGCTGCAAGAGACTGTCTTCATAGGCAGCATAAAGAACCATCTAGAGGCTGCAAGTTAGACTAGGCTTTCACCAGTCCAGGGAAGAGGATTGTTTCCCACCCCCCCTCCAAAGTGTAGGGACACACACTGGCTTGAGGATTGTTTTCCTAGCCACTCCATTATAACTGCATTTTACATTATAATAGAGAATCCATGCACTGGTCATCCCCATGCATGGAAAGGACATAGCTACTCTTATTGAGTGGTGAACCTTGTAAAAATATCGTGTGCATATCTTTACCTCTTTCCATTATTGCATGTGATAGGGAAAAGGGAATAAGAGAATCAAGATCCTAATAGGTCTAGAGGTACATGGATAAAAGTTGGAAATGGTTTAAAAAGTCCCCAACACTGATTCACCCCCCCTCTTAGTGTTAGGTATATTCCAAACTGGTCCTTTCACTTTATGAGACATTGTCATTTGTTTAGCTGATCCCTTAGGAACTTCTTGATGAACCATAATTTGGAAGAAATTCCCTGATAATTCGGCTCTACGTTCCTCTTGTAGATTCATTCCTAATCGAGAGAAGACTGACTTTTGGTGAGGAAGAGACTGAGAATTTGAAAAATTCCCCAATCTAGTGGACTGGGGTTGTTCTCACTATTCCTTCTCAACTCCTCGAATTCTCTCTGTTGGTCTCAAGGGTTGGATTAAAAGAATCCCCAGTCTGGCAAGCTGAGGTGGCTCTTGAGCTGCTACATCTGAAACTTTCTTAAATGCTCTCCTGATTTTGAGGACATCAGTCCGAAAATTATCCGGATGCATCATCCCACATCCACTCTAATCACCTGGCTCAGAGGACCATTGGATTATTTCTGACACTTCTGTCACCTAATTATGTGCATGCTATAAATGAGAAGCCTGTTCAATATTATCATTTTCTTGATGAAAGAGTATTTCGATAACTTTTTTTTATATGTCTGACTTTGGGAAGAGCTAGTTGAGGCCTGTTCTAGGAAACCCTTTGATTACGCACAAAACCAGCTAGATGTGGCTAGCCATGGGAAATAACATTGCATGAGACCACATTTGGCGGGCTTTGTTGACTGGAGAGTACAGTGAAATGATGTGCTTCATGAACACCCCATCCCGTGATATGAATATTAGATGGGGAATTGGTAATTAACTGGAGAAACCCTTTTAATGCGCCAAGGCATGAATGTTGAAGGGATCTCTACTGCTTTTCAACCTTTGGATGTCTGGAAACAGAGAGAGATGCCAAATCAATTTGGTGTTTTAACCCTTCTATTATGTTGAAATGATTTTCATATTCATCATAAGATAATATTTTCTCTTTTAACTGACAATGAGTTTTCCACATGTTGAGACGAATATCATGAATACAATCTTCAGTCAACATTTTTGGAATATCATACTGAGAGGCAGCCAAAGGCCAAAACATTACTGGTACATCACCTTTCACCAGTTGTTTTCTCATATTTAGAACTTCCTCCTTATCATTCGATGAAGATTATTGTACCTAATTAGACCAATGATGGTGCTTCTTTGTTGCTTCATCAGATTCAATAAGATTGGTAGAGAATTCATTTATAAAATTAGATGATGAATGACCCAGGGGTGGTTCGGAGAATGACCTGCACACCGGGCTATCTTTTGATTGAGAACGTATTTCACCTGCTAGCGGTAAAGCATCAGACATGACTGGCATTAAATTTGCATGTGCCTCAAGATAAGAGGGCTTTCTCGTTATGGCATTGTCTGTTGAACAATTTTCCATGCAATGAGAATTATTACTACATAGAGGAATTTCTTATCTAAATTCATCATCATGGGGAGGAACACCATGTTGGGTTACAACAAAAGAAGAAACCTCTTGCTCCTTGGTCTTCTGGCCACAGATTGGGTTATTGTGGCTCTCATCTGAAGATGAAACTTCGAGATTGACTAAATTGAAATAAAGAAATCCTTCATGAGGAAGTTTCTGATGAATACCTTCGGAATTATTGTTGTTACTTCTAGAATTTGGAAATGATAGAGTATAATTATGAGTTGCAACATTCAATTTTCTGAGTGCATTAAGAACTCTAGCATCGAGCAAGGCCTTATTACAGATTGGCTCTTGATTTCTTGACTGTTCTGGATGCGTCTTTTTCATGGACACATTCTTACTCTCTTTGGAAACCACTTGTTGATGAAATTTGTTATAATGGGAAGGTGTATGTGCCTGCTCAAAAGAAATGGTCAGTTTAGGCTGATTATCTCCATTTAAATCGGGTGTATGTACCCGACTTGATTTCTATATGACATGGGGGAGTATTCCCCATGCCCCTCCTGGACTGGAACAGAGGAGCGTATCTGCTCCGGAGTGACATGTTGATGAGTCACTCAATTGATAGGGATAGATTTATGATTCTTTCCCAGTGATGATGCTGAAGCTATTATAATATTCTGACAGGTATCCAGAATACGGGCAGGGATTTTCTTCTGCTCTTTCACCATTGTCAGAATGTGCTTGGTGAATTCAGCTACCGAAATGGGAATATACATCCATTATGTGTCTGGATTAGGTGTATGAGCCTTCCCCTATCCTCATTTTCCAGTCAACAGATATTGACAGTACTTATTCCTAGGGTGAGAGAGTTGAGTCTGCTCAAGATTTGTTGTCAGAGCTTTCTGGTTGACTTCTCCGGGTGATACCAAACGAGACTGTTGGCAAGCATGATGAAAATTGGTTGGTGTATGTTCCTGATGTGTATCCTCCATCAAGTGTGGTTGACAGGTTTCCTTCAATACTGGTAGATGAGACTCCTGACATAATTGGTGATTGTAAATAGGTGTATGTTACTATTTACCAGTTGCCACCATATTAGATTGGCGATCTTCTTTGGATGGAGTCAGACGAGCCTATTGACTGGCTGCTGATTTATAAACAGGTGTATGTGCCTACCTATAGTTTTATGCTGGAATTTCCTGACATTATTGATGTGTTACTGCCAGACGAGTTGCTGGGAAATGAAATCAGGACGGACGGGTGTATATGCTCTCTCATTGCTTGCCATCAAGTTAGGTTTATGGTCTTCTTCAGAGGGGGTAGAAGTAAGAACCTACTCCCTGTTGACAGAATTTCTCCTCTGGTGATTCGTCTTGTGTTATCGGGTCTGAGTGACCTGATCCAAACCCATAGAGGTGATGCCCTCATCATTTTGAGAGTGCACTACCATAAGAGTCTGGCAGAAATTGTTGGTGGTATTCCTTAGGAAGGGCTACTGTCTTCTTGACTTAAGGCCTTGAGTGACCTCTTCATTCACTTCCCTATAATATGGGAGGGACTGGTTATTTCATTCCAGGGATAACGACCCGAAACAGTTGGAAAGAGTGGTTGGAACCACCTGCTTCTTGACCACAGGTCATCGCTATCCGCACAACTAGGGTGAGTTGTTAACATGAAGGGCATTTTGAGCGGCCTCCAGATTCTGGGTGGTTCCATGTTGATGGTATTCCCTCACCAATGCATTCGAGACCCAACATTGAAGATACTGAGTAGGTGATGCCGTCCTCAGAGCGGACAAGGATCCAGCAGGATTAAGGACTGAGGCATTCACAGGTTTGAACCATAGAGAAGCCATTTGAATTGCTGAGATATCTTGAGAAAGGAGTACGTTTTTTATATAGCAAACACAATCAAGATAATGTTGGTCAGACTACATCTTTTGGATGAGAACATATATTGTTTATTGCTTTGTGGGCCCTCATATTTTATTAAATAGGGGCCTAAAAATAGGTTAAACATAATTTTAATTTGGTTAAGGATTCACGTTGCGTTCACCATTTTTTGTTTCTTTTGGAAATGGGGATGAACTTGTTTGTTTAAGGTTAAAACTTTCCAATCGGTTTCTAACAGGTTTAGTCATAGAAACCGAAACATCCAATGATTCTATATCCATTTAGACCTACTTTCCAAAGGTAGGTGCTCATTTTTTGTGAACTGATGAGGCTTAATAATTTGCATTAGTCGAGAGGATGGGATGTCAGGCTCATCACACCTTTTTGAGGGGAATTATTACCTAATCTAGGACTCTCTTATAGATTAAAGTTATGTTCACAAATCCTTATTAATTAACCAAATATGAAATTGAGTTTTCCTTTAGATTTGGAAATCAATGATTGATATATATGATATTTAGAGAATCATTTATATCTATTTGAGGTTCTTCATTGATGAAGAATCACCCGTATGTATTGGAGATTCTTAGTCAATGGTATCCTTAAATACATTATATAGAAATCTCTTGGTCATTATGATGACTATACTTGTTTTAAAGCCACTCAATGGGGAACTTGATGTTTATTGTCATTCAGAAAGAAAAGGATTATTTCAGAGTAGGGATTGTACCTACAGATGGGATACCTATGAATCCTTGTTAAAAAGAAAGGAATCTGAACTCACACAGTTCGATAGGAAGGATATAGTTTAAAGTCATATGGTATGGAAAATAATTAATGAAATATGAGATTGAACCTTATAAAGGCTTCCTATGTACTCTACATTAAAGGAAGAGATCAATGTCCATGTAGTTAGGGGAAAGAAGTATGATGTTTATGCATTATTAATGGCCCAAAGAGAGATGTCATAATTACTTTTACACTCTAAGCTCACATGAGTCATGCTCGATGTGAGAAATAAGAGGTATCAAAAAAACTGATGATTGTACCACGAAAGATGCAATCATAATAAATAATGTGGGGCTTACGTATGTATGACTACCCAAGAGCAGCATCCATAAAGGTATTTTTACTTTATGGAGATTTGGTATTTTAACTTGAGACTTACTCTTGAAAAGGAAGCCCGAGTCAAAAGAAATTAATGATGGGGATTACTCTTAAGAAGAAGGATCAATTAAGGGAAAATATGATTGGGACATACTCTTGAGAAAGAAGCCCATATGAATTCCTCACAGATAAGGAATCCAATGAAGGAAACATTCCATAAATGGATTTATAGAGGGTTTTGAAGGCCATATCTTTGAATAAGAGAAGTGGATTTGAGGAAAAGAGGTGACTAGGAAGGAGGCGCACAAGTATTTCTCTGTCGCGCAAGTCCTGGTCACGCAAGTATACCTATTCAACATGAGTCACCTTGGGAGAAGAATAATATATAGGGTAATACTTCAGAATCTATGAAGTCAAGCCCTTAGAATCATCCCTACAGGCTTCCAAAAGGTTGGCACGCAAGTTCCCTTGAGAGGGCAAGGTGGTGCTCAAGTGTTTCCATTTCCCTTAAGGGCTGGACACTTAGGCGCACAAGTATTGATGAGTTCTAAAACTTAGGACTTATTCTTACTCTTTAGAACTTCCGCTCTAAGAAAAGGATTACCTTAGAAGTGTTCGAAAGATGTCAGAAAAAGACTTGGGTGACCAGATCTTGAATGTGAGTTTTGGAAAATTCATCCTCTTAAATGGGGGGCCTACAGGGTCTATTTATAGGACACTGGGCACCTTGGGAGAAAAAATGTATAGGGCGCGCAAGTGACTTGTGCGACCCATATGTGGCACGTAAGTGACTTTCATGACCAGAAGGAAACTTGTGCTAACTCTTCTTAAAGGGTTCCTTGTTCATGCCTTTGTCAATTTTTGATGTTCTTCAAAGGATGACTCTTCTTGTGCTTAAGGTATTCCCATTTTCCATTCATTTAGACTCTGTGATGTAAAATGAGCATCAACAATGATATACCTAAGACAACGTTTATGGTCCATTATGGTAATTTCATGTTTATTGTTATTCCATTCAGCCTCACAAGTTATCTGGTGGTGTTTAAGGAATTAATGAACTAAATATTTCATCAGTTCTTGGAATATTTTGTTGTTGTGTTCATGGATGATATTATGGTGTACTCAAAGTCAGAGGAGGGTCACATGGAATATTTAGATATCATTCTTAGAACAGTGGGGGTCATTTTTATATGGTAACCTTTACAAATTTTATTCTTGGATTTAATAATAAAGGATTATAAGGAGTGTTACAATTGGGAGGGGAATCAAAAATGGATCTTGAAAAGTTAAAGTAATTTTTATCATAGTAGGAGCCTATAAATGTGTTTGAGATGAAAATATTATTGGGGATGGTAGGTAATTACAGGAAATTTCTTCAAGACATCTCCAATATTGCATATTTGATGACAATGACAACCCATAATAGTATAAAGTTTGAGTGTAATGACTAATATCTATGATCTATTACAGAAACTAAGGTGATATTGACATCAAGAACAATTTTTATTCGTTCAAAAATAGTTTTAGGTTATGTTGTTTTCTATAATTCTGCAGGCATAGGTTTGGCGGGTGTCTTGATTCAGGGTAGACAAGTGGTAGCTGGTAGCTCTTGCCAGTTGTACCCTCATGAGAGAAAGATACCTTCCCATGATCTTGAGGTGGTAGTGTAAATGAATTCACTCAATAAATGGAATCACTACACCTCTGGGGACAACTTTACTATATATTTTGATCATAAAAACATGAGGTATATATTCACACAGAGGGATCTAAACATTTGAAAAAGATATTGGGTGGTGTATCATTGTGATTTTGATTTCAATATTGATTATCCATCTAACAGCCCGAAGGCCTTTAAATTTTTATTTATTATAAAATAACTCCCTTTTAAGGGATGAAGGGGGAAACCAAGAAGACTCCATGAACATAATACATAACTGACCTGAGGGTCTAAAAAACTATAACTAGACTGACAACATGGAGCTACCCCTCCCTAGCATATGATCATGAAAAATCTCTCCATAATTTCCTGGAAGCTCACAAAGAAAATTTCATGTGTCAAAACACATACCCAATCTGATTGCTGACCTCGTACCCTCTCAAACAACCAAATATGAAAATCAATGCAAAGATGAACAGACACGTCTAAAACCTCCTATGAGGCCTATTCTATGTTGTCAAATCCAGGTGAAAACCAATATACCTAACAAAAAAACATTCCAAATAACAAACAACCACATCACACAATGTAGAAATACACCATCACACACTACGAAATCCACCATCACAACACAACATCCTTCATAAATCCACACCATTCGAAGAAACCAGCACAACCTCAAACCACATCATCACGATAGTAGTCCCAAGCCGCAACTCATCCCAAATAAAGAACCCATACATCAAGAAAACTTCACCCATTTCCTAAATTGAGGATAGATCCCCACATCAATCTCATCCCCAACCAGCCACAGATGCCTGTGTAAGAAGCCTCATCAGATTTAATCACACATGAAAATCGTAGCCTCCAACGATGGAGATGCAGCACAAATCCATTCAAATATCGAACATCAAAAAAATAAAAACTAAACCCCTAATAGAAAAGACCACCAGAGACGAACCTATGAGGTAAGAAGAAGAAGACCCACCACAAGTCTGAACCGAAAATCAGGTCACCACCTTCGAGACCGCACACAACAACCTAATATTCCCAATGCACACTCAGCCGACTCTAACACGTTGCATCAACCTTCACCGCAGCAGCAGGGAGCATGAAACATGGATCCTCACCACACCTCCATGTGAACATATTTCCAGATTGTAGGAAAGAGTGGTGGAAAGGTAAGAAAATTTTTAAATATGCTAAGAATATTGAGTCCACGAAGGCATGTCGCTTTAGGAGAGACACTGGATGCCACGAGCTCATCGGGCTGAAACAAAGAGGGGAGGAAACTAGCTGATCCGCTATGGGGAAGAGGAAGGCAGAAACAAGGGGAGGAACCCAAGCTTAGATCCCCTTACAGGCGCATCCAATACCCTTTCAATATTTCTTATAGTATCATAAAATTGGATGTGTTTACCAATTCAAAGAGTATGAAATTACATACACAACAAATGATGAAATTTGCTGAAGATTTTTCTCTGATGAATTTTTTTGCTGATATGATCTTAGTAATGGATGAAGTTGGTGAGAAGGTATGTTTGTCTTTGATGAAGTTTAACTCATTGGATAATGAGTGGGTTCATATCTAGTAGATATATGACCCCAATTCCTAGAGATTTAATACATTTTTTATGGTGGGGAGACCTCGGGTAAGTGGTCTCAGTCTCCCAGTGTTGCTTCATGTTTCTAAAATATGTTGGTTGTTAAATTTTCATTGAGGAAGGAGCTCAATAACAATGAAAACCATTCTTTTTTTTTCATACACTCATGTACTAACAAGATGTATCAAGATTTGAGACACTTGTATTGGTGTTCATGGATGTGATGGTTGATTTTATATTTTGTGTCATGGTGTCTTATTTTTAAGAGAATTATGGTGGATCACAGGAGGTGATGTATTAATGCATCCCTTACCCATTCTGGTATGGACAAGGAAATATATTTCCATGGATTTAATCATTTTTTACAATGAAATCCAATTGGGAAGGATTTAATTTTGGTGATCATCTATCGACTAATGAAATCATAGCATTTCCTCCATATCAAGGAGATAAATAAATTAGTAAAACATGGGGGATTATATGTATATGAAATTGTGAGACATCATTGGGTTCCATCTAGAGTTTTTTTTTTAAATTGGCCCAAGGTTCACATCCAAGAATTGGAAACAAAAATGAGGTTATGGGATCCCATTTGAAATTGAGCACGACTTATCATTATTTAATGGATGGGTAGATAGAGATGTATATCTAGGTTCTTGATGATATTTTCTAGGATTATGTGATTGATTTCAGTGATTCTTGGAAAAATAAATTTTCATTGCACAATTTTTTATATAACAATATTTTTAATACCTTGATCAAAATGGTTCCCTTAAAGTATTTATATGGGAATCCATTTAGATCTCCCTTGTGTTGGGTGGAGTTGGGAGAGCTGTAATTAGTTGGGACAAGACTTGTTTATGAGATGATGGAAATGGTGAAGTTGATTCAGAAGAGGTTGGTCATGGAACAGAGTCATCCACATTATTATATAGACAAACATCACCATCCATCAGAGTTTTAGGTTGGTGATTCAGTATTTTACAGGGTTTAACCTCACTTGAGACACTTTCAGTGGGGTTAGTAGGGTATGTTGGCATTGAGTTTTATGGGTTTGATTTGGAATATTGGATTACTTGAAAAGACCACATATCAGTTAGACATACCATCTCATTTTAATTTCATCCACAATGTGTTTCATGTTTCGTATATACCATATCTTTACTATGTTACTGAACGAGAGGGTGTTGATCTTGAACCTAAATCCACTATGTATAAGCAACTAGTTCTGATTATGGATTACTATGAGAAGGTGTTTTTTGGTAAAACAATTCATTTGGTCTATGTACTATGGTAGTGTGAATAGTATTTTAATGAGATGTAAGATTGTGAATTGTTGATATGTTAGAAATGAAATTCAATTTTTGTGAGTCCATGATCTTGAGGAATTTTTGGGGAAAGAAAGTGTTTATGGTGGGGTGATTGTAACAACTCGTTACCTTCCTTGAGGTATGAATTGACACTTTTTTGGGTTTCCCATTTTTGGGTGCATTGTAGGAAACTCAGGGATAGAGATCCTTTTATAGGAAAATTAAATAATGTACAAGGATGTATGTTTGTTTAAATTAATATAGTCTAGATATAATTTAATAAATTAATTTAGAGGTTTCTCTATGCAATAAGAGAGTCTTAAATTTTTTTGGGGGGATTTTCTTCAGGAAACAAGAATTTTCACTACTTATTGGGAATATTCACACCATTAATGGGTTTTACAATGTGAACATGTTTCAACCCAGATATCACAATTCATGTTTAGAGAATGAAAATTTACAACCCATGGAACCATTATATATCTTTAATGGGTTTATTAGGATTTAATTTAAACCGAGGTGATTCCTTTTTCAGCAAACATGAAATTCATGAATTTCACAGAGTGAAAGTGGTTCATGATGTGAATTCTTCAGGTTCAATGTTTTAACCATGCTGCATGAATATCCACTTTTTATCCAATACACATACCTCCCTATAGATCCTTATAGTGATTTTCGATGATATGCCTCTTTCTGGATCTCTCTATTTGACTTTTGACTCATGTTGCGATTGCATTTCATATCCATGGTAAAAGGCCATCATGGTTCTTTATTGTTGCTAGTTGTGGCAGTGGTTTTAGTTTCATTTTTGGTTCTTATTATGATCATTTTGTGTTTTATGTTGATTATTTGTTGTTTTATTTAACTCATTTTCTTTTAAAAGTCAATCTGTTGGTTTCCAATATCAGTTTTTAAATGTGTATAGGTTTCCATAATTGTTTAGGTAGGTGTATCTTTGAATGTGGTTATAATTCTTGAATTACAATTTGTTATTGTCAATTCCATGGGGTTATTTAATGAAATTTAATGATTTAAAACTAAAAAAAAATGGAAATGAAGATATTTTTTAAGATTAGAATGTGGTTTGATTTTATGGAAAACAAAAAAATTGATTACAAAATTGTTTCATTTAGGAAATTTTTCTATAAAATTAGTTTTTGTTAAAACTATTACTTTTGAATTCATGATTTATAACTTGTATAGATTAGTTGATGGTATCATATTGGTCTGAAATCTCATATATTAATTATTACTTTAGGTATTTGTAGACCATGTCTTGTAGGAATTTTGAAAAGTAAAGGGAATCATATATCATGTTGGGTTCTCTTGTTTTCATTTCCTTTTTAGTGGGATAGTTTTTCCTTGATGAATGGTCACATGGATACTTTTTTAGTCTATTATTCTTTATATATTTGGATTGGACTACTTTTATTAACAAGTATGTCTTATGGATATGTATTAATTTCTTCTGAGTTATAAATTATTGTTTATTTAGTTATACACAACACTTGCTATTATTTTAGATATCTAACCCTGTGGTGGACCATTTAGGGTGTCTTGTTTAATTTACCAGGGTTGTTTCATAACAACACAGGTGCAGTGATTAGACTATTCTTTTACTCTTTAAATTTCAACTCCCAATCATTAGTCCATAAAATATTTATACCCTTTTATGTTATCATAGATAGTGTACTTGAAAATAATGAGAATATTCACATATATTGATCATAGTACCCATAGAATCCTAGGATAATATGGATCTCCATTATAGGTGTTGGCTTGGGACATCCTTAAACTGACATTGTTTTTTAAGGATCCATGGATATCACATTTCTACTAATAATATTTCCCATTAATGTTACTTGATCCTTGAAAAACTCACATTTATTATACTTCATATTCAAATTTTTCTTTTTTAAGGATTCAATTACAATAATAAAATACTCGTCATCTTCCTAATTTCTTTTGGAGTAGATAATAAATACTCCCTCAAATTCTCAATACAATCCTAAAAGACTCTATTAATTAGGTCCATGAAGATATATGTAGAATTATAGAGTTGAAATGGAATCACTATGAACATGAAGTTCCCAATCCTTTATCAAAAATTACTCTTGGGGATATCTCCCTTGTTTAACTATACTTGATAATATCTCAACCAAATATCTACATTAGATAAGTACTAGGCTTCACGTAGCTGATCGAAGAAGTTGTAAATTCATGGAAGAGAGTAATTTAACTCTATGATGATATTTTTGAGCTCATGACAATCAATATAGGGGCACATTTACCTATCATTCTTCCTGATGATTAGAACCAACACACCCCATGTTGAATCACTTGGGTGTATAAAAACATTATCAAGATTATCCAATAGCTTCTTCTTCATCACATCAATATAAATAGTGTCTATTTTATATATATTATTATATATTAGAAATGTAACATGTATAATTTTGATTGAGAACTCATCCTCTCGTCTATGAGGGAGACCAATAAATTCTTCTGGTAAGACACCAACATATTCTCTTATAATGGTAATGTCAACAAATATGGTATTTTCCCTAATCTCAATCATTCGAGCTAGATAAAATTTCTTAAAAGGAAATAATATACATGCTTTAGATGATGATTCCAAAGTAGATTTATCCTATTTCTTATGATTATATATAATCAGTGGTTGATTAATGATACATAGGATTATTTCCTTCTCTTGGAAATTTATGTTGGCTCCATACAGTGTAAGTGAATCCTTACCCAGAATTGTATCGAATTCTATGAAAGGGGGTATCAAAATGTTTCTTTGGGAATTTAATAATAAATATATTTTTAGGTGAGTATTTATATGTTTGGGAAATAATAATTTCCCCATTTTCCATTTTCCCTGACAGATCAAATTTTATATTTTGAGGTTGTGTTTGAATAGTTCTACTAAACTAGTTTGATATAAAAGAAGACATAGAACTAGAATCAAGTTGTATATTTATTATCCTTGAATTAATAACTAGTTTACCTATCTCCACTTCGTTTTTAGGACCCAACTCAGCTATTGTGATGTTAAATGCTCACCCTTTTTCTATATTCCTTAGAGGATGTGATTGTGGGTTATCATTAACGACCCTTGGCATAGTGCATTCATACTAATAGTGTCTTTTATCCTTGTTGTTTTAGAATTGGAAAATAGTATGAGGGTTGAATGAATCATTCCTTTTTTCCATCACATTGGTGGATTTATACATTATAGATTTTCTAGATAGTTTCCCTCCTTGCCTCACCTAAAGAATTTCCTTGTCCCTTACAAGAAATTTTTGGGATGCCTATTCCCACACTTTTGACAAGTGAGATGCTAGACTTTCTTACCATTATGAGAATTCTTCATCACCCCACCAAAAATAAACTGTATTATCTAATTCTTATATCTATACCCATGATACCCTTTATATTCAGCAATATATATTTTATCTTTGAGGTCACATCAGAAAATTTCCTCATGGATGTCAAAGAATAGAATCACTAAACCTTTTGTAGAATTAACTATATCCAATTGATGAAGATGTCAAATTTACTTTCAAGTTCAATGTCAAAGAAGGATGCATGTTTTGAAAATCATGTAAATTTTTCCTCATGTTATCCAATGGATTCATCCTCTTATTTCATTAGGCTAAGGAACTCACTCTCAATTTTTAGTCAGATAGTGTGATGAAAATATTTAATAATTTTTTCCCTTGAATTATTTACACTCCCATAATTTGATATCTTCCTGGATAATCATATTTTTGATCAATGGACACCATTGATAAGGTTCTCCCCCCATGCGACAAAAATCCAATACAACCTTCTATCACTCAGTTTATTGGAGGGAAGAGAATATCTTTTCAATAAAGTTGATCTATTGTTCTGTAATTAAGGGATCAAAAGATCCATTGAAATTTAGAGGCCTCTGTTGTATAAAAGTATCAATTATAAATTTTAGCTTTTTAGAGGGATGTTTATTTCCCCCCTAATTCATTTTTCTATTCCAAAAATATGTTAATTGATTATATATTGTAATTAAGTTCTTGGATCTTTGTCTTATTTGGTTGAGCATTTCATTGGGATAGTCATCATATCCCTATCTCACTAGTTGTTGAAATCGTTCCTCCAATTTTCACCCATTAACTAAAATACTGGGAAATTTATGGATATGAATTTTCAAAATATTAAACAAATAGAAGATAACCCATGAAAATTTAAGGGATAACTCATAAATGACATATATTACTTACCTATGAATTTTTTGGTTTCAATCTATGTTATCCATATTCTATTTCATGAAATTAAATTTCATTATAATTTTTTTTCACTCAATATCGGGATTGATCTGAATTATGAATTTTAAAAAAATAAAATACCATAATAGTGTCATCTAGGTATGCAGTATGGGATATTTTTCATCCACTATGTGATGATCAAGTTAATACCAAATGCTTCCTTAGAAGTGTTATTACCTCTAGTTACAATTGTACTAGATCCACATCCACTTGTAATATCCATATAGGGATTTTATTTCTTTATAACGACTAAACCTATAACTTACCAAAATTTAGTGAATTTTTTTTATGTTTAGTCTTAAACCTAAGGCTTTAAATTCTATTCCACAAAAATAACTATACCTTTTAGTAATACCAACTATGAAAACCAATATCATTTATTTATTTTATTTCATGTATTATTACATAAAGATACAAAAAACACAATCTCAAAAGATAGAGAGGCCTAGTGTATTTTTTTAGTTAGATACATATCATGATAAAATGAAACATAGATATAAAAAAATTATTTAAAACATTCATAACATGCAATAAAATTTCATTCTCCTCCAAAATTGTAGGGGATGAATTGGGAACATACCAAAGAAATGTGTGAGTGCTAAATCCTAGTAATGGAATTATAAAAGAATGAAGTGATTAATGTAATATATGTGATTCAAGAGTCATGTAAAGGTCTAAAAAATTGGTTAGAATCATAAATATAAACATTTAATCCAGATATACCATGATAACATTAAGTCAACATAAGAATGTGGCAATAACATAAAACATTGCATTATATACATAATTTAAGGATAACCACATAGAAAAATTAACATTATGGATTGAGATAACTTCCATAACTATAAAAAATATCTCATGAGATGAATATAATACCAAATGCCATAGAGGGATATATAACACCATTCACACCCATCGCATTCATATCATGTATGTGCATTTGTGTGACACATAGATCATACAACATAATAATTTCATTACTTAATTTTAATACCTTGATTATGGAGTGTGGGTTAAATAAATGGATGTACCCAATAAATAAATTATGGTTACATCTATATGAATACCAATGAGGGGAAATTTGGATGGGTATTCACAATACAAAATTTTGGTGTGGAAATTCATGAGATAATTGCGACTGCATAATAGGTGTACATAAATATTCATTGGAGGGTTTTATGAGAGTGAAATTTTGTCTCTTATTTATTTTATATCATAAATAGAATTAATGGATGTGCAAAAAAATAAGAAAAATTTGAAAAATTTGAAATCAAAATTCATAATACAAAGAAATTACTTTAATAAAGAGGATGATGAGAATATATACCGTGAGATGGTTCTTCTAAAAGATTTAGAGAATCTTTTTATGATATTTGGAACACCTTGAGAGGGATTTATAGAGAGATACAGAGAGAAAATTTATTATATGTGGGTTTTAGAGAAGAGTAATGAGATGTTGGGTGGGTATTTATCGCAAAAGGAAAGAATTATTTATTAATCCTTAAACATAGGATTTGGACTCTAGATGATAAAATAATTGAAACACAAAACCTTCCTATGGTTCTACCCATTTTTTATTCCAAATAGGATTTAGTTTCAATATTTTATTTGGACAAGAATAAGGATAATTAAAATAATACCATTAGTTATGTGCACGTGAGTTATGATTATAAATAATTCATTTTAAAACCATAACATATAATATAGGGTTTGAATGATTCATTAATAGTTTGTGAACTAATTAAAATAATTTTAAAATTACATTGTTTTACAGGGGAAATTTTTTTTTCTGTTTGGGATGACATTTATAGTAATTATTACACCACTTTTGTGCTATTATGATGTCATAGCGCATACAATATATTTATATCATATTTATTTTTTACCCAAAAACTCAAATATCTCATAAAATTATGGAAAATTCAATATTTATTAATTTCAATGTGTTGATTCTAAAAATTATATTTATTTTATGAAAATAATTTTCAATATATTATAATTAACTCTTTTATATAAAAATACATATTTTTTGGAAATATTTTTTTTTATAATAACCACATTTTGGAACTTATAAAAAAATACATTGGACCTGATTAAATTATATTATAGTTTATATTTAAATAAATATTATTTTATAAAAATATTTTATGAAAATAAATTTTATTTCTAAAATTATTGAATTTATCCAAATATTTTTCTAATTAAAATTATATATTTCGAAAATTACAATATGGATTTATTCATATTAAAATGATATTTTTATCAAACACGTTGTATAGTAATATATATAAATAATTAATTAAATGGATATATTATTATTATTTTATTAAAAATAATATATAAATATTCATATTATAAGGGTATCGATACATAACCACTTTTTACACCTGTGTATGACCTAAGGGTATGGTGTGCGATAGTGGTATTATATTGGAGTGGTTTAGTAAACATGGTTTTGGTAGTGATGTTGATAATCTTGAACTTCCCCGATAAATAGTTTCACTTCTTGAATATCGGTTTGGTATTGGTTAAGGTCAAATCCCAGTGATTACATCTACCTTAGAAGCTCTAATATATGGGATTCATATTGTAAGATCCTGCTAGTTGAGTCTATCACTGCCTTCATCTATATCAATTAGATATTATTCAAACCCTTAATATATAATAATCCTAATGGTCACTATAAAACAACAATATTATCAATGATTATGTTTAGTAAAAATATTTTAAATCAGATAAGCTATATTTTTTAATGGTAAAAAATAACCAATGTGGTGCTTCTATTTTCTATAAACACCTTACTTAATAAGGCATTTATTTATTCAAAATAGAATTTAATTTATAAAAGTTTCGATCATTACAGATTCTTTAATTTTTTATTTAACATTGAGTTTTTGGTTAATGTTGTTATGATTTTTTGATATATTTTTACATGGTTATGTTTCTTGAATTATGTTAGTTGGGGTTTTTTATAGATAGGTGTTTTTGTATTTAGTTTTTCAGGTTTGATGATATTATGGATTTGTACATCATGTTGCAGGGGGTTGTGAAATTCTTATTCATGTCACTATTATTTATTAATTATGGATTATATATATCACCTATGTAAAACCATTACATGGATTTGGGGATGTTTTCTATAATGGGAAGGCGACATTATGGTAATAACACACTTGGGTGTAGGGGCATTTTCGGTGGTGACAAGGTGATGAGATGGATTACTTCCACTTAGGTGTATGAACATTTTTAATATATATAGGTTTAGGTATAGGTGTTTTCATCCCTCTCACATATAGGTGATTATCATTATTGTTATTTTACTCATGGTATAAGTGTTCCCTTAGGATTTGGGGATTTTATAGGGTGTGTAGCGTTGGTTTTGTTATATGGTATTAGTTTTAATAGAAATATATGTTATATTTTTGTCTTGATAACTCATTGATTATTATTGGTATGTAAACTAATTTTGTTTTTTTATAAAATATATTAGGGAGGGAATGTTTTATTAAACACATTAGAGACTATTGGAATTTTAAAAACATGCATTGAAAGGGGGGTATTGGCTAAATCTTATAGGGTCTTGTACTCACCTCTTATATGGATATAAAGATGTTTTTGTAGATAATATTATTTGAGTGGAAGGTAACTTGGAAATTTATTTACAAGGTGAAACATAACTGCATAGGTTGATTAGTGGTGATAAGTGAAGGATGATTCATCAATGGTAGGTTGGTTGTTTGTCAGCCATTGTATCTAAATCAGGGTGATCATTATATTGTTTTATTTTTCTATTGTTATTTAATTTTGGTGAATAAATTGAAATCATGGTTTAAAATGTTTACTAGTTTATATTAATGGGGTCGATATTGGTGGTTTTCATCATATATATAAGATTACCTATGGTTAGGATTGATGGATTTTTTCTACCGAGTCTTTAATGATTATGTAATAGTATCGTGAGTAAATTATGACTCAGATTTATTTCAAGGTTAGTTTTTATTAATCTTCCTTGGTCAGGATGTTACAAATGGTATTAGTTTAGTTCTATAAGGGCTCATTAAGCATGATTATAGGATAATTTTGTACATGGAATGTAAAATATTGAATTTATTTATGATAATATGTGTTGTGAAACCTATGTTTCTTAGGGAGTTAGAAAATATGAGGTATCTATTGACTTCAAAATAATATGCTAGTTTTATTATTTCCAAGGTGATTGTTCTTTTATACATTGTACTGATATAGGATTCATTTATCACTCATAATTTAGTACAAAATTGGTTGTTGTCTAGAGTATTTATGTTTATTTATTATTGTTGGTTGTGTTTTTACAAACACTTATCGTGAGGTGTGGAAAAATCTATTTAATCCCCATCAGGGTGTAGTTTGATTGGTAACAAAAAAGTCATCTCTAAATAGAATCTTTTTAATCTAGGTGTCACTTAAGAAGATAAAAATAACTAGATTAAAGGGATTCTGAAAACAAGATATTTTTTTGTTTGGGAATTGAAAATGAGAAAGAATTGATTGGATTTAGGTTAGTGTTTCCTTTTTTGTTATTTTGTCATAGTTTTTTAGGAAAAAAATGAATATTTTAGTTTAAACTTAAAATAATTAAAATAATTGAGTTGAAATTGTTTGTTTAATTCACCTTTTATTTATATTTATCAAATTGTGGTGATTTCAATGGACTAAAATTTAATTATTATAGCAATACCAAACCTGTTATTGATTTTACCTAAATTATAAAATTATTATATCGTAATTTATTCACTTTTTTAAGTAATCACTAAACCACTCCCACATATGATTTTATTTAAAAATCATCCAATTTGGTATAAAAAATAAATAAAAAATAATATTAGAATAAATAAGTTAATAAAATTTATTTATTAAATAATAATTAAAGAAAAAACAATTTTATTTAATTTAAATTAATTAATTATATTGAAAACCATTAATTTAATGAAAATAATTATTTTGATTGAAAAATTTCAACACTCAAATCAACACAAAATGGGATCCCCATTCACTACATCCAATCACAATTAATGATACCCCTTTATGATAGAAGGGTTCATGAAATGTGAAAAGTGAATCATGGCGAAGAAATAAATGGAAAATAAAGGGAGGTTTGAGGCCTCCCTCTCGTGTATTGCGGCTTCTTCATTCATAGGCAGTGTTCTCTTTTCTTCTTGGTGCCGGATGGGTCTGTGAGTGCCTGATTTTGATGGAATAGAAAAAAGGGGATCACCTCCTTTTATAGGTGATGATGGACCCCTTTCATCCCTCTTCCATGATGGTATAGACTTGGGAGGTTTTGAAACCCCTGGGACCCTCTGAGGAGTAAATACTCACAGGTGCGGGTGTTTAGGAACCATCTGGATTTGATCCACATGGGGGAGGCTCCCTCAGTGTGAATGAGGCATAAGACATAGGGTAATGGTGGCTTATTTGGTAAGAATAATGTTGGAGAGACTCAGTGGAGTGAGTGAGTTGGCATTGGAGTAGGGGGTGTGACATAGTGGCAGTAGACTATCCTTCTCCTACAACCTTCACAGTGGATGGAGGAGCTCAAGCTCGGGAGCATGAGTTGAGGAAAGACAAGATCCCACTTAGGATAGTCGAAGGGAAAACTGTTTCTTCCTTCAGCATTCACAGTTGATGAAGGGGCCTCAAAACATCACATGGTCCATGGGAGATCAGTTAGGTGGTGGTGGGGGACATGAAACCTCCTCGGTTGATGGCAGATGAGGCACTGGTAGTAGGTTACAACACTTTAAAAAGTAGAAACCCATTCTTCTTCATATAACTTTCTATATATATGAAGGATGCTTAATCTGATCTTAAGGGTGATCGTCTATGGAGGTCCCTCAGTAGAATAATAGTATCTAGTGACGCCAAGTATTGAAACTAAAACAGAGATAGTGTAGTGGTGGCCTTGGTGATGGAGGACAGTGTCTGACATTTGGTGGTGGTAGTGAGGATAGTGGCTCGATAGCAGTGTAACCCCCTTCCCCTCTGGCGCTCCCAGTGAATGGAGGATCTTGAATTGGAAATCGAGGGACGTTCGTGGTTGCATAGGTAGGTGGTGACATAGTGTAGCTCAGAGATGCAAAGTTGGGTGCAGTACGGTGTATGGGAAGTTGTATCTTGGGTGACGGTAGTTGAGATGTTGAGTTTGATGGTGACACAGGTGAGGAGGAAGCCCCAATGGTGTAGTGGAAAAGATGTAGTGGTCTGGTGATGAGGTATAGGTAATAGGACAATGGAAGGCAGAGGCAAGGGCATTTAGGGAAGGAAGGAAAACTAAGGGTGAGGTAGTTGTGGCACCTGTTGTAGAGACCCATGCTTGACGAACATGGACATTACATTACTTTTGCAGAATACTTAATACATGACAAAAAAACACCTGAGGACCGTAATAGTTTAGAGTCCTTGGATACTCGGAACATAATCTTCTAATCATGGTGAATGATCTTCAACATCTCCCATAAGGATCTTCCCCTTTTTCTTTTCTTACCTAAAACCATTCTTTATATCCTGGGGAAAATAAAACATATAAAGGGTGAGATCAAATACTCATTAAGGGTAATCATGGAGAAAATAAAACATACCATACACATTTGAACTTAAAAACATGAACATATTGTTTAAACATCAAAATCTTGAGAAATGAAATAAAACATGGCAGTACGTAAAGAATAGATCATAATGGAACATCAATAATGATAAAATAGAATGGGAATGAAGCATGTAATTATGGAAAACCATTAATAACATGATATGATTTCCATAGTAGCCAAGGCATTTCTACCATGACCATATTTGTGTAAAAAGTCCCTTACTAAATCGAGTTCACTCCTCATTCCAGTCTCGTATCAATGAACTGGATTAACTTGTCGTTCCATCCATGTCTATCTCATGAGATATAAATCTTTACCCAATGCATTAGAGGAATATATAGGTCCCATCCATCTCATAATGAAATCATTCTTACATGTGCCACAACATAAACATAAATCATTCATCATAACCCAATGAATAAAATGGGTTTCATAAACATCATCCCATCATAACATAATCCATATAAAACAAATGGATATCACTTCGTCATAAGAAAAGTGGAACCATGTAAATCATAGAGACATTATACTTGAAACATACACATATGAAGTAATGTCATCTTGGATGAAAAATGGTTTTGATAAAACACTTGAAATGAATTCTTGAAGAAAATTTCATTTCTTCTTCAAAATTATTTTCTTTTCTCAAAATTCCCTGCAATTTTTAAAGAAAAGTATTTTGTTGAAAATAATCATGTAATCTTGTAAATTAATCTTCATGAAAATAAGGAGTTATGAAACCATAAAAATATGTTCATGCCGTATAAGTTAAAAAACATTCTTCTTGTACTTTTTCCAGAAAAGTCAAAAAGTACCGTGTATGGTTAATAAAAGAAATATTCCTTACATACCATGTAGTAACAACTAGTTTATATAATATTTTAATAACATATTGTAGTTTACTGAAACTCTGTATTATGTACAATGCAAGCTATCGAGGAAGACTGCTCTGGCGTGCAACATAGCCAAGAATAGTGTTTGTGTATGCTACAAGCTAATACGGTGTTGCGTATAGTGCAAGATAATCTTGGTGTAGCGTACAACACAAGAAATCAATGAAATTAAAAATATTTCTCATAAAATCTCAGGGTGTTACATTCTACCCCCTTAAAATGAATTTCTCCCTCGAAATTCATTGGGGTTATAAATCGTTTACTACTTGTAAGTTTCTTTCATAGAAACCCACATTGTAAAAAGGAATACCAAAACTTAATTTTAAAAACTAAAGTACGACACATAATGGGTACCCAAATTAACTCATCATTGGATTTCCATATAAGAGAAGATAGGTGAAAATATGGATATAAAAGAGAAATATAACCATCATGTTCTGATGGATAGTGGTAGAGAACATGGCTATGAAAAAATCCATCAATCACAAAGCCATAAATTTGTGATTATCTAAGGTACCATTTTATTCATCAGGTATGAGGGTTCTAGGAAAACATTTTTAGTTTTCATGATCATTTCCCTAATGTTGAATAATTGTTGAATTAAATGAAATACTTAATTAATTTTGGTAAAATCTCACCGTTGTTCATGCCTTGAACAATTTCCACTTCATATATTAAAGAAATGAAGTTGAATTTGTCATTCGTGAATTGTTAGAAGATCATGTGATAGAATGATAGGTCATTCCATCTGCCTCAAAAAAAATGTTTTCAAAATTTATCAAATATACATAAGTTCGTATATAGTGAGGTTAATCGTATATGATTCTAAAAATGGACTTGTACTTCATCTATCATCCTGATTAATAAAATAAAACTAGTATCTACTAACTAGGGACTTTCTGTACGCCAGTAGTATGAGATAAAGGCATTTCACACTTCGGTTGTGGGTTCGATTCCCGCAACCCTGTCTGACGCGATGGGCTGTCGCTCGTCCTGTATGTTGTTCTATTTCTAAAACTACATTATTATAACATCCTATCAATAATATTAAAAAAAGTTATATCCTTAAATTATTCTATCTGATTTCCAACTTAATTCATTCCAACCTTCAGGATTATCGAAAATACTTCTGCCCAATCTTAAAGTATAAAGAAAATGATTAATAGAAATGTCATCAACCAAGCATGTGAATACCATCATTTATCTACTATATATCATACTATATATCTTGTTGTTCACATTTTAAACATGTGAATACATTAATAATGTATTCTCTTGAAAAATGAATACCCATTGAACCTTGGTGAAAACATGAGTGCTATCAAAAGCTAACTCCTTTCATATACAAAAATGCCAAAATTTGTATATACTCAAACCATGATATAACTTTGTCCTTATATCTATCATGATCTCATTTCATTTTCACTTTATCCCTTCATTATGCGCATATCATCTTTTTCCAAAAATATTTAAATCACTTTTCCTGGTTACCGATACTATAAAATTATTGAAAACCACAATAGACCAATACATAAATATTCCAATATACCATAAAAGTACCTCAACAACATTATTATTAAATACAAATCCATAAACACTTCAATCCTTCATCTTCAATTATTGTCATGGGATAAGTCTTTCCTTTTTTTAGAAGTAACCTCTTAGGTCAGAGCATTGAGTTGGGTAATGCCCACATTCTCCACAGATAAGTCATTGAACTCTGTAATAGTCTGTCACTCTATGACCCTTTTCCCCATAGAGATAAAATCTTCCCTCCATTTGATGTATTCATAAATATTCTTCTTCCCTTCTTTAGAAATCTCGACCTTCCTTTCTCTATGCTCCTCACCATGCGAACACGCATAAAATTCCATATTCCTATTATTTGATGAATTAGGAATACATATAAAGTTTACCTTGTTAATCATATATCACGATGACTAATTCGGCATAATCACAATATATTTCTCTCTAGGCATTACACAATTTCGTTGCTCATAGTCACCAATTTGTCCATTGGATTTAGTGTTAACTGAATTCCTTCTCGTTCCCTCCATTGACTAAAATAAAAAAAATCTTTGAGAGGAAAAAATCATAGTAGGAAAATAACATAATAAAGGGGGACTACCTTCAATATATAACATCATAGGTTTAATTCTAAGATCGTTACTGTAATTCTAGGACTATAACATATAGTTATACTAAACCTTAGGGACATCCCTAGACATACCTTAGAAATATCTCTAGGGATCTCACTAAAGTTTTCGCATCCTAGTTTTCAAAGGTTAACTAAACCATTCCTATGATACCAACCTTAGAGTCCCAAGCTTGACGTACCTGGACATTACATTACTTTTTTGGAATAATTAATGCATGACAACAAAACACATGAGGATCATAATAGTTTACAGTCTTTGGAAACAGGGAACATAATCTTCTAATCATGGTGAAAGATATTCAGCATCTCCCATAAAGATCTTCCCCTTTTGTTTTCTTACCTAAAACCATTATTTATATCCTGGGGAAAACAAAACATATAAAGGGTGAGCTCAAATTCTATGTAATGGTAAGAGTTGAGAAAATAAAACAAACCATACACATTTGAACATAAAAACATGAACATAATGTTTAAACATCAAAATATTGAGCAATGAAATAAGACATGGCAGTACGTAAGGAATAGATCATAATGGAACATCAATCATGATACAATATCATGGGAATGAAGCATGTAATTGTGGAAAACCATTAATAACATGTTCTTATTTCCATAGTAGCCAAGGAATTGCATCCAAGACCATCTTAGTGGACAAAGTCCCTAACTTAATCGAGTTCACTCCTCGTTCCAGTCCTGTATCACTGAACTGGATTAACTTTTCATTCCATCCATGTCTATCTTATGAGATATAAATCTTTACCCAATGAATTGGAGGGAGATATAGGTCCCACCCATCTCATAATGAAATCATTCTTACGTGTGCCACAACATAAACATAAATCATTCATCATAACCCAAAGAATAAAATGGGTTTCATAAACATCATCCCATCATAACATAATCCATATAAAACAAATGGATATCATTTCATCATAATAAAAGTGGAACCATCTAAATCATGGATACATTATACTTTAAACATACACATATGAAATAATGTCATCTTGTATGGAAAATGGTTTTGATAAAACAGTAGAAATGAATTCTTGAGGAAAATATCCTTTCTTATTCAAAATCATTTTCTTTTTTCAAAATTCCATGAAATTTTTAAAGAAAAAGATTTTGTTGAAAATAATCATGAAATCTTGTACAGTAAACTTCATGAAAATAAGGAGTTACAAAACCATAAAAATCCATTCATGCTGTATAAGTTAAAAAAACATTCTTCTCGTAATTTTGTCAGAAAATTCAAAAAGTACCTCGTATGGTAAACAAAAGAAAGATTCCTTAAATACCATGTAGTAAAATTCCAAAATGGGTAAAAATTACTTTAAACATACATGAAACCATTTTTATAAAACAGGGACATGGATGCTAAATATAACCCTGGTAAATACTTACGAATAAATAATCTCGGATAAAAATGAGATTGGAAAAGTTATCCCTTAACTTATGTCTGATATGCTTAATATGTATCTGAACCTCCTATATAATGATATAAATAATTTCGTTGACTTATTACATAATAATATTCATATTTATGATATCATATATGGTTTATTTATAAATTTATATTACGCGTTCTTTTGTAAATTCCATGTTAAAGCAGCGTTTTTGGTAAAATCGTTTCATTTATCGTACATGTTTTGATTTATTGTTGTTGATATTATTACATATATCCTTATTTACATAATTAAAGAATTTAAAACATGATTTATATAAAATATATATTCAGCATATAAATATATATGATAGATCGATAAATGGAATTAAATACACCGTTCATGGAGACGGTAGGTCGTACGTACGCATGAACGCTCTTTTCGTTTCCTTATTGAATTGAATGGATTTAATTAAATGAAACATATATTTACATAAATAAAGTATCATTATTATGTAGTATATTTCATTATTATTTATTATATATACTTTATAATCATACTTGAATGGTTAATCATGGAAAATGAATCTCATCGTGTTCATGGAGACGGTAGTTCATACGTAATCACGAGCAATGATATCATTCCCATAATTAATGAATAGAATTTAAGTGGATGATATAATATCTCAGAATAATTATGATGTTATAATAACCATATATATTTATTCGTTACACCATTATACCCATCCAAGTAAAGTGGTGGTGGAAAAACTTATTACACCACGGTGTGGAGACGGTATTTCGTACATACGCACACGTGGTGATTTCGTTTTCTGTAGGATGGATATAAGGTGAAATGGGGTTTTTAATATTTATAATATCATATCAATATATTATAGATACTGATTGTATTAAATTACAATGAAAAAACTATTGAAGATGAATTTTAAGAATAAAGAAACTTGAAAGAATCGGTAGAAGGAATTACCTCTTCCTCGAAGTGCCTCCTTTAAAATTCCACATAGAGCGCTATAATTTGTATTTTGAGAAGACCATAACCACTATAATGTTTCTAGGGAAGTGTAGAAGAGAAATGGTAAGGGGTTGTCTGATCTTGACGGATCAATGTGTTGTGAAGGGGAGAGGGAGGAGGTGCCCTTTTATAAGGGAGGAGAGGGGCACCTTAGAAAAAACATAAAATATTATTTTATAATAAAGTCATATTCGGTTTATAATAGCTCCAAGTTTATATATTACGAAACTAAAGAGGGTAAGGGTAGAAATCCTCTCAACCAATAGGTTTTATAAAATTTTAGGTTACTATTTTGACCTTATCATTTAGATTTAACTATAAGTTAAATAATTTAACTTTTACCGTGTCTTCTTGTTTTTTACACTATATGGTTAATAAACTTACTATAAACTAACAATAAAACACCCATTGGTTCATTATTAATATATATAACGTCATATAACTCATTTGGATGATCCTTTGATTTTTAGGGATAGAATATCAAATAATAATATAATATTTGTTTTAAAAAATATTTTATGTAAATTTTGACACTATTTGGTAATTGATTTTTTTGAAAATCATAACAGCATGATTAGTTAGAACAAGGTTAATTAAATAAATAATAACTTGTCATATTAACTTATAAAATTAGTGGAATTCATAAAAATCCTCAGATTACATTTATTTGGGTATTTATAACATCATTTATGTTAATATTTTATTAATAAGGTAATTACTGAATCATCATTGTGTCATTAATAAATTAAAATATTTATTGTATAAAAATTATAAATAAAATACCATTAGGTAGGAAGGCTTTTTAGATTTCTAATTAATATTTATAGTCTAATTTATCTTATGTATAACCCTATATTAAAAAATATTTTAGTTATTAAACTCTGATTTTAACTCTTTTATCTTTTCTTTGAATTAAATAATAACATATGTCCTAATCTGGTCCAAGTGGACCTAAAGGGTCATGTTGTATTATTAAGGTTTTTTTGGTCTAATTACACCTATCAAATAGAATTAGGACATGTGTTAGGGTAATAATAATATCATTTTTACCCTTAATTACCATATTTAATTTTAATTGTGGTAAATAAAAGTAAAAAGTTACTATTCACTAAAATTTATTTTCATCTCATTGAACCACATTTTACTTACTTATATGAACCAAATCTCTCGGATTTATGAAATTAAACTCACAGAAGTGGTAAAATTAAATTTTATGTAAATTTGTAAATGGTCCTAGGAATTTGGTAAAAGACGGTGAAAAGTGCAATAAAATATTTATATATCTAAAATTATAATAAAATAACTCCAATGAATTACAATGAAATTATATATATATTATGTATCTATTTTGACCTAAAATAAATTTAAATAAAATAAATAATTATTTTAAAACAAGTCGGCTTTTAAGTAGAACTCTGTGTTTTCACTATTCATCAAAAATTGCAAGTTTTCAGAAAAATACCAAAAATTCACCCTAAGCTAAATTAGATATTCCGAATCCAAAAATGAAGTCCATTTTTAAAAATAAAATTTATAAAATTTCAAAAAGTGGGTATTACTATTAATAACAGGTAGTTTATATATTATTTTAATAACATATTGTTGTTTAGTGAAACTCGGTATTGCGTACAATGCAAGCTATCGATGAGGTTTCTCTGGCGTGAAACACAAGCCTAGAATAGTGTTTGCGTATACTACAAGCTAATACTGTGTTGCATATAGATCAAGATAATCTTGGTGTAGCGTACAACATAAGACATTAATGAAATTAAAAATATTTCTCATAAAATCTCGGGGTGTTACATTCTACCCCCCTTAAAATGAATTTTGCCCTCGAAATTCGCCCGAGTTATAAATATTTTACTACTTGTAAGTTTCATTCATAGAAACCCACATTGTAAAAAGGAATACCAAAACTTAATTTTAAAAACTAAAGTATGAAACGCAACAGTTACCCAAATTAACTCATCATTGGGTTTCCATATAGGAGAACATAGGTGAAAATATGGATATAGAAGAGAAATCTAACCATCATGTTCTGATAAAGAGTGGTAGAGAACATGGCTATGAAAAAATCCATCAATCACAAATCCAAAAATTTGTGATGATCTAAGGTACCATCTTATTCATCAGGTATGAGTGTTCTAGGATAACGTTTTTAGTTTTCAAGATCATTTCCCTAATGTTGAATAATTGTTGAATTAAAATAAATACTTAATTGATTTTGGTACAATTTCACCATTGTCCGTGCCTTGAACAATTTCCACTTCATCTCTTAAAGAAATGAATTAGAATTTATCATTCCTAAAGTGTTAGCATATCATCTGATAGAATGATAGGTCATTCCATCTGTCCAAAAAAAGGTTTGCAAAAGTTATCAAATATACATAAGTCTATATATGGTGACGTTAATCATATATGATTCCAAAAATGGACTTATACTTCATCTATCATCCTGCTTAATAAAAAAACTTGTTTCTACTAACAAGGGACTTCTTATAGGCCAGTGGAATGTGATAAAGGCTTGTTGCAGTTCGGTTGTGGGTTCGATTCCCGCAACCCTATCCGCCACGACGGTTTTTCACCAGTCCTGCAGGTTGTTCTTTTTCCAAAAATACTTTATTATAATATCCCATCAATAATATTGAAAAAAGTTCTATCCTTAAACAATTCAATATGATATCCAACTTAATCCTTTTCCATCCTTTAGGCTTATTGAAGATACTTCTGCCTAATATTAAATTATAAAAAAACAATTACAAGAAATGTCATCAACCAAGCATGTGAATACCATCATTTATCCCCCATCTATCATACGATATATCTTGTTGGTCACATTCCACACATGTGAATACCTTAATCATGCATCCTCTTGAAAAATGAATACTCATTGAACCTTAGTGAAAACGTGAAAGATGTCAAAATTTAACTCCTTCCACATACAAAAATACCAAAATTTATAGATACTCAAACCATGATATAACTTTGTCCTTATATCAACCATGAGCTCATCTCATTTTCTCTTAATCCCTTCATTATGCGCATATCATCTTTTTTCCAAAAATATATACATCACTTTTCATGGTCACCGGTACTATAAAATTATTGAAAACCATAATATACCAATACATAAATATTCCAATATTCCATAAATGTACCTCAACAACATTATTCTTGAATAAAAATATATAAACACTTCAATCCTTCTTCTTCAATTATTGTCATGGGGTAAGTCCTCTCTTGATTTAATGTATACTCTTAGGTCAGGGCATTGAGTTGGGTAATGTCCATGTTCTCCACAGATAAGACATTGATCTCCGTAACAGTCTGTCACTCTATAACCCTTTTCCCCGCACAGATAACATCTTCCCCACCATTTGATGTATTCATCAAGGTTCTTCTTCCATTCTTTAGAAACCTAGATCTTCCTTTTCTATGATCCTCACCATGAGAACATGAATTAAATTCCATATTCCTATTATTTGATTAATTAGGAATACAAATAAAGTTTACCTTGTTAATCATATATCACGATGACTAATTCGGAATAATCCCAATAGTCACCAATTTGTCCATTGGATTCAATGTTAACTGAATTCCTTATGGTTCCCTCCATTGACTAAAACACAAAAAGAATTCTATGAGAGGAAAAAATCATACTAGGAAAATAACATAATCAATGGAGATTACCTTCAATATCTTACATCTTAGGTTTAATTCTAAGATCATTACCATAATTCTAGGACTATAACCTATAGTTATACTAAACCTTAGGGACATCCCTAGACATACCGTAGAAATATCTCTAGGGATCTCACTAATGTTTTTGAATCCTAGTTTCCAAAGGTTAACTAAACCTTTCCTATGATACCAACTATAAATACCCAAGCTTGACCTACATGGACATTACATTACTTTTTAGAAATACTTCATACATGACAAAAATAACACCTGAGGACCGTAATAGTTTAGTCTTTGAAAACTCAGAAAATAATCTTCTAATCATGGTGAATGATCTTCAATATCTCCCATAAGGATCTTCCCATTTTGTTTTTTTAACTAAAACCATTCTTTATATCCTGGGGAAAAGAAAACATATAAAGGGTGAGATTAAATGCTTAGTAAGGGTAATCATGTTGAAAATAAAACAAACCATACACATTTGAACTTTAAAACATGAATATAATGTTTAAACATCAAAATATTGAGAAATGAAATAAAAAATGGCAGTACGTAAGTCATAGATCATAATGGAACATAAATAATGATAAAATAGCACGTTATTGAAGCATGTAATATTGTAAAACCACTAAGAACATGATATGATTTTCATGGTAGCCAAGGCATTGCTGCCAAGACCATCTTTGTGGACAAAGTCCTTTACTAAGTTGAGTTCACTCCTCATTGCAGTCCTGTATCACTGAACCATATTAACTTTCCATTCCAGCCATGTCTATATCATGAGATATAAATCATTTCGTTATGCATTGGATGGAGATATAGGTCCCACCCATCTCATAACGAAATCATTCTTACATGTTCCACAACATAAACATAAATCATTCATTATAACCCGAATAATAAAATGGGTTTCATAAACATCAGCCCATCATAACATAATCCATATAAAAAAATATATATCATTTCATCATAAGAAAATTGGAACCATGTAAATCATAAAGACGTTATACTTGAAACATACACATATGAAATTATGGCATCTTGGATGGAAAATGGTTTTGATAAAACACTTGAAATGAATACTTGAGGAAGATATCATTTCTTCTTCAAAATCATTTTATTTTCTCAAAATGCCATGACATTTTTATAGATAAGTATTTTTTTGAAACTAATAATGAAATATTTCATAGGAAGCTTCATGAAAATAAGGAGTTAGGAAACCATAAAAATCTGTTCATGCCGTATAAGTTTAAAAAAACATTTTCCTCGTACTTTTGCTGGAAAAAACAAAAAGTACCTCGTATGGTAAACAAAAGAAAGATTCCTTAAATACCATGTAGTAAAAGTCAAAAATTGTTATAAAGGACATTAAACATACATGAATCCATTTTTATACAACATGGACATGGATGATAAATATAACCCTAGTAAATACTTACGAATAAACAATCTCAGATAAAAATGAGATTGGAAAATTTTTCCCTTACCTTATGTACGATATGCTTCGTATGTATCCGAACCTCCTATATAATGATTTAAATAATATAATTGACTTATTACAGAGTCATATTCACTATTATGATATCATATATGGTTCATTTATGAGTTTATATTACCCGTTATTTTGTAAATTCCATGTTAAAACAATGTTTTGGGTAAAATCGTTTAATTTATTATACGTGTTTTCATTTGTTATTGTTTATATAATTACTTATATACTGATTTACTTAATTCAAAAATGAAAAAGATGATTTATATATAATATATATTAATCATATAAATATATATGATAGATCGATAAATGGAATTAAATACACCGTTCATGGAGATGGTAGGTCGTACGTATGCATGAACGCTGTTTTCATTTCCTTATTAAATTGAATGGAATTAAGTAAATGAAACATATATGTAAATAAATAAAGTATCATTATTATGTAATATATTTAATTATTATTTATTATATATACTTTATAGTCATACTTGAATGGTTAGTCATGGAAAATGAATCTCATCGCGTTCGTGGAGACGGTAGTCCGTACGTACGGAGGAGCGATGATATCGTTCCCATAATAAATGAATAGAATTGAAGTGGATGATATAATATCTCAGACCCATTATGATGTTATAATAACCATATTTATTTATTCTTTACACCATTATACCCATCCTAGTAAGGTGGTGGTGGAAAAACATATTACACAACGACGTGGAGACGGTATTCCATACGTACGCATGCACGGTAATTTCATTTTCTGTAGGATGGATAGAAGGTGAAATGAGGTTGTTTCATATTTATAATATAATATAAGTATATTAGTTATAATTATTGTATTAATTTACAATGAAACAACTAAAGAAGAGGAATTTTATGAAGAACGAAACTTGAATGAATCGGTAGAAGGTATTACCTCTTCCTCGAAGTGCCTCCTTTAATCTTCCACTTTGAGAACTAGAATTTGTATTTTAATAAGACCAGAACCTCTCTAATGTTTCTAGGGAAGTGTATAATTGAAATAAGGGGTTGGCCGAGCTTGAAGTCTCAATGTGTTGTGAAGAGGGGAGGGAGGATGTTCCCTTTTATAAGGGAGGAGAGGGGCACCTTAGGAAAGACTTAAAATATTATTTAATAATAAAGTCATATTCAGTTTATAATAGCTCAAAATTGATTTATTTCGAAGCTAAATTGGGTATGGGTATAAATCCTCTCAACCAATATATTTTATAAAAGTTTGAGTTAATATTTTAACCTTATCATTTAGATTTAACTATAAGTTAAATAATTTATCTTTTGACGTGTCTTCTTGTTTTCTTACAATATATGGTTAATAAACATACTATTATCTGACAATATAACCCCAAGTGGTTCATTATTAATATATATATCCTTATCTAAGTCATTTGGCCGAAACATAGATTTTTAAGAATAGAAGATCAATTATTAATATTATATTTGTTTTAAAAACTATTTTATGTCAATTTTGACACTATTTGGTAATTGATTTTTGTGAAAATATTAACAGAATGATTAGTTCGAAAAAAGTTAATTAAATAAATAATAACATTTCATATTAACCTATAAAATTAGTTTAATTCATAAAAAGTCTCATATTACATTTATTTTGGTATTTATAACATCATTTATGTTAATATTTCATTTATTAGGTAATTACTGCGTCATCACTGTGTCATTAATAAATTAAATTATTTGATATCTAAAAATTTAAAATAAAACACAATTATGTAGAAAATTGTTATAGATTTTTAATTAATATTTATAATAGAATTTATCTTATATATAACCCTATATTAAAAATGTTTTAGTTATTAAACTTTGATTTTAACTCTTTTAACTCTTCTTTGAATTAAATAATAATATATGTCCTAATCTGATCCAAGTGGACCTAAAGGGTCATATTTTATTCCTAAGGTTATTTTTGGTCGAATTAAAATTATCCAATATAATTAAGACATGTGTTAGGGTAATAATAATATCATTTTACCCTTAATTACCCTATTTACTTTTAACCGTAGTAAATAAAAGTAAAAAGTTACTATTCACCAAAATTTATTTTCATCTCATTGAACCACATTTTACTTATTGATGTCAACCGCATCACTCGGATTTTTTAAATTCAACTCATATAAGTGGTAAAATTATGTTTTATGTAAATTTGTAAATGGTCCTATGAGGTGGGTAAAATACGGTGAAAAGTTCAATAAAATTTTTATATATCTAAAATTATTATAAAATGACTCCAATGAATTAAATTGATCTTATATATATATTATGTATCTATTTTGACCTAAAATAAATTTAAATAAAATAAATATTTATTTAAATAAAAAGTCTGTTTTTAAATAGTAACTCAGTGTTTTCACTATTCATAAAAAATTGAATGTTTTCAAAAAAATACCAAAAATTCACCCATTTCTAAATTCGATATTCCGAATCCGAAAATGAAGTCCATTTTGAAAAATAAAATTTATAAAATTTCAAAAGGTGGGTATTACTAATCATAATGACTTGTTTATATAATATTTTAATAACATATCATTGTTTAGTGAAACTCGATATTGAGTACAATGCAAGCTATCGAGGAAGGTTGCTCTGGTTTGAAACACAATCCTAGAATAGTGTTTTAATATACTACAAGCTAATATGGTGTTGCATATAGAGAAATCTAATCTTGTTGTAGCGTACAACACAAGGCATCAATGAAATTAAAAATATTTCTCATAAAATCTCGGGGTGTTAAAACTGTGGAGGTGTGAGACAGTGCGATGTCCCATATAAAATAGGTGGGTTGTAATAAAATAACATATAATTCTCCCTATAGATTTGATCAGTGAGAATACCACTCAAGTTTTTGATCCCATATTTATAGAACAAATGAAAAGTGAGTCACGACACATGCGACCTGCACTTCATCTTTCAGGCACACTCTGTAGCCACGAGGCATGACCACTAATGGGCCACGCACAGGGCATCACCTCCTGTGCAATGTTGGGGCCTATAGTGGCCCTACTGGGCTGGTCTGGCCAAATATCTAATTTTGGGATAGTTATGTGGTGGGCCAGCCTTAGTTAAAGGCTTGCATGAGGCCTTGACTAAATTTTTACACAAATAACAGTCAAATAAGTATCCAAATATTTAAAAAAGTTCTTAACTAATTTATAATATTTATAAATAAAACATTAAATTCAAAATGACGTATTTTTTACTCTTTCAAATCTATTTTCAATCCATAATCAAACATACCCATAAATTATGAAATATTTGAAAATAAAGGGTCTTTATATTGAAAAATGTTAAAAAATCAGCGGATTCTGTTTAAAAAAATGCACATTATTTTACTCTTTAAAATAACCCCACAATTAAACCATTGTTCTCCTCAATAATAAAACCTCAACATTAAATTTAAGAGGGAACCAATGTTAAAAATAATCAAATTTCATTGTATTAAAATAAAATGATTATAAATTTAAAATCAAACATCCAAAATTCCCATAAAATATCAATTCAGTTTCTTTATTTCCAAAGAAACAATCAACTCAAGTATTTATCCTTTTCCCATTGAAAAAGTATGGAAATTCTCTTCTCATTTATTTAAGTTCCTCAATTCATTATTTATTGAACATGCCAAATAATTATTGGCCTCACCTGAATCTTTTAACTCATCTATCATGATAAAATACAAGTATATTTATGATTATATCCTGAGAACACTCTCCTCATCCAAAATATTTTAAATAGACTACTTTTTTTAACTTTGTAAAGACAAAAATCACATATAATTATAAGGTCTTGTGATTAAGGTTCAAATTTAACTAAAGCTTTAGGTTGGTAGGACTTGATGTTTAAATTTTAATTCACAAGTAAAAGGTGTAACTCTTCAATCATAAAACATTATATTAAAAGTAATATTTTAATGACATTCTCTCCTTCTAAAATTAACAACTCCAAACTTCCTAAAAACTCAAAGAAAATATCATGATTAGTTTTAGCATAATGAATGATTTGTTGTCTATCTTGAATATTTTTTTTCCATTTTTAATAAAAAAAATTCCAATATTTATGAATTATAATAAACCTTACATTTACCATCTATCCATGCATGATAAAATCATATTTCTAGTAATGGAGATTTCAGGTTTTCCCAAATAACAACCCATTTTTATCAATTTTTTTGTTCTTTTTTTAATTTTCATTTTTTATATTAAAGAGGGGTAAAACTATATTGTGTAATGAATGATTCCACGACCATTTACAATTCCCGCAATAATCACCCCCAAAGTTTTTTCCTTACAATTTAAATCATACTATTTAACATGAATCCCTTCACTAACATACTTCAACTTTAAAATATCATTCAAATACAAAGAGGGTGATTGGAATGGATAAAAATAGCTTCAAACATGACTCATTCCTCTAAAGGTCACTCATGGTCTCTATAGGGTTATCAACGATTGTTGTAAAGGTGATATTTTTAGGATAAGTTGTTATCATAATATGTCTTAATCATTTTAAAATTATTTTTTTATATTCATATCTTTGACAAGTTCAAATTCATGTTTTTGATGGTGGAATGTACCAAGATCACTCAAAAAATATACTCACAATGAAATAAGAAGTACTTGGTCTATAAATTATCTCAGGAATTGAAATATGATATGGTAATATAACTAAAGGCATGATTAATAAAAATAAATCAATTCACATAAATTTCATTAATTATAATCATGAAAAATGGATTGGAAATTTTATTTACATGAATCAATTAATTTTCTTAAATCATGATTCCTCATTTTAATATCCATTATTATCATTAATCATTCAATTCTACATTTTACACATTAAATTTTATTAACATTGAAATCTAAAACCTAGAATCATTAGATTCCAAAGAAACTCATGCATCCTAGGTAAATTAACTAAAGTATAAATATAAGAATGGGAATGCAATTTAATTTATAAAACTCAACACATGTTCTTTTGACAAAAATGTAGTAAGTTTAAATGATGGGAAATAAAGGTGAATTCACTTATGAAATTAATATTTTGGTTCTCTTCCTTCACTTCTAGGGGTTGCATTTTGGCTTCCTTCTATGATGGTCTTTGAAAAATAAAAATAACTCATACCAGTGTAATAACCATTCCATTAAAGATCAAAGGTGTGTTGTAAGGGGTAACTATGTCCAAAATCCTTTGAAAAAAAATTAAAAATTGGGTTTCCTCCTGAAAGTGCATTTGGTTAATGATATTGGCTCGACCTCACCTCATGAGATGAAATCAGTAAATGGGTTATAGAATTTAGAGCTCAACCATCGATTCTTGATGAAAACTTCCATGTAATGTTTTCACCCTTTTCCCATTTATAGTGAATGGTCTTCCTCCTCCTTCTTTCTTAATCTTAAAGGAAACAAAAGGATATAATTTTGTAATAAAAAAGGTCCTTTCCACATTGAACAAATATTGCCTATCATTAACTTTAGTCTGTAATTGTAGATCATAAATTGGTCTCTATGTTGGAAGGTCTTTGGTTGAATCAGTTTCTCATATACTACCCTAGTTCTTTCTTTGTTAATTCCTAAATTTCCAAAATATTATATTCTAATTTCTTCTAGATCCTGTATCTATTGTTTTCCATCTTTTCTAGCACTATCTAAATCAAAATATACCATTATTATAGCACATTATGCTTGGTACACCAATTCCACCAGTAGATGACAGATTTTTCCATTAATCAAGCGGTACGAGCTCAAACATATGGGTGTTTTTTATGCTTCCTAATATGCCCATAAAGTGTCTTAAATCCTTTACTTCCAATATGTTCGTTTTGGTTTGAATGATTTCTCCAAAATAACTTTAATCTCCCTCTTGGACACTTCCACTTGGCCATTTAATGGGGGATGGTAATGTGTTGACATTTTGTGGTACACCCCATACTTTTTCATCATTTCCTCCATTCTTCTATTCAAAAAATGTGACCCTTGGTCGCCGATGATTTCTCTCAGAATTCCAAACCTACAAAAAAATTTTCCCTGAAAAATCAAACACAAATTTGGCATCATCAGTCTTAATGGATTTTGATTCCAACCATTTGGAGACATAATCAATAGGAAATAAAATATAATATTTCCTGAAAGACATGGGAAAGGTTCCTATAAAACCAATGCCCCAAACTTCAAATATTTCAAAACAATGATGGTTTTATGGAGAATCTCTTGTCTCTTTGAAATTATTCCATAAAATAGACACCTTTTCATTTTTAACAATAATCATGAACATATTTAAGTAAGGTAGGAAAAAATATTCAATATTCAAAAATATTATTTCCATTATTTTTGGTTAAAAGTGGTTTCCACAAGAAAGTTTATGACAAAATTGAAAAACATTTTCTATTTCACTTGCTAGAAAGAAACTTCTTATGAAATTTCCATTCCAAATTTTTTAGATAAAGGAGTCCTCCTTAATATAAAATCTATATTTTGATCTACGTTTATGCTTCTAATGGAAGTTAAAGAAATAAGGTACTTGATATGTGGCCGAATAATTTACTATATCAGTATACCATAGTACCTAAACTTATATGATGTAGAGTTTATCTCTTGGTATGTGATCTTTGAATGGTATAAGCACAATAATTGTTGTTTCAAGAGTGTTGTGTGTTCTATTTAGGTGATCTACCAGTTTTTTTCATCTCCATGTTTTCTTTAACTCCAGATTAAACTCCTATAAGAGTATCATCTATCTCACCAGCCTTGTTTTGGCTTCTACCTTCTTCATCAAATACCTAAGTGTTTCACGATCATAAAACAAAATTACATTATTTCCAAGTAAATATGACATGAATTTATCTAATTGAAATAATAAAGTAATAAACTCCTTTCCAGTTACATTTTTATTAATTTGAGTGGCATCCAAGCTTCTTGAATCCTAGGTTATGAATTGGTGTTTCCCTTCAATTCCTTAGGAAAGAACTGCCCCCATATCTTGGTTCAATGCATCACAAAGTAACTCAAATGGATGTTAAAAATTATGTGGTTTCATTATTTGTGGGGTAATAAACTTTTGTTTCAACTCATAAAATAATTTCCTATAATTGTAAATAAAACCAATACCAGCCTCTTTTAAGAGAAATCTAGAAAGTTGAAGAGAAATCATACTAAAATCCTTGATTAATATTCTATACACTCCCATATGCCATAGAAATTATCAAGTATTCCTCATATAGGCATGGTCTGGAAAATAATTAATTAATTTAATTTAATATTTATCCACCTTAATTCCCATTTTTTAAATGATATGTCATAGTACTATTCATTTTTCAATAATGAAGTGACACTTTTTCATGTTTAAAACAAAATTTTTCTTATTGTATGTTTCAAAACATTCTCATGATTTCCCAATAGGTGATTAAAAAATTTCTCAAAAATATTAATTTCATCAAAAAATACCTCCTGTAAGTCTTTAATGTGAATTGAGAAAGTTCTTACCCTACATAGTTGAAATGTACCTAGGGCATTACACAGTCCGAAAGGAATCCTTTTGTAACAAAATTTCCAAAAAGTAAAAGTGATGTTTGTCTTCTATTGGCCTTCTAGAGAAATTGGTACCTGAAAATAACCAAAAAATCCATCCAAAAATAAATAATTTGTCTTACCTTATAACATTTATATCATTTTATCAGTGAATAGGATCAGAAAATGATCTCTTTAGGTGAATTTTTTCATCCTTCTATAATCAATGCATACCCATCAACTATCTTTTTCAAAAATTTAAAGAATTTTTTCTTTGGAACTACATAAATGGGGATGAGCCGTTGATAGAAAAAAAATTGGGTAAATGATGTCGGCTGCCAACAATTTTTCAATTTCATTCTTTACAACTTCCTTGATGGTGGCGTTCAGTCTCTTAGGGTGATTCCGGAAAGGTTGATATTCCCCTTCTAAAAAGACTCTATTTGAGTAGATCATGGGTTTTATTCTAGGTATATCACATAGAATTCATCATATGGCTTGGGAATTTATATTTTAAATGCCAATAATTGTTTCCTCTTAGGTCCCAGAGAGATTATTGGCAATGGTCATTGGAAACTTTTCTTCTTACAATAGATACAAATAGTTTAAATCACATGGGAGGGGATTTAATTCAAGAATAATGTGATATTATATAGATTATAATGAATTAAAATTTCCATTTAAAAAGCATAAATTTCTTTGAAAAATAGTATCATATATGTTTCTTCTAGAAAATTATCATATAATTCCGAGGTAATTCATCTTTGAGGTAAAAAATACATAATTTATAGATTTTTGAATGGTCACTCCTACCATGGTATGATATTATAAAGCTAAAAATTATTGAAGAATACTATAATCATCAATGTATTTACCTTTTTCATTGAAAATTTCAAAGAGGGAATGATTGTTTGAAGGGTTTATTTGTGAGTCAAGAACATTTTAGTTCACCTTGTTGTCTCCCAACTCCACGTTCATGGAAATTTTATTTACATTTGTAGTTGTTTTGGTTTTTTAGGTAATTTTATTCCCAAAACAATGTATGAATGCACTAGTGAATTTTCTTACTCCATAGTGGTTGTGTAAAAGTATACTGAAAAAATGAGTACTTCAACTCCTACTAGCACATCTACCGCAACACTAGTTAGAAAAATAATGAATTGTTTTTCTAGTTGAACAATTAACCTTAAAGGATTTAGTGTACCTGTTTTCAAAGATGAAAATATGGTATTAGATTTAACATTTATGGAAGCACCATTATCATGCAATGCTTTAGAAAATTTCATCTTTCCATGATGTTAGTTCACTATTTGAGATATGTTATGAGGACTTTGGAAGTAGTTACAAGTTAATGTATATCTATCTCTCATCATAAAGAGCCTTGAGTCCCTATGGGTAGGTTGGTAAAGGTGTATTTAGGAATAATGAGATCTAATACTAGTATTTTCCCTAATGTTTATTTTGATAGGCTGAAATAAAAATCTTATTATCTAATTTGAGGGGATTAATTTTCCCATTAATCTTGTTCGAGTTTTTAAACTGAGTAACTTTATGATGTATTCAATAATGTTTTTGGATGTTTTTTAGAACTACGCCTTCATGAACACATGTGAATCTTTCCTAGGAAGAAGCCTTTGGTAAAACATAATGAGTGGATCCTCCCATAGAAGAAGATCTTGTTAATATTATTATGTGTGATGTCCACGATCTGGTATAGTAACCTATATTTATTCTCATTTAGGGTCAAATTGTGGACCCTCAAAGGTATGGGTCTCAGAATTATGATCAAGATTTCCTTAAACAAAATCCATTAGTGTTCCAAGGCTCTAATGATCTTCAAGAGGTTGAGGATTGGTTGAGAAAGATAGATCTTATATTTAATTTGTAGTAAATTCCTGATTTGATTATGGTGATATATTCCACCTTTGAGCTAGAAGAAAATAGTAGTATATGGTTGGATTTGATAGTTATTGTGAATAAGAACATGGTTTTAGAGTGGAAGGACTTAATGTTTTTTCATTGATCAATTCTATCCAAATTTTGTGGTTTTTCTTATGTCTATGGAGTTTTTAAGCTCAAACAGACTGACATGACCATGACAGAGTATGAAAACATATTTTTCAAGCCTATGTAGCTACACCTGATATGATATCTAATGAGAAGGAAAAGACATGACAGTTCGATGTGTGTCTTTGATCTGATATTCATTCTTAGTATTTATTTTGAAATCTATCTTCTTATGTTGACATGCTGGATAAGGAATTGTTGGTTGATATTGACCTGGATGGTAATTCAGTGTTGATAGGAGTTCCTTGTTTCACCCAATGGTGGTTCTATTTTTTATTTTAATGGATATAGGATGTATGATAAGTATCATGGTAGATCTTGATACCATTAATCATCTAGAACTCATATAGTTCTTGGTAGAGGCTCGTTGACATTCTTTTTTTGTGGAAATACTGGGCATTCATAGTGGTTTTTCTTTAAGGCACCCAAGATATTTTGTTCCTATGGATTCTCATGACACTTTAAAAAAAGTTATATATATTATACCCCACATAGTGGCATGGTATCATCAGCGCCAAAATGTAATACGGTGAAATCAGACGCTTCATGAAAAAAGGGGTTCAATACACATGAATCTTGAACTTAGCTTCTTCCTGTAGTGGAAGAGTCTCCATAAAAGGTTGACATAGGTCCCAAAACCTTTATAATTACTGTAATTATAGATTTTTCTCTAGTGGATTATTTTTTATATACTAGTTCATCTCACACATTTATATTTACTCATATTTTGAACCTTCTAAATCATTATTTGAATCTTTTATTGTATGTGATGGATATTACTATGCCCCTAGGAACAAATAGAGAGAAGGGTCTCCATTTTCCTACTTTTATCTTTTCTTTATTAGATATCGATATTACCTATTATTTTCTCATTCATTACATGAAACCTCTTAATTTAGATCTTGGTATGGATTGGGTCATTTTTAAGGCCCAAAGTAACTGGTATCATAGATGGGTCTCATTTATCGTGCCAGATGGGGTGTTACGTATCATTTTGGGAGAATGGTACCTGAGTTCAAGTAGATCTATACCTTCGTATCAAGAGTTGGGGAAATTATTATTAGTGTTTACTTTTTACATGGATCAAGAGTTTTTAAGGAATGATCTCCCACTATTTTTCATCGAGTTTCCCTATGTGTTTCATTCTAATTTATCTGGCATTCCACTATTAAAATAGGAGGTATTTTATATTGATTTAGTTCCTGGTATTAAACTAGAATCTATTCCTTCGTTCCTTATAGCACCATATGAAATAAAATATTTTAAGACTCAGTAGGATGATATGTTAGAGAAAGGATTTATAATTCCTAGTTTGTAACCTTGGGTAGCACCACTTATCCTTTCTATTAAAGATGATATAACACATAATATTTTTGTTGATTAACAAAAGCTCAATCAATTTACAGTGAAGAATAAGTATATGTTACAATGGATTGATGATCTATTTGACCAGTTTGAAGGGGAGAAGTTGTATTCAAAGATGTATCTTCTATTTGTTTATCACTAGTTAAGAAAAACAATATGACATTCATTAAACCGCCTTATGTAAAAATCATGCCCATTATGAGTATTTTTTTATGAAAATTTTTATAAAAAATTCTCTTTCATTCAATACGTCTTTGATGAATAGGATATTCCATGCGTAAATTTATATGTTTTTGCTACTCTTTCTAGATGACATCCTAGTTTACTCATTGTTTGAGGAAGATAATGTGTATCATCTAAGATCAGTCCTAGAATTTTTGAGAAATTTCCGATTTCATTCTAAGCTATCTAAATATGATTTTTGGATTCAAAAAGTGAATTTCTTGGGACACATAGGCTCTTAACATGGTATTACAGTTAATATTCAAAAGTATAAGGTTTTTATAACGTGTGAACAACCAAAAAAATATTCAAATATTCAGATATTATTGGGTTTATAAGTGTATCATTCCCTGTTCATGAAGGATTTCTCCAAGTATGTTTCCTTGATGACTGATCTCACTCTGAAGGGGGTAATTTTTTCTTAGGATGAAAAATTTAAAAGTAATTTTTTTGAGTTGAAATTCCCTTCGACTTATATGATGGTGATTACCCTTCCAGATGTTGGGTAGGGCAATATGGTCTTTTGTTATACATCATGTTTGGGTTTGGGCTATGTTCTTATGTAGTTTGATCATTTGGTAGTTTATGGTTCCCAATATCTCAATACACATGAGAATAATTACCTAAACTAAGACATTGAACTCATATATTAATGAATATCATTCAAGTTTTGCAGCATTATCTTTTTGAAAAAAGTTTTACCATAATTCTGACTACATGAGCTTGAGTTATATATTCTCCAAAAAATATTTTAATCTCTTCTAGGGGCATTGGTTAAAATAACTATAGTATTTTGATTTTATCATTTTCAATAACATGTGGAAAGGGAATGTCATTTCTGGTGTGTTAAGAAAGAAAATATTTACATAGGGCATGAATGAATCATTAGAAGTGTGGAAGTTGATGGATATTTTTAAATAGTTTTATTTAATAATTGAGGAAAAAGGGTCATATGTTGTCATGTCTTGTGTTCATTTAACATCATATTTTATCGAGATAATTCTTCGAGAGAAGCATTTCGATGATTAATTCCTTAGCATTTGGAAATCTCTTTATGATGGGAATACTTTCATTGGGTGTTCATTCTCCATGGAGGGTATCCTATGTATCTGGAACCTGTATGATGCACATTTTCCAGTGAGAAAAGATGTGATTGTGAATTTACATAATTACCAATGGAATATGAACCCAGGAACCCCAAATATGTTTTATGAAATATAGAGACATTTCTAGTGGCTAGGTATGAGATATGACATTGATGATTTTATTTTGCATTTTTATTCTTGCGGACTGGTCAAGGATGAGCACCAAAGACCTTAGTGTTTTCATTAGCCACATCTAGTTCCATATTTGAAGTGGGATGAGATCTCTATTGAATTTGTGGTTGGGATTTGATTTACCACTATTAAGAAGAATATGATATGTGTTTTGATTGGTAGGATAAAAAAATTGTTTCAATTTATACCCATTTATGAAATAACCAAATATGAGAAGTTGGGAAATGTATATATAAAAGAGATAGTTTGTTTTCATAAAGTTTCATATTTTATACTATCTGATAGATATCCTTGTTTTAATTTTCATTTTTTGGAAAGGGATTCAAGAGGTGATGAGTTATCAGGTTCATTTGAGAATGGTATACCATCCACATACAGATGCCTAGATAAAGATGAATATACATATTCTTAATGATATTCTTTTTTCTTATGTTCTAGACTTTATTGGTTCGTGAGATGACTATTTTGGACTGGTTGAGTTCACTTATTACAGTAGTAACCAGTCTTCAATCAGATTGGCTCCTTATGAGGACTTATATACTAGGTCATGTAAATCTATGTTTTATTGGTAGGATATTGGGGAAATATCCTTGTTCGGACCATGTATGGTCTAAGAGATAACAGTGATGATTTAGGTGATTCTTCATATAATTTGGATTGGAAAGATATAGTATAAATCTTATGACTATCATCATAGATGATCGTTGGAGTTCTTTGTTGGTGACAGGGTGTTCCTGAATGTTTTACCTCAAATGGGTCATCAATATATTAGGATGCATGGGAATCTTGATCCTTATTTTTTAGACCATTTTAGGTTTTTGTGAATGTGGGGAATCTGTAATGCAATTTAAAACTTCCAACACATTTTATATTGATACATAATGTGTTACATTTATCAATGATTTGGAAATATCATTCTGACCCATATCATGTTATGAGCTGGTATAATATATTATGTTGAGCCTGATTTATCTAGGACATAGCATATAGTCATGATTGATGATTATGAGAAAAGATTAGTTTTTGAGAGGAGGATACATTTGGTCCATGTGATATGGCATTATGGTTCTGAAACACATGAGACTTTGGAGAGGGAGTTATTGATGAAAGAGTAGCGGCCTTATCTTTTTGATATGGAAATTTCATTAAATAATTTTTTAGGATAGGAATTTCCTATAGTGGGGAGGTTGTAACATCCCACAACTCCTTTTAGTTATTAATTCAACATTCTTTTGATCATTATTTGGTTTGGATTTTTCTTTCAATTATTCGAGTGAAATTTGAAAAAATTTAGAGGCTCTTTGTGTTGTGCATGGTTGGTGCATTATTTTCCCAATAGATGCTCTACACCAAAGAAAACCATGAAACCCTGGATAGTGGGGGCTTTCATGGTTGGAATATATATTGAATAGACATGTGCCTACCTTGTAGAAACCATACACCCTAGTGTATGGGCGCACAGTAATAGAACATTTTTTTTTCTAACAATGTTGCCCAACCTAGTTAACCATGTGCATGTGACTTTTTTATTCTGAAAAATTATTTAAAATACATAACCCCCAGGTTTAACCCCACTCAAATCCCACTTAACCAAAATCTATTTCCTTATCTAGTAGGGATCCCATGAAGTGATTTCAATCCCTCTAGCCCTTTTCTTGGTGAATCTAAACATGGTGGCTCTTGTTTAATCTTCTATAGGAATGTGAATATACACGCATGTGTCTTCTCCTTATCTCTCTTTATATCCTACTTAGAGAGTGTTAGATCATCATGTTGTTAATAGATCTGAACTCTGTTTAAGTTGATATTGATTCTAGTTTTTCTTCCTTGATCTTGATCACTGATGTTCTTCATTGGCATTCCCCATTGTGGGTGTTGTGCATTGTGATTTCATGATAAAAATTAGGTTGTTCTATTTATGATCATCCATATAATTAATATATTGATTTTATTGATAGTTTTTAAATAGATTCCAGTTGATTTATTAAAAACATCTTTGATATGATTTGGAATTAGAATTTGAAATTCCTTGGATATTTTGGAAAATACCCTAATTCCAATGGAATTAGAATTTGAGGGGTATTTTTAATTAGATGGAATTGATCAATTTTTTTGAGAATTGATTTATATAAAAATATCTTAAATTTAATTAATGTAAACTTAGTTTTTTTTTGTATTGAAAAGGAATGAATTAATGAAAAATGCATGTTTCGGGTATTAAATAGAAATATCATATTGCAATAGAAAATTTGGAAATTTAATTTTAATTGATGATTGATTTGAAATGAGTTTATTTTCCCCTTTTCTATTGATTAATTCAAAATATGTGTTCTTGGGTAGTTACTGGGTTATTTGGAAAAATAACGCTTGGATGGTAATTACATAGAGATATATTGATGATGAAAAATATAACAAAACCCTCGTTCAGAGGATCTTATCCTTGATGGGATATTTGTAGATCATATTTAGAATGGGCCTAAGGGATTTGTATACACATATTAGCAGGATCACTGGTATGAGACATGTGAGGATCCTATAACTGGAAACTCTCATACCATAGGGTAGACAACCATAGTGCTTGTTGTGATTGTTTTGATATATATTCCATTGATTATGAAACTATTTCACTCATACTGATGGATTTATGTAAAATTTTTTATATAAAATGTTTATTTGAGAAATTTTTTAAATGTTTTCCATAATTTTGAAATTAAATAATTTTTTTATAAATATAAAATTCTATCATAATTCCATATTTTAATTAAAATAGAATAAATTATTTGGTTTATAATTATGGAATATGTTATGGAGCACTTAGTGGTACCCTACATGGATTTATAGATCACACCCTAAATTTTCCTTTAGTAATTTCTAGATTTCCTTATTATAGTTCAGAGAAAAGGGAAACATCACTTGGAGGTGGGAGATATTATTGATCCTTTGGGCTTTGAGTGATTTATCCTTTAGGATTTGTTTTTCTTTCTAGTGATACTTTTATGATGTACTGTGTTGGGATTGATATATGTGTGTAGTTTCTATTACATTCTCTAGTTTGGAGTTTTTGGGAATACATACTTTTATTTTTTATCTCCCACTATTTTGTTGAAAATTTATTCCCTCTTTTATATTATATGATGCATGGTGCTAGTCTCCAACCCATGGGGATTTGGAACACCCTTTGATCCATGTTATTTTAATATTGGGTATCTGAGTTCTAGGGTATGTAATCTAGTTCATTCTAGGTTCACTAACTAGATGATGATCTAGTAAAATCTAATTGGTGGCCTACCAAATCACTACTAGAGTCCACTGGCTAATATATGGGATTCTTGGATGGGATTACAATAAGGGGTATTGAGGTAAATCCACAAAAACCCCCAATTTCATAACTCCCTCTTTATCCATAACATATACTTGACCAATATTGATAAAGAGGTATTTAGTTCACTATTTTGGACATCTATCTCTCAATTCTTATGAATTTGAAGTTCAGTTGATTATATTTTATATCTATGAGTATGTATAACACTATTTATTCCTCAAATCACTATTTTATCTTAAAATATTATTCTAGAACTCTAAATAAGTGAATTTAGGTAAAATCTATTGTCCTTGGGTAATCAAGGTCAATTTTTGTAATTACACTTAGCAATTGAGGCTTGTTACTCTTGAGCTAGGTGGTATCGAGTATCCCTTAATGGATTGATTCACATTTCATGTACATATGATGTTTGTATGTGATAACATATTTTATTCCTCATCTAACATAATTAATAATTGAATCATAGTCTTTAATTAAATTTAATAGACCCACCCACATGCTCTGAGTGTCCTGTTATCATGTAAAGACCAAAATATTGTCCACCACGTGAAGAGATCCAACCCTTGAAAATGAAAAAGGAAATTAATATGGTGACTATGGGAGTGTCTTGGGAATAACAAATTGGTATTGAACATTTCCATGATTCTTAGGATGTACCCTAACATCAAGCTATTAATTTTGAATTATTTATTGTTATAATCTAGTTGAATGTAGTTGACAATTCTTGGCTATGGAATCTAATTGATGAATTTATGATTAAATGATGACATGTGATTAAGAACATTATTAAATAAATAAAATTAAACTTATTATTTTAGGACCTTGATGTGATTATAAGGATCTGGTGTGCCCATTATTATGCGTCTTAGTTTTGGGAGACCTTGATATTATTATAAGTACTCAATATAACCATTTTTATGATTACTATGATTGATGTACCATGGGAATGGTTCCAAGGATTTGGGGAAGCCATGATATGTATACATATTTTTGGGAGGGCTTGGAGATAGTCCCTTAGAATAGTTATACCCATATACATATAAACATGAATATGGTATCATGGAATGAAACATCTAAAACTTGATAGAGCAAGTATGGTAGATATCTGGTGAAACCCTAAACCTGAGGGAAGATGATATATATTATTTATTCATTGTTATATCACTCTCAATTTTCAATTACTTTCACACCAGTATATACATTACTCATAATGGATTTGATTTAGAGACCATTGGTGGTGGTATTTCAACTTTTACTCACACTCTGCACAGTCTTAGTTTGGTACCTGAGTAGACTTGATGGTTTCAGATAAATATAAGGGAAAGGATCGTGTGACTGATGGGTGATGAAGTATATCAGGATTGGTTCATGATTAGTGGTACTGAGCATGTCCTTAGAACTAGTTGGGATATATCTTTTTACTTGGTTTTATTTTAGTTAATTTATAGTTTATTATATGACCTTTTTTATTTCTTCATCATTATACATTTTGGAATAATTGACACTTTTCATGATGTGTTCTTGTGAAGGTATGTTATGGAATGGAATTGTTATGTTTTTTTCTATTATTTCTACACTCTCTAGAGGGTATAGTCTCTCCATGGTATCCTTTAGAACCTATATTCAACTAAGTAGTCTCTAGAATATGTGGATACCTTCTTGAGGATATATAATGACATGATTTGGTTAATCATGAGTGACTCAGGTTGGGGAAGATATAACATGGAAATGGAAAATGAATCACATCAGTTTATAGATATGGAAATCCACACATGCACACAAGTAAAGTTATCATTACCCACTAGAAAAAAGGGTAAGAAGGTGGATAATATATTATTATTAAATAATCCAAATAATGTTATAAATATCATATATATTCATTAATTACATCTTTATAACTATCCTTGTGAGGAATTAATTAAAAAAATCACTTCACTTCATGGAGGTGGTAGTCTACAAATATGCATGACTGATGTTTTAATTTCCAATAAGATAAAAATTTGGTGGGAAAAGGATGTTACAAAATCATATTAAAATTTTAGTTTAGTGAAGATACTAATTCCAACATGTTATGATGGTTACAATATATTTTAAGGATGTTGATGAATAAATAAACATGAATGAATTCAGTTAATACTTATACATTATCCATGGATATATTCATTTATATTACAAATTAAACCATATAAAATTGGTCTTATGGTGATAATGAGACCTCTAGGAATTTTGGGGGATAATTGGGATGTGATTTTATTTGACCAATATGAATGGAGTTACATTCTTGTAAATATCAAGAACATTAAAATAATAAAATTCATTTTCATGGGAAATTGGAACCGAGGAGAATTTTTCTGGAATATAATATATTTTAAGGTATAAATATACTCTACCAATAATATTTAGATATTTTTTAGAGATATTTTTAGTATTATCCATTATTTTAGCCCCATGCTTAACCCTTGTTACCCTTACTATGGTGACAAACTTTATACTTTGGTGATTAATTTATATGAAACAAAAATAAAATAAATGTTATTACCAAATATAGAAATGTTATTTCTATATATATAATCCAATTAATATTATTATATTTTCATAATTGGTCGAAATTAATTATAATAAATGTTCTCAAAATGCAATGAATTCTATTTGTATAAAAATATATGTTTTAAGCATAAAAAATATTTTTCACTGAAAGTACACATATAATTCATTATTAATGACTTTAATTAGATTATAATTAATATAAATAATTTTATATGACATTATTATAATTCCAAACCTAAATTCCACCTTCAAATAATAATATTAAATACATAGACCCAGAATATTATTTAATTAGAATAAAATATAACTTAAGATCAAAAAAGTCAATTCTGGGTTTAAAAGCTACAATTAAATATTTTAAATGACTTAATTTACTTATTAAACACATATTTGGTTTATCTAAAGGTTTTTTTGATTTTTAATTTGAGTATAAAATATGAAGATTCCATAAAAGTTATGGTATTTGTAAAAATGGTATTTTCGGCTAATTACTCAAAAATCAACCATATTAGCAAAATCCCAAAAAATAAGTAAATTTTTACAAAATTAAAAAAAAATATATATTATTTTGTCAAATATAATCTATAAATGTTTTATAAAATAATTATAATATCTATAAAAAAAATTAAACCCATTTTTATATAAATTTGTTTTCAATGAATAAAATGAATTTATTCTCATTCATTTCAAATTAACAACCATTAAATTATTTTGAATTTATTTTATTGAATATGTTATCAATAAATTTCATTATAATAAATAAAAAATACCGATCAATTGAATTTATGATGATTAAAACAAATTTCGCACGTAAAAATAATTTTCTTTCAGTTATCACCTTCTATCAAAAAATGCTTTTATCGTCATATCTCATTAATTGAAAATCAATGTATGAAAAATTATTCATTAGTTTAAATTTATTAAAATTAATTATTTGATAAATTTAATAATATAAATATATGAAATTTATATTTTAAATGAAACATTTAAAATATAAATATAATGCACTATATAGACGAATTCACAATTTAAACATTAACATTTCTTAATCTTATATAATTTATTTTTTTCATTAAAAAAAGAGTACATAATTCCTAGTAGTTAATGAAATCATTTTTATTAGAAAAAAAATTTCTACATATATTTCAAAATGTGTTAACTATTATTTATACCCTCCAATCCAACGATTGGGTTATAACAGTCATATTTATCTAAAAATATTTCTATAATATATTTTTTTTAGTTTATGCTTATTTTAAGGTGTGGTACACACCATAAAACATAGCTTTAATATAAAGGAAAATAAAAAAATATTCCAGTGTTGTAGGGTAGATGTTGGTGGTTGTGGTTTATTATACATTGTTTACCATGGTCTATCATTATGGACATTTACTATCGATCCTAGGGTGGCCAAGAAAGGGAACAAAGGGCTGAGTAGCATTCTAATTTTATTCGGTGACGGGTTTTTGTAGCCAAATCTATTTGGGATGTCACATGATGATAGAAAAATTGGAATAATTCTCTATTTGTTAAAACTTTTCATGACGATTATTTCTTCAACTGATTATATAGACATGGAAATGAATCTTAATATTTTATGTGTAATACCCTCGACTCGAGAAACATAGATCCAGGGGTTTCTTTATTACCTTGGTACATGATGTGAGGGATCACAGAATTTAGTAGTCCTGAGAGAATAAATGTGTACATGTTTTTCATATTAAATTGGAATCTTTAAAACATAACTTTACAAAATTATGGAAACCATTAAAATTACATTTACTACATCCTTAAATTCAATAAAATTTCCCTTTATATGTACCATATGGAAATGAAAAAAATAATGGAGTGAGGTTAAATACTTGGTAAGGGGTAGTGTAAAATGAATGCTATGTTTTCAAAGTAATGGAATAAATAATATTCTATGAATAAATAATCCAAATAATTTAAAGATCAAATGAAACTTATAGAATAATATATAAAATGATAACATTACTATGGAAATATATAAATCACATGGATAACCATAAATGATTTCATAGTTGTTAAATAAATAATGTTACACATATTAATCTTACCATCAATCGATCAAACAAAGACATCCTGGTCATATTTTCAAGGTCGTACGCGAAGAAATCATGATCCTAACATCATCGCCACATTCCAAGATATTATGATCTTTTTTCAAGGCCTCATTTCCAATACATCGTGATCTAACCTTTTAGTCTTCATTCCAAGGAAATATTAATAAATGGGAAGGCAATCACAAAATACTCAACCCATTTTTCTCATGGGATATACATATTCATGGAGGATAAATATAATTTTTATCCCTATATTTCACTTAATTAATCCATATTCACTCACCACATGATATAAATGAAAAATGTCACAATTCATAATAAACATTTCTTAGTAATTAACAATTATTATATTTTGAATAATAAATGTATGATATGTCAATACCTTTTTCATTAAATAAGTTGAATAACATGACCATAATCCATCCAAAGAAATAAGGTTTGTGGCATAGTTAAAGAGTATCCCAATTGAAAAATGACAAATTTAAAATGGTATTTACATTGATGAAAAACTCCTTTAGAAGTTCAATAAAAAATTTATTGGATAAAGAAGAATGTATATGATTTATATTTTTATAAAAATTTTATAAAATATCTTTTAAAGTAAAGGGAATGGGAATATCATAGAAAAATAATTAATATTCGTAAGATAATTTTCTTCATCACATCTATTGAATGTGGTAGGAAAATGTGTTTCTGAAGAAAACATTTAAAACAATATTTATTTCGTATTTTGAAAATAAATATAATGTTAATCAAAAATGAAGTAACAAGTCACTTTAAAATTATATTTTCAAGAATATAGACAATATGAATTTTATAACATTAAGACTCAATATATATAATTTTAATTTTGAAAATAATTAATAACATGTCCAAAAATTATTAGTTGATGATAAAAGATATAACAACAAATAATATTTCAAAATATTATTGTTGATAACCACATCATTAAAAGTGTAATATGACTAAATTTTGAAAATAGAAAAGGGGGATATGAAGATCATGATTAATAATAAATTTTTTGGATTTATAAATAATAAAGGAATATTTTAATAATAATAATTATCTGAATAATTGGTAGAAATATTCCCAACAAAAAATAAGTGAGATTGGAAAAGAAACCCTTATGACTGTTGGAATTTTGGATTGGAAATGAATAAAAAGAGAAAAACTATAAATATCACATAAAATTAAATTAATAGATATAATGATAATATTTTAATGGTAAGTATATATAATATTTAAGTGAAAATTGATACATAATACCAAACATGTCTCAAAGAATATAATTTGAGATAAAGAACCCTTTCCTTTTACTTATGAATTTCATGAAAGATATTTAACATCATTTTTAGTGAAAAAAAATATTATAATAAATTTTTACCTAACCTTATGTAAATATATTACCCTATTTAAATTTCTAGTATATTAATTTATTATACATTCATTAATTATTTGTTTTCTATTTTCCTCATGAGTTGTAATCATTTTTATTGTTTAATGCATGTTTTGTACTGTTGATATTGATACTCATTATATGAATAAAATTTAATAGTTGAATGATTATAAAAGGTATTGGAATAGATATTTATTATGATTTATTGATATATAATTTCAGTCCATGGTAATTATAGTTTTCATTAGTGAAGACGAAATTATGGACAATATTTTTTCATGTAATTTAGTGAGATCACCAAATTACTTTATAATGGTCGTTAAATTTTTTTATTTTCCTTTAAGAACCATATTAATGAAATATATTATTCATTAGTATAATATAAATTCATCAATTGTTTTTATAATCATCCATGTAATTTGATGTTGATAAATAGAATGGGTCATCCATGGATGCGGTAGCCCAGACATACGCCCGTGTGACATTTTATTTTTCCATAAAACAAAATAAAAGTAGAAAATTTGATATATATTAAGAATATTAATCATGTTATAAATATGATATTTATTAATTAATTACATTATTATATCCTTATATTAATGTTTGTGTTTAAAAATGAAATATATCATTAATGGAGGTGGTAGTCTATATATACGCATGGATGATATTTTAACTTTTGTGTGTATAAGGGACTGTGGTAGAAAATGATTGTTCCATAAATATAATAACATTTTAGTATGATAATGAAGATTATTTTATTATTTTTAGATGTTATATCAGACGTTGAAGGTAGAATATTAATAATTAAATAAATATAAATGAAAATAAGAAATTTGGGAATTGTTACTTTACCCCTTGGAATAACTCATTGAAAAGTTGATTAATCCTTTAAGGGGTGGTATTGTTAAAAGAATAGAACCTATAAGAAATATATATGAGTTTTGGGGAGGGTTTGGTTAGATTTTTGTAATATTAAAGGTCTTTTGGTGTGAGAGATGTGAGATGGTGATGGGATCCTTTGATAAGTTAGAGGGGTGAAACATTTGTAAATAATAAAAACATTATATTAATGACATTTCACTTCCAATTGAAAGTGCATCCAAAAGCATAAAAGAATGATGAAAATATATTTTTGGGTCACTAAAATCTACAAATACTAATTTTTATATATATTTAAATTTTTATTTATGTCTTTTACTCGTTGTTTTAATCATTTTATGGTTTTCACTTTGACTGTGGAAACTAATTTTTACCTAAGAAATTTTATTTTTGTACCTAGAAGGATAATATATATTATTAAATAATTGGGTCCTTATGATTCCAAACATATAATGACTTTTGTTATATGTAATTTATTAAACTAAATAAAATTAATTCTAAAATGTATAATGCATTAAAAATATTTTTAGAGAAAAATATAACTTTATCTCTAAAGTATAAAATATCAGTTTATAGATTAAACACAATATTTTTAAATGTATATTTTCATATATGTAATATATCCATGGTTAATGAAAATATTTCATAAATTTTAGGTTAGTACTATATCTTAATGATGTCATAAAAGTCACGGTATTTGTAAAAACATTATTTTTTACTATTCACCAAAAAATACATCCTTTTTGAAAATACCAAAACTTAATTTTATTATAATATTAACATGATCATATAAAAATTAATTTTATTTAACTAAAATAAAATTATAAAAAAAATTATTTAATTTTTAAATGGGAATATAAAATAAAATGAAAAACTAGTTTTATAGGAAAATAATTTTTTAAATATTAATTGTTCTTATTCTATATTCCTAACAATTTAAAATTAAATTATTAATATTAAATTATTAATATTAAAAATATATATTATCATAATTTAAACAAAATATAATTATTTTAAAAAAAATGCATATTGCTTAAAAGTACATTTTTTAGGAAAATACATTTTTTAAGTATAAACTAATCATATTAACTATTTTTTTGTAAAACATTAATTTAATAAATGAATTATTATTAATAAGGAAAAATAATAACCTTTTTACATAAATCAAATATTTTATTTACTTCTATTTATACTCTCAAATTCAACTACATTATAACAGTCTCATTTAATACTTCTAATATTATATTAATAAAATAATTTAGGATTTCATTTTATTTCAGTGATGTGAATGAAACAAGATATTCTCTATAGTATTTATTTAAATAATAAAAGCCTATTGAAAATTTATGGTGTTAAATTATCCCCCCTAAAATAAATTTGTCCCTTGAGATTTTAATTTATTCTTTCCAAAATGAATATATCTTGACATTGGTATCATCTCAAATGTATTTTTATCATGATAAGTAACTTCTATGTTACTACTAGAAAACATAGTATTTCTTATTTAAATATTTATAAAACTATTTTTATAACATTATAATAATCATATTGAGTTTAGAATAGCATAACATGATAATTAAGTGACTTTTTCTGCATAATACTCAATATATTTATCATCCTTTTGCTTGAGGTTGATTAAATATTTTACCATCGATACAGATAATATGAGAAAATATACATTCATGATTTATTTCCATTCTATAAGCACAGTTTCTTCGTTGGTTTTTTTAATCATTTTTTCACATTTTCTTCATTTTATATTCTATAAAGATACTATTTAAAGTGAATTGTTAATTCTTGAAATAGGAAATAAACTTATAATGGATCATAAGATCTATAATGGAATGAAAAGTTATTTATCTTAGTTCAACTCATTTACTTAAACAAAAATTATTAGAACAATTTATGTTAATATTCAATATTAATAAACACTCATGCGAAGAAGTGATGCCTCAATATATACATATAAATAATAAAACCTAAAATTTAACTTTAACCATTCCTTAAATAATGAAAACCTAAAATTATTCAAAATATGATGTACAAAAGACAAGACCCTAAAAAAATATTAAATCAAAATCAACCATAGGTATAAAAACAGAGTTTACAACTAGGGAATTTGTGTCTATATTAACTAATACCACATGATACATTCTCATTAAAATGAGATTCCCACTTAGTGTATTGATTTAAAACTCATTCATTACATTGTTATGGAATTGTTAAGTATTCTCAGCAGATATAAATGATTTTTTATATATAGAGTTAAATAAATAAATATATTGTTTACATTTTATGACCATTTTACCTACTATCACTTATTTAAGAACCTTATCTTTATCTACATAATCTTTTCCTCTCCCCTTATCCTATTCTACGGTGGATTCCCTTCATTCTTGAGGTATTGGTTTGAATAATTCCCCATCTCATTACACTTGAATCACTAGATGTAAAATATTTTTTCCCTTGTATTCATAAGACATATTTCTCTTTTCTCTACACTTGAAACAAATTTTCATTCCCTAACGAATGTACTATGGTCTTTTCTTCCATAATTATCACAAGTTAAAAAATCCACTCTTCCCTTTATTCCCTTTTCCACATTATTCATAATATAGAAATCACCCATTCCCTTTTTATTTTTTCCTTCCTTTGTAAATATATGACATGGATAATTTCATCTTAATTTTTATATCACCTGACATTATATCTTCATATGCTAAAAATGTTTCATATATTAACTCCTTTTAAAGGCTTGGAATTATTCCAAAAAAGAAACAATCAATATTTCATTCTAGGGAACATACTTATTCAAAAACATGCCTTGATAATCTTGTGAAGTTAGCCCTATACATAGTAACATTTTCCACTTATCAATAACTGAAATGTAAAAAATTTCCTTCCAAATTATCCTTTTAATCATGAGGAATAAATTTTTAAAACAATATCATGTTAAAAGTATTCTATTTTATACCCTTTATCTCCAATTACTCCTTAGTGATTTTAATCAATGACCACCACCGATCAACATCCCACATTAAAGAATAATAGTCAAGAGAATCTTTATCTCTTCATTACCACCCAAATATAGTAATATCATTTTGATGGAATCAACCCATTATTCAACTACCAATGTATTAGTTGTTTCATAAAAAGATAGTGGTTTCTACAGTATGAAGTGGTCCAAAATTTCTTCATCATTATATGAAGACATAGGTTACTCTGTATATCCAAGATTATATCCATCAATTTCCCCAATATACTTATAATATACTCATATGTAATTCTTGTCTTATGGAGTCACTAAGGATGAAAATATATACATATATTATGGGTGTTGAATGATTTTCACTTCCTTATATTAGGAGTTGTCTCTATATAATGGTATATACTTAATTAGTTCTTGAATAACACCATGAATTTTAAATCCTAGTATATAATCCTGAATATGGTGAAACTCTTACCATAAATTAAAAATTCACTCAATAACCAATCCTAAAATCATAATCTTATTGTGTTTGGGAGTATCTTAAAACCATAAAAATATTTTTGAAATCATTTAAAATTGTTCATAATGATAATTTGAATCAACCAATGGATATCCACCAAGAGCGTTAATTAAGGTGTACAATTATGAAACTTTTGTAATGTACCAGGTAAAGATTAATTTTACAACATTCATTTTCAAGTTTATTATCCATAAGTTCATATTTTCCTATGATTACATCCAATTTTTTGTATTCAGATATGGATTTCATTTCTAGGGAACCAAAAAAATCCACTTTACTAAGATTTTATTATTTTATCCAATACATAATCTTATCTGGAGATTCTGTCATAGGGTTATGTTCAATATATGTTTTCCAAAATCTAGTTATCAATTTTTCTACTAAAATTTATTTGATACAAACTACAATGAACCTGACTCCAATTACATTAATTTTGTGGTTACATTAGTAAATTGGACCAAGATACATAGGATTATATCATAGAGGATCAAAAAGTATAGAATTCTTGGGAAACTAGATAATTTTCATTCTATATTTAAAAAAACATTAAAAAATTATTGAAATATTTATTGTTCCATTAGTACATCAATGAAAACATTGAATGATACCTTCTTAGTACCTAAGGGAAAATAACAAAAAGCAATGGGTGAGATCAAATGCTTAATAAGGGGTAACATATTGTGGAAGCTATCTAGGAATAAGCATGGAAAACATATTTGTAAAAAGAATAAATCATTTGAATAATTTCAAAATCAAATTATACTTTGAACATAATATATCCATGGATAACATTATAATGGAAATAACTAGATCACATGGGCATTAAAATTTTAATTCATTTTTAGTGTAATATTAATGATGGTCATAGTCACACCTAAACATCGCACGTGATATGTTTTAGTTTTTATTTTTATCTCATAATTTATCTGCCCTTTTAATATATATTTTTTTGAATGCAGGCTGAGTATGACATTATTTGTGCACTTTTTGCACTGATAAATAGATTCGATCTGACATGTGCAGTGAAACTTTTGTGCTGGTAAATGATCCATTACATGACAATGCCCGACGCGTGGGTAGGGCACAGGCGAAGCTGTGCACTCTACCCAGCACGCGAGCGAACCTTTTTGTTATTAACATTTTAAATGTGTAATTTTTTAATTAACATTATTATTATTATTATTATTATTAAACCCTTTATTAATTTATATTATTAATTTCATTCATCATTTTTATTAATTTATTTTATTTTAGGTTTGTGTAGTTTATTTTTATTTTTATTTTTATTTTTTTGTTTCTTTATTTTTTTATCCTTTCTTTTCTTTATGTTTTTTTCCTCTCTCTTTTATTTCTTCTCTCCCTCAAAGTATCCCTCCCCATGGTGCACTATTCATCTGTTTGTCTCCCTAACCCTAGGCACCGCATCTCCCCTCTCTCTCACCGGACCAGCCTACCTCTACCTTGGTTGGATCCCGCTTGCATCGGCCACCTCGCTTTTACCCTCTAACATTCCCCGATACCCAGCCTCACCCCAAACAACCTCGCATCGGCCATGCCCCACACACTAGTCCTCGACCCACCCTCGTCGACCCGAAACTCCCCCGCGCGTGACTCTCCTCTGTTCATCCGAGCATTTGTTGGTCTCCCCGCTACCTTTCACCGACCCACGATGCCCTTCCCTAATGCCTTCAACCTTTACGTGACCGCCCCTCCTTACACCCTCTTCCAGGTTCGACTGAGACCCCTTGTACACCTCCCCTTCATTAAGCCAAATTCTCGGCGGCCTTCTCCTCGTTTTTTCGGTGTTCCGCAACCCCGGACAACCTCCATTGACCTCCATCCAGCCTTTTGAACCCCTTTCCATAGGTTCAGAGAACTTCAGTTGTGCATTTCATCTATATTGGTGATGTTATGGATAGGTTTTAGTTTTCTTTTAGTTTAATTTTGATGCAATTATGCAGTGCTTTGTTTTAAGAGTCTCTTTGGTCTTCTTGCGGTGCAAGCGTCGTGCAGTGGGATCTTTACATAGTCTTACGAATTTTTTCCTACACCAAGGTAGGTGGTTCCACATGTAAGGTTAATCTGATTAATTTTGTTACATGTTTAATTTATTTATTAAATTTATTAATTAGTCTTAATGTGTGTACTTAGTTTGTGTTTTCAATTTAAAATTCCTTTGCTCTACTGGTAGTTTGTCTGTGAACTTTTAGTGTTTGTTAAAATTATGCAGTTAGTCTGTTAGTATGTATATGAGATGTGGCTTGTATTTTGTGGTGGATTCAGTATGATTCTGTTTATAAAAGGGTTTTGGCATGGGTTTTGACACCTTGATTCATGCATTACGTTTTAAAAAAATTGTTTAATAAGTTTTTCATGTGTTGGATAACTGTGGTATGGTCTTTAAAGAATTTTGCAGCTATTTATTTGAAAGTGTGAGTAGTCCATGTTGAGTATTGGAAAATATTTAGTGTGTCTAATGTATTCAAATGGTTTTTTATTGTGTGATTGAGAGTGTGGTGCATAATTTAGGGAATACTCTAGTGTTTTGTGCATTTAACTTTAACATGAATGTGAACATGGAATTTTTTAGCACAAATGGGAAGCATGGGTACTAGGTGGGCAGACTAGATCTAGTGAGCAAGTGATACGGGAGAGGATTTGGCCCAGTTTCACTTAGCTTGTTTGACGATTATAACACTAACAGAACTATGGGTGTTGTTTGGGGACCACTAGGTTATGGAGGTGTTTCCCTACAAGTGGATCATGCATGAGAGCATATACTGTTGTAGTTATTATTCCTTTTTTCACCGAGACACGATGTTCTAGGTTCCATTTTTTATGCTAGTACCTATAGAGCCTCTCCCACTTTGGTGATCTTGGATTACTTTTCACTCATCAACGACATATGCTTTAACCTTTATGGTGTAATAAAAATAAAAGTGTTGTATTTTCTTTATAAACCTTTTTCCCTTAAAGTTTCCATTCATCAAATTGTTTTATTTAAAATTGATTAATCACTTATTTTATTCCTTTATTAAACTTGCAATTATTTTGTTAGTTAATCTTTACATGTGGAATCTCTTATTGGTGACATCCTACTGAGCGTTATCTCACACCCTACATAAACCCTTGGGTGTAAGTAGATTTGGTTATGTTTGATATAGGTAAGGAAAAGGATTTTGGGAGTGGTGGTTCAGGTTGTTAGCTGACACCTTGGCATGATGTTGTGGAGATGGAATGAGGGTGGTGGCCTCCGGGTAGGGGTGGTTTTTGGGTCGGTTTTTGTCCACTATGTTTTACGGTTATTAGGTTTGGTATTGAACTTGTATTTAAATCCCTAGTTTTTTGTAAGGACCTGTTTGGTTGAGATTTTTTTTAGAATATCTTTTTTTTCACCATTTTGTGTATGTTTTTTCTAATCGGTTAAATTCTTCCCAAAGCATTATTTGATACCCGAGCACTTGTGCCAGCCAGTGGGGATCAGGAACACCCCTCGATATTTTTCACGGACCAAGTCGAGCGTCGTTTGGATGGTGACCCGATTTGGTTCGTGACAAAATGGTATCAGAGGTGGTTGGTTTAATATCTTTGGTTATTTTATTTTTAATGAGTCGTGAGAGAAATGATCTAGGATGGTCAGAGCTTAAGGTTCTTATTGAAAGTAGGGTGTCTGTCTAGCACACCTTGTGACAGACCATTAGTCATCATGGGACGTCGGGGTGTTTGTTTAGTTCCTCCTCTAGGTGGACTGTGCAGGCTGCAAACTGCACATAGACATCAGGTGAGGAATAAGTGGTTTGATAAGTGTGTTTCTCCTTCATGTTTAGTTTACTGATGTTTATTTTTCAGGATAAAATATTCCATTTCATGTTTATGTGTTAAAAATGTTCTTATGTGATCGTTGCTTCTTGTAGTAGAATGCCTCCTCGAAGAGCTCCCTTTCCTACATAGGAGGAAGCTGAGGAGAGCTCCCCCACTCCACTTGATCATAGGTTCGTAGAAGTAGTAGTATGATCTATTTAGGCTTTGGTATTAGGAGAAACTCTTTCTCCGGCTCCTTTTCTAGCTAGAGGAGATGAATCAGGTCTCAGAAAGGACAAAGCACAGGAGTTCTTGAAGAATAAACCTCCATCATTTTGAGGTAGTTTAAAACCTCAAGAGGTATAGGAATTTCTTGAGAATATAGAGCATATGTTCGAATTAATTGACACGGCCGATGAGGTTAGGGTAAAGTGTTCCTCATTCTAGCTATAGGGTTACAGTCGTAAGTGGTGGGAATCTGTGATTCCGGATGGGAAGCATGAGAATATGTGTTGGAAAGGGTTCAAGGTCATCTTCAACGAGCAGTACTCTCTTGAGGTTTTGACTTATGCCAGATCTCGGGAGTTTAGGGATCTTTCACAAGGGGATTAGACAGTGATAGAGTATGAAAACTGCTTTGTTGGGCTAGTGAAGCATGAGCATGAGATTATTTTAAGTGAATACTAAAAATCCCAGAAATTTGAGATGGGGATTTGACCCGAAATCTACTCTCAGGTCTTTTTATTCAAGGTGGTAACTTATGCTGAGGTGTTCGATCATGCTTTCATGGTCGAAATTGATCAGAGAGTAAATTCATGATTTCTTGGAGCAATGTCTACATTTGGAAGTAGTAGTATATATGAGAAAAATAAAATGCATGATGAGCAGGGGAAGAAGGGTGGTGGTAGCTCAGGCCATCCTTCCAGACAGACATCATATATGGCTCTTGGTATAGGATATTTTGTGTTCCATCAGTGTGGGAAGGCAGTTCATGTCGGACCTACATGTCCTACTCCACCCAGGCCTTACTTTCGATGTGGAATTGTGGGTAATATGCAACCCTTTTGTAGAGTGACATTCCCTTATCAGAGTGGGGCAAGTTATGTGGATTTCGAGGGAGTACCAGTTTAGATATAGCTGGACAGGACTATGGGATATCATTTTGGTGGTCATGGATGCAGGACTAGATCATCCCTTAGGTAGATCCAGGTTAGGGTAGATCCACAGGCGAGTGGTCATTCTCAGGTAGGTACCAGACATCTACATGATGTGGATCACGCACCAGCAAGATCTGATGCAGGACCTTCGACTATTCGAGGTACCATTCTTATTTCATCTTCTTTAGTTTTTGTCCTTTTTGATACCGGTGCATCTGCCTCTTTTATATATTCGTGTCTTGTGAACTTATTGAGCCATCCAACTGATATTTTATCTATTGCAATGGATTTAGTGACACTGTTGGGTATGAAAAAGGAGTAGGGTCTTAGGTTCCCATAATGCGCACATTCCATGTTAGGAGTTGAAATGGAATGGGATTTCTTGGTCCTAGATATGGACCTGTTTGATGTGATCCTCGGCATGGAATGGCTGGTGCGCTTCCAAGTGCATATTGAATGATATTGGTGTTGAGTCATCTTTATGGAACCATATGAGAGTCCTCAGTTATTTCCTGGAGAATGGGACCCTCAGTCGGGTCACGCGGGACCTCCACTACATGTGTCGGGGAATCTTGCTTTATCAATTGTTGTTGCTCGCACTAGAGGACGATGGTGGTTTTTCTCAGGATGGGTTACCTCATGTAGTGGATAAGTTCCCAGAGGTCTTCCCAAAATATTTTTTAGGCTTACCCCAAGATCAAGACATGGAGTTCTCGATTGAGTTGGAGTCGGGAACACATCTTATATCTCTTCCCTCGTATTACATAGCCCCCACCGAATTTAGGTAATTAAAGATACACCGGGACGATTTTGAATCCAAAGGAATCATTTTCCCTAGAATCTCTCCCTGGGACTCCCAAGTTTTATTTTCAAAGAAGGCCTATAGAACCCTCTGGATGTGTATTGATTACCCAAAATTGAATAAGGTAACCGTCAAAAATAAATAACCTTTGCCACGGATTGACGATTTGTTTGACCAAATGAAGGGGAAAAGTGGTTATCCGAAATTGACTTGCAATTAGGTTACCACCAACTCAGGGTGAGATAAGAAGACATTTCAAATATAGATTTCTAGAGTAGGTACATTCACTTTGATTACATGGTCATGCCTTTTGTATTGACAAATTCTCTCGTAATTTTCATGGAACTCATGAATAGGGCATTCCATCAATATCTCGACTCATTTGTTGTGGTATTTGTGGATGAAATCCTAGTTTATTATGGTTTTGAGGAGGATCATGAGAATCACATGCACATTTTTTTGGTCACTTTGTGGGACCACTAACAGTATGTCTAACTCTCGAAGTGCACATTATGGATCATGGAAGTGATGTTTTTGGGGCATGTTGTCTCAGAAAAAGGGGTTTTGGCCGATCCTGAGACGATCAATGAAGTTATTTTGTGGTAATATCCAAGGAATGTGTTTGAGATCAAAAGTTTTCTTGGTATGGTAGGTTATTACAGGTGATTTTTTAGGGATTTCTCATGGCTTGCCTCCTCGATGACTGCACTCACCCGAAAAGGGGTGAAGTTTTAATGGAGCCCCTAGAGCCAGACATGCTTTGTGGAGTTTAAGTAGTGGTTGAACATCGCACATGTATTGATATTTCCAGAGTCTAGGAAGGGATATGTTGTTTATTGTGATGTGTCAGGTACATGGCTTGGGTGTGTACTCATTCAGGATAATCATGTGGTGGCTTATGGTTCTCTCTATCTCTGGCCGCACGAGAAGAATTACCTGACTCATGACTTGGTGTTTCCAGCGGTGATGCATGACCTGAAAACATGGCATAACTAGCTCTTTTGGGATAAATTTGTCGTCTATTATGACTATAAGAGTCTAGCATACATATTCTTTTAGAAGGATCTCAATCTGAGGCAGTGCCGCTTGATCGAGTATCTGCAGGGTTTTGACTTTGACATTGTCTATACCCCGGGAAAGGGTAATGTGGTGGTTGATGCTTTGAGTAGGAAGGTACCAAGGTAAGAGTTGAGGAATTCCAGCGATGAGTGAACTTTTATGGGGATATTCTCCTAGATGCAATTGGATAGCGGGGAGCATTGAGGAGGTACTTTCCTGGATAGCATTCAGTTGACTCCTGCTCTTCTTGAGTTGATTCAGCGGGATCAGCACAATGATGACCTGTGTCAGCAATCTATGCAGTTTCTTCATGGTGGGGAGACTCCTTATGATTGGCCTTTGTCCCCTGAGAGGATCTTGTGCTTCATGGTCCGTACAATGGTGTTGTTGTCTCTATGGATTGTGGTGATGCAGGATAGCCACCAATCTCAGTGGGTCATTTATCCCAGTACTACCAAGATCTATTATGATGTTCATCACTAGTTTTTGTGACCAAGTATGATACAGTACATAGATGACTTTGTCATAAGATTCTAGACTTTTCAACAGGTGTAAGTAGAGAATCAGATACCATCTATTCTGCTTCATCCATTACCCATTCCTACACGGAAGTGGGACGAGATTTCCATGGACTTCATTGTTATATTTCCTCAAACACCTCAGGGAAGGAACTCTATTTGGGTAGTGAATGATTATTTGATTAAGTCGTATCAATTTATCCTGATCAGAGATACAACAAAGGTTGATGAGCTGGGTCGGTTTTATGTTCAGGTGGTGGTCAGACTTCTTTGTGTTCCGTTAGTGATTTTTTCTGACAAGGATCCTCGGTTTACCTCTCGGATTTTGGGAAGGCCTCCAAATATCATTGGGATCATAGATCAAAATGATCATGACATACCATCCTCAAATTAATGTCCAGAAGAAGCGAGAGAATCAAATCTTTTAGTACATGCTTCACACATGTGTGTTGGAATTCGTAGGTTCTTGGGATAGCCATTTGGGATTGGTCGAGTTTGCTTATAAAAACAATTACCAATATTCCATTATAATGGAACCCTTTAAGGCACTCTATGGTCGGCCATGTCGGTTTAATTTGTGTTGTGATGAGGTAGGCAAGACCTCACTCTTGGGACTGAGCGTAGTTCAGGAGACATCTTAGAATGTCAAGTTGATTAGACATTGGTTGTTGACAACTCAGAGTCACCACAAATCTTATGTAGATCAAAGGTGTTAGGATCTTTAGTTTTCAGTGGGAAATAATGTATTCTTGAGAGTGGCCCCCCACTTGGGTCACCGCCACTAGGGAAAGCAGGGAAAGCTGACACCGAGGTATGTTTGGTATTTTGAGATTACTATGAGGATTGGAACAATGGGATATAGGTTAGATTTTCCATCACATTTGACATCGATTCATGACGTATTTCATGTATCCCAATTGCAAAAGTATAATCTCGATCTGTCACATGTGTTGAATTGGGAGGTGTTGGAGACAGATCCTGACTTATTTGTGTCTGAGCGGCAAGTGCATATAGTGGATTCTCAAGAGAAGGATCTTTGTGGGAAGTCCATTTCTTTGGTTTGCATTCTTTGGCAGCATGGAAATGAAAATCATGGGATTTGGGAGCGGAAGTATTAGGTTGAGTAAGAGTACCCATTTATATTCTCTGATCATGCTTCAAATTGACTTTCTGAGGGAAAAAATTTATCATGGTGGGTAGAATTGTCCCACCTGAACCACCTGTTTTTGTATGTTTTAGTTTTTTTATCTCATAATTTATCTTCCCTTTTAATATTTGTTTTTTTGGAATGCGGTATGAGAATGACATTAGATTTTGAGTTTTTCACGCTGATAAATGGAGTCGATCCGACACGATCAGCACACCTTTTGTGTAGGAAAATGATACTTAACATGACAACTCCCAACATGAGGGAAGGGAACATGGCAATCCGTGCACCCTACTCGGCGTGCGGGCAGACCTTTTTATTATTAAAGTTTTAAACGTGTAATTTTTTTATGAACATCATTATTATCATTATCATTATTATTATTATTATTATTATTGAACCCTTTATTATTTTATATTATTATGTCCATTCATCATTTTTATTTAAATATTTTATTCTAGGTTGCTGTGGTTTATTTTTATTTTATTTTATTTTTATTTCTTTTTTATCCTTTCTTTTCTTTCTCTTTTTTCCTCTCTCTTTTATTTCTTATCTCCCTAACACTATCCCTCCCTACGGTTCACTGTTCATCCACTTCTCTCCCTAACCCTAGGCCCTGTATCTCTCCTCTCTCTCACCAGACAAGCCAGACTCCACCTTGTTCGGATCCCACTCACCCTGGCCTCCCCACTATACCCCTCTCACCTTCCCCACTACCCAGCCTCACACTGACCAGCCTTGCACCGGGCAAGCCCTAAATACTAGTCCTCGGCCCGCCCTTGTCGAGCCAAAACTCCCCATGCACGACTCTCCTCTGTTTGGATGAGAATCTATCTTTCTCCCCACTTCCTTGCACTGACCTCGGATGCCCTACCTAGTGGTCTCGCACCTCGCCGCGACTGCCCCTCTTTGCAGCCTCTTCTAGGTTCGGCTGAGGCCCCCTGTACACCTCCCCTTTGTTCAGTCGGATTCTCAGCAGCCTTCTCTTCATTTTTCCACCGTTGCGCAACCCCCGACCCCTCTGTTTACCTCCATTCATCCTTTTTAAACCCATTCCTTAGGTGTGGTGCACTTTGGTTGTGCATTTATTCTATATTGGTGGTGTTGAAGATAGGGTTTAGTTTCAGTTTAGTTTAATTTTGATGCAATTATGTGGTGCTTTGTTTTAGGAGTCTCTTTGCTCTTCTTATGGAGCAAGCATCATGTGGTGGGAGCTTTGTGTAGTCTTTTGAGGTTTTTCCTACACCAAGATAGGTGGTTTCGCTTATAAGGTTTATCTGATTAATTTTGTTGCTTGTTTAATTTATTTATTAAATTTATTAATTTGTTTTAATGCGTGCAGTTAGTTTGTGTTTTAAATTTAAAATGCATTTTCTCTGTTGGTAGTGCATGTGTGAACTTTTAGTGTTTGTTAAAATTATGCAGTTAGTCTGTTAGTATGTAGAGGAGCTATAACTTGTGTTTTGTGGTGGAGTCAGTATGAGTTCGGTTATAAAAGGGGTTTTTGTGTGGGTTTTGATAACTTGAGTTGTGCATCACGTTTTTAAAAAACTGTTTAATATGTTTTTCGTGTGTTGGATAACTGTGGTATGGTCTTTAATGAATTTTTCAGTTGTTTATTTTAATGTGTGAGTAGTGCAGGTTGAGTTTTGGGAAATATTTGGTGTGCGTAATGTTTCCAAATGGTTTTTTATTGTGTGAGTGAGAGTGTGGTGCATAATTTATTGAATACTCTAGTGTTTTGTGCATTTAACTTTAACAGGCCTATGAACATGGAATTTTGAGCACAAATGGGAAGCCTGGGTACTAGGTGGGCGGACTAGATCTAGTGTGCTAGTGATACGGGAGTGGCATTGGCCCAATTTCACTTAGCTAGTTTGATGATTACAACACTAAAAAAATTATGTGTGACATTTGGGGACCACTAGGTTATGGAGGTGTTTCCTTACTAGTGTCTCCTCCACAATATAGTATATTTTTGTGGTTCTTATTCCTTTGTTCACTGAGACATGATGTTCTGGGGTCCAGTTTTTTTATTCTAGAACCTATAGGGCCTCTCCCACATTGGTGATCTTGGATTACATTTCACACATCAAAGACATATGTTGTATCCTTTTCGGTTTAATAAAAATAAAAGTGTGGTATTTTCTCTCTAAACCATTTCCCTTAAAGTTATCATTCTTCAAACTGTTTCATTTAAAATTGTTTAAGCACTTATAGTTATCCGTTGATGAAACTTGTTATTTTTTTTCAGTTAATAATTACAGGTGGAATCTATTATTGGTGACATCTTATTGAGTGTTATCTCACACCCTAATTACACCATTGGGTGTATGTATATTTGTTTGTGTTTGATGCAGGTAAGGATAAGGCTTTTGGGAGTGGTGGTTCAGGTTGTTAGCTGACACCATGGCATGGCATTGTGGATATGGCATGAGGGTGGTGCCTGCAGCCAGGGTTGGTTTTTGAGTCAGTTTCTGGCCACCAAGTTTTTTATTTTTTGGGTTCGGTGTTGAACTGGTAACAAAAATCATGGTTTTTATTAAGGGCACGTTTGGTTGAGATTTTTAGTTTGGAATATATATTTTGTGTTCGTTGTTTTGTGAATGTTTTTCCTAATCAGGTAAATTGTTCTAGAAGCATTATTTGATACCTATGAACTTGTTCCAGACCGTGGGGATCGGGAATGCCCCTCAGGTTTTGTCTCGGACTGGGTCGGGCATCAGTTGGATGGTGACCCAATTTGGTTCGTGATAGTCATATTAATATTAACTTAAATGCCTCAAACCAAGACATATTTATTATAGCATTTGGTCTATATAGTAGGATATGATGATCTTTCCATCAAGGCCACAATCCTGGATATCATGATCAATCCATGAAGGCCACATTTCAAGGACATCATGATCTTACCGTCATGGACTTGGGTCATGGAACTATTAATAAATGGTCATAATTACACTAATACCTGAACCATTTTTCTCATGAGACCTAACAATGTATCTAGGAGCTATATAATGATGGGTATTGATCATAACTTAATTATGTCCAGTGCATTGTCCATATGAATGAAATTAATAAAAATACAATGCATAATCAATAAATACACATATTGGAATAATAAACATACATGACATCATTAATTTCCCCATTCAATAAATGGAATAATATGATCATAATCAATCTAGATAAATATGGAGGATTTTATGATTAACGAATATCTCAAGTGAAACTAGTTAATCGTTAAGGATTTTGATATATATGAAAGAAAAAAAATTTAAAAGAATTAAACTTCTACTTGGACAAAGAAGAATAAATTCCTTTTATATAATTTTTTTCCTAAAAAATAAATGGAAAATTATTTTAAAAAACATGATAAATTATAGAGAATGTATCATAATGAAAAATCAACAATAGAAGCATGAAAAATATTTATTATAGAAATGATTTAAAAGAATATTCATGTAACATTTTTTAATGTAATTAATTTTCTAAATAATATGAAGTCACAATTAATGTTCAAATACAATTTTAAATAAGATTACCAGAACACCTTTTAAAACATCACTTCAAAATAGAAATATCAAAAAATTATGTTTTGAAAATAAATAAGACAATGTCTACAAATATGGAGTGGACGATAAAAGATACATACAAAATTTATATTTAATAATATGTTTATTGAAACCCAAATTGTGAAAAGTGTAATATTAATTCCTTTTTAAAGGTGTTAATGTTGAATGGGGAGATTATAAGAAATTATAAATATTTTGTTTTCAAAAAATTAATGGAGAGTATTATAATGAATAAGAATATTGATTCGAGAGATAATGGTTTTTGAAAAAAAAGAGTGATTCGAAAATAAACCCTTTTGGATTTGGTAACTTTTGAATCAAAATACCTTGAAATAGAAAAAAAAAATATGACATTAAATATGATTAATATAGATATTCATGGTAAATATTGTAAAATATTTAGTAAACACTATATAAATGAAAATAGGGTCATAATATGAATCGTGTAAGAATATATAAACAGCTTCACTAATGAATTTTTCAATATTACACTCTATAGATGGATTAAGGATGGTATAGGTATTTTCTCACAATATCACCTCCTTTATGATTATGATATTCTACTAGTTATTAGTTTCACCAAAAATCAATTTCTGTATTCAAATATACATGTGGACAATATGAGGATGTATCTAGGAAATACTTTACCAAGAATAAATCCTTCATATTATTTGGTAATTGTGTCTTAGTAAAATATCAACACAATATTGATAGAACTCTTGGAGTGAAGAGGGGGGGACCTCCCCTTCACCTACATTGGTGTCCATCTTATCTAAGGTAAAATTAAAAAAAATATCATAAAAGCATTTGTTCCAAAATTGATAGCTAGTTGGATAGATGGAAAGCCATGTTATTGTCACAATCAAGTAGTGTGTTCTTAGTTAACTCGGTAATTACCTCCAAATATTAATATACTTTCTAACAATTAATATTTCCTATAAGTCTCATCAAGAATCTATAAATAATGATCATGAATTTCAATTGAACTATATCCATTCATGGAACAAATTTCTTTACTATGGTATGTAATGATTTTATCAGGCCAACACATATGCGGGGTTTTGGCATTAATGATCAAAAAATCATTAATGATTACCTTCTTGTAAAGTTCATCTCAAACATTTTGACCTATAATTACTCCTTTCTTGAGTTACTTTCCCTCAAGTTAAACAAAAAATTTTTCAATGGGTACTCTTATTATCTTACCACTTTTTTCAATCATGAAATAAAGCATTAATTTAGTGATATTATGGGTAGCTCCAAAAGGATAATTTTCATGTAGTATAATAATATTTATTGGACCACCAACTAGATTGATAAGCCCATGGAGGATAGTACATAGGTGCCTCTAAATTTAAGACACCTCACAATTTCAGGTTTTATCTCCATCATCCCTAGACATGATGTGATCATCCCCCCACAAAACTCCCTTGAAATTATTAGTTATTGTTTTTTGGAAAGATACACTCTAATCTGGGCCCAAACACAAATGTTAACTTCAATATTAGATATTTATATAGGTTAAATTATAATGGTCACCTCAACAAACCTACATGGATCTCCAAATTCAAGGATATATTTATTCAATACTCAATGATTATAATCCTTATGAAATCTTAAAGGAAGGATACCAACATGTGATCTGATAAAAAAGGACAATATCTAAATGGATTTGTTCTATTTCCTCTTCATGAAGGCTATGGAGAGAATCAATCACATATGGATTAAATTCTAGTTAATATCTATGTTGTGGGTCTTTATACACTGGTTGTTCGGATGTCAATTTGGAACTAGAAACTATATTGAAGGCCTACTAATATTTTACATGATAGATTCCTATAGTGAATAGGTGTGTAAACTTTTACTCAAAACTGATTGATCCATTATCACATTCACATGGAAAACCAGAAATGCAGTCATCTTTGAAAAATAGACCCCTTCGTGTCATGGGGGGATACATTATATTAACAAGGATGTCTTTACTGCCTCCCACATGAGAATAGGTTTTGTAAAAAAAATTCTTTGGTATTACTAGTCATATGATGCTCAGTGTACATGGTAGGGAGAGGAGACCAAATTCTTTAAAATTCACTCAAAGGATTCAAGTAATTGGTCGATGGATCATGGTGAATGTTTATGGAGTATATTCTAGCATTCCAATTCCCTCAGGGTGTGCCAGTGTCTTCCACACTCATCATGAAGTCATAAAGGGATACTTTTTCCATTATATTGGCAATGGAATTTCTTAGGAAGTTGAAAGTTGGACCATTATTCAAGTTGTAAAAATGAATCTCATCATGAATGGAGATATGTATTTTTTGTATATGGATGAAAACTAGATGTTAAATCTCTCAATGCTATAACTAGTAATATAACATTGATAGTATTTCCCCATTAGATAAAATTCCTTTAGCACATTAACTACCTCAACCATATGGTGTCACAAGCATACAGAGAGGTCAGTAAATTGGTAGATGTGTTGACAAAGAGGGTGATCATTAAGGTAAGCTCAATGTGGTTCTTCCAAATACTTAACTTCTTATCTAATATGGTTTATGTGAACTTTTAGGGTTTGAATCAATCTTTTTTTTGTAAAAACAATTGTAATTTTTTATCCTTTTCCTTGAATTTTTCTTAAAAAATATTAGGGTAGACTTGTCTAGGTTTTTATCCTTCCTAGTACAAAACACGTTGTAAAGAAGAGAATTTGAGACTATGAACCATTAAATTTTACACCATACTTTCATGAAAGCTATTTAAAATCATGTATATAAAACAAAACCATATGAATCACATATTTAAAATCACTATTCATATCTATTATCCTATATACACTATAATCTTAATAATATATTATAGAATTATTTGCGATTTTTTATATATTCATCATTAGATTGTTGTAATTTTGACTAGTTCACACATGTTTAAAAATTTTGATATTAATACTCATTAATTTAATAAAATTTCAGTATTATAATATTCTCTAAGTAAATATAATAGATGTTTTATAATTATTTTTAAATTTCTAACTTTAAATCCCTAAAATGGGATTCATGATCCTAGAAGAACAAATCTATGATGAGAGTTTTCCAGGTAACCTGTTGATATCAATATATTACATTATAAGGATTGTTAATTTTAGTTTCATCCATTAAGAACCATATTAATTACATGTATTATTCATTTATATCCCTAAAATTCATAAAAGGTATTTTTAGAATAATGCATGTATCTAGATGATAGAAAAAATAGAATTCCATCTATAGAGGTGGTAGTCTATACTTACACACAAGTGATATTTTCATTTTCCATGCATTGTAAAGAAGTTATAATTTTATTTATATCATTATAATATTAATCATGTTATAAATATCATATGTATTAATTTATTACATTATTATAAACCTCTATATTTGTTTCTGATAAAAATGAAATATGTCATTCATGGTGACGATATTATACACGTACACATGGATAACATTTTCACTTTTTAAAGGGTAATAGTGGATAGTAGATAATGATTGTTCCATTAATATGAGAAAATTTTATTATAATAATTACACTAATTTTTTTTTATTTTTATCATTTAATAATTTAATTTGAATGAAAAATGAAAATAAATAATGAAATATAATTGAAAGGAACTGATTTGAGAATTTTTACCCAAATATTTGGAATAACTCCTTTTCACATTGGATTAGGCCTTTGATGTGACAACCCAAACTTTTTAGTAATTTTTGTTTCCTAAATTTGTCTATTATTGTATTTTTCACTCAACAAAACTATATACATTTTTTAATGAAGTGAGTATAATTAACATGAGACCTTTGAGTTTTAACTATTATATGATAGTTGGTCAATAAGACCATTGAAAACTATACTCTTAACGTCATTATTATTGTTTATAAATACAAATTATCATGGTTTATTAATATAGAAATAAGAGTCGACAGCCTCATCCAATAGACTCGGGTCGTACGAATCCCATCTATCAGAGCATGGGAAGGAGGTAACATCACTAAGATTTTCTCTGGACCAATCCCAAGTTGAACTAACACATTAAGCATTAACAAAATCGCTTACGAGAGAAGTTCAAGCAGATAGAAATCACCACTTGCAACGTTGTCTGAGCCCCTCCAAGATTCAATCACAACCGCACACCTTACACTTTTGTTCTATGAGGGCGTTATAAGGGGTTATGTAACGATTCCTTAGTTACCTTGTGTAATCCTTTCTTATATATAAAATTGTTATTTCTTATTATGGTAACATTTGTGAATTTAAAATTTCAAGATAAATATAGGATGAATTTATAGATGATCCATATTATTAATGATCATTGGAAAAAAGTTATTTTAAAATATTTTTTTATATTTTCATTAAATAGTAATGTGAAAGTATTTTCAAGAAATGGTCTTCTATATTTAAGATTGGTAAGAAATTTAGAGTCTAATAAGATCAAGATAATTTTTTGTGAATAGTAAATTATGAACAGTAAAATCACCCTTATGAATAGTAATGTGACCAATGTAATAGTAACCTCACTTAAGAATGTATAAATATAATTTAGGAATCTTTATTGGTAATGTGATATAATAGAATTAGTAAAAAATAATTTTAGAAATTATTAGTTAAGTATATGTGTTTTTGTCCGGTAAATAGTTTTTTAAGTAAAAATTAAATACCTCTTAATTAAAAAAAACTATTTTCATAAAATATAGTTATTTTTTGAATTCAGAGCATAGATATTAGGTTAGGTTGAATTTTTGATATTTTTATAAAATGTTTTGTTTTTCAGTGAATACTAAAAATAGTGTTTTGAGTTTCGATGTGTTTAATGACATCATTAATGAGGTAATCATGATGTAATAATTATGTTAGAATTGTGTTCATTAAGACATTTTATGAGGTTTTCCAAGTGGCAAATATCATGGCCATGCCCATGCTTTTGTATATACCACTAATGAGGTGTCCCTTGGAAATTAATAAAATATTCCCACATTGTTTTAATAAATACATAACCATTCAAAATTACTCTCATTCCAAATTCCTCCTCAATGATGCTATTGTATTTTTACCTCCCAAGGAGTCCTCCAAAGGTTCCCTCAACTCCCCAAGGTCCCAACCATCGGGTTTTTGGAAGTTACTCTTCAAGGTAAGAGAACCTTTCACCTTCTTCTTTTAGTAATGACTTCCATTATGTTATGTCTTCTAGTTTACATTTTATTGTGCAGGTTATGTTATTATCTATCCTTATTTATTTCCATTTTAGGTCTAAATGATGATACACCCTTTCCACTCTCATCAACTTATTTTATGAATTTTTATGTGATGTCGTTAGGCTACAAAATTTTCCTAAAGGAAATCGTTTCTTCTCTTTTCTTTCAAATTTCCTTTTCATATGGTTTGTCATTAAAACATTTATACCATTATATTATTTACAGTTTATTCTATAAATATACTATATTATGAGTAATTTATGAGGGTTTAACCTTTCACCCCTCTCTTTTTATGGTTTTTTAAAACCATGTAGTATAGTCGTTTTGCTGTAGAATTTTCGTCTCAAAATCTCTCTCTCTTTCTCAAGAAATTATCTCATTTTATATATGTGAATAACCAAACCTATTTCATTTACAATGGTATTCATCATGAAATAAAAATGATATATGTTATTCTATAATTGACATACATAAAACCAGTATTCACTTTCTATGGGTTATAAATGACATAATGACCTTGTTTTTAAGCGCTTTTTAAAACATCTTGATTTTGATATAAAACCTATTTCTTCTATTCTATATGGGTTATATATGAAATGTATGATTATGATCTATATGGAACACATTAAAATAAATACATATTAAGTGTGCGCCCTGATATCCTTCCAATGGTTTGGGTAAAGAATTTTATCTCTCGAGATGATAAGTTTTATGATACCTTGGTGAATAACCTTGGTAATTTTTATGACACCTTGGGGATGGACCATGGTGTTATTTTCATGAATGTCTAAATTACATTTTCTAGCCACATTTTCAAGTTATCATTCAAGTTATTATTGCAATGATATACCTCTTTATCATTCCATTATGATATCCCTGATGTTTTTATTGATATTGCTCAAGATCACATGTAAACATTTTCATTTGTTTTTCTTACAGGGCTTTATGTTCTCTGTTTCCATTGATGTATGTCTCCAGGTTATGAGATTTATTAATTTTATATAGGATAAGAATTTCAATAATATTTTCGTCAATATTAAAATGATGTTTTAATTTTTCATGTATTATGTTCCGGTTTTCCAAGACACTAGACTTTAAAGATCCTCTATTGGTAAAATGTAATGAAAAGTTATGTAATAAAAAGGAGGGATTCCATAGTTGGTATCAAAGTATTGTTTAGTTATATATGGAAATTAGGCTATGAAAACATTAGGAATAACCCTATAGAAATGTTTAAGTATATGAAAACTTTTTAGTATTTTGGTGAAATATAAAGTAAGTGGTTTCCGAACAAATAAATATCTATTTGGATACGAACAAGTGGATGTGGCTCTAGCACATATGTACCTTGGAGTGAAAACTCCGACAAGGAGTTTTGGGCTTGAACCTTGGTATCATCGTACACGAAAATGGGCCTTACTACACTCTTGTTTTGACACTACTAGTGATATTTTTAGATAATCACAAGATTTTTATGAATCATTATGAAGGATTTAAAGAGAAATGTAATTGTTGTTAAAGAATAATTTGTTTAAGAATGAATTTTTAAGATATAAAAATTCATTATAGTTAACATATTCATAAATGAAATAAGTTTCTCACTAAGGTTTTATTATTTTATAGGATGGAGGGAAATAGGTGGAACCGTTTAAATGGTGACTACAAAAGACCATGCGTTGACGACCCTCCGATTTAAGATGGAATCGAAACATTCATGATAATGATGAACCAACTGACTCATGTTATGGGAAATAACATGAATCAAGCTGAGAGACCAATCTCACGAAAAAGGGAACATCATTCCATCGAGTGCTTTATGTGTCAATGACTACCAACATTTAGTGGATCTATCGACCCATTGATTTTTGAATAGTGGATAAGCTCTACTGAGAAGATCTTTTCTCTCCTTCGATGTTCAGAACTCGATAAGGTCGCCCTGGCTATTTACTGGTTAGATGGAGAAGCTGATCAGTGGTGGGAACTAATTAAAAACATGAGGCCAATATTTTAGGATGAAGTTATGAAGTTGGAAGAGGTCAAAAGGATCTTCTTCAATAAGTATCTCCCTTGCTATAAGATAACAAAAATAGAGAAGGAGTTTCTCGAGCTAAAGAAGAAGAAGAATGAATTTGTTGGAATCTACAAGATTAACGTCACAAGACATTCCAATTACACCTCCAGATTTGTAACAGATTCTAATGAGAAGGTTGATGGATTCTTTTGTGGACTAATACCTCTTCTGTGGAAGAATCTAGCCAACTGAAATTATGATAGCTATGATGACATTGTGTGGAGTGCGATGAATATATAACAGGAGTTTTGTGAGACATAGTGGTCTCATAAATCAAATGAAAAGAGTAGATAAATGGAGCTTGGCATGGGGAGGAACATTGATCAGGGAATAGGAGGCAAGAAAGTGCAACATCCCATGTGTGATTAATGTGGGAAGAAGCATTCGGTGAACTGCCTACTCGGGATCGGGAAGTGATACATGTGTGGAATAGATGGTCATATTACGTGGAATTCTCATAGTGTGGTGAATCCTTAACATCCCAACACTAACGAAAAGGGAAAGATATTACATGCCCTACCTGATGTACAATGATATAAGTGTGAAAAAAGGAAGCACTTTTCTAATCACTATCCAAATCTGAGGGCAGTGGAGGGAAACCACCATCAGACTTGACAAATACCAAGGGAGAAAGGCCTTGCTTTTTCTATCACGACAGCTAATGTTGATGCTCCAAATGAAGTGGTGTCAGTTGCTCTTGTTTTTCTCTCAAAGCTAGCAAGAACTTTGTTTAATTTTGGTACTACGCATTACTTTTTTTCCTCTATGTTTTCAAAGAATTTTGAATCAACCCCTGAATTTATAAATGAAGAGTTATCAGTCAAGACTCTTGGTGGAATTATCCCAACATCAATAGTGTTTAGAAACTCTAGTATTTACAATAGTGAGGATAATATTATATCAAATATAGTAGTCATTCTCATGTTGGAATTAAACATTATACTAGGGATGGACTCATTCTAAAATTATAATGCTAATATCAAATGAAGAAGTAAGGAAATAAAAGTATTCCTAAATGGAAAACAACGGTTATCTTCCAAGAATAGATATCTCAACCTGATCATTATTTAGAAGAACCCCATATGTCCTTATTTATAGAGTTGATTGGTGAAGAAGGAGGAAGATATGAGAGTAATAGGAAAGCAAATGTCCCCATCGTCTTGGAATACATTGATGTGTTTCCTAAGGAGTTACCCAGACCTCCCCAGAAGGAGAGGTAGAGTTCTCCATTGAACTCGTACCTAGATTGTATTTGATATCAAAGACCCCATATAGGATGGAAAATTTAGTGTCTGAGGAATTAAAGAAACAACTCCAAGATCTTTTGGAGAAGGGGTTTATTTGACCAAGTGTTCCTACTTGGGGTGATTATTCTCTTTGTGAAGAAGAATGATGGATCTCTGTGGATGTGCATTTATTATAGAGAATTGAACGATATCACAGTGAAAAACAAATACCCCCTTATATGAATTGATGACTTATATAACCAACTTCGCGAGGATCAATTCATATCCAATATTGATCTTCAATATGGTTATCATCAATTTGGGGTTAAGAAAGAAGATATTCTAAAAACTACCTTCTGATCAAGATATGGGCATTATGAGTTTGTTGTTATGCCCTACGGACTGACTAACAAACCTTCTATTTTTATGGATTTGAGGAATAGATTCTTTAAGGACTACCTTGATAACATTGTTGTAGTTTTTATTTATGATATTCTAATATATTCCAAAATTCATGAGGAGAATGAGGACCATCTAATGGTTATTTCGAAAACTCTATGGATGGAGATTATTTTTGGAAAGTTCAGAAAATGTGAATTATGGTTACAATAATTTTCTTTCTTTGGGAACATTGTAACAAATGAAGGAATCACAATTGACCCTGTAATGACATGGTTGTAGAGGAGTGGCCTCATCCTACAACAATAACTGATATTCGTAGTTTCCTTGGATTAGTGGAATACTATAAGTGGTTTTTGAAAAAACATTCATGGTATTATAATTAATTAACCATCTTAACTCGAAAATGGTTTAAGTTCATTGTACAATGGAGAATGAGGAATGTTTCCAAGAGCTAAAAAATAGACTAGTTACTGTACTCATGTTTACTCTTCCCTCAAGTGGAGAAGGATTCATTATTTTTAGCGATTCATCTCTGAAGGGTCTTGGGTGGAACCTCATGAAAAATGTAAAATTCATTTCTTATGAATCTTGACAGTTGAAGACTCATGATAAGAACTATCCTACTTATGATCTTGAGCTATCTACAGTCATTTTTTCTCTGATGATATTTGAGGCTCTATTTTATGGGGAGAAATTTGATATATATATATATGCATACATACAATAAATTTTTTCTGTATATTTTCACATAAAAGGGATTTAACACTAGACAAAGGATATGGTTGGAACTTCTTAAATAATATTATTGTTCAATTCATTATCATCCCAGAATAGAAAACAAAGTCACTGATGCATTAAGAAAGAAAGACCCAGTTTTTCTACCTATGATAGGGATTCAAAGAGATCCATTGATCAGTGACCTAGTAAAGTTGGACTTGGTAATTGTAAGGGAAGGGACCTCATCGACCCCAAACCAAATAATTTATCAACCATCATTACTAAAGAAGATCAAGAAATCTCAGAAAGAATATCCTTTGTTACGAATGAAGTTTGGGGATATGAAGGGTGGGAAGTTTCCTGAGTTCAATATTGATCAAGAAGGTGTACTGAAATTTCATACAAGACTATTTTTTCCATCTATTCTAGAAATATAGAAGGAGAATACGGATGAAGCTCATATCTCTACATTCTCAATACATCCTGTGAGTACAAAAATGTATAGAGAACTTTGTGATCATTATTTGTGGCATAATATGAAAAGGGATATTACAGACTACACTTCAAGGTTCTTGGTATGTCAGCAAGTGACGGTAGGGTGAAAACTTCATAAATTTTTATTACAACCAATGCCTATACAAGCATGGAAGTGGGACAATAACACTATGGTCTTTGTCACTAGTCTCCTGTGAACTTATAAGGGAAACAATGTGATATGGGTTATTGTGGACCGTCTCACCAAGACTTCCCATTTTATCTCTTTTTGAGAAGATGTCTCTTTTGTTCAACTTTCCAAGATTTACTTGAAGGAAGTTTTAAGGATGCATGGAGATCCAATTTCTATCATATTTGATAATGATCAAAGGTTCACATCAAAATTCTGGAGAAATATTCAACATGATATGAGTACATAATTGGATTTTTGTACAACCTACCACCCCCAAACTTATGGTCAATCTGAAATGACTATTCCAACACTCGAGGACATGCTGAGAACATGGTCAGTGGAATTTAAAGGTGGATGGGATCAATATATCCCATTAGTTGAGTTCTCTTACAAAAAAATCTTCCACTCGATCATTGAAATGGAACTCTATGAAGCTATATATTGGAAGCGATGTAGAACTCCTACTTGGTTGGATGAAACTAGTGAGAGAATGATTCTTAGGCCTGATCTTGTCTAAGAGATAAAAGAAAAAGTATATACCATCCCACAACACATTAAGGCTTATCAAAGTCAGAAAAAGAGCTATGCCGACAACCGTGGAATGGACATAGAGTTTGATTTTCGTGACAAATTCTTTCATTATATTTCACTGTGGAATAGAGTCATGGGGTTTGGGAAGAAAGGGATGCTTAACCCTCAATACATTAGCCCCTATGAAATCCTTGATCATGTAGAAGTAGTGGCCTATCGGGTTATACTTACTCCAAATCTAGCACTAGTTCATGAAGTATCCCACATATCAATTTTGAGTAAGTACATACCTAACCCTTCACATTTACTAAATCTAGATGTTGTACAACTAGAACATGAAATCTATTATGAGGAGCAGTCGGTGGAGATATTGGATCATAGGAACAAGGTTCACTGAAACAAGACTACGTTCCTTGTTAAGGTGTTATGGAGAAACCAAAAATGTGAAGAAGCCATGTGAGAACCAAAGGAGTCTATGAGGCATAAGTAAACACACTTTTTCTCTTCTAAGGGTATGAGTAAAAATTTCAGGGATGAAATTTCTTAAGGGGGGATGAATTTAACAACCCAAACTTTTGAATAATTTTTGTTTGCTAAATTTGTGTGTTATTTTATTTTGTACTCAAAAAAATATATCCTTTTATAAATGAAGTGAGTATAATTAAAATGATACCTTTGTTTTTTGACTGTCATATTACCATTTGTCAATATGACCATTGGTAAATATGACTATTGGAAACTATAATCTTAACGTCATGATTATTCTCTATAAATACAAATGATCATGTTTTATTAACATAGGAAGAAGAGGTGATGGCATCTTCTAGTAGAATCATGCCGTACGAATCCCATATTTGAGAGCTTGGGAAGGAGGTAGCATCACTAGGCTTTACTTTGGACCAAGCCCAAGGTGAACTCCAACATGTTAAGCTTGAACATAATCACTTATTGGAGAAGTTCATGCTGATAGAAATCACCACTCAGGTAATGTCGTCTGAGCCACTGCAAGGTTCTATCACAATTTCATGCCTTAGTCTTAAGGCCTATGTAGGAGTTATAAGGGGATATGTAACAGGTCCTTAGTAACTTCTATAATCCTTTTTTATAAATAAAATTGTTATTTATTATTATGGTAATTTTTTTAAATTTAAAATGTCAAGGTAAATATAGAATGAATATATAGAAGATCCATATTATTAATGAATATTGGAAAAAAGGTATTTTGAAATATTTTTTTATACTTTAATTAATTAATAATGTGAAATTATTTAAAAAATGGTTTTCTAGAGTTTTGATCAGTAAGAAATTTAGATTCTAATAAGATCAACTTAATTTTTTAGTGAATATTAAATGATAAACAGTAATATTAACCTTATTAATAGTAATGTGACATATGGAATAGTAACCTCACTTAAAAAAGTATAAATATAATTTAGTCATCTTGATTGGTAATGTGATATAATAGCATAAGTAAATAACTATTTCAGAAATTAGTAGTTAAGTATTAATATTTTTTCAGGTAAATAGTGTTTTTACATAAAATTAAAATATCTCCTAATTAGAAAATTATTTTCATATAATGGAGTTCATTTATGAGTTCAGAGCATCGATATTAGGTTAGGGTTAATTTATGATATTTTTATAAAATGTTTTGTTTTTCGATGAATAGTAAAAATACAGTTTTGAGTTTATGTGTGTTTAATGGCATCATTAATAATGTAATAATGATGTAATAATGATGGTATACATTTTTACAGTAATATATTTTATTAGGTGTCCCAAGTTCCCAATACCATGTGAAAATACCGTTTTCAAGCACATGGTTTTTCAAATTCCACTAATGAGGTGTCCCTTGGAAACTAATAAAATATATTCCATCACTTTTTCTATAAATAATAACCCATTCCTTCAATACTATCATTAACAATTCCTCTAAAATGAACCTATGGCCTTTTTAACTCCCAAGTATTCCTCACACAGTTCCCTCAAGACCCCAAAGTCCCATCCTTCGAGCTTTTTGAAGTTCCTCTTCAAGGTAAGGGAACCTTTCACCCTCCTCTTTTAGTCATGACTTCCTTTATGTTATCTCTTCTAGTTTCCATTTTATAATGTGGGGGTATGTTATTATATATCCTTATTTCTATCAATTTTATGCCCAAATGATGATAGACCCTTTTCACTCTCATCAACTGATTTTCTGATTTTTTAAGTGATGCGGTTAGGTGGCTGAATTTTTGGAAAAGAAATCACATCTTCTCATTTCTTTCACATTTCATTTTCATGTGGTATGTCATTAAAACATCCATAGGATGATCTTATTAACATTATATTATGTACATATACTATATTATTATTTATTTTTGAGTTGTTAACCCTTTTCCCCTCCCTTTTTAAGGTTTTCTAAAACCATGTTGTATAGTCGTTATACTGGAGAAGTTTCATCTCACAATCCCTCTCTCTTTCTCAAGAAATTATCACATTTTGTATATGTGAATACCCAAACCAATTTTATTTCCAAGGGTATTCATCAAGATATAAAAATTATATATTTTAATCTATAATTGACATACATAAAATGCTTGTTCCCTTTCCATGGGTTATAAATGACATAATAATCTTGTTTAGAAGCACTTAATAAAACATTGCGATTTTGATATGAAACCCAATTTTTTTATTTTATTCAGGTTATTTATGAAATTTATGATAATGATATATTTGTATCAAATGAAAATAAATATATATTAAGTTTTTTCCCTAATAGATCTCCAATTAACTGGGTAATTAACTTAATATATAGAGATCATAAGTTTTATGATACCTTATTGAATAAACTTGGAAATTTTTAAGACACCTTGGGGATGGACCTTGGTGATATGTTCATGAATATCTAAATTAAATGTTGTAGCCAAATTTTAAAGTTATTTTTATATTTGTTATTTCTTTGATATTCTTCTTTATCATTCCTTTATGATATCCCTAATGTTCTTATTAATATCACTCAAGATCACATGTAAACTGTTTCACTTGTGTTCCTTACTGGGCCTTCTGCTCACCCTTTCATTTGATGTATATCTCCTAGTTATGAGATTCATTAATTGTACATAGGATGAAATTTTCAAAAATATTTTCAAAGGGACTAAAATAATGTTTTATGTTTTCATGTTATATGTTACTTTTTTTCAAGACACTAGGCTTTAAAGATCCTCTGTTTGTAAAATGTAATGAAAAGGAAGAATAAAGTATTTGAGGGGTGATCTTTTTAGGAGATATGAACTTCAGAAAAATTAATATGAGTTTATAAGAGGTATTTGTAATATTTTGTCCAAGATAAAGGGATTTTGGTATGAGGATAAGTGGGGTTGTGAAGGGTTCCATCTTTGAGTGAGTGGGGTGGTATTTTTGTGAATAATTCAAAACTTATGTCAATACAATGTAACTTTCTCAGGAAAGTGGCTAAAAAGTATAAAATAATATAGATAGTATTATTGTTTCTCTATAAATACCTCAATACTCATTGAAGACATGTTTTTTTCATGCTTTATGTATTTTACTCTTAGTTTTATCCCTTTTACCATTTTTCACTTATAGTACGATAACTATCTTTTCCTAAGTTATTCAATTTTTATTCCTAAAAATACAATAGATCTGATTAAATTATTTGAAAAATATGATTCCAATTATAGGATCCATTTTATTATAAATAATCCATAAAAGTGATAAAAATTAATTCTAAAATGTGTAATGTATTAAATACAGTTTTAGAGAAACATATAACTTAAGTTCTAAATGATAAAATATAGGTTTGTAAACATGATATTTTTAAAAGTGAAATTTTATATTTAGAAAAAATATTTTGTTATGAAAATGGTTTCATTATTTTTATGTTATGATTATATCCTAATCATTTCATAAAATTAATGTTATTTTTTAAAATGATAATCTGTACTATTCACCTAAAAATGATTTTTTATTAAAAATCCCAAAAACACTTTTCTTAGGATAATATTTAAATGATGAATCCAAAATAGAAGTTGAATTTTTAAAATTAAAATAATAAAATTTTATAATTAAAATTTAAACTATAAATATGAAATAAATTAAAAAAGATTATAAGAAAATGACTTTTTAAAATATGATCTTTTCTTGTTATCTTTTCTTATCAATTAATAATTAAAATAGTATTAATATATTATTAAAATAAAATACATATTTTATCATAATTTAACCATAATATATAAAGTTTATTAAAATAAATATGTATAGAATGTAAAAAGTAAATTTTTAGTAAAATATATCTTCAGAATAAACAAGTCAGATTAGATATTTTAATGCACTAATTGAATTTTATCTATGAATAATTATTAAAGCATGATTTTATTTTTTTTATAAAAAGATTTGAAAATTTGGTTGCTTTTATTTATTCCAACCAATTAAATGGATAAATTATACAAATATTATTTATTACTTATAATTTTATATTGATAAAATGTTTCATAATTTTTTTTTATTTTGAGGTTGCATATGAAACAAGCTATTAAACATGGTATTTCTTTAAAGGATAATTACATATTGAAATATAAGGGTGTTAAATTCTCCCCATTAAATAAATTTCATCTTAAAAATGTTAATTTTTTATTTCCAAAGTAAATGTATCTTAACATAGGTATAATCCCAAATATATATTTATCATGATATGTTATTTTTATGTTACAACTTGGAAATTTTGTATTTATTAATTAAATATTTATAAAACTATTTATGTTGAATTATAAAACTCATAATGAGTTTCCAAAATCATACCTTGATAGATGAGTGACATTTTATACATAATATATGATAGGTTTATCTTCTTTTTTCTCAAGGATGAGGAATTATTTTACCATCAAGATATAGAATATGATAATATACACTACTTGATTTCATTCCATTCTATAAAAAAATTCCTTTAGTAATGTTTTGATAAGTTTTCATCCATTGTTTCACTCATATTATAGTTATTCAATAATTATGATTAATTTTTCATGTCTAAATAATGAAAATTAACTTTTAATGGATCATAAGATCCACAATAGAATGAAAATTTACTACTCACATTTCTAGTAATTTAGTAAAAATTTAATGGTTATCACAAGATAATATAATACTAAATATTCAAAAACCAGCATGTGGAAAAGTAATACCTCAATATATAAAACCTCAGTAGTAAAATCCAATGTTTCACTTAAATCATTCCTTAAATAACTGAAAAATAAAATTAATCAAAAATTGCTTGTAAAAAAATCAAATCCCAAAGATCAAAAGTATTAAATCAATATTAACCATAGGTATAAAAACAACTTCTTTTCTATATAATATCTTTGTATCTTAAAAAAGATTCCTAATACATTCTCCTTGCAATAATATTCGCACTTGATATCTTGATTAATAAGTCCATCATATTGTTTGGTGATGATTAAATATTCTCATCAGATATAAAGTAGTGTGTAGATGCATAATCATATAATAAACAATTAGTTTTTAGTTTATGACCAGTATACCTACTATCACATCTTTAGGAACTTCATCTTCAACTATATAAACATATAATTTCCCCTATGATCCTTCTTAAGTGAATTTTATCAATGATTGAGAAATTAGTTTGACAAATGCTCTATAACTTTATAGTTGAAGCATTGGATATTTCTAGATCCTTTTTTTCCTTTCATTTCCAATCTAGATGATCATTTTTCCCACACATGAAACAAACTCCCATTTACATTATGTATTTTCTATAGTGTTTTCTTATATAATTATCACACTGTGAATATTGAACTCTTTCCTTCTTTCCCTTTTTCACATTCTTCTTTTCAAAGAAATCAATCATTCTATTGTTTTCATGATTCTCATTAAAATTATAAGACTTGGGGAATTCCTTATCCTACCTAATAGAAATTGACATTGTATCTCCATATGTTGAATTTTTTAGGAGAGTAACACCCATCAACGTTTTGGCATTATCCCATAAAATAGAATATAAAAGCTTCTTTCAAGGGTGTGTATATAGTCTATAACATGACTTGATAATCTTGTAATTTTATCCATGTATATTTTAACATTTTCCTCTTCTTATTATATAAAATTTTAAAAAATTCATTTCCAAAACAACTCATTGATCATGAAGAAATATTTTTTAAAAGAACATCACCTTAAATTTCACTCATTCCATTGCCTCTATCTCCTATTCCTCAAAATTATTTTTAATCATTGACCAAAATTTATCAATATCTCCCATTAAATAATACACTTTCAATATAATCTTCACCTTCTCATTTCCACCCAATGCTAAAAATATCTTTTTGAGGGTCTTGACCCATTGTTTAGATGACAATAGATTTGTAATTCCATTAAAGGATGATGGAATCTATAGACTTAAGGCCTCCAATATAATTATATCATACTGTGAAGAAATATTTTACTCTATATATCAATGATTTTTAGTTATCACTTTCCTTAATATATTTATAATCTACTCAACTCTGACTCCAATATTATAGACTCTATTTGGATGGAAATACATATATAGATTATGGGTGTTGATATAAATTCTATTTATTCTAAAATGATCCATCTATAAATAATGGTATATACTTAATTAGTTTGTGAATAAAACCATTATGATTAAATAATGGTTTATAATTCTAACACTAGGATAAATTTTAACATAAATTGAAAATTTATGCCCTAACTAATTCCTAAATCATAAACTAAGTATATTTGGGAATATCATGAATTCATAGTAATATTTCTAAACCCATTATAATTGTTTGTAAAGATAATGTGAATCAACTAATGAATGTCCCATGGGTGTGTCAATAAAAGTGTGAAATTAGGCCCCATCCATCCTTTTTGAGGTTATTACCCCTAGGTTCTGCAGTGCTAGAGCCTTCTTCTATATGTTTGTATCGATATAGAAATTTCATTACTAGTAGACAACATAATATACACTTTACCATCATTTCAAGGAGTTATCATATAAGTAGACGGATTCAAAATGTTTACCACAGGGTTATGTTCTCCAAACTATGCTTTCCTAAATCTAGTTAGTAGGTTTTATAATAAACATGATTTTATACAAACTATAATTACCCCAAAACCAGTAACAAAATCTTGTGGTTAAGTTATTATTAGGTATATGATACAAGGGATTGAATCACAACATTTCACATAGTTCAAAAGTCTTGAGGGTCTAGATACATACATGTTTTTTATATAATAGTGGAAGGTTTATAACATATCATTATAAAATTCATGGAATTATTTTTACTCATATTAGTACATCCTTAAATTCATTAAAAAACCCTTATTGGTACCAAGGAAAAGATAAAAATAATGATTTGAGCTCAAACATTACGTAAGGGGTACCATGAAATAGAATCTATCCTTCATGAGCTTGTCATAAAAAGTATGGGGGAGTAAATAATTAGAATAATTAGATAATAAAATGTAACTTAGACTATATTATATCCATGGATAACCTTAATAAGGAAATAAATAGATAAAATTGAAAAAATTAATTGATTTAATAGTGATGTAATTCATAATCTTGGACAATGTAATCTTACACTCAATGAATTAAACCATGTTATAATGATCTTATTATCTTGGATATATAGAATAGAATCATGATCTTACCTTCCATGTGACATGTATAGATAGCATGATATTTCCATAAAGGCCTTGTTTCTTGGATATCATGATCTTGCCGTGAAGACCTTATGTCGAGATGGTATTAATTAAGGGGAATGTATACCCTAAATACCCAAACATTTTATCTCATGATACCTACTGATACATCAAGGGGCTATATAATGTATTTCCCACTAATCAATTAATTAAGTATAATACGTTCCCAATATGAATGAAACTAATAAAAATACTATGCATAACCATTGAACCTCTATATTGGAATAATAAACATTTTGGATTTTATTTAATTCTCCCATTCAATAAATGAAATAACAAGATCATAATCCACCCAAATAAATCAGGTGGATTTTATTATTAGACAATACCATCTATAAAACATGAGAACCATTAAATGATGCTGATATAGATTAAAAATAACATTAAAATAGAATTAAAAAATTTCTTAGAGAAAGAATAAAAATTACTTTACATCTTCAATACCCAAATTAGAATATATTTTATAAACTATAGGGAATTTTAGATTAATAAAACATTCCATTTACTCTTGACATTCAAGAAACATCTTTAACCTCCTATACAATAAATCTTACTATATTAATAACTTATTTCAGAACTGTATTCATATATATTACACTATATATTCTACAATTATGATAATTTACTATTCATTTATATTTTGATTTATTATTTATTTTTATCATTGAATATTAGAGAATTTGATTTTTTGGGAATGTTTTGAAATGTTAATGTCAATCAACATTAATTGAATAAAACATCACCCATACAATATTATCCAAGGAATTGAAATATATTATTTATAATTATTTATAAAATTTTAATTTCATTCTATGGGAATTTTAGTCACTCTCTAAGTAGATAAAATTGATTACAATATTGTTTTGGGTAATTTATTGATATCAATGGGTTTCTTTATAATTATCATAAAATTTTGTGTCATCCTTTTAAAACCATATTCATAAATCACCTCACTATTATTGGAATTCTCTACATATGTTTTATCTAAAGTTTTCTTCTTAGGTATCCTAGGTTTTCTATTTATTGACCAGTTTTTGTCCTATCATTGTGTTTTTCTTCTAAGTCACTTTGATTTTTCTCTGAATTTCTATGTTCAGTCCTATAAACAATGAAATTTTTAATGGTTTAAAGTGATTTTCCTTCATGAAAATTTAATCAATCTATATTGATGTATAATGAGGGGAGGGTGATCTAAAATATAAACATCATTACTGTCTTGCATGGTTTTTCCAAAAAATCATTTAACTGCAATTATTTATGGGGTACATTAAAGATGTTATGGAAGATTGAAGGTCAGATTTATATCCAAAGAGGGGCGGTATGATTACATAAATTTAAAGGTTATTGTTTATTTGATAAATATTTTATTCTTAATAATAGGTTGTTGAATTTTGATAATATATTTATTATTATGTGTCATCCTGATAAATATTGAAAAAGGAATTCCATTTAATTATCGAATCATTGTTTTCAAGGGTGTTAATGAGGTTTTTATAAATTTTCTTGAATTGGATACATATAATCCAATAATTTGGGACAAACTATCACAGTTATGGATGTGGATTATGCTAATCATCCACTATTTTGAGGAACCTTTATTATAAACCATGATTTATTTATTTCGGTTTCTTTCGAATATGAGAGACTCCCACAATTTTTCTTTTGTTGTGATCGATTAGGGAACTATGAAAAAATATGTAATATCATGATGATAAACAATGATGTCAAAATTATTTTTCAATATAGGTCATGGATTTGTTCTATGGGTTCAGGTCATCCTTTCATTATATAACTATAGAAATAGAATGATAATGAGTGGTTAGCCAAAGAAAAATATTCCATCTTTATATATAGTGTGGATGTAGTTTTCCATTGACCCAATTTATCCCTACCAACATTTAGTCCTAGAAAGGTTGAAGGACATGGGAAATTCATCATCTATGGAATTATTAGAGTCATGGGTTATTAGTGAAGCTAATGACGCACATTTTATAAAGGATCATAAAGGGAAAGAGGTGGTTTCTCTTGTCCATTTAGGGAATGCAGTTAAAAACTATAAGGAACCAATTTTTATATCATGGTATGAATATGTGGAAACCTTTTCACTAATTATTTGTCCTTAAATTCTCATTTGGTGTACGGTGATAACAATATTGTGATAATTCCCTTGATTTTCCGTGTGATATGTTACATGAAAATTTTAGAGGAGGGATACCACCAAGTTCATTCCAAAGTAAATATTAAAGGAAAATTTTAGGGAGGATACTAGAAATATGATACTTAATTTGAAACATCCTAGTGGTTGGTGAAATAAAAATAGAGAATCAATAAAAATTTATGGTTTTATAATAAATATTTTCAGAAGATATTGATCTCTTGAGGATATGATCGATGAAGTTGACATGTATTCTGAGAAATTATCTAGAATATTTTGTGACATGAAATATCAAATAGAAGAGGTGAAGACTGTATGAAATATCACCACCTAGGGAAATGAGTCTTATTTTTTAGAACTGTTGGGGGTTTGGAAATCCATAAACAGTTTATATGCTCTATCATTTAAGCAATAAGTATCCCATAAACATTATATTTGTATCTGAAAAAATGATGATCTATAAGGAAATGAGGTTCATTCGAAGGAAGTTGGGTTTTTAGAGTTATTTTCCCTTCTAGAGGATAGGGAATTCTAATGGGTTATGTTGTTTGGGGAAATCTAATTTCTCGGTTGACATTCTGAGGTAATATTATAATAATATTGTTGCAATTCTTTCACTTATAGGTTCTCCCTCTTATTCTTTCATAACAATCTATGTCTGGACTCAAAGAAAACAAGAATGGGATCTCCTGAAAACAATTGACCAAAATATATTAGGGCCTCTTTTGGTTCAAGGTAACTTAAATTAAATTCTATATGGATAGGAAATACATGTGGAAAGTAGTAGAAAAAATGTGGATATGTATTTTTTCAAGATAATATCATTAATACAAAGTTCCATGACCATTCCCATTATAGGGACCCATTTGTGTGGAATCGAGGTAGAACATATGAGGTATAGATTTATGAGTGGATGTAATGGTTTACTGGATTAAATAATAAGAAATATTTTTTCCATTCCTATATTGCATCACACATAAACCCTATTTGGCCAGACGACGATCCTAGTTTTCTCTCTTTTGTTTTCCCATATCCAGAGTATAATTTTTCTGTGGGATTTTCACTTTTAGAGAATTTAGATTCAGTACATTATATGCATATATGTTATGTGATCCGCATGGGATATTTATAATTAGTCTTTTATAGATAATATATTTTCATTTATAATGAGCCAATATGAGTGGAGTTTTGTAAATATTTTTGGATTTGAATGAAGGATCAATTATGATGAGAGTGAGTTGAGGAAATTATTTTCCCTTCCATGCAACAAGTAAGTTCTTAATAGAATCTCTAATTTGGATAATTATATTACATCCTTAAAACAATTTTTTATTGACTTATTTAAAATAAAAGAAAAAAAGTACAAGACACAACTCCCAAAGGAAAAGGACTCATAGAGGTGTATAGTAGTGAAGACCGAGGGCATCAGCTTAAAAAAAGTGAACCCCATCAAACGGAAAAGATCAGAGACTGGAAAATATGGAGATCCGCTCACTAATGGTCACCTTAGAAGCCAAAAAATCAGCAATAGAATTACCATCACGCCAAGTGTGTAGAATGATAGTATGGTTGTTCACCAGCCTCTTACATCTCCTGATGTTGTATTCTATGGACCATGAGGTGTTTCCAATACCGATAAACACATTATAAAGGATAAGTGAGACAGTCTCAACTTCTTCAAGGGGTAAATTCATTTGGTCACATAGCCGCATCCCCATGAGCATAGAATGTGCTTCGACTTGGAGAGAGTCACCCCCACCATAATAATTTGAAAAATACAAAATAACATAACCCCGCTGGTCCTTGATGACCCCTCCACTAGGCATGATCCCTATAATACTGGACCCATCAGTATTGAGTTTGAGCCCTTGATGAGGAGGATACCATCGAACACATCAACCCTGCCCCACATTGGAGGCCAAACACTGGATGGAAGAGGAAGCCTGAAATGAACTGAGGGATGAAGAATCCATCTAGCCCCTTCACACGCGAGTTAGGTCTAGATGGATGCTTTTAGTCTTAAGGATAATACCTGTGTTGGACACCGGGAACTCCTTATGTCTTGCATCGTTCATGGAGAACCATAAACTCCAACAGCCCACTGCAAAGAGGATGGATCTTGCCTGCCACTCAGAACCTAAGTTGCCTGCCCCCAGAAACCAGTGCTAAAGGAAGGTTTCGATAGGAACCTCTTGCTGCATCCAACCTGTCAAACTCCCAAACGCTCCCCAGATCACAAACACTCAATCACTCCCAAAAAACAGGTCTTCAATGGTCTCCATTTTCAGCTGCCTACAACATTTGCACCTAGAGGCTAAGCTAATTCACATCTGTTAGATGTTCAACTCAGTTGGCAGCGCCCTGTTCCTAACTCTCCAAAATATAAAATTGAATTTTGAAGGGACATCCTTGCACCACAGCAACTCCCCCAAGAATCCGCGTCATTTAGATCAGCCTACATAATATGAAATCCTCTCATAGAAAACACCCCTAAAGAGGAACCTGTGAAAATGAATTTGTATGGTTCATTACTAAGAACGATACTATAAAAAAACCCCTTTTGGTACTCATCCAAGGTATCCTGGATGAAGCTCCGATGGCCACTAGCCACCTTGAATGTGATGTCCGGGGTGGGATATCCTGGAAAACCAAGGATCGACCCCGCCCAATTCTATTGCTAGTAATTAATATCTCCCATACCAACGATCCATATGGTATGTTGATGTAGGAATCCAATATGAGGCTCGATGATTTGTTTCATGGTAGAGGGTATTGATCTCCGAATCTACATGTCATGCTCATACTTGCCTTGCATGTATTTTCCCCACATCGACTTCCCCTCGAGCACACCCCAGATAACTTTTCATGAAGACCCCTCATATTCACAGACACACTTTTAAGGTTGATACCCCCTTCCAGATGGGTCTATCCAACCTCTTCCATGACACCCTATAGTGTTTACCATCAAAATGATTGTCCCATAGGAAGGTTTTGATCATCTTCTCCATGCGCACAATCACCTTTTTTGGTACATTCAATTTGAAAAAACATGTAAAGTAATAAATGCAAGCACATTGTTGATCATGGTGATTCTCCCACCTAATAAAAAAAAGATGTTCTTCTAATTAAGGATCTGACTCATAATACAATCAATAATCTTATCAAACTGATGAATATGAGTTTTTTTTGGAGACATGGGTGCCCCCAGATAATCCATTGGAAAGTTACCTCTATGCATACCCAACATGCTTTCCAGGGAGTTAATCCTTCTGTTCGAACATTTACTAGGTGAAAATAATGCACTCTTATCCCTATTAATGACTTGCCCACTCCAAGTGCAATATGCTTCCAGTACTTGTTGACCCCATGAATTGATCTCCTGCTTCCATTGGCAAACAAGATTGTATCGTCTGCAAACATCAAGTGGGAAATTCCTCCTTCCTAGTTCTTTGTTTGGTAAGGGAGAATCATGCCCAAGATGGAGGAATGATGAATAAAACGACTCAACACATCCTGGGACAAAATAAAAAGGGAGGGAGAGAGGGGATCCCCCTGCCTCAGTCTGCAGACAGCCTAAAAAAACCCAAACTTCTTTCCCATGAAAGAGATTGTCATCCAGGATGAACTGAAACACCGGACGAAAAGATTAATCACCCATTGGGAAGAACCCCATGCAGGAAAAGGTTTTGATCAAAAAACTCCACTCGACCCAATCGTAGTCATTTTTTCATGTCCAGTTTGATGAAAACATTACTCCAAAATGAGTTCTGATTAATCTCATTAATCATCTCTTGAGCTAACCCCAAGGCCCCTTGGATCATACGACCCTTCACAAACCCATGTTTCTCGTACATTATCCAATTAGGGAGACGGATAGCAATTCTGTGATTGAGGATGCAAGCCAGCACCTTGTATAGGATATTACAAATGCTAATGGGGTGGTACCAGTCCAGAGTATGTGGGTCCTTCACCTAACCCACAAGCACAATCTTTGGTGCAAATGCAACACACGAGAGATGCCCACCCTTGAAGTAGTCCTACACTACGCACAACAAATCCCCCTTCACCACGTCCCCGGAAATCCTGTAAAACGATCTAGGGAAACCATCCAGTCTGGGTGCACTTTTCGGGTAAATAGACCAAACTACTTCACGAACCTCCTCCTCATTTGGTAGGACCTTCAACGCCTCATTGTCCTCCCCTAAAACCTTACAAGGGATGATGTCAAAAATCTCATTTGTGCCTCTTGGATATTCTCCAATAATCCAGGGGTTAGGATCTGTGAGAAGAGATTTGAAAAACCCCACTGCCATTTCCGCCACCTCATCCCGATCATTCAAGAAAACACCATCCCCCGTTCGAATGTTGGGTTTCCTCAACCACCATTTTTCTCTAATGAATGTGTGAAAGTACCTAGTGTTGCGATCTCCCTCCCGGAGCAACTTAACCCTTGCCTGCTCATGAGCTAGACGTTCTTCTTTCAACAACACTTCAGCTAATAAAGATCTCATGTTCCCCAACTCGTTAAACACTACTTCATCCCAAGTATTCTCCAGGCTTACTTTGATTCGATCGATTTCCGAACTAACCAACACCCGATCTTGTCCATGAGAGGGAAGGGCCTTCACCATGAGAGTAAGGATCCTATGAGATTCTTGAGTTTGTTATGTAGCACAATCCATAGCTGACCATAAGCAGGGGAGTTCCAAGACTCCTGAACAATGCCATGAAACATAGGTTCATCCGCCTATGAACTAGAAAAGTGGGGACAAGAAGCGCTTTCATTCCTTATTTCCATCACTATATGTAAAGGCGAGTGATCTGACAAATAGCGCGAAAAATGAGTTACATTAATATCTGAAAAAAAGAAACAATCGCCCCATTCATCAAAAGCTGGTCAAGGTGACACCACGTGCGACCAACACCTTTATGATTGTTACACTAAGTAAAAGGGTCCCCAATGAATTCGGAATCCATAAGGCCACAACAACCCATAAACGAAACAATGCGTTGAGTCCCTTTCCTGGGAAAGCAACCACTGCCCTTCTCCTCTTCTGGAGCCGCTATGATATTGAAGTCCCCTCCTCAAATCTAGGGGGTGTCCCTCGGGTTAAGGGAACTAAGGTCCCGCCACAAAGCCACTCGCGCCTGTACATCAAACTTCGCATAAACCACTGAGAGGAAGAAACTTCTAGACCCCACAAAAATTCTAGTAGATAGAAATTAATCCAAAGACAAAATCAGATCAACAGAAACTGAAGACTTCCAGAACATCCATATATAGGAGTTAAGAGGATTCCCATGCAGGAATCCTTGCACTCTTAGGCACTGCGCACACTCCTAAATTATGTAATAGTGTTTCTTGGGTTAAAGGATGGCATTCAGCGAGGCAAAATTATTGTAAAGCTCCTAAGACAAGAAATTTGTTTTGACCCAGGCACCAATCCCACAGGCATTCCAAATGAGGAAACTAATCATCTAACACGAGTCCGTCTGGCTTTAGCCCCAGACCCATGGCCTTGTGCTCCCTAAAACGAAACAAGAACTTCTATGGATTTAGATTGCGACCTGGTGAAAATGCCTTGATGAAGCCACTGATCACTACTAGAGGGAGACTGGTCATACTAAATGACTGGCAACAAGTTGCGGGCAGTCACCGGAAGGTTGCGCACACCCCATGGAGAGAGAGTCTTGATCACACACTACTAGAAAAACAGGTATTTGCGACGGGTCATTTGCGACGGGATCCCGTCGCAAATGGCTTTTTGTGACGGGGGCCCGTCGCAAATGGCCCGTTGCTGAAAACGGTGTCGCAACAACAATTATTTGCGATGGGCCCATCGCTAAAGCCTTTTTTCGTGATGGGGAGAATCCCCATCGCAAATAGTACTCCGTATATTTGTAAAAAACTGTTAAAATAGTTTTTGCGACGGGTCCCGTTGCAAATACCTGTTGCAATGGACCCATCGCAAATAGTTTTTGCAATGGGTCCAGTCACAAAAACTATTTTAAAAAAAATAAAAAACTATTAATAAATTATTTTAATGCATATAATAATAATACTATTTGTGACTGGCATAGTATCCCATCGCAAATACTATAAAAAAAATAAAAAAAATAAATTACTAATAAATTATTTTAATTAATATAATAATAATCCAATTATAATTCACAAATAAAAATAATAAATTATTAATAAATTATTTTAATTAATATAATAATAAGAGAATTATAATTCAAAAATAAAAAATAATAGAATATTAATAAATGATTTAATTAATATAATAATATTAGAATTGTAATTCATAAATAAAAAAATATTAATAAGTTATTTTAGTTAATATAAAAATAATAGAATTATTTTACATTCAAATATTAAAATAATTCAAGTATTACAAAAAAAATATAATTAAATTATAATATTATAAAATTTTAATATATATATAAAATTTTATATTATAAAATATAAATAATATTATTATTCATATTAATATTGTTATTTCAAAATATAATATTATTAATATTTTATAATGAGACAGAAACTACGAATAGGAAAAAAAATCATATTTTGATTTCACAAATTTTATAACATAAAAACAAACTCTAATCTGAAGGAGGGGGGGAGGGGGGGATCTGCAGATGGTGGTGGAGGAAACTCCATCCCTAAAGCATGAGTGAGTCGGCGCATGTACTCCATCTGCTCCTGATGCTGCTGCTGCCACCGACTCGTCTACTCCTCGTACAGCTGCTGCTGGCGTCGACGCTCCTCCTCATGCTGCTGACACATCTACTCCTGCTCCTGTCGGAGACTCTCTATCAGTGAAGTCTGAGATCGCAACTGATCCTCATACTGTGTAGCAGAAGAAGATTCACGAGCTCCTCTCGAGCTGGACGCCGACATCGCCGCACTGCCATAATAATCTCTGGGAGTCAGTCGAGAGCTGATACCAACTACCCGGCCCTTCTCGAAGGCATACTGGGTGGCCTGCATCCATGCTTCCTCATCAAACTAATGGCCAGTGGTCTGATCTGATGACTCGGCCTGACTCTCAGGTCGGGCTTATGACGCTGCGGCCTCATATGACTCATGTAGTTGCAATTTAAAATTAAAATTGTGAATATATTATATGCAGTTAATTTTTAAACTTGAAAACAAATAATACTGACGACGATGTGATGCTGACAATCACCTCTGAGCTCCCTAGTAGCATGATCACTATACATCCTCCGATATACGTCGTACTCTGTAATATCGGGGTGCTCGACAGCCTATAAGAATAAAAAATAAACTGTTAATATTTATAGTTATATAAAATATTTATAAATAATGTATGTACTAGATGCTGTCTATGAGTACTGAAAGAACGACTCCCAGCTCGATGAGTCACCTCCTGTCTCCCCCGATTCTGCCTCCCCACCGATGATCTCCTCTAAAAGGCACCACTCAACCAGTGCGCACATAATCCATCCCATACATGGGATGAAATGTACTCTGGTTAGTGTGCTCTACATGACTCGTCAAAATCTGACACTCCTTCTTTCTTCATGGTAGCTTTTCTTAAATTGTGCAAAAACTGATGAAGGCGATCACGCATGGCCACCTCCCATGCCTCGTGGATGGCGTCACGCATGGTATCCTCGATCAGATACAATAAACCCTACAAATAAATCAAAATATCAAGTTATAAATGAAATAATTTTCAAAATAAAAATTATTTATTTACATACATACCAACCAATGGCCGAACATGGCCTGCTGCACATCACTGGGAATCTGCTCCCATGTGGTCCACGGCTGAGAGAAATAGTTGCGCAAAATAGCGCTGCCCTGTCCGACTACTATATGCGGAAAATTGTAAAAATAATAAACATTTATTATGAATAGATTAATGAAATCTTTGTCAAATCCACAGGTTATCACACCTCTGTGTGTGTGGATCAAACCCAATACGTGGACGTCGCTCGGGGACGGGGTTAGGAATCATCAATCATGCAAGACTGCGCCCCCTCCGCATACTCCCTGGAGCGCCTGCAGGCTGAGGGTCATCTGCCAGCAACTCATCCTTATCGAAAGGCAGGTCAGCATCCGCCAACTCATGAAATGTGGCGTCGTCCATCTGAAACAGAAAATGTTAATGTTGTTAGCAAATAACTGATAATTTCTATTATATATACATATATACATATTATGATTGTATATAAATACCATGAAATTCTATCAGTGTTCATCTTCATCATCATCTTCATATATGTAAATGTCATCTTCATATTCCTCCTCAACATCATCGATATCCATTCGAGTTACAGTTGCTTCATCTCTTACCATTTCAAATTCATATGTGACATCATTAACATCATCGTCATCACCGACTCGTAAATGTGGGGTGTTGTCATCGATACTCATGTCTCTTTGTAAAATAGATCGATTTTGAATACTCTCTTGAAAAAATTCAATTCTTTGCACATCAGTGAAAGTACATTTACTTTGACTAAACTGATTTTCTCGAATTTTGATTTTTATTACACTCCACCAATCAGTCAAGTCTCTTGATGTAGCACAGTACTTTGTGTAATAAACTTGATGTGCCTGTTGAGCTAATAAGAATGGTTCATTTAATATGGGAACACTTTAACATTTAATATCGATGATTCCATGAGTCAGATGAACATGCACGCCTCTCTCTGTATCCAACCACCGACATTTGAACATGGTTATGTAATGTTGTCCAAGATAACAGAGTTCAATGATTTCATCAAGTATTCCATAAAAGTCAACTTCATTTTCTCAATGATGAGATCCTGTCAAGCTAACTCCACTGTTCATTGTTTTTTTCGATTCCCCATATGCATGTGTGTGAAATCGAAATCCATTCACCACATATGCATTATAAATTTTAACAAGTTTGGAAGGTGGTTTACTTAATACACACAGTCGTTTGTCAATTTTATCAGCATGTTGAGACACCTGAAAATTTGTGAAATAATTATCAATATAGTAAACTATACCTTGAATGAGTTACTAAAAGATAAAGAATTTATGTTACCAGTTTTTGAAACCACTGTGAGAAATTTTTCATTCGACGTTCTTCGAGAGAAGCTGCTGTAATTTGTAGAATTTGTTTCTTGATATGATTACCATACAACCTATAAAAACCAAAGTAATTTACTATAACATAAATGATAGAATAAGTGATATAAACACTTACAGTATAACTAATGTCATCTCTTCACAGTTGAGAAGAACATACGTATGAGCTCTATGATGTTCATCATCCAAAAGCCAGTGTTCATAAACTCCACCAAAACCAAGCTCTGGCTGGTTGAAAACAGATAATTGATTGTCGATTTCATCAATATTCCTCTCGTTCCGTCCCATTCGGTTGTGTTTTAAAGGATACTCAGATTCAAAATAATGGCAGCAGAAAAAAGATATTTCCTTTTGCAAATAAGCTTCTACAATAGATCCTTAAAAAGATGCTTTGTTACATACTTTTCTTTTCAATTTTTGCATGCATCTTTCAAATGGGTACATCCATCGAAACTGTACTGGACCTCCACATTTGGCTTCATATGGAAAATGTAACATCAAATGTTCCATTGAGTCGAAGAAAGATGGCGTAAATATTTTTTCCAGTTTACATATAATTAAAACAACATCATTTTCAATTTTTCCTAGAGCATCATAATCTGCTGTAGCCGCACAAATTTCCTGAAAAAAATGAGACACGTCTGTTATGGAATCCCAAATCACAGAATTCAACAGACCTCTTAATCCAATGGGTAGAAGTCTTTCCATTATAACATGACAATCATGACTTTTTAATCCAGTAATATGACCATTCTTTACACATCTACCCAAATTGGAAGCACAGCCATCTGGAAGTCTCAAATCTGCAATCCACTGACAAAATAATAAACGGTTTTCTTTAGATAGTGTATAAGCTGCTTTTGGTTTCAGTAACCTTTCTGTTCTGACATTCTCAAACAGTTCCAATTCTGGAAGCCTGCAAATTTGGGCAAGATCTAAACGTGCATTTACATTGTCTTTTCTCTTTCCTGGCGTATCCAAAACTGTATGAAACAAATTATCAAAACAGTTCTTCTCAATATGCATGACATCTAACATGTGTCGGACCAACAAATCAGACCAACATGGAAAATCCCAAAATATGCTACGTTTAATCCAATTATGTTCTTTCCCAAAACCAGAAATTTTCTGTTGGTTTATTGTGGGACCAAAAGTGATGGGAGGTAATGAAAATACAACTGATTTTAACTCCGAACCTGATAGCATTTTTGGAGGTTCATCCCTTTCAACTGTTCCTTTTCTGAAATGAGATCTGTTTCTGCGAAAAGGATGATCAGCTGGAAGAAATCTACGATGACAGTCAAAATAACAAGGTTTCTTTCCATGAATGAGCATAAATGCTTTGTTCTCTCCCATTCAGTAAGGAAATGATTTCTGACCATGTGTACTCCAGCCAGATAACATCCCATAAGCCAGGAAGTCACTAATTGTCCACATCAATGCTGCTCTCAGTATGAAATTCGGTTTCGTTGCAACATCATATGTACTGACACCAATACTCCACAATAAATTTAATTCATCAATCAATGGTTTCAAATAAACATCAATATTTTTCTTCGGATGTCCTGGAATTAGTAAAGTCAAAAAGATATATGGCTCATTCATCAACATCCATGGAGGTAAATTGTACGGAGTTAAAAAAACAGGCCAACGTGAATATTGACTACCATAAGATCCAAACGGACAGAAACCATCAGTGGAAAGGCCCAGTCGAACATTTCTAGCTTCTAAAGAAAAGGATGGATGCACTCTATCAAAATGTTTCCATGAATCACCATCGGCTGGATGATTCAAACTTTTATCAGTTGAAATATTCGCTTTATGCCATGACATCATTGTCGCTATATTCTTAGACATGAATAAACGCTGAAGTCTGGATGTAAGCGGAAAATATCTCAACTGTTTTACAGGAATCAAACCAGACTTCCCGTGTTGTCCGTCTTTATATCTCAGTTGCCCACATGTGGTACAACTATCCAACGACTCATTTTCCCCAGAATATAAAATGCAATCATTTGAACATGCATGAATCTTCTGACAAGTAAGTCCCAAATTTCGAACCAGCCTCATACTCTCATAATAATTTGTAGGAAAAACATTTCCTTCAGGTAACAGTGTTTTAAGCAAAGAAAATATCTGGTCAAAACAGGTGTTTGACATTCCGTTATCTGATTTGATAGCCATAAATTTTGCAACCTCTTCTAATTTGCTCATCTTGCAGCCAGGATATAATGCATCCTCAGTAGACCTCAACAACTCATAAAATTCAGACGGTGCCAACTCAGGATTTGAAGCTATATCAATCGGAGTTTCTATATGTTGAACAGATGAACCTGCAACATCATGTACTAAATATTAAAACCGGGATGGATCCGGAATCAAGTTGGTATCACCTGATCTAGAACTGCGTTCACCGTGTTGATACCAAAAAACATAATCTGGTTGAAAACCAAAACACAAGAGATGTTCCCCCACTTTTTCAAACATGTCAAACGTTCTCAATGCACATTTTCTGCAAGGGCATTTTATTTTACCTTCTGAAACAAATTCTGGATTTAATGCCGCAAATGATAAAAAAGTCTCCACACCCTCTACATATAATGGATTTAAACCAGAACCGTTTGGATTTCTACGTTGATTTATCCATATGCGGTCACCTAATAATGATTGTTGATGACCTTGTTCTTCCATATTTTTCTATAAAATATAAAAGCATTACTGGTTTTGAATAATTTGTTAGAAAAAACACTCAAGCTAGCATAATTATAGAGTTTACATCATACACGACTGACGAAAACTTTTTATTGAGATAGACCTAAAAATTGACCCTTTAAGAATTAAATATGTTGAGAATAAAGCAAAACCTGTTACAAATATTGATAATTTTAATATTATATAAATTTTTTATTATTTTCATAGTACTAATATTATTGGTAATTATTACTAATTATCGGTAATTATTACTAACTATTGGTAATTATTACTAATTATTGGTAATTATTACTAATTATTACTAATTATTACTAATTATTTGCAATTATTACTAATTATTACTAATTATTGGTAATTATTCCTAATTTTGAGTAATTATTCCTAATTATTAATAATTATTACTAATTATTAATATTTACCGGTAATTATTGGTAATTATTGGTAATTATTCCTAATTATTGGTAATTATTACTAATTATTGTTAATTATTACTAATTATTGGTAATTATTACTAATTATTACTAATTATTACTAATTATTACTAATTATTGGTAATTACTACCAATTATTACTAATTATTACTAATTATTGGTAATTATTACTAATTATTACTAATTATTGGTAATTATTACTAATTATTCCAAATTATTGATAATTATTCCTAATTATTGGTAATTATTTCTAATTATTGGTAATTATCGGTAATTATGGGTAATTATTGGTAATTATTACTAATTATTGATAATTATTACTAATTATTGTTAATTATTACTAATTATTGGTAATTATTACTAATTATTGGTAATTATTACGAATTATTACTAATTATTACTAATCATTGGTGATTATTACTAATTATTGGTAATTATGACTAATTATTGGTAATTATTATTAATTATTACTAATTATTAGTAATTATTGGTAATTATTACTAATTATTGATAATTATTACTAATTATTGGTAATTATTGGTAATTATTACTAATTATTACTAATTATTGGTAATTATTACCAATTATTAGTAATTATTACTAATTATTGGTAATTATTACTAATTATTGGTAATTATCAGTAATTATTGCTAATTATTACTAATTATTGTTAATTATTACTAATTAATACTAATTATTACTAATTAATACTAATTATTGGTAATTACTACTAATTATTGGTAATTACTACTAATTATTGGTAATTATTACTAATTATTGGTAATTATTACTAATTATTGAAAATTATTACTAATTATTGATAATTATTACTAATTATTACTAATTATTACTAATTATTACTAATTATTGGTAATTATTGGTAATTATTACTAATTATTGGTAATTAATACTAATTATTGGTAATTAATACTAATTATTACTAATTATTACGAATTATTGGTAATTATTACTAATTATTGGTAATTATTACTAATTATTACTAATTATTGGTAACTATTACTAATTATTACTAATTATTACTAATTATTACTAATTATTACTAATTATTACTAATTATTACTAATTATTACTAATTATTAGTAATTATTACTAATTATTAGTAATTATTACTAATTATTCCTAATTATTACTAATTATTAGTAATAATTACTCATTATTCATAATTATTACTAATTATTACTATTTACCGGTAATTATTGGTAATTATTGGTAATTATTCCTAATTATTACTAATTATTGTTAATTATTACTAATTAATGGTAATTATTACTAATTATTGGTAATTATTACCAATTATTACTAATTATTACTAATTATTGGTAATTATTACTAATTATTGGTAATTATTACTAATTATTGGTAATTATTACTAATTATTACTAATTATTGGTAATTATTACTATTTATTCCTAATTATTGGTAATTATTTCTAATTATTGGTAATTATCGGTAATTATGGGTAATTATTGGTAATTATCGGTAATTATCGGTAATTATGTGTAATTATTGTTAATTATTAATAATTATTGTTAATTATTACTAATTATTGGTAATTATTACTAATTATTGGTAATTATTACTAATTATTGGTAATTATTACTAATTATTGGTAATTATTACTAATTATTGTTAATTATTACCAATTATTTTTAATTATTACCAATTATTGTTAATTATTACTAATTATTGTTAATTATTACTAATTATTCCTAATTATCGGTAATTATTTCTAATTGTCGGTAATTATTTCTAATTATCGGTAATTATCGGTAATTATTGGTAATTATTACTAATTATCGGTAATTATTCCTAATTATTACTAATTATGGGTAATTATTCCTAATTATTACTAATTATCGGTAATTATTCCTAATTATTACTAATTATTACTAATTATCGGTAATTATTGGTAATTATTGGTAATTATTCCAAATTATTGGTAATTATTACTAATTATTGTTAATTATTACTAATTATTGGTAATTATTACTAATTATTGGTAATTATTACTAATTATTGATAATTATTACTAACTATTGATAATTATTACTAATTATTGGTAATTATTGGTAATTATTCCTAATTATTGGTAATTATTACTAATTATTGGTAATTATTCCTAATTATTGGTAATTATTCCTAATTATTGGTAATTATCGGTAATTATTGATAATTATTGGTAATTATTGATAATTATTGGTAATTATTGATAATTATTGGTAATTATTACTAATTATTCCTAATTATTACTAATTATTACTAATTATTATTAATTATTACTAATTATGGGTAATTATTACTAACTATTACTAATTATTGGTAATTATTAGTAATTATTACTAATTATTACTAATTATTGATAATTATTGATAATTATTGATAATTATTACTAATTATTATTAATTATTGGTAATTATTACTAATTATTGGTAATTATTACTAATTATTGGTAATTATTACTAATTATTGGTAATTATTACTAATTATTGGTAATTATTACTAATTATTGGTAATTATTACTAATTATTGGTAATTATTACTAATTATTGATAATTATTACTAATTGTTACTAATTATTCCTAATTATTGCTAATTATTGGTAATTATTCCTAATTATTAGTAATTATAGGAATAATTACCAATAATTAGGAATAATTACCAATAATTAGGAATAATAACATTATTAGTATATTTTATTATTAATATTAAAATAATATAATTTTCTATATTATATACAATTCTCCTTTCATCTGTGGGTTTTCGGTCTCCACATACAAATAATACACGTCGAGAGAGAAAACGCACAGATGAAAGGAAAATTGTATATAGTATAAAAAATTATATTATTTTAATATTAATAATAAAATATACTAGTAATGTAATAATGTTATTATTCATAATTATTGGTATTTATTATTAATTATTAATATTTATTCATAATTATTGAAAATTATTACTAATTATTCCTAATTACCATTAACTATGAACAATACTAATAATTTAAATTTATTAAGTAACAAAACAATGTAAACATAATTAAATAACAACTAATTAAGAATAATTGAAACTAATAAAAAAATTAAAATAAATATTAAATTAAAATGAACATAAATACCTTGAAAATTGATCTGAGCTTGATCTCTGATCGTTTTTCAAAACTTCAATATTAACTCCGCAGAAAAAAATTAAACTTGAGAAACAATGAACTCTAGAAATAGAATTTTGAGAGGAGAAGATGGAGATTGAGAATGAATTGAAAAAAACGGATGGAGGTATTTATAGGTTAGATTATTTGCGACGGGTCCATTTGCGACGGGTATCCCGTCGCAAATAATATTATTTGCGATGGTACCCGTCGCAAATACCTTAGCCATCATTTATTACGGTCAACGGTTAAATAGTTATTTGCGACGGGACCCGTCGCAAATAACCACCTGCCGACATACTATTTGCGACGGGGGAATATTTCCGTCGCAAATACCTTTTACCGCCGCCGGTTATTTGCGACGGGCAATAACCGCCCGTCGCAAATAAGTTTCCCGTGATGTGGCGCGCACGCGCGCCAGTTCTTTTGCGACGGGGAAAGCAATCCCGTCGCAAAAGGCTACTTATTTGTGACGGGAAAATACCCCCGTCGCAAATAAGTTTTTAACGAAGCTATTTGCGACGAGATTTATCCCCGTTGCAAATAACCCGCCGCAAATACCCATTTTTCTGATAGTGACGTACCTGATAAACTATTCAACCCCTGGAGAGAAGTAGAAGACGTACCTGATGGGCCCGGGCTTTGCACGCAGTACCTGGGCACGGACTGAGCCTCGAGAAGGCACGACACCGACACCAGAGCATCGAACTGATGTACCCCCACACCTGATTGATTTCCATCTAGGCAGCACGGAGCCAGAGCCTGTGGGACAGGCGAAGAAGAGGGCACCAACTTCCCCCGATCTCGAGCACAGGGGGCAGGGCAGGACACCCTGGAAGAACCGTCTGTTGCCACCTTTGAGACAGCACACAAAGGGGAGGGCTTCACCTGCTCGTTGTCCGGCCGCCCCTGATGAGATCTGCGACAAATAGGCAGTGAGTGGCCTTGAAGGAGATAGCCTGTGCAGAATCGTGGAGGCGACGGGTACACCAACTCCTGGGACCAATCATCCAAGCCCTCCACCCTAAGAAGAAGCCACACCGGGAGCAGTATAGAGATATCCATCTCGACGCACACCCTGGCCACTGCCGCCTCTTCCAAACGGATGGATTTTTCATCATTGTAAAGAAACTATCCCAACAAATCACTGATTCCACGAAGGAGCCCCTCATTCAGGAAGGGGAGAAAAGGCCATGGAGGGATCCCCAGACCGCTGAAAGGAAATAATCTCGACCAGTGTGAACGTCCATCGACCATTGGAAAAGGTTAAACCTCCAACGCCCCCACATACCTCAGACTCTTACACCCGGACATCACGAAGTCCACCCGTAAAGCCAAAACCACACAGAAAGCCTTGCGATTCAGCACCGACACCCTGGCCAGAGAAGCTAAACCCCATGAAGCAACTAACTACTGGAACACTGAGTGCGAAGGCTTGTCAATCCGGAATCTCGCTACCAAAGTCCACTACAACTGGGCTGCCGCCACTCTGAATGTCGTCGCTGGAATAGAAAGGACTGGGACGCCGCCTTCGGAAGAGGAAACCGAACTACAGGAAACAACCAGGAAAGCCCCACCGCTTGGCAACGAAGGAAGAGGATCCTGGTGGAGAACGTCTTTGTGAGACATCCCCACATTCACCTCGGATCTAGGCAAACTGAAAGCGCCAAACACGGGAAAGCTGGACTAATGAGCAGGAGAGCTCCCACCAGCATCATCCCCCTGAGAGCTGGGCAGATCCGGTGGAGGACGCCCCGCAGACGCCGAAGCAACAGGTAGATAAAAATATATTGGTTTATGTGGTCTAAAGAGGCCCATATCACTGAAGGGGATCATAATAATAATGTGTTCCATTAAAATATTATTTGATAAGTAGGATGAAACTGATTTCTTGGATGGGGAATCCAAATATAATTGTAACCTCTTATGGTATTGAGATCCACAAAATTATTCCTAAATTTTATTGTTATCGTTTCCAATATGAAATCATGATTTCTCTTTCTAATAATTATAACTTCATTCCTCAAGTTTCATTATGTGAGATAAATAAGCAGTTGGAGGGATATTTATCATATAATCAAGATTTTCACATTCTTCAATGGATTCACTCCACCAAGGAACTTGTGTCATATTCATTTACTTCTCTATTATTTAGGAATATCTAGGATTTTATTAGTGATGGTATTTTTTGTTTAATGTTGTATTTATGGGAGGGTCATGTTTCTTTCAGATATATCAATGAAACCCTAATCACTTTTATCCACGTGATTCTCGACCCTCTTAAATTTTATGTATTCTGCCATGTTAGACTATGGAATGGAATCTATAAAATTTTCTCTAATTTGATGGTGACTTGAATTTATGGTCTTATTTATTATATTGTGATAAAGTAAAAAATTCTTTTGTTCCTAATATTCTTATCATAGATAATGATTCTATTTCTTATAAGTTATCACATTCACTAAAAACATGTTATACCTTCCTAATAGGTCTTATTGGAATGAAGCTTGATATGATTAAGGCATATGATATGGTAGAATATCCTTTTCATAGGATTTTCCTTACATGAATGGGCTTTTGGTCTCAAATGGGTTATTATTGTTCTGAAATGTTTTGAACCATTTATTTCAAAATCAACATAAATGGATGCATTTCAAATAGTTTTAAACATGAGGATCCTCTTTCTCCACAACTCCTTAACCATATTATTTATGTTTCCTATAATCTCCTAATATATTATTTAGATAAACATGTTATCCACAGGGATAAGTTATGTCACTCCAACCCTCCTATTTCTCACATTCTTATTTAGATTTATTCCTCCACTTTTCATGAGATTCTCCCCAAGAATATCTTTCAATATTTGATATCATATAAAGGCATGAAAATTATTCTTGAAATGATTTACCTTCAATAAATATGAACTATTATTTTTGAAGGGAGTTTTTTTCTTTGAGAGATGAATTAAAATTGTTTTTTTCTGTGTTTTTGGTTGAAAAGCATTAGTAGTATATCAATATTCTAACAGATATTGGATGACTAAATAATAAAGTGTTATCCTCTAGTTTTGATTGGATTGATAAGAAAATTCAGATATATTATTATAGGAAGATCTCTAAAGAGAGCAAGGAGGACCCCTTGAGTCAATTTCTTAGGCCGTCCATTCGTATGAATTTCATTATTCATGTTCCCGGGTACTCTCATTTATTATCTTCATTCTCAATTTTCTATGCTATGGTGTTTCTCACATGAGGGAAAAATAATAATCATTGGGTGGAATGGGATAAACTCTTCATATTAAATTCTCAAGGTGTTTATGAACTTAGGATTTAATACATTTTAATGATGCTTCATTTTCTAAATAAGGATGGAAGTTGGTTACCTATTCTAGTACTCCTTTTATATGAGTTCTTTGATAGTAATACTTCTTATTTTCTAATTTCATGCACTAAATTTTAGGACCTCAACCCAATTTGTTTTGGAGGAGTATCTAGGTATCTAAGACTTTTTTTGAAAATCTTTTATATAATAGGATTGGGAATAAATTAAGTGTTAATGTATAGAATAACTCTTGGTTGGTTGAAAATTTAGGTCTAAAATCCTATTCTATGATCATTGTGGTATTTGATGATGTCAGGGTTTAGGATCTCATTAATTACTCAATATATAGTTGGTGTATGTAAATGATTGATGAATGGTCTACTGATAGGAGTCATAGAATCAATATAAATATCTCCATTACTTTTGTTATGGGAGTTAAATTGCTTTATTGGAGTTAGGATCCTTTAAGATCTAAATCATTCTTATTTCGTTATAATCAACTGGTTATGTACCATTTAGGGAATTCAAATTATATTTTTTGGAATGATATGAGGCAGTTTTTGGATCCAACTAAGGTTACAATTTTCAGGAGGAAATTGTGTTGTGGTTTTCTTCAAATACGTGATTTTCTTATTGTTCTCCATATTTCTCAAGAGGTGATGTGTACTATTTTACATAAGGAGTTTAAATCAAATTTTTATTCAATTTTATCTGATTATAGGGCTCATGGTGTTTGAATATCATTGAAATAAATCTTATTTGATTTTATTAATCTCTCTTCCAACCTTTAGCATAACCTTAGAAGTTGAATTTCATCATAGGAACTAGTTTTTTTTTTCAATTTCCTATAAGATATGGACTATATGAAATGAGTTTTATTTAAACATTTCTCTATCTATGACAATAATGGGTGTGAGAGGGACCTAGAATGGTTAGGTCTGTCAGAATATAGATCATATTCAATTATTTTCTAGATAAATGTGAATGTGTGATACTGCAACTAGATTTCTCCCCCCAAATGGTTTTTTAATCAATAAAAAATCTATTGTGGCCTTGTAGAGAATTTTCAGCTTTTTAATCACTGTGCAGCAAGATCATGATCTGGTGGAAGCTATTAACTACATGTATTTTTTTCTATTTTAGTTTATTTTGTTTTTGTTTCTTTTTTGATTATCCAGGGAATTTTATTTTTCTCTTCTAATAGATAGTATTGTGTTATATTCAAATCTGATTTCTAGTAGGTGATCGACTATATTATTAACCATAGTGTTGAGATAAAAACCAATGGACTCTTTTATGTACAATTTGGTATCAAATTAATTTATTCTCTTACTTAAAATTCTATTTTTTCCTAGTGATTCAAAAATAACGTGGACTATTATTTATGTAACGACCCAAACTTTTTTAATAGTATATTATCTTACCCTTAACGATTTAATAGAGATGTTAATGGTTAATGAATAAAGAGGAGTCGATGGCTTCATCCGGTGGACTCGAACCTTATGAAGCCCACTTATCAGAGCTTGGGAAGGAGGTGACATCTTTGGGCTTTGCTTTTGACCAAGCCCAAGCCGAACTCCAGCGTGTCAAGCTTGAACGGAAATGCCTATAGGAGAAGTTCAAGTTAGTAGAGATTACTACTAGGGAAATGTTATCTGAGCCTCCCTCAGATTCTCCCACCATAGCACACCTTACACTTAGGTCTTATGCTGGCGTTATAAGGGGCTATGTGACGAGACCGTAGCTTCTTTGTGTAATCTTTTGGGATGAATAAATTGAGATTTCCTCCTTTAGTGAAGTTTGTGAAATTTCAAATGTCCGGATAATTTTAGGATGTATTTTATTGATGAATTTTGAAAAAAAAAGATATTTTAAAATATTTATGTAAACCTAAAATAATTAATGATTTGTAATGATTTTCAAAAAATGGTTTTCTGCAAAAGTGTTCAGTAAGGAATTTGGAGTATAATAAGATCAACTTAATTTTTGATGAATAGTAAATTATGAATAGTGATTATAAGCTTAGGATTAGTAATGTGACCAAATGGATTAATAATCTCACTTAAAGAAAGTTTTAATATAATTTAGACACCTTGATTATGTAATGTGATTTAATAAAATTGGTAAATAACGGTTTCAGAAATTATTAATCAAGTATCAGTTTTTTCAGGTGAATAGCGTTTTTTAATTAAAAATTCAATTAAAAATATTTAGAAAAATATTTTTATAAAATGGACTTTATTTCTAAACTCAGAGCATCGATATTATGTTATGATAATTTTTTGGTATTTTTCTGAGAAAGATGAATTTTCAGTGAATAGTAAAAATGCAGTTTTAGCGTTTCAATATGTTAAATGACATCATAACTGTGTCATGATGATTCCATGAGATATTTTAAGGGATGGTCGACTTAAGGGGATGAATTATTGTATGAGGTGTCCCAAATGTCCAATACCATGGGCAAATAACATGGGCAAGCCCATGGTTTTTCCAATACCACCAATGAGGTGTCCCATGGCCATTAATGCCTTGTCCCCTCACTTTCCCTATAAATACCAAGCCATCCTCTCATCCATTTGACTCCAAAATCATCCTCAACTAAGTTATGGTCTCCTTACATTCCAAGGAGTCCTCCCAAGGTGCCCCCAATCCCTCAAGGTCCCAACCTTTGAGTCTTAAGAGTTAGGTTTAAGGTAAGGGATCCGACCTCTCTCTTTCTTTTCAAGTAATCTCTTTTATGTCATTTCTTTTATGATCCATGTTATTACGTTGGAGGATGTTATTTTATATTCATATTACATCCCTTTTCATGTTCATATGATGAGAGAACCCCTCTTTCTCTCATCAATTCTTTTTAAGAATGTTTAAGTGGCGCCGTTAGACTGCCGAGTTTTTAAGGGGATTCTTTCACCCTTCTCTTTTTCAAAGTTCTAATTTCATGTCAAGTCTTTCAAGATCCTTTTTATTATTTTGGGGTATGATATCTATATATATCATACTGAACTCTTATTTTCATAAGATTATAGACCCTATTTTATCTTTTCAATTCAATTTTGGTTGAAGCTTAAGTGACGCCTTTAGGCTATGAGATTTTCATAAGAGAAATCTAATTTTTGTCTTCCTTCCATATTTTTCATTTCATACGGTATATCATTAAAATTTCATTACCATGTTCATATATCCTTCATATTAAGTCCCTCTACTGTTTTATGGGTCATTTATGAATGTTTGACCCATGTCCCCTCTCTTTTCAATGTTTTCTAAAACCTCAAAATATAGTTGTTATGCTGCAGAATTTCCGTCTCAAAATGTCTCTCTCTTTTTCTAAAGTTCTTTTATTTTATTAAGTGAATACTAAAAGCTCTCTATTATATATGGGTATTAACATATATACCAAAATGTTCTATTTTATATTCTGGGATTTACATACATGAGACCCGCTCTCCCTTTCCGTGGGTTTAAAGTAACGTAAAGATCATGTTTTTAAAGCAGTTTTTAAAACGTTATGATTATGAAATGAAACTCATTCCTTTTATGCTATATGGGTTGTTTATGAAATGATTGATGATGATATATGTGTCTCACATGATAATAAAAACATGTCAAGGGTGAAATAGAAATGATTATCAATATTAAATGTTGTAGCCACATCTTCAAGTTATGAAATACGTTATTTTTATTATGATATGCCTCACGATTTCTTTCTCATGCCTTAAAGTTATTTTCATGACCTTATTGAAGTATCTCAAGTTCACATGTAAAATGTTTCTCTTGTTTCCCTTACTGGGCCTTCTTCTCACCCTTTCTTTTGATGTATGTCCCCAGGTTATGAGATTCAGTAATGAACCTAGGATGAACTTAAAGAGAAGCCTTTCAAGTATTTAAGAATAATGTTTTATGATGTTTTCATGATTTATGTTCCTGATTTCCAAGACACTAAACCTTAAAGATCCGCAGTTTTGTGTAATTTAATGAAATTTTATGTAATAAAAATGCGGGATGTTATAATTTATATATTTTGGGGAATGATACTAGTAATCATGTTGGGTTTGAAACTTTTTTCTGGTTGGATTTGAAACCTTGTTGTTAACAAATATTTATTAATTTAATGTTAGTTTCAAAAATATTCATGATGTATATTATACCATAATTTCATATAAATTCATAAAATATATTATTAGAACCATACATGTATGATGATGATGAAAAAAGCTTCTCATCCATGAAGGAGGCAATTTGCATGTACTTAATGCAACGTTTTCATTTTCTATATAACAAAAAGAAAATAGAAATTGATTTATTTATTTATAATATTAATAAAATTATAAATTTTATATTTTATATTTTTTCACTAATTACATTATAATAACCCTCCAGGAATGGATGTGGTGAAAAATGAAATATGTCATTCCTTGAGGCAATAGTCTGCAGTTAGGCATGAAATACATTCTCACTTTTTTAGGAATATAGATGGTAGGAAATAATTATTCCATCAATATAATGAAATTTTAGAATATTAATAATACTTATTTTATTATTCTTGAATTTTTTATTATAATATGAAGGTTAAAGAATAATATTTAATGAAATATAAATGAAAATGATTTATTTGGAAATTCTTACCTTACTCATTGGAATAACACTAAAAATTGGCTTATGCCTTTGAGGTGTGGTCTTTTTAGGGGAAAATGACCTTTTGGACATGTATAGACGTTTTGGGGAGTTTTTTTGGTATATTTAATTCAAAATAATGTGCTTGTGGTGTGTATAGAATTGGGGTGGTGAATAGATCGATTTATAAGTTAGAGTTGTGGCACTTTTGTAAACAATAAAAAATTTATTTTAATTTCATATCAATTTCAAGGGAATATGGCTCCGTGAGTAGAAAGTAATTGATATTGGATGATTATGGATCAATAAATAACTCTAACACTCATTTAGATACATTTTTTAAACTGATTTATACAATTAATGCTTTGTTTTAACCCTTTTACAATTTCCATTTTTACCGTGCTAACAAATTTTTACCAATATAATTTTACTTTTATGCTTAAAATTTTAATATAATTTATTACATAATTTAGACATTATGATTAAAATAATTAATCAATTTGATGATGAAATTTATAAAAGTTAATAACAATTCATTCTTAAAGGTATATTTCATTAAAAACAGTTTTGAGGAAATATATAATTTTAGGGCTAAAATGTGAAACAAATGTTTTTAGTTAAAAAATAATATTTTAAATGTATAATTTTTAATATATAATAATTTTTTTGTCAATAATTTTTTTTGTAAATTTTATGTAATGATTATATCCTAATGATTTCAAAAAAGACACCATATTTTTAAAAATTTTATTTTGTAATATTCAACTAAAAATCTATATTTTTCAAAAAGATTATAAAAACTAATGTTAATCAAATATCGACATATATTATAAAAAACACATTTAATTTTTTCCAATTAAATATTCTAAAATATATTAATTTCACTTAAATAAAAATCTAAAATAAATTGAAAAACTATTTTTATAGAAAAATGACTTTAAAAATTAACTATTATTACTCTATTTTCCTATCAGTTACTAATTAATTTAGTATAAATAAAATATTCATATTAAAAATACAATTTATCATCATTTATCCATAATATATTTTGTCTATTAAAATGAAAATTCATAATTCCTAAAAGGCAATTTTTAGGGAAATACATTTTTATTCATACGCATATCTTATTAGTTACATAGATAAAATAATTGAATTTTATCAATGATTTATTGTTAAAAGTGATCCTTATTTTTATTAATACATAGATTTCACAATATGGTTAATTCTATTTATACCCACTAATTTAGAGACTACATCACAACAATCTCATTTAATACTTATAATATTATCTAACTATAATGTAATGTGGTTTAATTTTATTTCTATGTTTCATGTGAAAAAAGCTTCTCAATATAGTATTTATTTAAAGGGGAATTTTACATTAACGTATCAGGCCATTGTATTATGGAAGTTTTAATGAGAATGATGATAATGATAAGTTTATATTTATGAAGAGTTGGAGTTTTTATTAATTTTATTACTAAATCTAAAACAAAAAAACATGTAAAGTTTAAAAATATTTTAATAATAAAGATTATAATGTTTTTATAAGATCTTTGTGTGATATTTATGATGATTCATAAAGGAATAATTAGATTTAATGAATTAATATCACATGTAGGTAACTATTTTGAATAATATTATTTTCAGTTACTAAATGAGGATCATGATGTCGAAGTTAAAAGGAATTTATATATTTTTGTTATGGAAAATTATTCACATGTTGATAATGAGTTTAAAAGGTGGAGTATAGACAATGAAAATGTGAGATAGATGAACACTACATCTATTGAGTATCATGAGAATTCAAAAATATTATATAGGGATAATAGAGGAGATACCTATGTAAATACTATACATTGAAGATTTTTATATTCATTGATATTCTTGATGAAAAAGAAGATAAAGAGGGAAAGTCATGAGGATATTAAAATAATTGAGGTAAAGGATCATTCCTGACCAGTCTACCAGATACTCAAGATTTATTTATTGATCATTATTTAAGAATATATATATATATAATTATTTTCATTATTACTTGGTTTTTCTCATAAAACTTTAGGGTTATGCTTCTATGTATGGTGTGTTATTTCATTAGGCTCAAGATCATTTTTGTACTCTAGGTTCGGATAAGAAAATATTACTTGTGAGTGTCTGTTGAATAAAAATCACTATACACCAATGATATAGTCAACTATATTTATGGGGATCCATGTAAATATTTTGGTGTTGCATTATGTGCTATTTTTATCATAACATATAAAGTATGAGTTGATATATTTATATCCAATCAAACTAGCTGGTTTTGTGGTAAATGAAATGCTTTAAAATTGGAAATTTTTTCCAAATTTATTCACCCCACTCTTAGTGTGGTTCTACCAAACTAGTAGTGTACAACACATGAGATGATCATAAGGTGGAAAATATGATTTTAACTAGACTCGATGATGTATTGTTATAGATCTCACATTACATGAAAATCATTAGAATGAATTCTATTATATACGATTTAGTGACACATGAATTTTTCACTTTTATATTTGAGTAATAACATGTTTGTAAATAATAATAGAAGAGTAAATATTTTGTATTGTCAAAGAGTAACTCTATGAGAATAAACATTGTACTTATATTATTGAAACTCTCTATAATACTTTGAGGATAAATAGTGATATTGAAATCAAAGAGACAATTACGAGTGATTCAGATAAAGACAACCTAATTCTGATGATACCCAAGGGATAATGGATTGAAAATAAATATGTTATTTCTTAAAGAAGAATTATTGATTGTTATTATCATATGGATACTTAATGGAATATTGTTAAATGTATACTACCAAAGGATAATGAGATAGTTCCTAGGGGAGACACACCTATGATGAAAAATAGCTATCAAAATCCTTATAGTGGGTATACGATGCTTCTTACAAGGAAAATCTTAATGGAGCAATGGAAATATTCAATCCTGGTGGAATTTTTTTATATAATGTAACCAAAGACTAATTTTTTATTGTGTGTAATAAATTCAGGAATAAAATTACAATGGTAAAATACAAAAATAAGAATAAATAACACTATTACAAAAAATATATAAAATTTTCCAACTAATAATGGTGCACATTATAAGACTTGTGGGAAGTGTAAAAAATGGGAAACAACAATAAAATTTTTCTCTCATAGATATAATAGAAATTGTATTTGATATACTATTCTATTTCTCATAAGGATTGAACTCATAATTATAATATTGAAAAGGTGGATGAGGAAAAGAAAAAGGATCTAAACAATCATTCAGATTATCATAATTAGAAGATTATATTGGGCACTCAGAAGAGCCATTAAAATATTTTCTTTTGGTTAGTGTGATTAATGAACCTTGAAATTATGATGCTGAGTTATTATAAAGTGGATTCTAATAACTTATGTCCAATCCTAGTTCTAATATTACACTACAAACTAAGAGAAAAATTAAAAAATCTAAAAATTCCAAATAGATAAATGATATAAATGTATTAGCTATAGTGAATGAATGAGTACACTAAGATGAAATTGTTTTTCTTAATAAAATTTAATGATAGCAAGTTTTCAAACAGATTAGGGTAAAATCATGTAATATTTTTATTCCAACCCTGTTCCAAACTAGAAAACCTCTTCCTTCCAAAAAAAACCAATGTATGATTTTATGAAGTCTCTTACCTTATTTGTGTTTGATTTACTTGATGATTATTTATCACAATGGTTGATATTTATTTGTTAAATGATATAGAGTATCTCAAAATAGAATTCCTACCATAATATCACTTATAAACTATAATGTTTTATTGATTTATTACTCTTTTTACCTGTAATGATTTAAATCCCATAAGATTGTCATGTTAAATAAATATTTATATTATCTACTATTCAATTATTTGGATTCTCTAACATTTCCTCCAATGACACTAAAGAGTTCACATTTTTTAAATATGGACATGATAGGGATTACCCTAAAAAAATATAAATATGTTTCTCTCTTTTATTTTTTTTCGTTACTATAATGAAAACTTTTATAAAATGTTAGGAAAGAAATTATGTTTTTATTCAATATAGGGAGTAAATATGCATTGAAAAATGTTATCAGATCCCCATGAAGTTAATAAAGGGTCCTTTAAAAAAAGGGGTAGAATATTCACATTCCCGTCCTGGTGAGCTATTAATGTATAATACCAATAACTAATCTCTAATTTTACTATCAATTATATTGTAAAATGGGGAGAAAGGAATATAAAATATTATAGGGTATTTTTCAGGGATTGATTACAATGTGTTACATATGTTATTCCCATTAATTTCATGGTGTTTCATGTTTTGGAGATGAGGATTTATGATGGTTGTCTTAGTAATCAATCCAATGGGGGATATTTATGTTTCCATGAATATCATGAAGATTAATCTCATCTATAAAGTCCTGTGTCATGTTGTATATTTTGGTAATAGTTTTCTTCATTATTCAAGAATGATATATTTTGAATTGATATTTGTGATTTATTTTTTGAATAGATATTGACATTATATTTGATTTATGTCCTACGGTCATTCTTTCTCAATAATTATTGATTTATACCACATGAGCGAAATGAATTGTTCAAAGGATATTAATGTGTTATTTACATGATTTTTTGGAACTATCATATATAATAGAGCATATATAAGATCAAAATGAAGTTAGGATTAAGTGATATATATTAGGAAGAATAACATTATATATCCTAGAATCATCTATGAGATGTAAATAGAGGAATTATTTTGGGGATTTTTGGATCTATCTTTAAAAAAAGTTATTGAAAAACACATTACTTGACCAGATCGTAATAAAATCATAGAGGATAAAAAATAAAATGGAGTATATAGAGATGGAAAGACATTATAACTCCATGTAATGATTAAAAATGTTTCCATTAGACCTATATAACCACTTTAGGATCAATGCAAGATCACTGAGAGTGGGGTTAATCAGTGATCAAAAATATTTTTATATTTATTTCTAAATAAACTTCACAAAATATTAGTATGTAGTGATGGTTACTAGAAAACACCCAAACACACACCAAAATGAGGGAACATGAAGTATTTACTAGGTTCATCACTAATTTTGAGAAGGTTCTTCCTTAGTGTGATATTGATTCCTCCAAATCACACTACCCACTGGAATCATAATGTCAATAGAATGAGTAGTATATAACCTTGAATAACATGTTTTCATGTCTCTCTACTATGCTTTAGTGTATCCCACTCATTATAATGATAAATATCTGGGTAACTATAGAAAATTATTCAACTAAAATGAAATTTATATATGTTTTTGAATGTGCATCAATATTCCACTTACACAATAAATAACCATATGAAATAAGAAGAAATATGTCTTCAAAGATTCCCAATAACATTTTTCTACTTCACTTTTTATGCACAATACATGCACACTACCGCTTAAATATTCTTCTTATTCTTATTTTCTTATACATTGAATAATAGTAGAATATTTACTCTATTTCTCATATATGGTTCCTTTTCATTGATTTTCATTCTACTCACTTCATTATTCTAAAAAAATCCACATACATCAAATTTACACTACAGTCCTCTAATTACTATGGTATGAATTTGAATTTCAAATTGAAACTCAAACAACCAACATACTCAAATTTCGTATTCAAACATACCATTTTTATATTTTTACCAATTTATCTTCATCATTAAACTCAAAGTAATTATTTTGTGTTATAATAACAATAAAATAACCTAGATTAATCCTAATTATCATACTTTTTTGAATCTTCCCAAAATTCATTTCAAAGGCGTGGTCATCTACATTGCAATGTAGCATAATGGTTTAAATGGGTTATGTTTTAACTAGCAAAACTTATTAGATATGAGAAATTCTTTATGATATGGTGTTCATTAAAGTTATTGATTAAAAAAAACTTCTTAATCTCCTCTTTAGTGTTTTCCATGCACTATGGCATAGTCCTCCAGATTTTATTCTGATTATGGTGTAGAAAATGAGCTACGGTGTGGAGGTCCTAAATTTTCCAGAGCCACTTAATTCAATCTTACTATGTATTTTTTCATAGAACATGACTATTTCCAGGAGGTATCATATTTTTTAGGGGTAAATTATTATTTCATTGTTAGAAATTTCACTACGATATAGATAATTATAATCGAGTCTCACCTACATCATGTCCACCAAGTCTGTGACATGAGTTCATGTGGATTGTGTTTCATCCCATTAAAAATTTCATCATATACATGGAATAAAAACGTCATCTTCAATATATACCTAGTTTATTCCAGTTTTTTTTGTGTAATGGACTTTAGTTATAGTGAATGCCTTCTTCTTTAAAAAACTTCTATAGTACAAAATCTTTGTTGTGGGGTGGAACCCATTCTTCCTATCCTTCAATTTTCTTTCATCATAAACTCATTAATTGAAATATTAAAAAAATTAATTAGCTTAATAATATTCTAAATTAGTCTCTAATCATATTCACCATGTAATAATTTTGAGTTTGAATATGATTTTCTCATTATCAATAAAATCAAAAAAATATCATATTTATTCCAACCTATTTAAAAAAATACTCTTAAAATCAAATTAACATCTCCTCATATCTACAATATCCCCATTTATTTTTGGTTTCAAAACAAGTAACAAAGATTACTACAAAACTATAATATTATAACTATAGATTGACATTCAATAATTATAATACTAGGTGCGGGAACATGGTATAGGATACAATACAATTGAATATATAACAGCATGTTGTTTATAAGATATAAGTGGTCAATAATTGACTTCATTCAAAATTGATAAAGTCTATTGATGATTAAATTATACCACTTACATATATTTCATCATACAACATGCATGTAAATTAATAAAAAAAATTAAATAGGCCACACACATTCACATATTCTAAAATCACAGCTTTACCCATTTAAGAACACACTCAAAATATTTTTTTTCTTAAAACCATTTATTAGTAGATACTTCCTCCATAAATATTTTCCCAATTTTACAAAATTTCATGGAGATAGATGTAAATTAATATTTATGATGTAATATTTCTCACCCATTAGAAATAATATCCAAATATAATATGATATAGGGGTTACACCAAACATAACAAATCCTTGATAAGGAGGTTGTTGAATTCCCAATATCAACCTTATATTCTGAAATGATTCCTTTTATAATGGTTTAGTGAAAAAATAAATAATTCATTATATATTAGGAAATAATTACACTTTTAACTCGTTTTTATCCACATGTTCCTTGATTGAATGATATTTTATATCAATGTGACTACTTCTTGTATACAGAACTAGTTTATTTGATAAATTAATAACACTTTGATTCTCTCATCCTAAGAGAAGTGGCAGCTTCACTTCAACTTTCAAATCATCCAACTGTGTCTTCATCAACATTAACTGATTCATGGAATGAGTTTCAGCCACATATTCTAATTCATCCATCCATAAAGTCACAAAATATTTCTTCATATCATGTGAAAAAACACACCCATCTCCATGATAGAAATCCCCACCAGATATCGATCTCCTATCATCAACACACTCTTCCAAATTTACATCTATATAACTATAAAGGTAAATATTTCCTTTTATATTATATTTTAAACCAAAATCTATTATTCCTTTGACATATCTTAGAATACTCTTTGTATAACTGAAATGGGAAACTTTTTTCACTGTGATACCGTAGAAAAAGTTCAAAAGAATAAAACATATTTGGTCTTGAAGATGATATTTATAGTCGATCACTTATTAGCTTCAAGAATTACCTTGGATACACATTATTTAATTATTCATCTATAGAAAATTTATTTCATTATGAAATTGGTGTAGAAACCCACTTTTAATTCTTCATACTAAACATTCTTATAAGTTCCTTGAAATAAGTATCTTTAGAAATGAAAATGTAATATTAGTTTTTAGAAATCTATAAAATAAAAAATACCTTTTTCTCCAAGAATAGACGTCTTTAATAACATCATCATCTCTTTATAAAACTTATAACACATTTTATCATCATTCCCATAAAATATGATATTATCTATAGTAATAATAATAATAGATAGTTTATTATCATCTTTTATGTAAAGATTATTGTAAACTCTTCCTTTTCTAAAATCAATAATATGGAAGTAGTTGTCATGTTTATAATATAATTATCTTCAGTATTCATTCAACCCATATAATTCCTTTTTCAATATATAAAATTGATTCTTATCCTCTTCAATATAGACACCGTAATTCTTCTAAATAAACACCTCCTCTTGTAATTCACTATTATGTAAGGATGACCTAACATCAATCTAAAAAATCTTATATTTCTTATTTGTTGTAAAAAAAAGAAAGATTATTATGGTTATAATCCTTGTAACCATGAAATAAATATAATTAAAATAAAATACTTTAACCTATTAATAACCTTTTCATAACAATCTTTATTTATTTCTTACCACTTATTGATTCTCAATAAATTTTTTTCTGGAACACCCACTTTGTTTTAATTGGGGATTGTATGCCAACCAACAAGTTTCATTATTCTAAATTTGATCAATTACATCATTAAAATCATCACTACATTCATTATTCTTCTTAGATACATCAATATCTCAAGGTTCAGCATGAGAATACTGAGTGGTATGAATTATTGCCTTCATAATCATCTTTGTTTGAACTAGCTATCCATGACACCCAACAATGTATTGAACCTGAATGTTCATTTTCAGCCTTGGATGAGTTAAATGGTTTTTCCCTCATAACTTTAAATAGATGAATATTCTTCTCCAGCCTATAAATATTTATCACTTTCATCATTGTTTTTAATTTCATTAGGTATTTCAACTAAAATAATACCCACACCACTTTAGAACTTGTTCCATCATGTATAATTTATTTCATTTTTTGTTCTAGTAATTTAACATAAATATAATCAATTATATTTTTTTAATCTCATTAATGTGTCTATGTTACGCTCTTATATTTTATAGACATCCAAGAAAAATTCCATCAACTCCTCGATGATCATAATTTACAATATTCTAACCGCTTACCATGATAAAAAAAGGCATTCCAAACACTTGAAGGTACATAAAACACAGATATTATATAAAATAAATGTAATATGGGTATATATTATAGTTTTTTCTTTAAAAACCCCAATATTGGATATGAACTACTAAACAAATATATTATACCCATAAATAATAAAAAGTTTTATACTAAACTAACATTGTTCAAGCCATCTCCACCAAACACACATTCTTCCATTCATCCATTTTATTTATGTGAGGTTGTATGGGCACTACATTTATGATGAATTACATGATTCTCATGATAATATTCAATCATCCACTTTTTATACTCAATTACATTATCTGTTGGGATATTATTGAGACAAAAACCAAACTCTCTCTCTTCACTTCTTCAAAAATATAAAAAAAATTAAAGGTGTCTGATTTTTTTCATAAAAATAAAACAAGTAATAAATTAAAATTCATCAATAATGGTAAAAAAATAATTACCTCTATTGGTTTATTTATTCCTCATGGGCCTACACGCATATGAATGAATGATCTCTAATAGTTGATTAGAATGAATATGAACCTTCTTGTGTAAAGATATAATGATCTTCCCTTTTAGAAATATTGAGAAAATCAATTCTCATTATCATTTAAACGAAGTAAAATCATGAATATTATATACGTGAGTGATAAAAATAATTTTATTTTGTCTAGGATGGTCATGCCTTTAGCACCACAATTCCTTTTTATATTTCATACAAAGATATCATGATTTACATCATCACCCGATTGAAATATATTCCCTTCAGTTATTTTTAATTTTTTAACTATTTTTACATATTTAAGATTCTTATCAATTAATACATACTTTTTATGTAAAATTCATTCCCTTCACTACAGAGCTATGAATTTTTTAAGAGATTGTGCTTCATTCCATTAATAAAAAGTTTGTTTCTGATTCCAATGTTTCTTTTCTAATAACCTCTGAGCCAAATCCTTTATTGTAAAATGATCCATAATTACCAAAGGTAACATATCTATAATCACACTTTATCACATCTATAAATATTCTTAAATATCTTATCTTATAATATTATCATTTTCTATCCAAGATTCATGTGTTATCCCTTTTAAATTATTTATGTGACACTTCCAAAATTAAAGAATTATCCACTCCTTTATCCTTATTATTATAAGGAATTTGAGTAGTGAAACTCATTTTATTTGGATGGTAAATGATATGGAAATACTTAAAATAATTACTTGGATGATCACACCTTCCAGAGACTTCTTAAATAATATCAAACTTATTCTATGATATCTATTCAGATTTATTAACCAGTTTCAAAACATCCTTCTATTAAATGGGCTAACACTCCCACGATCCTTGACTATCATACCTTATAGTGTAATTATGATGTAGGGTGTTGAATAAACAAATCAATGTTGTATTCTTAAATCACCAAAAATACCAACAATAAGCATTAAAATCATTTGTACCTTTGATAGTAACATGCTGTCTATATTTTTTCTACTATATTAAACCCTTATTAGAGTCACCAATTTTAACTCATTTTTGTAAAAACTAATTTTGATGATCTCCAAAACTCATGATCTTCATATCTATAAATTTTTATCCCTTTTTTATGCCTCAAATTGAGTAGATTTTTCACCCAATTTGGATCTCCTATAATTTCCAAATTTTGGAACATCACCTCATTTAGCCCCAAATTTATTCTTCATGAATTGTTTATTCTACATTGAGTTTTCAACAACATATTTAGCATTATATTAATATTTATTAAATTAATTTTTTGATCTTATTTATATTCAAATTTATTTTCACATTCTCTAAATTTTAAAATATAATTATTAACATTGGATATGTATGTCGTAAAATCCTCTTTATTTTGATGGTGTTTTGTTTCAAATGAATCTGCTTTTCTTTATCATTAAATATTTCATCAATCATGATTTTAAGAGTTTTTTCATAATTAATATAATTTATAAATAATTTAAATTTATAATTTAACTTATAATTTTCTTCTTAAAATATATATTGATTACTATTAAAATATTAGTCCTCATTAATCTAGTTTTACCTCTTTCTCCTGTTTAAAAATCCTCGAGAGACATTATTTTATTTCTCTCTTAATTATGAATTGAATATCAGTATCTTATTATTTAAATATTTAATAATTTCTATCATCACTGGAAATATTTTAATCATTCACATTAGTAATGAGTATTTTTTTCATCCTCTTCACCATGAGAGGAAAATTCATCTTCATCATCATTCTTAACATTTAAAATTTTTTAGACAAAAAGATAATCCTATTAAATTTACAGAACATATTACCCATATCACTGTAGGAAAAATTTTCCTTATTTTTTTTATTCTGTGAAAATATAAAATGAATATCCCATTCCTCTTCAATATCTTCATTTGTTATATATTTTGAAAATTTCCCAATAAAATGTCCACTATCTCCACACCTGAAACATTTTATGGGAATATTTACCTTATACATTGATTTCCCTCTTCTCATGTTTCCTGAGATAAGTGATATTTCTACGTCAATATTCTATTCCAAATATTCATCAGAATCTAAACAAAATGACTATTTTTCAATATGAATCTGTTTATTCATCTTCTCTTACTTTGTGGCTTTAAAAGAGATTTATTTTTCATCCTTACCCTTATTTTTGATAGAACTATCTTTCATTATTTAATTAGATGTTTTGACACTATGAAAATCATTAATAAAAATATCACTTTAAAATTTTCCTCCAAATTATACACATTATAATCAAACATATCTGGTAAGATACACAGAATCATTTCAAATATATTGGTATCTTCCAATGTCCCATCATTTCCTTTTATAGTGTTCACAACCTCATTTACCGTAGTAATGAAACAATAAATAGTTTCACCATCATGGATATGAATATATTTATTGTTAATTCTCTAAAATAGAAACTTATAACACTTCAATTTTGTCTCTCCATCACATATATTATGAATTTTATCCGAGATACATTTAGATGCTTTGAGCCCATTGACTTTAAAAAACTCACTTTTTATGAGAGGTTATAGAATAACATTCATTGAATGGACATCATTCTCTAAACTCCTCTTATATGTTTCTTTCATAGTTTCACGTTCATCCCATGGAACAAACCCATCATTTGTAACTTAAAAGGCATCATAACTGATAGATAAGAGATACAGAACCACCATATATTTCCATATACAGAAGATTTTCCCATGAAATTTTTGAATCCCATATCCATTAAATTAATTTAAATTATGCATTTTAGATAATATAAATCAATGACTTATTCTTAAAATCGAGAGAGATGCTTCAAATATCATCAAAATCAATAATTACACGAAATAAGAATTGAATATAGTGCTCCTACACCACATGTAGAACTATGTCAGGGTCAAAGATGGATCATTGAGAGGTGGTCAAATCGATGATAAATATGGTTTTTATATTTATTTTTGAATAACCCTCTCAAACTGTTAGGATTTAGTGATGATTTCTACTACACACCCAAACACACACCAACTGAAGGGACACAAAATATTTACATGGTTCACATCTCAATATGATAAGGTTAGTCCTTAGCATGATATGGATTCCTCTAGGATCAATCTACCCACTAGAATCATCATATAGTAAAACAAGTAGGGTATAACCATGAAAATTGTGTTTTCAAATCTTCCAACTATTCTTCAGCGCATCTCACACATTAGAATGGAATATTTTGGGTAATGATAGGAAAGTATTCAACCATGTAGACTTCCTTAAAGTTATTATGTGTGTATAAATCTTCCACTTCAAATCTACATGCATGGAATGAAACAATAAGAAAAGAATTTTCAAAAATTCACACTAATAAGTTTCTGAAACACTTTGTTTTCACATCACATACACAATCCCACTTCAACATTATTATTTGTATTCTATTATTCTACTTTATATAGTCATATAATATTTATAGTATTTCATATATCCTGAAATTATTATTCTTCATTCTCTCTACACACTTCTTTCATCTCAAATAATCCACACATCTAATACGTAAAGAAGCGCTCTAATTCCTCTTGTTTGACATTTAATTTAAAATTAAAACTTAAAACACCAATGTCCTTAAATATCTTTTTCAAAATTGATAATTATATCTTTTTCCCAATTCAACCTCATCATCCAATTTGAATAAGTATTTATTTTGTGTTATAATAAAAACTAAATGACTTAGATGAAGCCAAGATATCATGATCCTTCAAATTTTCCTAGTATTTTTTTATATTATGTGGTTATTACCATTATGGAATAACATAATGGATCAAACCAGTTATTTAATTACTACTAGAAAATTCTAGAAAAAGAAAAATCTTTTAATTCATGTAGGTATTAAAATATATATATTCACCAAAAACTATGTTAATCACTTTTATGGCGTGGTCCAAGAAATTTAGTGTAGTTTTCTAGATTTTATCCTAAATGAGGCATAGAAAATGAGCTTGGAATGGAGGTATCAAATTTTATAAAGACACTGAATTCCAAATTTATATTTATTATGTCATTGAAACTCACTGCATCATGGAGTTCTCAAATATTTCATGGACAAATTCTATTTATGGTGTTACTATGTTAACTATGGTGTAGAGACTTCTGTTCATGTCTCCTTTGAGTGGTGGGAACTATATCTGTGGAATGACATCGTGTATACCATTTTCCTTCCCATTTATAATTGTAAAATCTATGTGGAATAAAAAAATAGGATTCTGCATATCCATAATTGATGTTAGTTGGTTGTGTCTTGGACATCAGTTATGGAATATGTATTCCTCCTTAAACAAATTATATAGTGAAAATCATGGGTTATGGAATGGAATTCCTTATTCTAATCCATCAATTTAGTTACATCATGAACTCATTAAATGATATATAATCACTTTTAATAGGCTTAAACATAATCTGAATTAATAACCATGAATCTTAAATTCATAATAAATTAGTGTTTGAATATGATTTATGCATTAAAAACAAATCCCAACACAAAGTATTATATCCACTCTTACCTCACTAAATATCATCTCACAAGATTATCTCAACACCTATTGGTCTCAATATCCCCCCAAAAATATTATTAACCAATGGATAGATATCTTGAAAAAACACTATCCAAACAGATAGTGTGGTAGCTTGAACCTTCAAATAGAGTTCTCTATAGAGTCTACCTATTATAAAGAGTTCAATAAAATATAATGTATTTCATGAATATGTTTTCTAGATACGTTCTAGTGAAACTATTGAATAAATTTCCTTATGTTGGATATAGAGCCTCACATATCAGGTGTATTATTAATTTGATGATGAAGAAAGAGAACAATGTTTTGGATTTGGTAATCTCAAAGAATTTTTTGATAACCACTGTGATAGAGTCATAGAAACAATATGAAATGTGGATCGAGAGATGATTTTCTGAAATTATTTTTTGTGAAATAGAAGGAAAAATTACCATTGTTCAGCATATGGTCACATGATTTCTTGATGATAGGCTATGGTAAATAAAAAATGGGAGTTTTTAAGTGACCCAATTACATGGTTAAATTAAAAAATTCCTATTGGATGGGAATTTATAGAGATATGGTTATTGAAGATATAAGAAGAAACTATAGGCCATGAGGATCAGAAAAATTCATTGAAACAGAACAACTATGTCTTAACCTAAGGGTAAAACAACTAGAATAATAATAGTCATCATTCATAGGAAATTAATGGTTATGAAGAAATTTTTTCCAGAAGTGTCTCAGGTGACTATACCATGAATAATCTCATGGTGTAAAAGAATGTTACCAATATATCACACCTAAGGAGAAAACACCCATATTTTTTACCATTTTACATTTAATATGGAAATACCTACACAGTTCCCAAACATCATATGACACGGTATTTTTTAGTGTTTTGTTTGAAGAGGGAAATATTTAGTGAAAAAATAGGAGAGATAAAGAAGTGCGGCCTGTAGATTTCATATCTAGATTTAAAAAATCTCACTACATTATGGTGAACATATTAATACACCATGGTTTATTAAATTATAAAATTTATAAATAAAATATATTCTATATTTTAGAAATAAAACATTCAAACAAACAGGGAAACCTTAGTAGCATATAGGGTAAATTTAACAATGAATTTAGTAGATATAACACCAGGAGGATGATAATAAAATATGGGACTCATAGATTAATCATGATCCTTGAAATATGTATAAAAATATGAGATAACACTACCAATGGATCATTTATGCTATTATTAAATGGGTAATTAGTTTTTATACGCATATAATGATATTAAAATGACGATATACTCATTGTGAGATTATTGAGAGGGATAGGGACACACAAAAAGTCTTCTTCTTTAGAGAAGAATAATATACAAAATATGTATTGACATAATGGAACTTAAGGAAAATGAAAAAAAATATTTTATATTCCAAAGTTATTTTTTTATAATATATTATTTCTCTACGCCTCCACCTTTTATTTTGGGAATACTGATAATGATTTTCTATAGAAAATTATAATGAAATTTTAGGTGATTTGTGAGTCTATTAAGGATATTCAAGATCACCAAATGTGGTATACATATTTGAGGACGAGGTCTCTGGAGTTTGAGTCTTGTGATCATGAGTTTCAATATGTTTCTATTGATCTTTTAAAAAAATAGATAAATATATTATGATTTTTCCTTGGTCTCCAGGGACATTCAAGATATTGGAGCTTGTTGGTGATGTGACATGTCAGTTATATATTCCTCTAAAGATGGATGAAGTTTATGATGTTTTTTCACATCTCAAAGTTTTGGTTATATCCTCTTAAATACATCATTTTCAATTATTCAAGAGATATTTTTGTTAGTGGGGATAAACATTTATGGAGTGGGTTGTTATGATGAACATTTTTATGAGAGGTTATTTCATAATAATATCAATTATTTTGTATATGTATTATTGAAGAATTATTTGAGGAATATACATGGGAAAAGTGTTGCAAATCCATGATCAATATTCAATGTGGTTTTGAATTGTGATCATTATTTTATTTAAAATTGTTTTTAATAATATGAATTAAGGGTTTATTTCCCTACTATGTTCCAATGTTTCTTCTATGATAGATAAATTCTTGTTTTAGAGGTATCTCAAAGGGTACATTGAACTATTTTTATTTTTATCCCTTCCAAAATTTGGATTTCGTTTTCAGGAATAAGAATTATTTCAGAGTTATCTAACATAGAGGTGAAATGTAACAAACTGACAAAAATTTCTAGAACAAAACTCTATCTAGGTCACCACGGGTCCTCATGTGTATATACCTATATGCCAGAGGCTAACGACTAGTGGAAAGAGTCTATCACCAATGTTGGATAGAGTATACCCTCAATTTTTGTATTATCAATAAATCATAAATAACGAAATGTATTCTATAATAGATAATTTTAGTATGCATATGGAATTGAATCCAAATAATTCCAAAACAAAATAAGAATTCACCCATACTATAAAATATAAATTCGGGTCACATAGTGATACATATCAACTACTCTCATAAGAAAATAATAATATAAATATGATAGTAAAATGATAAAACTACATGGAGGCCCACTATAACCATGATCCTCAACTCCACCCATCACAAATATTAATTGAGCTACCCCAACCCAGTCCACTACACACCTATGCTCAAACATATAGACTATACATAAGGTATGCACATACATTGGGGTGACTATGAATGGTGTGAGAAATACATATCATTAGGATCTCACCATATGCCACTAATATACACAATAATATAATTTGATATGAATAAGGAAAAAAAATAATATAAATAATCTAAAAATATCATGCATGACAAATCATCATGAGTTATGATGGACACCAAAACACATGAATCTGCCTAGCTTGGCCAAAGCTAGATGAAGTAGTGTCCACATGTCATAGATCTATACCCATGCCCTATCAATCTGGGTAAGGTGGCATACAACATCTCAACGATTTCCCTCTTAGTTGTGGTAGGGTTCCATGTGAAATACCAATCATTATCTATCATGTATTGACCTTTACCCTCTCACTCTATGTAAGATCCCATAAAGAAACTCAACCAAAACCCACATAATTTATGTATGTCCTCATACAAAACCATGTATAATACCCTCTCACTCATGGTATGTCCTGATAAAATATCACATACTTTATCTCATACCACCATCCTCTCATTAAATCTATATACCCATATCATATCACATAACACATCTTATACTTCTATCTGTTCATTTAGTATGAGGCCTTATACAACAACATATACTATATAAAATACCACTACCCCCTCACTCAGGTTGAGGATTCATACCATGTCTTGTACCAAATATTTTACTATGTCACATACCAAATCTCACCCTAAAAGCTTCTCACTTTTGGAGAGGTCTTGGGTCAAATAATGACCAATACCCTCCCACTTAGGTTGTGGTCCCATACTAGATTCTAACCACTACTATATCACTCAGCATTTCACCAAACCAATATACACATCACCCATCACATCCATGATTTCATCATCATAAGGTGTAACTATAACATTCAACATGCATATCAATACAATATAATTAACATGGATCTCACTACCAAATCTATACTCACTACTAAACTACCACTCCATTAACACAACACAAAATCAACTCACAATCTGGATATAGTCAGACACGCCACATCCCCACATATCAAATCACATCGCTTCATACATCTATCCTAACATGATAATCTTCATATATTAGAATTGGATACACCATATAGGATATTTAAATCCCACTGACATCCCCATATCACCTGTTAAGGAATCGACCAGGTTCCACATAACCAACCTCATCTCTAGTCACTGATACGATCTAGAATCTGACACCACATGGCGATCCTAAATCCTATAGTCCATGCTTGAACAAAAAATCAATGGTTCATTCTAATACCAATTATAATTCCCAAATACACTACTGTAAATTTACCCTATACCCACATTTCCGAACCATGTGTATAGACTATAAACATGGTTTTATGAATTGTGGCTACTTAGGCATCGATATATGTTTGTGTTATACCCACAATTCTAAAATTATATTTCCACGGTCATGAATTTTTGAAATATGTTTATAGGAAATAGGGATTCATCCATTGTTTTGAAATATGGTTATAGACCTGCTACCATGGTTGTCCACCACAGTAGGAGGTCTATTTCTAGGGTTCAACACTGTAGAAGTAGTCAATTAACTTATATCCACAGTTTTGAAGCTGTGGCTATAGGATTTAAAAAAAACTTTTGGGCCAAATTGGAATCGTCGACCACCTCTATATAGTCCAAGAACCTAACCACTTCACCATGTAAGATTATTAGTATGTGAATATATATTTACTTATATTTTTTTAACCATGGATATAGGTGGAAACCCATGGGAATTCGTTTTCTTGTGGGAATTGTTTTCCCTATGGTTATGTGGGAAACCCTATACCCATACTTCTCTAAAAATCTAGGGGTATAGATCACCCTATACACACGGTTGTCCATAAACGGTGGATATCGGTTTTGAACCAAACCTATACCCATGGTTTTTGGAGAACCGTGGGTATAGGGGTGATCTATACCCACAGTTTTTTAGAGAACCATGAGTATAGGTTCTTAACCACATCCTATTCCCATAATTTTGGGATAATTGTGGGTATAGGTTGACCTATAGCCATAGTTTTTGTAGAACAGTGGGCATAAGATTTCCCATGGACTTACCACATGAATTGCTTCACCATTTTTACATGGGAAATATATACCCATGGTCCTCCAAAACCATGGGTATAGGTTCCCTCTATACCCACAGTTATCCAAAGCCCATGAGTATACATTTTCTAGTGGCCTTACCATGGAATGTTTTCCCCCGTGAAACATATTTCAACAGTTTACCAAATACATGGCTATAAGTTCTGAACCAAAGCCTATACCCTTAGTTTTTAGAAAATTGTTGGTATAGGGGTGACCTATAGCCATAGTTTTGAAAAACAAATGTGGCTATAGCCTTATTTTATAGTAGTGTTATTTAGCCCAACCAAAATACCAAGGTCTTTTCCAATAAAAAACCCAAATGCAACCCCATGTCAGCTCCTTGTGGTTACGTCAGATCAATTATAATTACTCATACATAGGTTCCATCTTATATAACCAATAGGGGATCTATAAAGACAGAAATCAATAGGAGACCCACATTGTAACAGCACACAAATACCCAGAGGATCTTTCATGCCCACTTCATTCACCAAATCTATTACCCACCATTAGAGGGTACTCTAAACCATATATGAGATGTATGACCATCTCACCAATAATCCATTGGAATATACCCCTCAGGTAAGATATCTACGATTTGGAATAACTAAATTAAGTTACCAATATTTCATCCCATGACAAAAAATATCCATCTTAGCCTCTTTCAAACACAAGTGGATTCATATTCCCCTTTGTGACATTGTCTCTAGGTGAATCCAATTTCTTCAACTCATAGAGAAGTATTTTTTCTAATCCTATATATCTCTAAGCCAAATAATTATTCATTTAGGGCCCCACAAGATCCATATTCAATTTACACAAATCTAAACCCTCTTAAAGTCCTGAAAAATCATACATTAATAATTATATGGATAAATATCATAGGGACTTACTACCTCTCTAATAGAGTTCACCCCTCAGGACATGCTCCTCTATTCCTTAACTGTGTCTATGAAAAACCCCATCGAATCACGAGACCCAATATCATGGAACAATACTATAATAATTAATTATAAAAAATCAATAAAATCAATAATTTATATCAAAGAGTAAAAATCCTTGAAATCTCCCCAAGTGGCCTCTATGAATAAAAACCATAAGAAAATATGCTTGGAAGGTCAATGGAACACGCATGAAACCTCTATGAACTAACTCTACATCAAATAGTATCTTATTAATTCTCAAAAAAGTTGTTCAATCAGTGAAATATCTCCATGTTAGGCATACTCAATCCTCCTTTAATATAAATCCACATAATATGGGCATGATTAAATCTTTCCGTAATTGAATTAAAAAAACCCCTAGATGGATCCTACTAAAATTAGTAGAGAATGATATGGGAGAATGATAAGGGAATCATGGGAAATAATACCTCCAAAATTTATTATAAAACATTAAAAAAACCACATTGATCAAGGGGGTATAAGATAATGGTGGAAGAGGAAAGGTATAGAGGTCAGTTATATGTTCAACTAGTGGGAGGAGGAAACCCCTTAAGAAGGGATAAAATAAAAGGGTCTATAAATAACCCTTATACCTCTACTAATAAAAAAACCGTGATCCCACTAATTTCCCTATCAGCCACCACCGAGTACTTGGTGAGTCATTGATGGATTGGTTGAGTTCCACTAGAAACCTAGCGGAACACCTATGCCTAAATCCCTATTAACACAAAAATCTATCACCAAGTGGATCCATGTATGGTGTCCATTGGTAAATATAACAATTTTATAGTTTACCACCCAGTGTCCCCTTCCCTTGAACACCCAAACACCATATTAGACCTACCAAAAAATTAAAAATAAATCTACAAAAATATCTTTGAGGAGTATAAACACCCACAAATCCTCATCAAAATCCAGTTTCTTACATCATAGACAAATCTAAGACCAAAATAAAAATCTCCTACCGAATCAGTGACCTAGAAATATACAATTTACTACAAACTCCGTGGTAAAATGCTTCTTATCCTAAAGAATCACCAAGAATGATCACCTAACCTCTAATACATCGATTTGAATCACATGCCACTTTATAATATTTATTTCTAACTATATTATATACATGTCAACCACCCATTCATAGAATATGTTTACACTAGTTTTCCACTAGAAATTCCCTATAATATCCTATAAACATGATAATCATATCTAGAATAATAAAACTGGTATGGTTTCCAACTCAACATATCTAATTACATGTAAAAAAACTATTGGATATCATTTGACAGAATTTCCCCAAAAAACCTAGCCTCACATACTAAAACAGAATAACATTACATAGTCATGATTATTTAAATCTAGGGGCATTATAGGATCACCAAAATGCTCACACAAACTTCCAAAACTAACACCTAGTAAAATTCGATGCTTCAATAATTTACAAACCAAATCTTCCATTTCCCTATAACTACGAGCACTAATATACTCTTGATTCACGTATCATCTCAAATCATATTAAATTTATACTAATTTTTACTACCAGTCAACATATTCCTTATGATATCACATCCAAATCCAAAATCTCATTTTATACTAGAAACCAAATAAAACCATATTTAAATACACACTAACATGATTATGTCATCACGATTTCCAACCAGTTTGTCTAAATTCATACATTACCATTAAAATATAACAGTTTTAAACTCCTGACTAATAAGGTTCTCCCTACAATATATTTACCCCCATCATCACCCCTCACACATCAAATCTTCTTGGAAAGACCAAAAAAATTCATTATTGTTTTTCCCTGGTAGATAGATAATTTAATGAACCCTCTAATGGGTTTTTATCCTACCATCCATCCCTAAATCATTCAAGCAAAATGCGTTTACACTGTCGTATTAACTGATCACATAACTAGACATATACTCCCATAATACATAACTCATCAAAACTTTAATCTAATTATTGATAGGATCCTTTCCACTTTATTCATTTATTTATACATACTTACATCCAATGAAAATTATTTTAAGGCATTAAATGATCATGGAAGAATAGAATTGTGTTGAATTTATTAATTATTTTCATATTCGTTATTTTTTATAATTTTCTATTTAGTGTTGATCAATATCTTCATTTTTATTTTATTATTTTACTATTCTCTAATTCAATATTGTAGATATTTTTCTTAGTCGTAACTCTTATGGATATGAGTATTTTACCTTTTTTTCAATGACTTAAAAATTTCAATGAATCTTTTGTTTTGTAATTACTCTTCTATTTTGAAATTTTAGATAAGTATTTTACTTTTATAAATAGGATGTTAAATCTTATATTTTGAAATTTTTCTAAGTAAATCACTTTTATGATTCAAATATTTACCCTCACACTTGATTAATGACTCATACATTAAAAATATTTATTTTTCAAAATGAATCAAACCATGAATTTTTACTATTACATTATAAATTGGGGATTCACATAATAATGGTTCTACTGGAGGAAGAAAAAACCTATGATAAATAAAATTCCCAATATTTTTTAGAAGATAGTGCACATATACTGAAAGGAAGGATTGAAGACTTAAAATATGTACTTGATCAATGAATATTTGTGAAACTAATATATAATGAACAATATCACAACATTATAGAATCAGAAAATTAAAAAATCACAACTACTTGAAATACATAGTAAGAATATGAAACTTGGGTGTAACTTACTGATAGCATATTTTATAGTTATTGTAGAAATATTATTATGGGTTTAAATTATTGTATGTTATAAATAAGATTATAAATTTTAATTACATTAATTAAATATTATGATATGAAATGTTTCTATGACATGAAACTTCATTTTATCATTACAGAATATATGATTTAGAATTATTACTCAGCATACCTTCAAATAGACAATTCCATGTACAAAATAAACTTGAGGTTATAAAATCACCACATATTTGAGAATATGAATGTGAGAATATAATTTCTGTACAACATAATTGGAATTTCAAAACTCTGTTTTATGATGATTTTCATATTTCTACCTGGTAAAACTTATTCTAGTTTTTTCACAACAGATTATCATTTCTTAAATTATTCATTAATTTTAGTGATGAAATTCATATTTTTTTCAAAAAAATATTATACGATTGAATGAGTTACAAGATGAAAATATCATTTTTTAGTGTTTAATGATATATGTTACAATGAATCCCACATAATGTATAGAAATTATGTGAAGGTATGACACCATTAAAATAACATCTCAACCTGGATTACAAGACTACGCAAAATATAAGGTATTACTTTGTTTCCACATAAACAAATTGGAAAATAAAATTTAAAATATTATTTTTTTGAATTTTTGAAGGATTAACATGATATTTGGATTATTTTTCAAGCTAATTATTATGGGGATTATTTCAGAAAGACTGGTTGACTATTTATAAGTTTTTAAATACATGATGTGACAATATTTGATAATAATCATGCCAATTTAATATCATTATAATTTAAATTATTCTAACCCCATGTTCATAACCAATTTAAATATTTAATTTTATATCCATGTATATATTAAATTTCACTACTGTAGATATGGTCCTGGATATTAATAAATAATTCAACCATTATATAATCTTATATAAAATATGAATCATACATTCAACTGGATATATAAGTGATATAGATGATGCATGTAGAGGATTTACACAACTGTATATAATTCAAGAGTTTTTGTAAAATTATAAAGAAATTTTTTCCCAAACTAATATTCCATCTTTGTAATGAATTACTGGTTTTCCAAATCCTACATTGTTACATAACCTTGATGGGTGGATGATCACATTTCTACACCACCATTTCATATTTTTTAACTTTCATCTGGGTTCATTGCTATATTTCCTAGTATTAGATTTTTTTACAATAAAAACTCATTCACACAAAGCTATACCACCATTGAAATGTATTTCTAAGTTTTTTACCTAACCAAATGAAGTTTCTTACATTATTTCTAAACATTCAAAAACATTATTATTTAGGTTATCTACTTAAAAATATTTTATTCAATATGCACCGACATAAAAGGCTTTTTTAGGTTTTTTGTACTTTTTTAATGTTATGGGTTTGGTCTGCACCTATCAAAGGATTTAATAAAGTGAATAGTCAGACATTCAGGGATAAGAGTGTGAAAAGTAGACATATGATCATTTTTATTTGAACTACTATAAAATTATTTTCCTCTCTATTTATTTTTTTTCATTGAACCTTCACACTTTAACTATATTTTTTATTTTTAATAAATTTATTATTTTATTTATTCATTAAATTTGACATTTTATTTTAAAAATTTATTAGAATAAATTTACTCCCATTTAGACTCTCATTCATCGCATTTTGGGACCCAAAGGTTTTTATCAAAGCATTGGCCCTATTTGATATATATTTGTTATATTTTCTTGATTATATATATTATTTTGGAAGTAACTATATCCCATATTTGAAAATCTAAGGTAAATTAGATTTTTATATACAAAAGATTAAAATAATGAAGATTGACTATACCCTACACTTCCACGATACTTAAATGTTAATAACTATTCTCATATAATGATTAATATAGAATATTATAACAAAATTATTGATATTTTATATTAGAATATTTTGTTAAATTCTTATAATTTACCTGAATTAGAACTAGTTATTCATAAATTTTTAGATACAATTACATATGTTATTAATTTTAATGTTTTGAATATTATTTATTCATTATTTTCTATGAATTAATTTTATTAAATATATAATTTCCCAAATTATCAATATATTTAGAACATCTTGTTATAGTTACATTTGAAAAAAGGACAAGTGAAATATCAATTGTGTGTAAATAAATTAAGCAACTCATTTGTTATAGTAGTAGGAATCCTAGAAATATACAAATAGAGTGTTCAAATAAGAAAAATGAGAAGCTTGCTTTTTATGGGTGTAGGAAGAAAGGAAACATCCCCCTATATTTTATAAGATTAAAACAACAATGAAAATTATTAATGGTATAAAAGAATGAGATGAATGTTTTAGGTTTAGGGATTAGTTCAAAAAGTTAAGATTCAAGTGATAACTCAACAAGTGAGAAGGAAACTAGTAATAACAGTTTTATGGATAAATATAGTATCTTCTATTTCTTAACTTAATAGCCTTGTTATTTCAAGTAAATTGGGAGTTTTTATTGGAAAACCTATAAATTTATGTTTATTGAGTGTCATAGATTCTGATTCTAGTTCTGATTGTAACGTAAATTCTGTAAATAAAAATCCTAATATTAAAGAAAATAAGAAAATAGATGAATTACATGACATTGTTGATACTAATTGAGATACTTATATGAACTTGAATAAGGATAGAGAAAAAGGATATTTATTCTTATTTTTCAAAACATAGAGAAGAAAATGAGAAACTAAAGAAGGATAATGAAGGATTTAAAATTAGTGCTTCAAGTACTAAAAAGAAAATCTATGACGATCTGGAGGATATAAAAATGATGAATGAGAATCCCAAGGCTAAAGTATAATGTTTTAAGGAAGAATTGTGTATTTTTAATTTTGGAAGTCAATGTTTTAATGAATTTAAAATATCAATAAAGATGACTAGAATAAAAAATAATATGAATTTTATTGATTCAAATGGAAACCCCCTTAGATATATAATAATAGATTTATAAATGGTAAAGAAGAAGGTATTTCATCTATTGATTGTTTTAAATGTGATTTTTTTGTCATTATACTAGTTATTTATCATTAATATTTTCTAAATTTTTTGGTTATAAGAATTATTTTTTATCCAAATATTATTTATAAATTAAAAATACAAACCTTTATAAAACATGTTTTTCGAATGGTTGTTATTCTAATACTAATAGACCAAAATAAGTTTACATTTCTTGGAGATCTATTTTATATAGTCATCATACATACCATTAATATTTTATTCTATAGTATGGTGTCATGAGATTTTTATTTTTATTTCATGATAATGAGTATGTTTAAAATGGTTATGTTTGGGTTACTATCATTTTCTAACTGTGTTTTTATTTTTAATTCATTGAAAATACTTTATTAATTATTTAAATATCATTAACATGTTTTCTAGAACATTTATTTATTTATTTATAAGAGTTTGTAGACCGTGATAGTAAAACCTATATTCAATGCTATTATAACTCAGGAATGAGAGGCTTCACATAAGAGAAGAATTTACCAGTTTAATTATTTATTTAATACATGATATATTCCAATTATTATTCATGCATTTGGGGAATATTTTTACATTAAATTTTATATATATTCTTATATATCATTCCCTATTTTTAGTATTCTATATTTCATGATCATGATGAGTATTCTAATTATTTCTTATATTTAATTCTAAATATCCCATACCATATTTACTACAGATCTATAATTGTTTCATTTTGAGGGAGTTATTTTTTTCTTTTCACATTTTAGTTAACCATTATTTGATTACAATGTTTTATGTAGTTTATTTATGAGTTTTTGATAATCCATAAAATATTTCCTTTTTATATGAGAATAATGTGGTTTTGTGGTCTAAATTTATAGTAATCATGTTTTTGACATGTTAATATAGGGTGATAAATACTTATTGTTTATTTTTTATTTAAAATATGGCTAGATATTTTAAAAATGATAAAAACTGTTGTTTATTTTTAAAGGTGATATTTTTATACTTATGTTTAATTTATATGATTTAATCTTCCCTATTTATAAATTTTTGTCATTCACAAATAGTGAAGAGTTTTTTAGTTGTGTTCAGTTCTATAATTATCAAAAAGGGGGAAACTATTGAGTGGATCCTTTCCACTTTATTTATTTTTGTTTTGACTATTACATCCCCCACGCTTTTTTTCATGTTATGGTTATAGAGGAAAATAATGATGTTGAATTTAATTATTAACTAATTATTTATTATTTATTAAATATCATTTATCACTATGTTTATTTTTTATTAATCAACTATTCTCACAATATGAGTTTAAAATATTTTTCATATCTATAAAATTACACAGATGAATATTTTACCTATAATTTTTTCAATAACTCTTATGTTTTTCAATAACTCTTATGTTTTCAAATGAATATTTTTTTATATTAATTCAAATAAGTTTTTTAATTTAATGAATACTACATTAAATAATAAGTTATGGTTTTTCATATTGTAAATATCTCTTAAAACTCAAATATTTACTCTTACACTTGAGTAATGACTTTATATTTTAGATACTAACTTTTACATATGCTTCAAACTATCAAATTTTACTCTTATGTTTTTGTTTAAGGATTTAGATAATAAAGGTTATTATGATGGAAGAAACAACTCACAACATAGAGGAACTCTATTATATTTAGAATTTATCAAACATATAATGAAGGGAGGGATTAAAAACTTTTTACATTAACTCCACTCATGTAGATACTTGTGACTTATGTATAATGGAAAATATTGTGACATGTAGAATCGTGACTTGTTGGAGTCCCAATATTTTTTAGTACACAACATGAAGATAAAATTATGGTATAGCTTACAGAATGTTTATTTTATGATTATTATAGAATTTTTGTTATAGTTTTTCAATTATCAGAAGTTATGAATACGAGTATCATAGGATTGGACATGAACTTAAGGTTATGATATTCAATGTGTCTATGACATGTAGATTCACATTATGATACAAGAATATTAGATATAGTGTTGTTGTTACTCTGTATATCATTGAGTAGAGAACACCATATCAAACTTAAACACAATGTTATGAAGTACCAACATAGTCTAGTGTGTGAACTCTAGAATACAATGTCTCACCATTTTAAATTGAATTACAACACTATTTACTATTAGTTTCTATATTGCAACAAAAAATAGTTTATTTTGGTTCATTCACATTGTTCTATCATTCCCTAAATTATTATTTTATTATAACAATTCTATTCATATTTGATTCAATGTTTTTATTCAATGATTAAATGATTTATAGGATGAAACCATCATTTGTTATTTTTTGAAGATGAACATTATATTAATGCCAACAAAATATCATGAAATTTTGTGTGGATATGATATCAAGATAATGACATAGTAGGTTATACAATGAGTATATATTGAAGAGGACATATCATAAAGTTGTCCCCTGTATATTGTGAGAAACATGATTCAAAATTCAAACATATTTCTAAACGAAGATCATGATATTTGATTTATTTTTCAATTTAATTAATATAATGATAATTTTGGAAAGACTGAATGATTATTTATGAGTTTTTAAATACACACTATGGTTGTAGTTTGAATTAGGGTTAAAATTTTATTCCTATATTATTTGAATTTTTCTAAAAACATTTATGCATAGTTGTGATATTTAATTCTACTTCCAAGTAAATTTATCATTTACTATTTTTTATATTTTCATTAAGATTACCAAAGAATTTCACCAATGTAAATTTTCTAAAAATGATGAACCATACATGTAGTGGCATTATAAATGATATAGAAAATACATGAAGATGAGATACACAACTTATTATATTAAAAAATGTTAGGAAACACATCTATAAATGGGGATTTTAAATGTGCTAGAAATTAATTTTAACAGTACTAATAAAGCATTGTTAATATCATCATAGATAAATAGGGGTCCCTTTTATTCATGATAAAAAACACTAAAAAATACCCCCCTCTATTAGTGCTATTTTGAGAACTGATAAAAGACCACTTTATTAGTGCTTCAATTATAGCTGATAATGGAGGGCCTTTATTAGTGCTTGAGATAGAACTGATAAAGGTATAACGACCTGAGATGTGTTATTTATATAAAATCACACCCAGAAAAAAACTGTAAACAATAGTGTAAAATACAAAAATCTATGCGAGTAAAATTCTCACATGGTTTCACTATAAAAAATAATGAAGATTATAATAAATTTGAGATAAGAACAATGTTGGACAAAAGAAATACTTACATGATGAAAATGATGAAAATACAAGCAGTTCACACAAGGGATTGGCCAATAATTCTATATACATTTAATTGAAATCATGAATACAAAAATATCAACCCATGTTATATATGAAAAAACACTGTTATATTAATTAAAAAAATGTTTTATATAATTACATTTATAATTATCCAACAAACAGTTAAAAACATTAATGGTTCATCTTTTGACATACGTGATCCCCTCTCAAAAATGTCCTCTAGTGGTATTAGTTACTGAAAAAATCATCTCAACTACAGAAAAATATTCCTCCAAAAAATGAAAAAAAATTATTATATTTGTAATACTATAAAGAAATAAATTAAACATTAATACGAAATAATACATTAATAAAATTTTATTTTTTAATAAAAAAGAAAAATTTGGAGTTATACCCATCACACTATGTGATGTATTGAGGTGGGGTTGATTCCTAAACGTCTCAAATGAGTTATTGATCGTTGTTCTAAAATATCAAAAAAATATGAATGGTTTTTCTCAGTTTTGAGTATGTCAATTGTTCTATTACTAAAATTAATATCAAATTTAAATGACACATTTGGATTTATACTGGTAACATCATTCATAAGATTGAGGTTTTTTTATTCCTAAACGTCACAAATGAATCATGGATAATTTTTCTAAAGTATCAAAACAGTTCGAATGAGTTTTATTGGTTTTTAGTATCTCAGTTGGGTTTTTATACTAAAATATTATTTCAAACTAGAAACATGAATTTTGAGTCATACCAGCCGCATCGTGTGTCAGTTTTATGTGAGAGTACCTCATACACATCATAGAGGACTTACGTAACACTATGCAAAATTATGAATACAATTGGAGGGAATATTATTGGTTTTAAGCCAGTGGAACGTTTTGAGCTAAAATTTCCATTTTAAACTAATAATGAACACTTTTAGTCATACCGGTCACACCATGTGTTGGATTGAGGTTTGGTTAACTACTAAACATCAAAAATGACTCATGGATCATTTTTCTAAAGTATCCAAACAATCCAGATGTGTTTTCTTGGTTTTACATATGTCACTAATTCATTTTAATTAAATTAATTTGAATTTTAAATAAAAAGATACAATTGGAGTTATATTGGTCACACCATGCATTTTATTTAGGTGGGTTGATTTATACATGTCAAAAATAGCTCATGTATTGCTTTCATAATGTATCAAAACAATCCAAATGTGGTTCATTGGTTTACAGTATGCCACTTGTGTGTTTTTATGAAATATCATTTCAAACGAGAAATGCACATTTTGAGTCATACAGATCACATCATGCATCAATTTGACGTGAGAATGGTTCATACATGTCAAAAATGACCTATGAATTTCATTCCTAATTTATGAGGACAATCAGATCATGTTTTCTTGGTTTATATAGAGTGACATGTTTTTGAGATAAAATGTAAATTTTAAAGGGATAGTAGACACTTTTAGTCATACCAGCCATATCGTGCATTGGATTTAGGTGTGGTTGATTTATTTATGTCAAAAATGGATCATGGATCATGGATCATTTTCCTAAACTATCAAAACAGTCTAAATGTGTTTGCTGAGATGTCAGTATATCACTTTTCATTTTTTACTTAAATTAATGTCATTTTTAAATAAAAATACACATTTGGAGTTATATCGGTCACACTGTGCATTGTATTGAGGTGGGGTTTATTACTACACATAAAAAATGACTCATGGATCATTTTAATAATGTATCAAAACAATCCAAAAGTGTCTCCTCATTTTTCATCATTCCAATTGTGTTCTTTTTACTAAATTATAATTTCAAACCAGAAACATGAATTTTGAGTTATATCGGTCGCATCATGTGTTGGTTTGATGTGACACTGATTCATACACATCACAAAAGAACATACAAATCACTTTCATAAATTATGAAGATAGTCTGAGTATGTTTTCTCTGTTTTCAGTGACAAACACATTTTTGAGCTAAAATATCAATTTTAAACTAATAAAAAACACTTTTAGTTATACCAGTTACACTGTGCTTTGGATTAAGCTAGGTTTGATTCATACATGCTAAAACTGACTCATGCATCATTTTACTAATGTATAAAAACAATCAAAATGTGTTTTAATGGTTTCAAATACGTGACTTATTCTTTTTACTAAAATTAATGTTAGTTTTAAATAAAAAGATACATTTAAAATTATACCAGTCATATCATGAATTGTATTGATATGGGGTTGATTCTTATACATCAAAAATTACTCATGCATTACATTCCTAAATTATCGAAACAATCAAAATGCATTTTCTTAGTTTTCAAGATGGTTGTTGTGTTTATAATAAAATTAATGTAAATTTTAAATAAAAAGATATACTTTGATTCATATAGGTCACACTGTGTATCAGATTGAGGTGAAGTTAATTCCTAAAGGTCATAAATTTATATATTTATTTCCTGAAGTATCAAAACAATCTAAATGAGTTTTCTCATTTTTTAGAATGCCAATTGTGTTTTTTTACTAAAATGACATTTCAAACTAGTAACACGCATTTTGAGTCATACTGGTCTCATCATGTGTTAGTTTGACATGAGACTGCTTCATACACATCAAAATGAATTTATGAATCATTTTCCAAAATTATGAAGATAATAATAACATGTTTTCTTTGTTTTTAGTGAGTGACACTTTTTGAGATAAAATGTCAATTTTAAACTGATAACGAACACTTTTAGTAATACCAGTCACACTATTCATCAGATTGAGGTTTGGTTTATTCCTAAACATCAAAAATGACTAATGGGTCATTTTCCTAATGTATCAAAATAATATCAATTAATTTTCATGGTTTTTAGTTCGTCAATTGTTCTTTTTTCTTAATCTATTAGTAATTTAATATAAAAATACACACTTTAAGTCATAACATTCACACCATGTGTCGGATTGAGTTCTGGTTGATTCCTACACATCACAAATGATTTATAAATCATTTTCCTAATGTGTCAAAACAATATGTAATTATTTTCATAGTTCTCAGTGTGTCACCTGTTATTTTTACTAGAAAAATGTTGATATTAAATAAAAAGAGACACTTTGAGTCATACTGGTCACATCATGCATCATATTGAGGTGTGGTTGATTTCTACCTGTTTCAAATGAATTACAGATCATTTCCCTAATGTATCAAAATAGCTGAATGTGTTATATCAGTTTTAGTATGTCAGTTACTCTTATACCAACTATATTGAACCAGACATTTCATAAATAGATATAACATCTTAGTAGATTAATATTCCTCAGATAATATAATGATCCATGCTAGAATAGTATAGTTCTAGTGCTTTTGGAAACATTGAAACATAAATAACTAGTTGAAATTTTCATTAAGTTATTCTTTACTAGAAAGACGTATCATTTCTAAAACCATTCTTCATAACCTAAGGATATAAAACATAATAAATGGTGGTCATAGATACTCAATAATTGTAAACAAGGGAGATATCAATGATCATATAACGATAGAATAAGTTATAGGAATTCACATTTATAAATTCTTGGACCATTTACTTGTTTTCATTGTCTTGTTTGTAGCATCAAAGTCCCATCTCTCATGAGCATGATTCGTTTCAAGAAATCCCCCCCAACTCGAACAAAGTAATTCACTTGTATAAGAAAACTATTTTTATGTGAGTAACACTAAAACGAAGAAAATTAAAGAAAAATATTAAACAATCCAATAATTCTATAGAAGTCACATCTTCACTCTATTTGTGTATATTCTTCCCTCATATATTCTTCTCATTCGTTTCTAAAAAAATCTATATCATTTTGTGAATATGATTCTTTTATATATTCATAGTAGTACTGAAAAAAATAAATACACAAAGGATTACTAAATATTTTAAATTGAATAGTAATTATCTTCAAAAATACCTCTTCAGGGATGCTGGTTTGTTGATGAATTGTGATATCTCTCATAAACATAAAAAAATAGTAAACAAAATCTTTTCCATTTGATTTTTTCGAACATTGTAGAAACATTGAGAAAAATAAATTATTTGTTTTGATATGTGTTTTTATTGTGAAATCTTATTATATTTACCCTGATATTTTTTTAATCATAGTACTTTTCATGTTTCTTTTCTATAGCCCCTATCTTCATTCCATGATGTAGATGATATTGATGCACCTCCCTATCAAAATAGAATCCACAATAAAAGATAATATAATTTATATAAATAAATGTTTAGTTCTAAAATTTTGTATGTAGTGTATTAAAAATTTACATACGCCTTCATGTTTGGTCAATTTGTTGGATATCCATGCAATGAATCCAGGAAAAAAATATTTGGAATATCCAAATTTACTATAATGAGAATCCAATGCAACCTAAAAACAAAAAATGGAATATGTAATGAAATAAATGAAAACATATTTTATATTATTAGGTTGTGTAGTTTTACCCATTTATCATTGGTATTAATTGTTGTCTTTTATCCATATTTTTTCATTTAAAATATTTGAGCAAGCCTACCACTATTTGAACCTTTTTCTTGGAATCAATTTTTTCTTATTCTATAGAGGTGATGTGAGGACTAAAGAGTCTAATTTTTTTTTCATGGGGAAATCCCTTTAATTGTTTTCATATATATGCCTACAAAAAATATGAAATGTATATAGTAATAATTAACAAAGTATATCATCTTTTGGAAAATAAAATCATGAAAACATACCTCATTATCTGAAGAAGTGTTTAATATATAATTTAGATTACATAAAATAAACAAAAAATACATTATAACAAAATTTAACATGATGTATATTACAAAAAAAATATAACATGATTATTGAAATCTCTTTTTATAAGGCTAAAGGGATTTGACCCTTCTATCGACTATCCAAATCCCTTTATTGTGGCCTCCTTTAACATAAAAAATTACATATACATTGGGACCACTGAGAAATTATTGTGACTTCCCAATGAAAGGGTCATCATCCGTTGAATTTTCATCTGACCCCTTAGTAGTTTTGGTCGATAACAGAACAATTGACCAATTTTAGTTTATAGCATCTGGAACATAAAATGATTGTATTGCCTATGATGCCATTATAAATGGATCATCTTTGTACCCTTATTTACTATAATTAACTTTCATGAATCCCAATTAATCTATTTTAATATCACTCTTGTTATCAACCCACTTTCATTGAATAATGGGCACTTGGAATGTTGTGTAATCCAACTCCCATATTTTTTTTGATTCTGCCAAAGTATGACATATCCACATAAATTGGATTTTTGTCCTTTGCACCAGAAACATGCATCGGTTCAGCCATAAGTGTAACTCCACTATTTTTTATGGTATTATCTTTATGATGTTCATTAGTATAGAATGTATAGACATTAATTACAAAATAATTGTAAGATAATACATACACACTTGGTCCCCCTTCTAGCCATCGAAGTCATTCTGAAACTGAGTTCAAATTGTCATCTGACTCCATAAAAAGATGGCCTCCAAAACATCCTATAAACAGTTGATTATGTGTATTTTATATCCATTTTTCATCCCTTAATGGATTCAAATTCCTCATAATTTCTATGTGGGTTTCAACATATTGGTCAATATCTAAACTATTATGAAAAACATTAAAGTTGTTCTGCTCATAATCTGTAATATTGATTTTGACAACCACTCTTCCAGAAATGCCTTCACATGAAAGCCACCTAGTATAATGAAATTTTGGTAGACTAATTTTTTCCACACTAGATATGTATTCAGTATAGAATTCAATGGATTCCTAAAAAATATATCCCTCCTCGATACAACCCACTAGCCGACTTCAATTTTTGACATACCCTTTCAAAATATTTATATATTTTTCAATGGGTTACATCAATATATAGTATACAAGACCATATAGCTGAATCCCTCTCTCCAAGTGAACCATCAAACAAACCATCATATCAAAGAATGTCAGAGAGAAGAACATTCTAATTCACATAATATTACAGAAATTTCTCTTTCCAAAGTCAACAATTTGGACTGGTCTATAACATTGCATCATATAGCTTCGAAGAAGAAACAAATATTGGTTAATGTATGATTTAGATTCTTGGGAAAATTCAATTTAATGATATAGTAATTATATATTGTATCAAAACATGGCATTCATGTGATTTCATACCCTTTAATTTTAAATATCTCAATGAAACGATGTTTATGATATTTGATGAATACGCCCACTATAAATATTAAATCATTAAAAAAGTTTCAAAACAGATATATCTCCTTCCTATAGAGATTGTAACTAGTAGGTGGAAGAAATGTTCATTTTTCACCCTTCACTGGTGCCAAATCTTCTTGTATTCCTATTTCAACCATGTCTAACCTAGCCTTAATTCCATCATTTGTTTTGTCGGGTGCATTTAAAAATGCGTTAATGAAACTACGACATAAATCTTTTTCAATATGCATAACATCAAGAAAATATCTAACATACAGACAATTCTAGTATGGTAATTCAACAAAAACTTATATCTTTTTCCAATCATTTTTGTAAGATTTTTAAAAATGGTTTGCCAAAATCAGTGTCCACATATTTTACTTTCTCAAATAGTTGATCACCGGTTAGTGGAGACAATGTTATACATTATTCTAAACTTCCATCGAATGATATCGTCCAAGATCGGAACTTATGTCATCGGGGTAGAAAACATCGATGTCCTAGAAACAGAATTTTATTATAAATGTTTCAACCTAATTGAGTGTGTACCTTATTCTCATATGGAACACCCCTAAGTTCCTTTAATGTTATATCTAAAAAATTTCCATAAGTAGGAATTTTATTTATCATCCATTACAACATGGATCTAAAAGTGAAATCTTCATTTCTATAAGCATAATACAATGTAACACCTAAATCCCATAGTAATTTCAAATCCTCAATCAATGGATCCAAATAAACATTAATATCATTACATAGTTGTTTTGGTCATGATATAAGCATAGATAACATGATGTATTTTCATTTCATGCATAACCATAGTGGTAAGGTGTAATTTACCAACATAACTGGTAATGTAATATGAGTGAAACTTTGGAAACCAAAAGGATTCACTCCATCTGTAGACAACACAAGATGGAGGTTTCTTGGTTCGTTTCCATATTTAGGACACTCATGATCAATTATCTTCCACTGAGGAGAGTCTGTCAAGTGACATAGTCTCCCATCATTAATTATTGTATTTTCTCTCCACGTTAATTTCCCTGTAGTCTACTCACTTCTATATATGTGTCTAAACCTTAGAATTATTGAAAAATACTATTCAAATTTCATAGGATGGGATTCATCTTTATTGTGTTGAGAAGCAACACACTTTGGGAATTATGTAAGTGTATTTTGGTCCTTGCGAAATAGTATACAATCATTTAGGAAGGAATGTATTCTTTCATAGATCATACCCATCGAGTGTAGCATATGATTGGAATCATATTCTCGATTCAGGAACTCATTATATGCTATAAACAAGTCATTCAGGAGAGCATATAGTTCCGTAAAACTAGCGCCACTCCATCCTTTTCCTACTTTCAAATTATACAGCTTTAGTATGGATGACAATGTTGTATATTTAGTATAACCATCATACAATGTAATCTTTATACAAATCTGTAACTTCTAAAATAGTTTTGGGTAATCAAAAAGTTCATCTTCAACATTCCTTGTCACTTCATCAATACAATATTCATCATCATTCACATATGTAATCACATCCTCGACATAGTCTTCTTCATTGTTCAAACCTGTAATCATATCAGATGATCCATAAAATGTAGTGGTATCCCAGTCACTACCTAAATTAATTTTTTTTTCCTGTGTTTATTACAATGATTATAACTTTGATCTATTCTGTGATAGATCAAGTGTTCTTCCAAATCCTCTGTACTAATTAGTCTTGAATAACAACAGCGTAAATATGGAAAAAAAATTTGAGTAGGGTCATGTGCATGATATTTTGCAAACATGATGAACTCTTTTATTCCATCTTCTTACTATTTTGTCAAAAATTGTCATCCATCCATTCTTAATTCATATATGTACTTTTTGATTCAGTAATATTAGTATTTAACAAAATAAATACAAGAAACATTGATATAATTTAATGGTTTTTCTAATTCTATAAAAATATAAACTTAAAACAATATGGAAAAATGACATTTTTGATATCCTTTGAAAACTATTTCTAAAATAATAGTTGAAATCCCATTAAAAATCCCATTTACACAATTTCCTCTTTTAAACAACACACCATTTTTAAAATAAACAAACCCATTCCAAACACTCTTTCACAAAACCACAATTCCTTTTTTAGGCATTCAAGGAAACGTCATAACCCAACACTATTAATCATTTAAAATGAGAGACAACCCTCAATATTTTATAAATTTTCATTTAAAACGTCCCACACCCATTCTTAAAACGAAACCATCCTTAAATACTCTTTTAAAACATTCACATCCCTCTTTGAAATCCAATTGGATTAGTTGACAAACACTTGGCATGAAACTTAAGTCCATGCCAAGTGTTTAAATCATTTAAAAGCTATTTAAAACCCAAAAAGGGTATATTGAACACATATAATTTTTAAAAAATCATTTCAAAACAATTGAATAATTTTAAAATGTTCACTTAAGAATTTTCACAAAGTCATAAATCCAAAGAGAGTAACTTTATAAAAGATACATAGAAAACACATCGATTCATCCCAAATCAACCATTGTTGCATGATTCCATTTTAGTATTCCAATGGTTTGTGTAATAATAATCATTTCCATAAATATTTGATATTTTGATACCTAGAATTGGATTTCCCTTATTCATTCATCCATTATCTAGTTATATCAATTATATTTCACTATAACACTATAGTCCCAACGGATATGTTCCATATTTAGTGACCACACTCACAACCATGAAATAGTCATGTAAAAGTTTACTACAAACCCTGCATTATCCCAATGATCCTTGGCTCACCAAAATCAGTTGGTTCATTCATTAGTAAATACACCTAAGAAAATATATAATAATGAAACCATTACATAATAAAAAATTTCTCATTTTTCATTCCTTTCACTCAAAGAATTTTACAATGCCACTCATCACATTAATAAACTATGTTTCTTTCTCGATCCTTTTAAGTAAATCATATCTCAATTAAAAATAAGAAAATAACTATGGTACTAAACGAATAGATGGTATGATTTTCCATAGTCTATTTTCTAAATCATCAAGAAGACTTTATCAATGACATTGCAAAGACAAGTCCTTATAAAATCCAAAAATGAACTCAAATCAGTAACCTCTAGAATCAAAGTGATGAGATTATCATTGTCAGTCCCAAGAGAGTCCTTAAATCTCCAAAACTCATTCAAGTAGAGTTCAATGCTTGATACATTTTTCCAATGTGGATCAAAGAACATTAAAGGGAAATATCAGTCTTAGTAAAGGTAAAAATTATATCTCAAGGGGAGTTTTGTCCCGAATTTCATGTGAAAGTAGAGGAACTTGATTACTATTGTAGGTGACCACACCGAAGGGGGGGAGTTCCTCTCCAGCAAGAGAAATAAAATTTGGTAGTTTTTCATAATTCAATGAGGATGATAACCATTAAATTTAATATCTTGAATAAATTAAATTTAATGAAAAATTTAACATCGTATAGTGGTTATGATATATCATACATTTTATCATCATGTGACCAAGACATGAAAACCAACATGAACAACATCCACCCTATCAATGTAGCATGATGCATGAAAGTGGAGTGCAGAGGGTGGTACCTAATGGACGACCTTGTGGAGGTGGTGAAAAAGGTAGGATTACATCTCACTTAATCTAGAACTAGTTAGTTTACTAAGAACAACTAGGTTTTATTGGGGATGGTTTGAGAGTCTCACTATCTTTGACCATTTTATGGTCATTCCCTTACTTTTGACCACGTATTAGGGGTGACTTGTCAGGGGGAATCCTTACATTATTTTACGCTCCCTTTACATTATTTCAACCTAACATGAATTTTTTCATCTTTCCTTGGTACATTTATGGTTATTCTATTCGGAATGGAATTTCCACGAGGAACCTTATGTGGCACAAATGATGATATGAACCTAATGTGAGTGGATGTTTTGATAGGCCTAGTGTTACATGGACACCGATTTGAATAATGATCACAATTTTTAAGGTTATCATGCTTGGACTCGAAGGGATGAGATGGATTATTTAGTAAGTGAGGATCACACCCAATGTTAATGGAAGAACCTAGGTTTGTCCGATGTGGATTATTGCTAGAATATGTCTCCCATGTAAATGATGGAACATGTTTTAAAGTATTATGTGGGGGTAATTTCACATTTTTTTTGGGTTATGGTGCTAGGAGAAAAGGGGTTGATGATAGTTTAAGGTCCTATAGCTTAGAAAATTTCCATATGACTATTACACTTCAAAGAGGAACTGAGGTTCCAAGTTGATCGATGAATTCCAGAAACAAGGCATGAGTGGTGGGGTAGTTTGAAATTGGACCAAGGATAGGGGGTGTATGTGTCACTACATATTACATAGAACTGGGAATCATCCCACATGTAGTTCTTGGAGGTGGTGTGGTAGGTGATCGACATAAAATGGGGGAGTCCTCTTCAGTGAAGATGCAATGAAGGGAGATACTAATCAGAGAATAATCAAAGGTAATGAATAACTAATGTAGGTTGAGGAGTAAATGGTTTCATATGTACACATAAATTAAGTTCATAATGATTGTAATAATAACGCTACCATTTTAAGGTTGTGGAGGTCAGACCAATGGGGATTATTACAAAAGGATTTGTGTGGCATCAGAGGGTTCAAAAACTGATGTGAATGGAGCTCTAAAGAGTACTCATTTGATGGAAGCATCCCCAAAATGAGTTTCACATAGTTTAAGGGAATTATTCTTGGATAGAAAGGGCTTCTAATACTTTAAGTTCCTATAGCTTGATCAAAAATAGGGGTATCATGGAGAGGATCATGTGGCAAGGTAGAGAGTATGAAGACACTATGAAAGGATGTCCTTGGAGGCCTCTCACCAAATGAATATCCCCAAGACAAGTTTCGAATAGTTTAAAGTGATGATTTCTAGACAAAAGTTTCTATATTAATGGATTATAGATTGGACCAAAAGGATTACCATCAATTTAAGGTCATAAAGCATGGAACAAAAGGGTTATGTGTTCTAGAGGGTTTGTGTTGCACTAGAAAGTTTAATCCCAATATGAATAGGTGGAAAAAAATTTACACACCACACAAATGACCTTGGAAAGAGTTACCCATTATATAAGGTCATGATGGTTGTGATGATCGGGGTCTTGGTGCAACTCACCCATTGGGGAATACCCTACCATATCTCTTAATCCCACATTATCCATGTTCGATGTGGGAAAAAATAAGTGGAAAGTGTCCCATATTTCACAAGGGATCTCACGGTAGGTGAAAAGAGAATTCAGGATGACAATTAACCATCAACAGAGGCATCCTTAATAATGGTTTTTGGGTGCATGGAGGTGTAACACTTAGGATGTTAAAAATCCACCCGAACAAAGGGTGGTGAAAGGGAAGTAAATAGGAACTTTTGATATCTGAACCACAAAAGGGAAGACACTAATTGGGAATGAATTACTACTAAAAAAAATAGAAACACAAGTTTAATAACCATATTGGAACATTAAGGAGAGGGAAAATTTTAGATCGACCACTATCCTTATTCAAAACAAGAGGGAAGGACAAGCCTCAATGATGTTGACCATTAAAGGTGGATGTGTTGTAGGGGGATCAAGGAGTATGATTCCTGTATAGTCAGAGGTAGATCCAACTCCAAAATAAGGTCTACATTGAACATGGTTGTGGGTAGAATAAAAAGGAGATAAAACCATCCTTCGATCTAGAACATATTGTCTCTCAGTGGGGGGTCACTTCATATTCATTACAACTACCTAAAAATAAAGACCAAACAAGGGAAAATTCATAGTATGCCTCACTAATGTGATCAAATTATCACCTTCGTATTGATATCTTAAACAATTATTCAAGAATATGGGAAAATCGCCCTTTTAAAATAAAGCTCGCATAAAAACTATTTCATAACATGCTTCACATTACTTTCACAAATCAAAAATGCATTTAAGGAACACAATAATGAAGCCAACACACACTAAAAAAGACATTTACCTTGTAGAAATAAATTTTCAACACATTTTCACCGTTAAATCTCTTCATAAAAAAATAAATCCCACCTTTCACACACAAGGAAGAAAACATTCTCAAAGAACACCACCACAATGTGCATAAGAATTATAACAATTTTTTTACAAAACCAAACATTCTTCACATATGCATGTAAATATACTTCCAAAACATGTTTTGAACTGCATGAATAATCTATGGAACATATATAAGAAAATAGTCAAGAATATCAAAATCATATAATAATGTAAAATCATGGAATCACCCACCTCACACTTGGAAACCTTAAAATATTTGTGTGAAACCACAACCGCACCTTAGCAAGACCCTATTAAGCCAAGATCCATACTCAAACAAGAATATTTTCTCCAACAACACTAGATCAGAACAATATTATGTCAAATAACCCACTGGAGAAAAAGAACTCAATAAAGGGGGGATGAGAAACCATAAAAGAGGGAGAAATCAAATAAAACGAGACTTACAATATGTTTCCTTAAATAATTGAAGTCAAAATCACCCAAAGTTTGAGGTATAAGGGATTACAAAAATATTGGAGGGGGATTTGCGGTGGAGGTGGGTCTGGGGAAATGGAGTGTCCGCGTTGGAGGAGGATCTGCGATGGAGGAGGGTCGACGGTAGAGGAGGGTCTGTGTAACGCCCTGACCCCAGCAACCCAGAGTCGGTGCATTACTTCGTAACATTGGCATGATCACAAAAGAACAAGTCTTGAAAGACCGATTAGTTTAGTAGCCTTGGAAACACTAGATACATTCGTAAACGTTAAATTACATCATAAAGTGAAAAACTACAATAACAAAGTCTCCATAGTCCACAATCATATCCTCTTCTGACTATCCCTGCAGGTCATTAATAAAATACTTCTTCACATCCTGGAAAATATTATAACATTGAAAGGGGTGAGCTCAGATGCTCAGTAAGGATAACAATATTGCGGAAGCTTTCATAAATAAACATCAACATTTAAGGCAATGTATAACTAAAACAAAAGCCTTTTAAACATGAACTTCAACATAATATGGAAAAAGTAAAATGAGATAATGTCGTTTGCTTATTCACATGGATATTCTACTAGTCGAATAATCACATGCAATATCAATAACCACTTTCATAATGATGGAATGCATAATGCCAGACTATCATAACCACGTAGTCAAGGCCTCGTGCCAAGACCACAAATAAGATTTTGTCAAGGCCTCCTGCCAAGACACTAGTTTGTCTTATGAGACCTACCGATGCATTGAGGTGTTATAGCGGGCTCCACCCGTCACTTATTAAGTCCAATGCATTCCTCATATGAATATGTTTAAACATATCATAAACCATAACATAATCGTATCACATAAAACATGCATAAAGGAAACATACCATTTCCACATTTCAATCCCAAGATATCAATTCAACACATTGATATAATAAAAACACTTTCAAAACCATTTTCAATACCAAAATAAAAGAAAGTTAAAACTTTGTAATTATTTTTCATAAAAAAAATGATGGCTTGTAGAGGAAGCCGAAAATCAAATAATGGTAACGGCGACGGAGAAGTCATTGTCACCGCATAAGTACGGAAAGAAAAACATTCCCTTTTTGTCGTTTATTAAAACACTTCATATAAAAAATATTCCTTTTGAATCAACGTAAAAGTCAAAGGGGTTTATACACCGTAAAAAAGAAAGTTGTGTATAAAACCAAATATGCCTCATTGAAAGGAGATTGAGACGAAGTCCTTAAAAAGAGCATTTTTAAAATAAAATAGATCTATTATGTGTATTCACTATAGGTACACATAAAGAAAGTAAAAATACAAAATATTACATAATAATATCATGACATAATTTGAAAGTAGGAGATTAACCCAAAGAATGGAAGTTGGGTTAAGAAATTCCCTTACCTTGCGTCTTGTCCTGACTCAACCGTTCTTTAACCTCCTGAATAATAAACTAGAGTTAATTTATATTTACTTAAGAACCTTTTTCATGTTCATTATTCCATTTATATCACTTATTACCATGTTATGAACATTATTTAATTATTTCAGTTAATAACGGTCGTTTTGTCGATCTTTGGTACTTGAGTCAAAAATAAACTTCTTATAATTACAAGTTGTTCATGTGGTGAAATATCCATTATATCCAGAATTATATTCATGATGTAGATATCATATATATCATATATATACAGTATATACATTCATTCATAATGTCACGTAACATTTAGAGGTAAGAAATGAAATGCACCGTTCATGGAGACGGTAAGCCGTACGTACGCATGAACGCTACTTTCATTTCTATTTCGTATTTAATGGAATGAAATCATAATGATATAAATTTATAATATAATTACAGTATAATATAGTGTATAATACCATTTAATCCATCCTTTATACATCCCACATATGGCATTAACGATTCAAATCACTTTGAGGGGGCGGTAGTCCGCACTTCCTAAAATGAAATTATCGCGTTTTACCCATAATGGAAATCATAAAGTATGCCATAAATGAGAAATACAGAAGCATAAGTAAAACATAAACATATTTTATATCATATATAAATATAGTGACATCTTAATGGCCACCTTTGAAGGTGTTATATGAGTGTTGAACAATCATCGTTTCGTGAGGCAGAAATTCGCCATCCATAGAAACCGTATGTTCTTTAACCATTAGATGTAGGTGTGTGTAAGTGTAGCTCGAATACTTCTTATAAAAACATCCTAGTATATTGAGAATACTGGTGTTGTTACAAAAGAAACTAATAAAAAGAGTTTAGGGGGTTGGAGAAGAAAAATAAAACAAAACAACATTAGAGAAGACATTACCTCAAAATCGGGTAACTCTTTTTGATTTGAGCCAAAGGCTTCCTTGAGAAGAGTTCTGCCCAAAGTTAGGCTTCTAGGAGTAAGAGGGGGAAGTTGGGAGAGTATTTGGGCAGAGGTTGGCCGAGCCAAATGGCTTGATGGTGTGAATAAGGTGGGAGAGGTGGGGGCCTTTTATAAGAGGAGAGGAGGGGCTCTTTTGGAAAGATTGAAATGTTACATTATTATACAATGATTTTCGGATTCTAAAGGTCCCAAACTTATATAATTCGTGGATAAGGTGATAAGGGTTCGAAATATCCTCATACAATAGGCTTTGGACAAGTGTAAGCCTTGGATTTTGCATTATCTTCTCATTTTATTTAAATTGTTAAATAATGAGGTCATCGCTGCATCATAATGATGTCATAAATAATTTAATTTATATAATGTTTAAAAATTATAAAAAAAATACTATAATATATGAAATCTCTTTATCTTTCTAAGGAATATTTATAGTCAAAATTTGGACTTGTTTAACCCCACTTAAAAACTATTTTAGTAAAACAACTCATGTTTGTGTCAATTTAATTTTAACATTAAATAAATATATATTAATGTCATTTTCCAACCAAAGTGGCTCCATGGGGTCCCCAAGTTTACCCATGGGTTGTCTCGGTCGGCCATGACCCATCCAATATGAGTAGGACAAGTTTCAATCTCATATCATATTATTAAAACATTGTTTTTACCTTAAACTACACTAATTACCTCTAATCGCGATTAAGAACTTAAAAGTTACTATTCACCAAAAAAATTATTTTAATCTCATTGAACCACATTTTACTTCTTAATGACAACCATGTATGTCGGATTTTTGAAAATCAAATCACAGAAGTGGTAATATTTCATTTAAACGAAAAATCAGTAATTTAACTACCACTTAGTGGTTTCACTATTCATCAAATATTGAAGTTTTTCAGAACAATGCCAAAATTTCACCCTAAGCTATAATTGATATTCCAAATTCAAAAATGATGTCTATTTTAAAAAATTCCAAACGTATTAGTTGCATTAATTAATTTTATAATTAATTCCCACTGTCACAACAAATAGCGTGTTTTTAAGAAACAATTTATATCAAAAGATTGGCAATTGTTTATGTCCAATTTCAATGTTAAATGAATTCTAATGACCACCATTGGATAAAATGATAAAAATATATTCTAATTATACTTTAAAACCACTAAATAGTATAATTTATCACTATAAATTATTTTGATTAAGAAAGTTGTTTTTAAGTATTTTTCACTATTCATAAAAAATAGAAGTTCTCAGAAAAATACCAAAAATTCAACATAGGCTAATTTCGATATTCCGAATCCAAAAATGAAGTCCATTTTGATAAATAAAATTTATAAAATTTCAAAAAGTAAGTATTACTATTCACAACGGCTAGTTTAATTTGTTGTGGTGTGTGTTAGAGCTCGAGGTTGCGTACAACACATGCTATTGCATTATTCGAAGTGAAACGTACTGTGGAAGCTTGGGGTGTTACATTCTCCCCTCCTTCAATAAATTGCATCCTCGCAATTTGAAATTTTTCTTTGAAAATAAAAGGTTGAAAAGAGAAAATACCTTTTAGGAAAACCCACATCAGAAATAAGGTTAATAAATATATAACATTAAAAGAAAGCAAGATAAGTACAAAGGTCACCCGATATAGCCAATTCTAGGATTCTATGAAAATATGGATATGGAGTAGAAACAAACCATCAATGTCTGATTGGGAGTTATAGAAAACAGGATTAGGAGAAAGTTTAACTACAAGAAAATCACAAACTTGTGATTGGTTAAACGGTTATTGAATCCCCAATTGGAAAAGTTAACCGACAACATTTTTGTTTTAAGTTACCTTTTATAATGTTGAGGAATTTATTTAGGAGATTTACTAAGAACGTAAGGGAATATACATACTTGTTATGTATACTTTCATTCGTTAATAAATTTTTACCACAAACCCATCTTTTACTCCAAATGGTAACAGAACTCAAAAATATTCTTTTTATCCTAATTGTATAAGGTTCCAAATATTAACACATACCATTTAGACTAGTAAAACTATTTTGTAATAACCAGGGACTTCCTATAGGCTAGTGGTAGGAAATAAAGGCTTGTCGCACTATGGTTGTGGGTTCGATTCTTGCAGCTTTGTCCGATGCGACGAGTTATTCCCCACCCTGCAGGTTGTCCTTTTCCTAAAACTATAGTATTATAATATTCCAAAAATAATCTTCAGAAATGCTTTAACCTTAAACAATACTATCCATGGTTCAACTTAATCCATTCCAACCTTAATAGTTATCCAAAATACCTCCGTCCAGACTTTCTCTAAAAGGTCTCTAAATTCCAAAATCAATTGTAACATCAGATTCCCCAAACAAAGAAAAGTTTCTATTATTGTCACATACTAAAAATATTATTACCTTAATAATATTAAAACCTTACTAAAATCAAAAAGTATTGCAGTACAATCTTTATATATATCACATTATTCTTATAACCAGAATATAATCCTTGATTCCAAAAGCACCAATACATTAATTATTCCTCTTCAACTGTAGTCACAGCATAAGATTGGCCTCGATCCCTTGGCCTTTTCTGAGGTAAGTTTCCTTGACGCTTAGGACATTCATTTTCATAATGCCCCATTTCCCTACAATTGTAGCATTCAACATTGACAGCCTCTTTCTTTCCCTTACAATCACGAGCCTGGTGACCCTTTTCTCCACATTTATAACAAACTCCCGTTCCTTTTAGGCACGTACCAGGGTGATTCTTCCCACAATTATCACATAATGGAAAATCCTTCTTTCACTTTTTCACTTTATCCGTCTCTTGTTCCCCCGTTCTCTTCTTCTCTTGCTTTACTTTGTTGTCATAAGACATAGAGAATTCCTTTTCTGTCTTGATAGCACATGAGACAACATCTTCGTATGACGAGAAGGATTGTGATACTAAAGCTCGACGGAGAAATGGTTTTAACCCATAAAATAAACGATCAATCTTACCTCTTGGGTTACGTATATAATATCTAGAATACCGTGCTAACCTTGTAAAGTTAGCCTCATACTTTGTGACATTCTCATCCTCCTTTTATCTCAGACTCAGAAATTGCCTTTCCATATCTGCTCGATGGTCGTGAGGAAAGTATTTTTCTAAAAACAAATCTTTGAACTCCCTCCATTCCATATTTGATACTTCATCATCTTCCTTCATGTTTTGAATCAATGACCACCATTGATCAGCATCTCCAGTGAGGCGGTAAACTGCCATGATAACTTTTTCCCTTTCACTGCTCCCCAAAGCCTGAAATATTTTCTCTAGAGAATTTATCCATTGCTCGGCTACTAAGGGATTTGTACTCCCATTTAACATTGGTGGTTGTTGCCTCATGAATTGATCTAACATTGATCCTCCACGCTGTGGATTAGGGTGCTCCATACGGGTAAGGTTATTATTCATAACCTGAGTAAGTTGTCCCAGTATGGTGATTAGCTGATCGACACCAGTTGCATCACCATCCCCACTATAATTATCTTGAGCAGGAGGGAAATCCCTACATGGAGTGCATGCATTGATACGGTTTCCATTCATTCAACTCGTCGCCATTTCTAAACAATGGCATAAACTAGATTAGTTTATGAATCAAAATATATAATCCCATAATTATAAAACACTTAACAAAAATTGAACTATTTATGGATATAATCCATAATCATAAAAATGTTTTCTTTGAGGAAGTATATACTCATAAACCCTTCATAATGATTTGTAAAGAAAATGAGAGTTATCCTAAGCATTTCCCCCAGGAGTGTCGTAACCAAGAGTGCAGCAAGGCCCGTTGTCGTGCACCAGTTCCCGTTCGAGTCTAGCTCAAAGCGGTGTTTTCGGGTTTTACCCCTAGGTACATCTGTGCCAGAGCCGCCTCTACTTGCTCGAATCCAGACAGGGATGTATTGCTCGGAAAACTCATAACATCTCTATAATACCAAAATTCAAGGAAGTTCTTCTATACTAATCCTCAAAGTATATCTTTGGTCTATGTGCTCTAATCAGAGTTTATCTAAATCTAGCTTCCAAGGTTAGTACTAAACTGCCTCTTATACCAACTGTAACTCCCTCACCCCAGCTACCCAGAGTCGGTGCATTACTTCGTAACATTGGCATGATCACAAAAGATCAAGTCTCAAAAGACCGATTAGTTTAGTAACCTTGAAAACACTAGATACATTCGTAAATGTTACATTACATCATAAAGTGAAAAACTAAAATAACAAAGTCTCCATAGTCCACACTCATATCCTCTTCTGACTATCCCTGCAGGTCATTCATAAAATACTTCTTCACATCCTGGAAAATATTAAAACATTGAAAGGGGTGAGCTCAGATGCTTAGTAAGGATAACAATATTGCGGAAGCTTTCATAAATAAACATCAACATTTAAGGCAATATATAACTAAAACAAAAGCCTTTTAAATATGAAATTCAACATAATATGGCAAAAGTAAAATGAGATAATGCCGTTTACTTATTCACATGGATATTCTACTGGTCGAATAATCACATGCAATATCAATAACCACTTTCATAATGATGGAATGCATAATGCCAGACTATCATAACCACGTAGTCAAGGCCTCGTGCCAAGACCACAAATAAGATTTTGTCAAGGCCTCGTACCAAGACACTAGTTTGTCTCATGAGACCTACCGATGCATCGAGGAGCTATAGCGGGCTCCACCCATCACTTATTAAGTCCAATGCATTCCTCATATGAATAGGTTTAAACATATCATAAACCATAACATAATCGTATCACATAAAACATGCATAAAGGAAACATACCATTTCCACATTTCAATCCCAAGATATCAATACAACACATTGATATAATAAAAACACTTTCAAAACCATTTTCAATACCAAAATAAAAGAAAGTTAAAACTTTGTTATTATTTTTCATTAAAAAAAATGATGGCTTGTAGAGGAAGCCGAAAATCAAATAACGTTCACGGCGACGGAGAAGTCATTGTCGCCGCATAAGTATGGAAAGAAAAACATTCCCTTTTTGTCATTTAGTAAAACGCTTCGTATAAAAAAGATTCATTTTTAATAAACGTAAAAGTCAAATGGGTTTATACACCGTATAAAAGAAAGTTGTGTATAAAACCAAATATGCCTAAATGAAAGGAGATTGAGACGAAGTCCACAAAAAGATCATTTTTAAAATAAAATTGATCTATTATGTGTATTCGCTATAGGTACACATAAAGAAAGTAAAAATACAAAATATTACATAATAATATCATGACATAATTTGAAAGTAGGAGATTAACCCAAAGAATGGAAGTTGGGTTAAGAAATTCCCTTACCTTGCGTCTTGCCCTGACTCGACCGTTCTTTAACCTCCTGAATAATAAACTAGAGTTAATTTCTATTTACTTAAGAACCTTTTTCATGTTCATTATTCCATTTATATCACTAATTACCATGTTATGAACATTATTTAATTATTTAAGTTAATAACGGTCGTTTTGTCGATCATTGGTACTTGAGTCAAAAATAAACTTCTTATAATTACAAGTTGTTCATGTGGTGAAATATCCATTATATCCAGAATTATATTCATGATGTAGATATCATATATATCATATATATACAGTATATATATTCATTCATAATGTCACGTAACATTTAGAGGTAAGAAATGAAATGCACCGTTCATGGAGATGGTAAGCCATACGTACGCATGAACGCTACTTTCATTTCTATTTCGTATTTAATGGAATGAAATCATAATGATATAAATTTATAATATAATTACAGTATAATATAGTGTATAATACCATTTAATCCATCCTTTATACATCCCACATATGGCATTAACGATTCAAATCACTTTGAGGGGCGGTAGTCCGCACTTCCTAAAATGAAATTATCGCATTTTACCCATAATGGAAATCATAAAGTATGCCATAAATGAGAAATACTGAAGCATAAGTAAAACATAAACATATTTTATATCATATATAAATATAGTGACATCTTAATGGCCACCTTTGAAGGTGTTATATGAGTGTTGAACAATCATCGTTTCGTGAGGCAGAAATTCGCCATCCACAGAAACCGTATGTTCTTTAACCATTAGATGTAGGTGTGTGTAAGTGTAGCTCGAATCCTTCTTATAAAAACATACTAGTATATTTAGGATACTGGTGTTGTTACAAAAGAAACGAATAAAAAGAGTTTAGGGGGTTGGAGAAGAAAAATAAAACAAAACAACATTAGAGAAGACATTACCTCAAAATCGGGTAACTCTTTTTGATTTGAGCCAAAGGCTTCCTTGGGAAGAGTTCTGCCCAAATTGAGGCTTCTAGGAGTAAGAGGGGGAAGTTGGGAGAGTATTTGGGCAGATTTTGGCTTAGCCAAATGGCTTGAAGGTGTGAATAAGGTGGGAGAGGTGGGGGCCTTTTATAAGAGGAGAGGAGGGGATCTTTTGGAAAGATTGAAATGTTACATTATTATACAATGCTTTTAGGATTCTAAAGGTCCCACACTTATATAATTCGTGGCTAAGGTGATAAGGGTTCGAAATCTCCTCATCAAATAGGCTTTGTACAAGTTTAAGCCTTGGATTTTGCATTATCTTCTCATTTTCTTTAAATCGTTAAATAATGAGGTCATCGCTGCATCATAATGAAGTCATAAATAATTTAATTTATTTAATGTTTAAAAATTATAAAAAAACTACTATGATGTAGGAAAGCTTTTTAGCTTTCTAAGGAATATTTATAGTCCAAATTTGGACTTGTTTAACCCCACTTAAAAACTATTTTTGTAAAACAACTCATGTTTGTGTCAATTTAATTTTAACATTAAATAAATATATATTAATGTCATTTTCCAACCAAAGTGGCTCCATGGGGTCCCCAAGATGACCCATGGGTTGTCTTGGTCGGCCATTACCCATCCAATAGGAGTAGGACAAGTGTCAAGCTCATATCATATTATTAAAACATTGTTTTTACCTTAAACTACACTAATTACCTCTAATCGCGATTAAGAACATAAAAGTTACTATTCACCAAAAAATTATTTTAATCTCATTGAACCACATTTTACTTCTTAATGAAAACCATGAATGTCAGATTTTTGAAAATCAAATCACAGAAGTGGTAATATTTCATTTAAACGAAAAATCAGTAATTTAACTACAACTTAGTGGTTTCACTATTCATCAAAAATTGAAGTTTTTGAGAACAATGCCAAAATTTCACCCTAACTATAATTGATATTCCAAATTCAAAAATGATGTCTATTTTACAAAATTCCAAACATATAAGTTGCATTAATTAATTTTATAATTAATTCCCGCTGTCACAACAAATAGCGTGTTTTTAAGAAACAATTTATATCAAAAGATTGGCAATTGTTTATGTCCAATTTCAATGTTAAATTAATTCAAATGACCACCATTGGATAAAATAGTAAAAATATATTCTAATTATACTTTAAAACCACTAAATAGTATAATTTATCACTATAAATTATTTTGATTAAGAAAGTTGTTTTTAAGTATTTTTCACTATTCATAAAAAATAGAAGTTCTCAGAAAAATACCAAAAATTGAACATAGGCTAATTTCGATATTCCGAATCCAAAAATGAAGTCCATTTTGATAAATAAAATTTATAAAATTTCAAAAAGTAGGTATTACTACTCACAACGGCTAGTTTAATTTGTTGTGGTGTGTGTTAGAGCTCGAGGTTGCGTACAACACACGCTATTGCATTATTCGAAGTGAAACGTACTGCGGAAGCTTGGGGTGTTACAGTCTGTGGCTGAGGAGGGTCTGCGGCTGAGGAGCGTCTGTGGAAGAGGATCATCCCCGACCGAGGAGCTTCCATGGCGGAGGGGCATCTGCAGTATAGGAGCATCTGCGGGGGAGGAGGGCTTACGGTGGAGGAGGGGACCCGACAGAGGACAGGTTGACGACAGAGGACGGGTCGGTGGTATAGGGGTCTACTTCTGTGAGAGCTTGAGGGGTGCGAGAATGAAGAAGACTGTTCAGATTTCTTTATAAAAGAGGTTGATATTTTTATCAGCACACGATAAAAAACACTGATAAAGGTATGTTTTATCAGTTCTAAAATAGAAAGCGCTGATAAAACATGCCTTTATCAGTGCCAAAATTATAGCACTGATAAATACTCCTTTTATCAGTGCTTTTTTAGGGCTGATAATTGTTTATCTCTATCAATGCTAAAAAAACACTCATAAAGATATAATGTTATTAATTTATTTACATTATTATATATATTTATAAAATTATATATATGATAAATATAAATTTATTTATATATAATTATTACTATAAATAAATAAAAATTTATTTATTTCTATAAAATTATAAGAAATATACTTAATATATTTATAAACTTAGAAATATATATAATAAATATATTTATAAGATTATAGATATATATAAATATATTTATTATAATTTTATAATTATCTAAATGAATATATATTTATTTATAATTATAATTATAAATAAATATATAGTTATATATTTAAATAATTATAAAATTATAAAAAATTTATATGTCTATTATTTATAATTTTATTAATATATATAATTAATATATTTATCATAAATATATTAATTTATATAATTAATATATTTATTATAATTTTAAAATTATTTAAATATACTTGTATTTATTTATAATTAAAAAAATACTTATAAATATTAGTATTTATTTTTCAATATTTTTTATATTTATGAATATAAAAATTTAATTATATATAACATTATATATCAAAATAATAAATATATCTTTTAAAAATTAATAATTATTTAAATAATTAGATATTTATTTATATTTATAACTATAAATAAATATGTATTTATTTTTAATTAAAATTTATAATATATATATATTTATTTATAGTCTTAATTATATATATATAAATATATATAAATAAATATAAAATTATAACAAATATATTTATAATTTTATAAATATATATAAGTAATATATTTATTATAATTTTTTAATTTTTTAAATATATCTATATTTATTTATAATTTATAATTATAACTATATGTATTTATTTATAAATATTTGTATATAAATATCTATAATTATTATATATTTTTTATTGTTATTTAATTTTTAAATATATCATTACTTATTTTGGAATTATAATTATAACTATTTGTATTTATTTTTTAATATTTTTATATATTTATAAATATATTTATTTAATTATATATATTTATAACTTTTTAATTATAATAAATATATTTTTTATTTTTTTATAATTATTTACATATACATGTTTATTTATAGTTATAATTACAACTATAAATAAATATATTTATAAATATTTATATATAATTGTAAATATATTTATATAGATATGTATTTATAAAATTATAATATATGTATTAATTGTAATTTTATAATTATTTAAATATATATACATATATTTGGAATGATAATAAAAAATAAATAAATTTATAAAGTATTTTTATATAATTAAAATTTAATAATTATAAATATAATAAATATATATTATTTAAATATATTTAATGTAATTTTGTAAGTATTTTTTAGAAAATATAAAAAAAATCATATGGGTAACATGAATTAATCATCTACCTAGTATACATAATAAAAAGAGGAGTCATCACATATGGACAACATAAATAATAAGAAGAGTGTAATGTATAAATGAATATTCATGGTGATAAATAACATATATGCGTGTCTACTCACAGATGATCAATATATTTATTCACTAAATTCATTAGAAACATATATATTTATTTAATAATTATAATTATAAATATATTTTTAAAAAGTAGTTATATATATTAATTATAAATATAATTAATATAAAATAAATATAATAAATATAATGAGTATAATGAATATTACAAATCTAATAAATCTAATAAATCAAATAAATCTAATAAATATAATAAATCTAAATATAATAAAGCTAAATAATATAATAATTCTAATAAACATATTTATTATTTAATGAAATTTATTATAATCTTATAACTTTATATATAATTATAATAATAGAAATACATTTTTGAAAAATTATATATATTTGAATTATTATATAATATATATTAATTATAAACATGTGTTTTTTATTTAATGTATACAAGTAAATATTATTTTTGAATATAAATATAAAATTTTTATATAAATTAATAATATTTTTTATAAAAAACATTTATCAGGGCTAATAATAGTGCTGATAAAGGTCCCTCTTTTATCAACACTTTCTGTTTCGCACTGATAAAACCAGGCGCTGCCCTTACCCCATTTTGTAGTAGTGAAAGGGGATCTACAAAATTAAAAAGAAGCACGCAAACAGACACATGCATGAAGTTGGGGAGATTCAAACCTCTGACCTCCTCGACACCCCCACCAGACTCTTTGCGACTAGGCTTAGCCTTGAGGAAAAAGTAGAACAACTGAAAGGATACACAACTTATTATAATTCAAGAAGTGTTGAAATATTGTGGACTTTTATTCTTGTTTACTGAAGCATTGTTGGATTGTTGAAAGCTACATCGTAACATCATCTTGAAGGGATGGTGTTACATTCCAAACTGATAAAGGGTTAAATGACTAAATGATATGACTCATCTCAACAAGGTGCACCTTTCTTTTCGAGAACCTACCTAATTGCAGCTTCATAGTTAAGCATTCTTTTCATTGAGAAGTGATCAAGATGTGTGATCTTATAAGAAGTTTCACAGGGTGTGTCTGAGTGTGGAAAAAACACATTGAAAGAATGTGTGATGGCATGTGGGGATTGTTATTAGTCCAATGACTCATTTGGGCTTATGGGTGGGCCCTAGAGAGGGCACCACGTGTCTGCGGAGCAACTAGTGGTACCTGGAAAGATAGGACCCAACGACCATGTTAAGATGGGGTGTATGTGCTATTAGTGGGGCCCAGATGTTACATTGGTGTCAGAGCAGGAATCGAGCCTTAAGTGCCGTCACACTGCCTAGGTTGAGATGTTGGATCAATAACGAGAACGTTGTTCTCTAAAGGGGGGATGAATATAACACTAAAAAATGATAAATGGTTAAATTTCTAAATGAAATGAAACATGTTAAAAATGTGAACCTTTCTTTTAGGGAGCCTGTCTGATGGGAACTCCAAGGCTAATCCTCCTTGTCCTGGAGTAGTGATTAGGAAGAGTGACCGCCTAGGAAGTTTCCAGGGGTGTGTGCCATCAGCGAGGCCTAGTTTTTATAGATAAGAATCACTTTTCTATAACATAATTTCATCTTCAACATGTTCTAGTTTGGTTTATTATTTTATTTATTATTATTAGAATTATTTTCATTGTAACATCATTCAAACATGATTATACAATCACTAAAAGCAATTGTTTTGTTATACCACCAGATCAATAAAAAATTTCATAGGTTGTTCTTGAACCTGCTAAAAGTCTCTATCATAGGAATGATCATTAGAATGTATGGGTTCTATCTACACCTTAATAAAATTTTTTGTTAGGTTGTTCTATATCATTAGCTAGCACAAATTAAAAACCAAAAAACAACTAGATAGTGGCAAGAAAGGTATAGAAGAATAACAGCAAATGAGTGGGTGATGACCAATAATTAAATAAGAGAGAAATTTTGATAGTCTGGTTAATGCATTTCCTCCTTCATGAAGTTATAATTATGATCAATGATAAAAAATAGTCAAAATATCAGTTCAGTACATTAACTAAGAACTAGATTATTGGGTACAAAACTCTTTCAATTGTAAAAGATCAAGAAGCCTATGTGAATTTGAAAAGATCAAACAAAAGAATAAAACAATTATAACTGGAAAAGTAAAATTTTCCCACTTAGTATTTAGCCAAAACTCATTATTAAATCAAACAATACCAGATTTACTAATCATGAACATAAGGAATAGGATGAAGACATGGAGTATTCCCTTGATATTCTGCTCCTGAATGAGCTCTTGTACTTTCCAGCAGCTCGAACCATTGATCCACTACGAATGTCTCCAGCAAAAATTGTCTATCCTCTAATGTCTTCTGAATGAACGAACGACTTATTTTTTTATTTTCATTTTTTTATTTTCTATTGAAACAGCTGACTCAAATTTGCTATGTTGACATACCGGTCATCAGTGTCAGTATTTTTTTTTATCTTTTTTCCTTTAGCCACGACCCCATCACTATAATAAAACTCCACAACTCACACTTCCGTCAATGACACTTGTCAAAATTTAATACTCCTCTTAACACAAATTTTAAGAAAAATAATTTAATTCCGTTATAAGTATTCCATTACTCAGCCTCCACCGAGTTTTTGACTTCAATTTTTAGCTTCACTAAGATTCAATGTGCTTGAAATCAATGGTTGGGGCTTTAGTTGATAATACCCGCGTACATCAACATGTGATCATTCATTCACGTAAAACCCAACTTGTATCCAACTTCTCTCAAACAAATGATCTAATATTAAGCAAATAATTGTTTCCAAAGTCTCAACCGTAACATTTGGAAACAACACAGTTCCCTCCATCATACAGGGAGATAGATAAAAATAAGTGATCAAAGAAAAATAAAAAGGCTCGTATTTATCTTATTTTGGCATCACCCCATCTTTAAAGTCATAGACCCATCAATGAACTTAGCCTACAAACTCAATTACGGTTTTTTTCTACTTGGGTTGATCGGAATATAGTAATTCTTGCCGAGGATTCCACCCATCATCGAGTTCTAGTGCCTTCATTGACATCAATTGGTTTCTTTAAGATCGTTCAGCGACCTTCATCATAATATTGAACTCAAAATTTTCACATTTCTGAAAAGTGAACAATCATAAAACATGCTCTGATCCTAGAACACACCTAAGTTCCTTTAATGTTATATCCTAAAAATTTTCCATAAGCAGGAATTTCATTTATCATCCAGTACAACATGGATCTCAAAGTGAAATATTTATTTCTATAAGCATCATACAATGTAACACCTAAATCCCATAGTAATTTCAAATCCTCGATAAATGGATCCAAATAACATGATATACACATAGATAACATGATGTATTTTCGTTTCATGCATAACCATAGTGGTAAGTTATAATTTACCAACATAACTGGTCATGTACTGTGAGTGAAACATTGGAAACCAAAAGGATTCACTCCATCTGTACATAACACAAGACAAAGGTTTCTTGGATCTTTTCCAAATTTAGGACACTCATGATCAATTATCTTTCACTGAGGAGAGTCTTTCGGGTGATGTAGTTTCCCATCATCAATTATTGTATTTTAGTTCCACGTTAATTTCCCTATAGTCTACTCACTTATATATAGGTGCCTAAACCTTAGAATTATTGAAAAGTACTATAAAAATTTCACAGGACTGGATTCATCTTTATTGTATTGAGAATCAACACACTTTGGTAACTCTGTAAGCGGTTTTTGGCCCTTGAGAAACAGTATAGAGTCATTCAAGAAGGCATGTATTCTTTCATAGATCATACCTATAGAGTGTAGCATATGACTGGAATCATATTCTCGGTTCAGGAACTCATTATATGATGGAAACATTTTATTTAAGAGAGAATATAGTTCCATAAAACTAGCGTCACTCCATCCTTTTCCTACTTTTAAATTATACAGCTTCATAATGGATGACAATGTTGTATATTTAGTGCAACCATCATACAATGTCATCTTTTTACAAATCTGTAACTTCTAAAACAATTTTGGGTAATCAAAAAGTTCATCTTCAACATTCCTTACCACTTAATCAATACAATCTTCATCATCATTCACATATGTAACCACATATTTGACATAGTATTCTTCATTGTTCACACTTGTAATCATATCATATCATCCATAAAATGTAGTGGTATCCCAGTCACTATGTAAATTTAATTTTTTTTCTTGTGTTTATTACAATGTTTATAACTTTGATCTATTTTGTGATAGATCATGTGTTCTTACAAATCCTATGGACTAATTATTCTTGAATAACAACAGCATAAATATGGACAAAGAATTTGAGTAGGGTCTTGTGCATGATATTTTGCAAACATGATGAACTCTTTCATTCCATCTTCATACTATTTTTTCAAAAAATTGTCATACATCCATTCTTAATTCATATAAATACTGTTTGATTCAGTAATATTAGTATTTAACAAAATAAATACAAAAAACATTGATATAATTTAATGATTTTTCTAAATCTATAAAAATATAAACTTAAAACAATATGAAAAAATGACATTTTTGATGTCCTTCGAAAACTATTTCTAAAATAATAGTTGAAATCTCATAAAAAATACCATTTACACATATTCCTCTTTCAAATAAAACACCATTTTTAATATAAATAAATCCATTCCAAACACTATTTCCCAAAACCACAATTCCTTTTTTTAAGAATTCAAGGAAACGTCATAAACCAACAATATTAATCATTTAAAATGAGATACAACCCTCAATATTTTATAAATTTTTATTTAAAACATCCCATTCCCCTTGTTAAAATGAAACCATCTTTAAATACTCTTTCAAAACATTCACATCCCTTTTTGAAAGCCAATTGGGTGAGTTGACAAACACTTGTCATGAATCTTAAGTCCATGTCAAGTATTTAAATCATTTAAAATCTATTTACAACCCTAAAAGGGTATATTGAACACACATAATTTTTAAATAAACATTTCAAAACACTTGAATAATTTTAAAATGTCAACTTATGAATTTTCACAAAGACATAAATCCAAAGAGATGAACTTTATAAAATATACATAGAAAACACCATGATTCATTCCAAATCAATCATTGTTGCATGATTCCATCACAGTATTTCATTGGTTTGTGTAATAATAATAATTTCCATAAATATTTGATATTGTGATCCCTAGAATTGGATTTCCCTTATTCATTCATCCATTATCCAGTTATGTAAATTATCCTTCACTATAACACCAGAGTCCCAATGGATGTGTTCCATAGTTATCGAACACACTCACAACCATGAAACAGTCATGTACAAGTTTACTACAAACCCTGCATTATCCCAATGATACTTGGCTCACCAAAATCAAATGGTTCCTTACTTCATAAATAAACCTAAGAAAATATATAAGAATGAAACCATTACATAATAATTTTTTTTCAGGTTTAATTCCTTTCACAAAAAGAATTTCACAATTCCACTCATAACATTAAGAAACTATGTTTCTTTCTCGATCCATTTAATTAAATCATATCTCAAGTAAAAATAATAAAAGAACTATGGTACTAAACTAGTAGATGGTATTATCTTCCATAGTCTATTTTATAAATCTTTAAAAAGACTTTATCAATGAAATTACAGAGACAAGTCCTTCAAAAATCCAAAAATGAACTCAAATCAGTAACCTCTAGAATCAAAGTGATGGGAGTATCATTGTAAGTCTCAAGAGAGTACTTACATCTACAAAAATCATTCAAGTAGAGTTCAATGCTTGATACATTTTTCCACTGTGGATCTAAGAATATTAAAGGGAAATATCAGCCTTAGTAAAGGTAAAAATTATATCTCATGGGGAGTTTTTTCATGATTTTCATTTGAAAGTCGAGGAACTTGAGTACTATGGTAGGTGACCACACCAAAGGTGGGGAGTTCCTCTCAAGAAAGATAAAAATAATTTGGGATATTTACATAATTCAATGAGGATGATAACCCTGAAATTTAATATCTTGAAAAAAGGAAATTGAATGAAAAATTTAACATCGTATGGTGGGTATGATATATCATACATTATATCATCATGTGACTAGGATGTGAAAACCGACATGAATAACACCCACCCTATCAATGTAGCAGGATGTATGAAAGTGGAGTGCAGAGGGTGGTACCTCATGGAGGACCTTGTAGAGGTGGTGAAAAAGGAAGGATTACATCTCACTTAATATAGAACAAGTTGTTTTATTGAGAACAAATCGGTTTTAATGGGGATGGTGAGAGAGTCTCACTGTCTTTGAAAATTTTATGGTCATTCCCTTAATTTTGACCAAGTAATAGGTGGGACTTTTCAGGGGGAATACTTACATTATTTCAGGCTTCCCATTATATTATTTCAACCTAACATGAATTTTTTCCCCTTTCCTTGGTAAGTATATGGTTATTCCATTTGGAATGAAATTTCCATAGGGAACCATAGGTGGCACAAATGAGGATATGAACCAAATGTGACTGGACGTTTTGATAGGCCTAGTGTTACATGGACACCGATTTGAATAATGATAAAAACTTTTAATGTTATAATGCATGGACCATATGGGATGAGATGGATTATTTGGTAAGTGAGGATCACACCAAATGTGAATGGAAGAACCTTGGCTAGGCCTATGTGGATTATTGCTAGAATATGTGTCCCATGTAAATGATGGAACATGTTTTAAAGTATTATGTGGGGGTAATTTCACATTTTTTGGGATTATGGTGTTAGGAGAAACGGAGTTGATGATAGTTTAAGGTCCTATAGCTTGGAAAATTCCCATCTGACCATTACACCTCAAAGAGGAACTGAGGTTCCAAGTGGATCGATGAATTCCAAAAACAAGGCATGAGTGATGGGGTAGTTTGAAATTGGACCAATTATAGGGGGTCTATGTGTCACTACATATAACATAGAACTGGTAATCATCCCACATTTAGTTCTTGGAGGTGGTGTGGTAGGTGATCGACATAAAATGGGGGAGTCCTCTTCAGTGAAGATGCAATGAAGGGGGATACTAATCAGAGATGAATCAAAGGTAATGAATAACTAATGTGGTTTTAGGAGTAAATAGGCCCATATGTACACATAAATTAAGTTCATAATGATTATAATAACAGCGCTACCATTTTAAGGTTGTGGAGCTCAGACCAAAGGGTATTCTTCCAAAAGGATTTGTGTGGCATCTGAGGGTTCAAAAAATGATGTGAATGGAGCTCCAAAGAGTCCTCATTCCATGAAAGCATCCCAAAAATGAGTTTCGCATAGTTTAAGGTAATGATTCTTGGACCGACAGAGCTTTTAATAGTTTAAGTTCCTATTGGTTGATCCAAAATGGGGGTATCGTGGAGAGGATCCTGTGGAAAGGGAGAGATTATGAAGACACTATGAAACGATGTCCATGGAAGCCTCTCACCAAATGAATATCCCCAAGACAAGTTCCAAATAGTTTAAAGTGATTATTTCTAGACAAAAGTTTCTAGATTAATGGATTATAGATTGGACCAAAAGGATTACCATCAATTTAAGATCATAAAGCTTGGAACAAAAGGGTTATGTGTTCTAGAGGGCTGTGTTGCACTAGAAAGTTTAATCCCAATATGAATATGTGGAAAAGGTGTTACACACCACACAAATGACCTTGGAAAGAGTTACCCATTGTATAAGGTCTTGATGGTTGTAATGATCGGGGTCTTGGTGCAACTCACCCATTGGAGAAGACCCTACCATATCTCTTAATTCCACATGATCCATGCTCGATGTGGGAAATAATGAGTGGAAAGTGTCACATATTTCACAAGGGAGCTCACTGTTGGTGAAAAGAGAAGTCAAGATGACAATTCACCATCAACAGAGGCATCCTTAATAATAGTTTTTGGGTTCATGGAGGTGTAACACTAAGGGTGTTAAAACTCCACCCGAAGAAAGGGAGGTGGAAGGGAAGTAAATAAGAACTTTTGATATCTGAACCACAAATAGGAAGTGACTAATTGGGAATGAATGACTACTGAACAAATTAGAAACACAAGTTTAACAACCATATTGGAACATTATGGAGAGAGAAAATTTTAGATCGACCTCTGTCCTTATTCAAAACAAGAGGGAAGGACAGGCCTCAACGATGTTGATCATTAAAGGTAGATGTGTACTAGAGGGATCAAGGAGTACGATTCCTATATAGTCAAAGGCAAAACCACCTCTAAAATAAGGTATACATTGAACATGGTTGTGGATATAATAAAAATGATATAAAACCTTCCTTCGATCTAGAATATGTTGTCTCTAAGTGGTGGGTAACTTCATATTCATTACAACTACCTCACAATAAAGACCAAACAAGGGAAATTCATAGTATGCCTCACTGATGTAATCAAATTATCACCTTCGTATTGGTATCTTAAACAATGATTCAAGCTTATGGGAAAATCCCCCTTTTAAAATCATTCCCACATAAAAACTATTTCATAACATTCTTCACATTACATTCACAATTCAAAAACTCATTTAAGGTACACAATAAGGAAGCCAACACACACTAAAAAGCCATTTCCCATGGAGAAATCCATTTTAAACACATTTTCACCTTTAAATCTCTTTTGAGAAAATAAATCCTATCTTTCACACAAGTAATAAAACATTCTCAATGAACACCACCACAAAGCACATAAAAATTATAACCATTTTTTTACAAAACCCAACATTCTTCAAATATGCATGCCAATCCATTTCCAAAACATGTTTTGAACTATATGAATAATCTATTGAACATATATAAGAAAATAATCAATAATATAAAGATCATATAATTATGTAAAAGCATGGAATCACCCACCTCACACTTGGAATCCTTCGAAAATCGGTGTGAAACCACAACCGCACCTCAGCAAGACCCTATAAAGGAAATATCCATACTCAAACATGAATATTTTCTCCAACAACACCAGATCAGAACAACATTATGTCAAAAAACCCACTAGAAAATAAGAACTCAATAAAGGGAGAAGAGAAACCATAAAAGTGGGAGAAATCAAATGAAAAGAGACTTACAAGATGTTTCCTTGAAGACTTGAAGTCAAAACCACCCAAAGATTAAGGTATATGGGCTTCAAGAAATCTTGGAGGGGGATTTGCGGTGGAGGTGGGTCTAGGGAAGTGGAGGGTCTGCATTGGAGGAGGATCCGTGACGGAGGAGGGTCGATAGTAGAGGAGGGTCCGTGGCCAAGGAGGGTATGCGGCTGAGGAGCGTTTGTGGCAGAAGAGCATCCCCGGCCGAGGAGCGTCCATGACGGAGGAGCGTCTACAGCATAGGAGCCTTTGTGGGGGGAGGAGGGGTTGCAGTGGAAGAGGGGTCCCAACAGAGGACAGATTGATGATAGAGGAAGTGTCAGTGGTATAGGGGTCGGCTTCTGCAAGAGCTTGAGGGGTGTGAGAATGAAGGAGACTGTTCGGATTTCTTTATAAAAGAGGTTGAGTTTTTTATCAGCACATGATAAAAAACACTGATAAATGTATGTTTTATCGGTTCTAAAATAGAAAGCACTGATAAAACATGCTTTTATCTGTGCCAAAATTATTGCACTAATAAATACTCCTTTTATCAGCGCTTTTTATCGCTGATAAATGTTTATCTTTATCAATGCTAAAAAAACACTAATAAAGATATAATGTTATAAATTTATTTATATTATTATATATATTTATAAAATTATATATATGATAAATATAAATTTATTGATATATAATTATATCTATAAATAAATAAATATTTATTTATTTCTATAAAATTATAAGAAATATACTTAATATATTTATAATCTTAGAAATATATATAATAAATATATTTATAAGATTATAGATATATATAACTACATTTTTTCTAATTTTATAATTATTTAAATGAATATATATATATATATATATTTATTATTATACTTATAAATAAATATATATTTATATATTTAAATAATTATAAAATTATAAAAAATTTATATGTATATTATTTATAATTTTACTAGTATATATAATTAATATAATTATTATAATTTTATTAATATATATAATTAATATATTTATTATTATTTTATAATTATTTAAATATACCTGTATTTATTTATAATTATAAAAATAATTATAAATCTTAGTATATCTTTATCAATAATTTTTATATTTATGAATATATTAATTTAATTATATATAACATTATATAAGAAAATAATAAATACATCTTCTAAAAATTGATAATTATTTAAATAAGTATATATTTATTTATATTTATATCTATAAATAAATATGTATTTATTTTTATTTAAAATTTATAATAAATATATATTTATTTATAGTCTTAATTATATATATATACATATATATAAATAAATATAAAATTATAAAAAATATATTTTTAATTTTATAAATATATATAACTAATATATTTTTTATATTTTTTTAATAATTTAAATATATCTATATTTATATATAATTTATAATTACAATTATTTGTATTTATTTATAAATATTTTTATATAAATATGCGTAATTAATGTATATTTATTATTATTATTTCATTATTTCAATATATCAATACTTATTTTGGAATTATAATTATAACTATTTGTATTTATTTTTAAATATTTGTATATATTTATAAATATATTTATTTAATTATATATATTTGTAACTTTGTAATTATAATAAATATATTTATTATAATTTTTATAATTATTTACATGTATATGTTTATTTATAGTTAAAATTATAACTAAAAATAAATATATTTATATATATTTGTATATAATTGTAAATATATTTATATATATGTATATTTTTAAAATTATAATATATGTATTAATTTTAATTTTATAATTATTTAAATATATATACATATATTTAGAATGATAATAAAAAATAAATATATTTATAATGTATTTTTATATAATTAAAAATTAATAATTATAAATATTATAAATATATATTATTTAAATATATTTAATGTAATTTTGTATGTATTTTTTAGAAAATATAATATAGAACATATGGGTAACATGAATTAATCATATACCTTGTATACAAAATAAAAAAAGGAGCCATCACATATGGACAACATAAATAATAAGAAGGGTGTAATGTATAAATGAATATTCATGGTGATATATAACATATATGCACGTCTACTCACAGATGATCAATATATTTATTGACTAAATTCATTAGAAACATATATATTTATTTAATAATTATAATTAAAAATATATATTTTAAAAGTAGTTATATATATTAATTATAAATATAATAAATATAAAATAAATATAATGAATATAATGAATATATCAAATCTAATAAATCTAATAAATCTAATAAATCTAATAAATCTAATAAATCTAATAAATCTAATAAATCTAATAAATCTAATAACTATAAATCTAATAAAGCTAAAAAATATAATAAATATAATAGACATATTTATTATTTAATGAAATTTATTATAATCTTATAATTATATATATAATTATAATCATAGAAATACATTTTTAAAACATTATATATATTTGAATTATTAAATAATATATATTAATCATAAAAATGTGTTATATTTAATGTATACAAATGAATATTATTTTTGAATATAAATACAATAATTATATATAAATTAATAATATTTTTTATTAAAAACTTTTATCTAGGCTAATAAAAGTGCAGATAAAGATACCTCTTTTATCAACACTTTCTGTTTAGCACTGATAAAACCAGGTGCTTCCCTTACCCCATTTTGTGGTAGTGAAGGGGGATCTACAAAATTAAAAAGAAGCACGCAAACAAACACATGCAGGAAGTTGGGGGGACTCAAACCTGTGACCTCCCGGACACCCCCATAAGACTCTTTACGACTAGGCTTAGCCTTGAGGGAAAAGTACAACAGCTGGAAAGATACACAACTTATTATAATTCCAGAAGTGTTGAAATATTGTGGATTATTATTATTATTTACTGAAGCATTGTTGGATTGTTGAAAGCTACATCGTAACATCATCTAGAGGGGATGATGTTATATCCCAAACTGATAAAGTGTTAAATGACTAAATGATATGACTCTTCCCAACAAGGTGCACCTTTCTTTTCGAGAGCCTACCTAATTGCAGCTACATAGTTAAGCGTGCTTTTATTTGTGTAGTGATCAAGATGAGTGATCTTATAAGAAGCTTCACAGGGTGTGTGTGAGTGTGGAAAAAGCAGATTGAATGAACAAGTGTTGGCATGTGGGGATTGTTATTAGTCTAATGACTCATTTCGGCTCATGGGTGGGCCCTAGGGAGGGAACCATGTTTCTGCGGAGCAACTAGTTAAACCTGGAGAGTTAGGACTCGATGACCATGTTAAGACGGGGTGTCTGTGCTATTAGTGGGGCCCAGATGTTACATTGGTGTCAGATCAGGAGTCGAGCCTTAAGTGTAGTTACACTGCCTAGGTTGAGATGTAGGATCCACAATGAGAACATTGTTCTCTAAATGGGGGATGAATATAACCCTCAAAAATTATGAATGGTTAAATGTCTAAATGAAATGACACATGATAACAATGTGAACCTTTCTTTTAGGGAGCCAGTCTGATGGGAACTCCAAGGTTAAACGTCCTTGTCCTAGAGTAGTGATTAGGAAGAGTGACCGCCTAGGAAGTTTCCAGGGGTGTTTGCTATCAGCGGGGCCTAGTTTTTATAGATAAGAATCAATTTTCTATAGCATAATTTCATCTTCAACATGTTCTAGTTTGGTTCATTATTTTATTTATTTTTATTAGAATTATATTCATTGTAACATCATTCAAACATGATTATACCATCATCAAAAGCTATTTTTTTCTACTACCACCAGATAAATAAAAAATTGCATAGGTTGTTCTTGAACCTGGTAAAAGGCTCTATCATAGGAATTCTCATTAGAATGTATAGGTTCTATCTACACCTTCTTAAAAGGTTCTATTAGGTTGTTCTATATCATTAGCTAGCATAAATTAAAAACCTAAAAACTACTAGATAGTGGCAATAAAGGTATAGAAGAATAACATCGAAAGAGTGGGTGATGAACAAGAATGAAATAAGAGAGAAATTTTGACAGTCTGGTTAATGAATTTCCTCCATTGTCAAGTTATAATTATGATCAATGATAAAAAAATAGTCAAAATCTCAGTTCAGTACATTGACCAACAACTAGATTAGTGAGTAAAAAACTATTTCAACTGTAAAAGATCAAGAAGCTAATTTGAATTTGAAAAGATCAAACAAAAGAATATAACAATTATAATAGGAAAAGTAAAATTTCCCCTCTTATTATTTAGACAACAATCATTATTAAATCAAACAATACAAGAGTTACTAATCAAGAACATAAGGAAGTGGATGAAGACAAGGAGTATTCCCTTAATCTTCTGCTCCTTAATGTGCTCTTGTACTTTCCAAAATCTCGAACCATTGATCCCCTATGGATGTCTCCAACAAAAATTGTCCATCCTCTAATGTATTATGAATTAACAAGAAACCTCTTTATTTTATTTTAATTTTTTTTATTTTCTATTGAAATAGCTGACTCAAATTTTCTAAGTTGACATATCGGTCACCACTGTCAGTATTTTTTTATCTTTTTTCTTTCAGCCATTACCCCATAACTTTAATAAAACTCCACAACTCACAGATCCGTCAATGCCACTTGTCAACATTTAATACTCCTCATGACACACATTTTAATAAAAATAATTTAATTCAGTAATAAGTATTCCATTACTCAGCCTTCACCCAGTTTTTGACTTCAATTTTCAACTTCACTAAGCTTCAATGTGATTGAAATCAATGGTTGGGGATTCAGTTGATAATACCCACGTACATCACCATGTGATCAGTCTTTCACATAAAACACAACTTGTACGAAACTTATCTCTGAAAAAATATTGAATAATCAGAAAAAAATTGTTTCCAAAGTCTCAAATGTAACTTTTGGAAACAATACAATTACCTCCACCATACAAGCAGATAGATAAAACTATGTGATCAAAGGAAAATAAAAAGGATCGTATTCACCTTATTTTGGCATCAACCTAGCTTTAAAGTCATAGACCCATCAATTACCTTAGCCTACAAACTCAATTACGGTTTTGTTCTACTTGGGTTGATCAGAATATAGTAATTCTCGCTAAGGATTCCACCCATCATCGGGTTCTAGTGCCTTCATTGACATCAATTGTTTTCTTCAAGATCATTCGGTGACCTTCATCCCAATATTGAACTCTAAATTTTCACATTCCTGAAAAGTGAACAACCATAAAACAAGCTCTGATCCTGTAACACCCCTATGTCCCTTTAATGTTATATCCTAAAACTTTTCCATAACCAAGAATTTCATTTATCATCCAGTATAACATGGATCTCAATGTGAAATCATCATTTCTATAAGCATCATACAGCGTAACACCTAAACCCCATTTTAATTTCAAATCCTCAATCAATCGATCCAAATAAACATTAATAACATTACCCAGTTGTTTTAGTCATGATATAAGAATAGATAACATGACGTATTTTCATTTCAGGAATAACCACAGTGGTAAGTTATAATTTACCAACATAAATGGTCGTGTACTGTGAGTGTAACATTGGAAACCAAAAGGATTCACTCCATCTGTAGATAACACAAGACGAAGGTTTCTTGGCTCGTTTCCAAATTTAGGACACTCATGATCAATTCTCTTCCATTGAGGAGAGTCTGTTGGGTGACATAGTTTCCCATCATTAATTATTGTATTTTCATTCCACATTAATTTCCATCTAGTCTACTCACAGCTATATAGGTGACCAAACCTTAGAATGGTTGAAAAGTACTATACATGTTTCATAGGACTGGATTCATCTTTATTGTATTGAGAAGCCACACACTTGGGGAATTCTGTAAGTGGTTTTTGGACATTGTGAAACAATATAAAGTCATTCAGGAAGGCATGTATTCTTTTATAGATCATACCCATCGAGTGTAGCATATTATTGGAATCATATTCTTAGTTCATAAACTCATTATATACTGGAAACATGTCATTTAGGAGAGAATACAGTTCTGTAATAGTAGCATCACTCCATCCTATTCTTAATTTCAAATTATACAGCTTCAGTATGGATGACAATGTTGTATATTTAGTGCAACCATCATACGATGTCATCTTTGTACAAATATGTAACTTTTAAAACAATTTTGGGTAATCACAAAGTTCATCTTCAACATTCCCTATCACTTCCTCAATATGATCTTCATCATCATTCACATATGTAATCACATTCTCGACATAGTCTTCTTAATTGTTCACACTTGTAATCATATCAGATCATCTATAAAATGTAGTGGTATCCCAGTCACTACCTAAATTAATTTTTTTCTTGTTTATATTACAATGTTTATATCTTTTATCTATTCTATGATAGATCAAGTGTTCTTCCAAATCCTCTGGAATAATTAGTCTTGAATAATAACATCATAAATATGGACAAAGAATTTGAGTAGGGTCATGTGCATGATATTTTTCAAACATGATGAACTATTTCATTCCATCTTCATATTCTTTTGTCAAAAAATTGTCATCCATCCATTATTACTTCATATACATACTATTTGATTCAATAATATTAGTATTTAACAAAATAAATACAAAAAACATTGATATTATTTAATGGGTTTTCTAATTCTATAAAAATATAAACTTAAAACAATATGAAAAAATGACATTTTTGAGGTCCTTTGAAAAATATTTCTAAAATAACAGTTGAAATCCCATTAAAAAATACCATTTACACAAATTCCTCTTTAAAATAACACACCATTTTTAAAATAAACAAATCCATTCCAAACACTCTTTCACAAAACCACCCTTCCTTTTTTAAGCATTCAAGGAAACATCATAACCCCGCAATATTAATCATTTAAAATGAGAGACAACCCTCAATATTTTATAAATTATCTTTTAAAACATCCCATGCCCCTTGTTAAAATGAAACCATCATTAAATACTCTTTCAAAACATTCACATCCCTTTTTCAAAGCCAATTGGGTGAGTTGAAAAACACTTGGAATGAATCTTAAGTCCATGCCAAATATTTAAATCATTTAAAAGCTATTTACAACCCAAAAGGATTTATTGAACACATATAAATTTTAAATAAACATTTCAAAACAATTTAATAATTTTAAAATGTCCACTTAGGAATTTTCACAAAGACATAAATCCAAAGAGTGGAAATTTATAAAAGAAACATTGAAACCGCCTTGATTCATCCCAAATCAATCATTGTTGAATGATTCCATCACAGTATATCAATGGTTTGTGTAATAATATTAAATTATATAAATATTTTATATTGTGATCCCTAGAATTGGATTTCCCTTATTCATTCATCCATTGTCTAGTTATATCAGCTGTCCTTCACTATAACACCAGAGTCCCAATGGATATGCTCCATAGTTAGTGACCACACTCAAAACCATGAAACTGTCATGTACAAGTTTACTAAAAACCCTACATTATCCCAATGATCCTTGGCTCAGCAAAATCAATTGGTTCCTTCCTTATTAAATAAACCAAAGAAAATAAATAATAATGAAAGCATTACATAATAAAAAAGTTATCATGTTTCATTCCTTTCACACAAATAATTTCACAATGCCACTCATCACATTAAGAAACTATGTTTCTTTCTCGATCCTTTTATGTAAATCATATCTCAAGTAAAAATAAGAAAAGAACAATGGTACTAAACTAATAGATGGTATGATTTTCCATAGTCTATTTTGTAAATCTTCAAAAAGACTTTATCAATGAAATTACAAAGTCAAGTCGTTCTAAAATCCAAAAATGAACTCAAATCAGTAACCTCTAGAATCAAAGTGATGAGAGTATCATTATAAGTCCCAAGAGAGTCATTATATCTCCAAAACTCATTCAAGTAGAGTTCAATGATTGATACATTTTTCCACTGTGGATCTAAGAACATTAAAGGGAAATATCATCCTTAGTAAAGGTAAAAATTATATCTCAAGGGGAGTTTTGTCATGATTTTCATGTGAAAGTCGAGGAACTTGAGTACTATGGTAGGTGACCACACAAAAGGGGGAATGTTCTTCTCAATGAAGGGAAATAAATTTTGGGAGTTTTAAAAATTTCAATGAGGATGATATCTATGAAATTTAATATCTTGAAGAAAGGAAATTGAATGAAAAATTTAACATCGTACGGTGGGTATGATATATCATACATTTTATCATCATGTGACCAGGACGTGAAAACCAACATGAATAACATCCACCCTATCAATGTAGCCGGATGCATGAAAGTGGAGTGCAGAGGATGGTACCTCATTGAGGAAATTGTGGAGGTGGTGAAAAAGGCAGGATTATATCTCACTTAATCTAGAACTAGCTGGCTTACCGAGAACAACTAGGTTTTAATGGGGATGGTTAGAGAGTCTCACTGTCTTTGAACATTTTATGGTCATTACCTTACTTTTGACCAAGTATTAGGGGTGACTAGTTAGGGGGAATCCTTACCTTATTTCAGGCTTCCCTTTACATTATATCAACCTAACATGCATTTTTTCCTCTTTCCTTGGTAAGTTTATGGTTATTCCATTTGGAATGAAATTTTCACGGGGAACCCTATGTGGCACAAATAATGATATGAACCTAATGTGACTGGATGTTTTGATAGTCCTAGTGTTACATGGACACCGATATGAATAATGATCACAATTTTGAAGGTTATAATGCTTGGACCAGAAGGGATGAGATGGATTATTTGGTAAGTGAGGATCACACCCAATGTGAATGAAGAACATAGGTTAGGCCTATATTGATTATTGCTAGAATATATGTCCCATGTAAATGATGTAACATGTTTTAAAGTATTATGTGGGGATAATTTCACATTTTTTGGGGTTATGGTGCTAGGAGAAAAGGGGTTGCTGATAGTTTAATGTCCTATAGCTTGGAAAATTTCCATCTGACTGTTACACCTCAAAGAGGAACTGAGGTTCCGAGTGGATCGATGAATTCCAAAAAAAGGCATGAGAGATGGGGTAGTTTTAAATTGTACCAAGGATATGGGGTCTATGTGTCACTACATATCACATAGAACTGGGAATCATCCCACATATATTTCTTGGATGTGGTGTGGTAGGTGATCCACATAAAATGGGGGAGTCCTCTTCAGTGAAGATGAAATGAAGGGGGATACTAATCACAGAATAATCAAAGGTAATGAATAACTAATGTGGGTTGAGGAGTAAATGGGTCCATATGTACACATAAATTAAGTTCATAATGATTGGAATAATAGTGCTACCATGTAAAGGTTGTGGAACATAGACCAAAGAGGATTCTTCCAAAAGGATTTGTGTGGCATCAGAGGGTTCAAAAAATGATGTGAATGGAGCTTGAAAGAGTCCTCATTCCATGAAAGCATCCCCAAAATGAGTTTCACATAGTTTAAGGGAATGATTCTTGGACCTAAAGGGCTTCTAATAGTTTAAGTTCCTATTGTTTGATCCAAAATATGGGTATCGTGGAGAGGATCATGTGGCAAGGGAGAGAGTATGAAGACATTATGAAAGGATATCCATGGAGGCCTCTCACCAAATGAATATCCCAAGACAAGTTTAACATAATTTAAAGTGATGATTTCTAGACAAAAGTTTCTAGATTAATGGATTATAGATTGGACCAAAAGGATTACCATCAATTTAAGGTCATAAAGCTTGGTGAAAAAGGGTTATGTGTTCTAGAGGGTTTGTGTTGCACTAGAAAGTTTAATCCCAATATGAATTGGTGGAAAAGGGGTTACACACCACACAAAAGACCTTGTAAAGAGTTACCCATTGTATAAGGTCTCGATGGTTGTGATGACCGGGGTCTTGCTGCAACTCACCCATTGGGTAAGACCCTACCATATCTCTTAATCACACATGATCCATGATCTATGTGGGAAACAATGAGTGGAAAGTGTCCCATATTTCACAAGGGAGCGCACGGTAGGTTAAAAGAGAAGTCAGGTTGAAAATTCACTATAAATAGAGGCATCCTTAATAACAGTTTTTGGGTGCATGGAGGTGTAACAATGAGGGTGTTAAAACTACACCCAAAAAAAGGGAGGTGGAAGGGAAGTAAATAGGAACTTTTGATATCTGAACCACAAAAGGGAAGTGACTAATTGGGAATGAATGACTACTGAAAAAATTCAAAACACATGTTTAACAACTATATTGGAACATTATGGAGAGAGAAAATTTTAGATCGACCTCTGTCCTTATTCAAAACAAGAGGGAAGGACAGGCCTCAACGATGTTGAGCATTAAAGGTGGATGCGTAGTAGGGGGATCAAGGAGTGTGATTCCTATATAGTCAGAGGTGGAACCACCTCCAAAATAAGGTCTACATTGAACATGGTTATGGATAGAATAAAAAAGAGATAAATCCTTCCTTCGATCTAGAACATGTTGTCTCTCAGTGGTGAGTCACTTCATATTCATTACAACTACCACAAAATAAAGACCAAAAAAGGGAAAATTCATTGTATGCCTCACTCAAGTGATCAGATTATCAACTTCGTATTGGGATCTTAAACAATGAATCAAGCATATGGGAAAATACCCCTTTTAAAATCAATATCACACATAAACTATTTTATAACATGATTCACATTACTTTCACAAATCAAAAACACATTTAAGGTGCACAATAAGGAAGCCAACACACACTAAAAAATCCCGTTCTCTTGGAGAAATCGATTTTAAACACATTTTAACCTTTAAATATCTTTTGAAAAAATAAATCTCACCTTTCACACAAGGAAGAAAACCTTCTCAAGGAACACCACCACAAAGCACATAAGAATTATAACCATTTTTTTACAAAACCCAACTTTATTCACATATGCATGTCAATCCATTTCCAAAACATGTTTTTGAACTACATGAATAATATATGGAACATATATAAGAAAAAAATAAAGAATATCAAAATCATATAATAATGTAAAATCATGGAATCACCCACCTCACACTTGTAAACCTTCAAAAATCAGGGTGAAACCACAACCAAACCTCAGCAAGACCCTATTAAGGCAAGATCCAAACTCAAGCATGACTATTTTCTCCAAAAACACCATATCAGAACAACATTATTTCAAACAACCCACTGGAAAATAAGAACCCAAAAATGGGGGGGGGAAGAGAAACCATAAAAAGAGGGAGAAATCAAATGAAACGAGACTTACAAGATGTTTCCTTGAAGAATTGAAGTCAAAACCACCCAAATATTGAGGTATAAGGGCTTAAGGAAATCTTGGAGGGGGATTTTTTGTAGAGTTGGGTCTGGGGAAGTGGAGGTTCCACATTGGAGGAGGATTCATGACGAAGGAGGGTCGACGGTAGAGGATGGTCTGCTTCCGAGGAGGGTCGGCGGCTGAGGAGCGTCTATAGCAGAGGAGCGTCCCTGGTCGAGGAGCGTCCATGACGGTGGAGCGTCTGCAGAATAGGAGCATCCGCGGGGGAGGAGGGTTTGCAGTGGAGGAGGGGTCCAGGTAGAGGATGGTTTGACGACAGAGGACGGGTCAGTGGTACAGGGGTCGGCTTCTGCGAGAGCTTGTGGGGTGTGAGAATGAAGGAGACTGTTCGGATTTCTTTATATAAGAGGTTGAGCTTTTATCATCACATGATAAAAAACAATTATAAAGGTATGTTTTATCTGTGATAAAATAGAAAGCGCTGATAAAACATACCTTTATCAGTGCCAAAATTATAGCACTAATAAATAATCCTTTTATCAGCACTTTTTTAGCGCTTATAAATGTTTATCTTCATCAATGCTAAAAAAAACTCACAAAGATATAATGTTATTAATTTATTTATATTATTATATATATTTATAAAATTATATATATGATAAATATAAATTTATTTATATATAATTATAACTATAAATAAATAAATATTTATTTATTTCTATAAAATTATAAGAAACATACTTAATATATTTATAATCTTAGAAATATATATAATAAATATATTAATAAGATTATAGATATATATAACTATATTTTTTCTAATTTTATAATTATTCAAATGAATATATATATATATTTATAATTATAATTATAAATAAATATATATATATATTTATTTAAATAAATATAAAATTATAACAAATTTATATTTCTATTATGTATAATTTTATTAAAATATATAATTAATATTTTATTATAAATATTTTAATATATATAATTAATATATTTATTATTATCTTATAATTATTTAAATATACCTGTATTTTTTTATAATTATAAAAATAATTATAAATATTAGTATTTCTTTATCAATATTATTTATATTTATGAATATATTAATTTAACTATATATAACATTATATAAGAAAATAATAAATATATCTTTTAAAAATTAATAATTATTCAAATAAGAATATATTTATTTATATGTATAACTATAAATAAATATGTATTTATTTTTATTTAAAATTTATAATAATATATTTTTATTTATAGTCTTAATTATATATATACATATATATAAATAAATATAAAATTATAACAAATATAATTATAATTTAATATATGTATACTCAAAACGGCTCTGCCATGGATTGGGATCCATGACGCCGAAAATTATTAAATAAAAGTAAAGATACAATAGGACAAGGAGGAAAGGTTCACAAGAAAAAAATCACACCCGAAAAGAAAGATAGACAAATCACCTCTTCCTAGGCTGGCCCCGACCTCAAGCTCCTCCTCGAGGTGCTGAATGACGCCCTTGTTTCCATTGCATTGACTGCGAATGTGGTGCCTCATCTGTCATGCCTAAGGCATCCTCCACATTTGATGGCATAAGACTCGCAACCAGTTCATAGCCATCCTTATCAACATTTTCATCCAGGACTTGTGCTGCCTCCTGTGCAACCTGCGCCTCCCCCTTCTCACCAGCCTACAGCTGTGTGTGCTGGACAACCTATACTTGTTGTGCAGGAGCAGCCGACATCACCTCTTGATGTTCCCTCTGAACCTCTTCCATAAGTACACCCACATTAGAAGAAATTCCAACACCTATAACATTTGAAGACACCTCTCCAGCTGTAGAATGCCATAAGCTACAATTCTTGTTGCTACAACCTGCACTCTCAAGGCCCTCAAGATTGAGAAAATCAAATTTAGGGGTGTTAATAGAGTCTAACATTGCAAAAAAATTAAAGCTAGATCTTTCCGCCCCTTACAACATGTTGGTGTAAGCTTGCATCGTGACACCCTTGGATTCTCCATCCAGATTGTGCAACTGGGGGTCATCACTAGAATTTCCATCAGTCTATAATGCAAGCTGGACACCACACTGGATATCTTGCTGCAGCTCACAGCCCTGGATAGCAAGTTCAGGGGGCCCAAACTGGGCAGCCAGTTGCCATTGATCCTGGATAGCAGGCTCAAAAGACCCTTCAATGGGGCCAATGTTTCCCGGAACAATCCCAACCACAACATCCTTGTCTCTTTACTCCCCTTCAGTGAATTCCATAGAGGGAACTTTCGATTTTCTAGTCATTACCAGCTCAAAGCCACCATCATCATTCATTTTCATCCTAACTTTATAAATATATTTTCTAATTATATATATTTGTAACTTTGTAATTATAATAAATATATTTATTATAATTTTTATAATTATTTACATATATATGTTTATTTATAGTCATAATTAGAACTATAAATAAATATATTTATAAATATTTGTATATAATTGTAAATATATTTATATTGATATATATTTATAAAATTATAATATATGTATTAATTGTATTTTTATATTTATTTAAATATATATACATATATTTAGAATTATAATAAAAAACTAAATATATTTATAAAGTATTTTTATATAATTAAAATTTTATAATTATAAATATAATAAATATATATTATTTAAATATATTTAATTTAATTTAGTAATTATTTTTTAGAAAATATAAAATTGTTCATATGGGTAATATGAATTAATCATATACCTAGTATACATAATGAGAAAAGGAGTCATCGCATATGGACACCATAAATAATAAGAAGGGTGTAATGTATAAATGAATATTCATGGTGATAAATAACATATATGCACGTCTACTCACAGATGATCAATATATTTATCGACTAAATTCATTAGAAACATATATATTTATTTAATAATTATAATTAGAAATATATATTTAAAAAGTAGTTATATATATTAATTATAAATATAATAAATATAAAATAAATATAATAAATATAATGAAAATAATGAATATAACAAATCTAATAAATCTAATAAATCTAATAAATCTAATAAATATAATAAATATAATAAATCTAAATATAATAAAGCTAAAAAATATAATAAATCTAATAAACATATTTATTATTTAATGATATTTATTATAATCTTATAATTATATATATAATTATAATCATATAAATACATTTTTAAAACATTATATATATTTGAATTGTTAAATAATATTTATTAATTATAAACATGTGTTTTTTATTTAATGTATACAAATAAATATTATTTTTGAATATAAATACAATAATTTTATATAAATTAATTATATTTTTTATAAAAAACTTTTATCAGGGATAATAATAGGGATGATAAAGATCCCTCTTTTGTCAACAATTTCTGTTTTGCACTGATAAAACCAGGCACTGCCCTATCCCCGTTTTGTGGTAGTGAAGGGGATATACAAAATTAAAAAGAAGCACGCAAACAGACACATGCAGGAAGTTGGGGAGACTCAAACCTGTGACCTCCCCAAAACCCCCACAAGACTCTTTGCGACTAAGCTTAGCCTTGAGGGAAAAGTAGAACAGCTGGAAAGATACACAACTTTTTATATTTCAAGAAGTGTTGAAATATTGTGGACTATTGTTCTTGTTTACTAAAGCAATGTTGGATTGTTGAAAGCTACATCGTAACATCATCTTGAAGGGATGATGTTTCATCCCAAATTGATAAATGGTTAAATGACTAAATGATATGACTCATCTCAACAAGGGGAACCTTTCTTTTCGAGATCCTACCTAATTGAAACTTCATAGTTAAGCGTGCTTTGTATTTAGTAGTGATCAAGATGAGTGATCTTCTATGAAGTTTCACAGGGTGTGTGTGAGTGTGGAAAAAGAACATTGAAAGTGAAAGTGTTGGCCTGTGGGGATTGTTATTAGTCTAATGCCTCATTTGGGCTCAGGGGTGGGCCCTAGGGAGGGCACCATGTGTCTGCGGAGCAACTAGTGGTACCTGGCGAGTTAGGACCCGACGACCATGTTAAGACAGGGTGCCTATGCTATTAGTGGGGCCCAGATGTTACATTGGTGTCAGAGTAGGAATCGAGCCTTAAGTGCGGTGACACTGCCTACGTTGAGATGTAGGATCCACATCGAGAACGTTTTTCTCTAACGGGGGGATGAATATAACACTCCAAAATGTTTAATGGTTAAATGTCTAAATGAAATGACACCAGTTAAGAGTGTGAATTTTTCATTTAGGGATCCTGTCTGATTGGAACTCCTAGTTTAAACGCCGTTGTCCTAGAGTAGTGATTAAGAAGAGTGACCACCTAGGAAGTTTCTAGGGGTGTGTGCTATCAGTGGGGCATAGTTTTTGCAGATAGGAATCGCTTTTCTATAGCAGAATTTCATCTTCAACATGTTCTAGCTTGGTTCATTATTTTATTTATTTTTATTAGATTTATTTTCATTGTAACATCATTCAAACATGATTATACCATCATTAAAAGCTATTTTTTTCTTCTACCACTAGATCAATAAAACATTTCATAGGTTGTGATTGAACCTGCTAAAAGGATCTATCAAAGTAATGCTCATTATAAAGTATGGGTTCTATCAACACCTTCTTAAAAGGTTCTTTTAGGTTGTTCTATATCATTATCTTGCACAAATTAAAAACCTAAAAACTACTATATAGTGGCAAGAAAGTTATAGAAGAATAACATCAAATGAGTGTGTGATGAACAAGAATGAAATAAGAGAGAAATTTTGATAGTCTAGTTAATACATTTCCTCCTCCGTGAAGTTATAATTATGATCAAGGATAAAAAAAATAGTCAAAATATCAGTTCAGTATATTGACCAACAACAAGATTATTGGGTACAAAAATCTTTCAATTGTAAAAGATCAAGAAGCTAATTTTTATTTGAAAGGATCAAACAAAAGAATATAATAATTATAACTAGAAAAGTAAATTTTCCCCACTTTGTATTTATCCAACAATCATTATTACATCAAACAATACAAGAGTTACTAACCAAGAACATAAGGAAGAGGATGAAGACAATGAGTATTCCCTTAATCTTCTGCTCCTGAATGAGCTCTTGTACTTTCCAGCAGCTCGAACCATTGATCCGCTATAGCTGTCTCCAGCAAAAATTGTCCATCCTCTAATGCCTTCGGAATGAATGAGTGACCTATTTTTTATTAATTTATTTTTTATTTTCTATTGAAATAGCTGACTCAACTTTGCCAAGTTGACATACCGGTCATCACTGTTGGTATTTTGTTTTATCTTTTTTCCTTCATCCACGACCCCATCACTTTAATAAAACTCCACAACTAACACATCTGTCAATGCCAATTGTCAACATTTAATAATCCTCCTAACACAAATTTTAAGAAAAATAATTTAATTCAATAATAATTATTCCATTACTCAGCCTCCACCAAGTTTTTGACTTCAATTTTCAGATTCACTAAGCTTCAATGTGCATGAAATCAATGGTTGGGGCTTCAGTTGATAATACCTATGTACATCACCATGTGATCATTGTTTCTCGTAAAACCCAACTTTTATACAACTTCTATCAGACAAATGATCGAATACTCAGCAAACAATTGTTTCCAAAGTCTCAACCGTAATGTTTGGAAACAACACAGTTCCCTCCATCATACAGGCAGACAGATAAAACTTTGTGATCAAAGAAAAATAAAATGGCTCGTATTCATCTTATTTTGGCATCACCCCGGCTTTAAAGTCATAGACCCATTATTGACCTTAGACTATAAACTCAATTATGGTTTTGTTCTACTTAGGTTGATCGAAATATAGAAATTCTCACCAAGGACTCCACCCATCATCGGGTTCAAGGGCCCTCATTAACATTAGTTGGTTTCTTCATGATCGTTCGGTGACTTTCATCCCAATATTGAACTCCAAATTTTCAGGTTCTTGAAAAGTGAACAACTAGAAAACATGCACTGATCCTGGAACCCCAACACCCCAATGACATCACCTGTGACAGACAGTCTTGAATTCATCTTCATAAAAAATGTTGATAGAAAATAATTTATATGTTTTCCAAGACACATACTTGAAACTAAAGAATGATTCAAATACATTACTTTGAATGTTTATAAAACATAAACTGTAAGACCAACATAAATGAAACATAAAATGGTGTGTCACTTTCTTTTTTATTATTGTACTTTTATTTTCGTTAATAAATTTTTAGGACTGATTACGCTCGACTCTTGAACTTTCCTGGTAAATGATACATAAAATGTGGATTAAACATAAAACAAATATTTGAAAAAAATTCCAAAAAAATGTTGATGAAAAATAATTTATAATCTTTTAAAGACATCTACTTGAAACATAAAAATGTTTCAAGTATGTGTCATTGAAAGCCTATAAAATATAAACTATAATACCATTATAAAAGAAAATTAAAATATGAATTAAAAATATATTAAATTATTTAATTAGTTAGTAAATATTATTAATAATTAATTACATAATAATTAATTAGTTAATTAGTAATTATTAATTATTAATTAGTTAATTCGTAATATAATTATTAAGTTGCACATGAGCCTCAACCTAGTTGGTGAGGTATCCCTAAGTGCATCCACAAGACCCCGGTTCAAAACTAGGTAGAGGCATATTTCCACGCACTGTAGCAGTACTGTACATTGTACTGTACTGTACACTGTGCAGGTACTGTAACAGTTACTGTAGCAGGTACTATTCGGTACTGTAGAAGCTGGAACTATTCACCTTGGGCCACTGGTTTGGGAATGGAGTCCTTAAAGCTTTCGAGCCACCCAGGCCTTCGGGTCAGTAAGGATTTCAGGCCACCTTTAAGACCTTCGGGCCACCTCAAGGCCTTTGGGCCACATGTAGTTTCCCCAAACACACTAGCAAAAAGGAGCATCCCTAGAAGAGGATTCAGAGAATGTGCACTCACCAGTGCAGAGTCAAATGGATTTTTCAGAATGAAAGGGTATGACAATGCCATCGGGACCAGCCTGTACTTGCACAGGAAGCCTAGCCAGACGGTCATGCAAAGGTGGAGAGCTACTATCATGATGCAGATACTGGGGAGGGGTAGTTTTTTTGTAGATAGTCTGGTTGAATTTCCTAAGACCTTCGGGTCATGTAATATCCTAAGCCTACTGGCCATGTAATCTCTATGCCTACGAGCCATGTAAGAGTTCCCCCTCATCCCTTGAAACTTGGGTCATCAAAAAATGTATATAGCAATTAATTAGTTAATTATTAATATAATTATAAATTATATTTATTCATTATAATTAAAAAATAGTAATTATTAAAAATTATTATATAATAATTAATTAGTTAATTGGTAATGTATTAATTAATTATATAATAGTTAAAAAGTTAATTATTAATATAATTCTAAATTATAAATATTCATTATAATTATTAATTAGTAATTATTAACAATTATTATATAATAATTAATTAGTTAATTAGTAATATAATTATTCTATATAATTATTCATTATAATTTTTCATTATAGTTATTAATTATTAGTTATTGATTATTGATTATTAATTATTAATTATTTAATTAGTAATATAATTATCAATTATATAATTATTAAATTTACAATAATTAGTTAGTTAATTAGTAATTATAAATAAATAATTATATAATAATTAATTAGATATTTAGTAATATAATTATTATATATTTAATAATTAATTAATTACTTAGTAATATAATTATTAGTTACATAATAATTAATTAGTTAATTAGTAATATAATTATTAATTATTTAATTAGTAATTAATTAATTATTAATTATTAATCATTAATTATATAATAATTAATCAGTTAATTAGTAATATAATTATTAAGTATATAATAGTTAATTAGTTAATAAGTAATATAATTATAAATTATATTAATTCATTATAATTAATAATTAGTAATTATTAAAAATTATTATATAATAATTAATTAGTTAATTGGTAATGTAATTATTAATTATATAATAGTTAATTAGTTATTTAGTAATATAATTATAAATTATAATTATTCATTATAATTATTAATTTATAATTATTAAAAATTATTATATATAAATTAATTAGTTAATTAGTAATATAATTATTCTTTATAATTATTCTTTATAATTATTCATTATAATTATTCATTATAATTAGTAATTATTAATTTTTGATTTATAATTATTAATTTGTAATTAGTTATTTAGTAATATAATTATTAATTATATAATTATGAATTATATAATTATTAATTGTAAAATAATTAGTTAGTTAATTAGTAATTATTAATCATTAATTATGTAATATTGAATTAGTTAATTAGTAATATAATTATTAAGTATATAACAGTTAATTAGTTAATTAATATTATAATTATAAATTATATTTATTCATTATAATTACTAATTAGTAATTATTAAAAATTATTATACAATAATTAATTAGTTAATTGGTAATATAATTATTAGTTATATAATAGTTAATTAGTTAATTAGTAATATAATTATAAATTATAATTATTCAATATAGTTTTTAATTAGTAATTATTAAAAATTATTATATAATAATTAATTAGTTAATTAGTAAAATAATAATTATTTATAATTATTCATTATAATTATTCAAGATAATTATTAAATATTAAATATTAAATATTAATTATTAATTGGTAATATAATTATTAATTATATAATTACTAATTGTATAATTATTAATTGTACATTATTTAGTTAGTTAATTAGTAATTATTAAGAATTAATTATATAATAATTAAATAGTTAATTAGTAATATAATTATTATTTATTTAATAATTAACTAGTTACCTAGTAATATAGTTATTAGTTATATAATAATTAATTAGTTAATTATAAATATAATTATTAATTATATAATTTCTAAATAGTTAATTAGTAATTATTAATCATTAATTATATAATAATTAATTAGTTTATTAGTTATATAATCATTAATTATATAATAATTAATTAGTTAATATTTTGAGAAAAATAAAACCGAGACCATTTTTATAATTTTTTAATTAGTAATGAAATTATAAATTATAATTTTTCATTATAATTGTTAATTAGTATTTATTAAAAAATTAATAAAATAATTAATTGGTTAATTAGTAATATAATTATTAATTATATAATAGTTAATGAGTTAATTAGTAATATAATTATAAATTATAATTTTTCATAATAATTATTATATAGTAATTATTAAAAATTATTATATAATAATTAATTAGTTAATTAGTAAAATAATTATCCTTCATAATTATTCATTATAATTATTCATTATAATTATTAATTAACTTATTAAATAATTTATTATATGTTTAATTCATATTAAAAGTTTCATTTATATTGGTGTTATAGTTTATATTTTATAGGCTTTCAAAGACACATACTCGAACCATTTTTAAGTTTCGAATAGGTGTCTTTGAAAGCTTATAAATTATTTTTCATCAATTTTTTTATTTTTCTTTACTTTCAACTATTTGTTATATGTTTACACCATGTTTTATGTTTCATTTATGTTGGTCTTATAGTTTATGTTTTATAGGCATTCAAAGTCACTTACTTGAAACATTTTTTAGTTTCAAGAATGTGTATTTGAAAACTTATAAATTATTTTTTATCAATGTTTTTTATGAAATTATTTTTATTTTCAAGTATTTTATATATATATAATCCATGTTTTATGTTTTATGTTATTTTGGTCTTATACTTTATATTTTATTGGCATTCGAAGTAACGTACTTGAATCATTTTTATGTTTCAAGTATGTGTCTCTGAAACCTTATAAATTGTTTTCCATCAATACTTTTTTGGATTTTTTTTGTTTTCAACTATATATTATGTGTTTAATCCATGTTTTATGTTTCATTTATATTGTTCTTGTAGTTTATATTTTATAGTCTTTCAAAGCCACGCACCTGAAACAGAATCCCACATCGAAAATGCAGAATGTTATGTGCAGGAAAGGGAGAACCAGAATCCTACATCGGAAATGCCGAATGATATACAGGGTAATCCCTCTTATAAAAGGGAGCCCTAGGTGAGAGCTTCTGTCAGAATCCAGATAGTTATAATAACAATACTACTAGATTTTAAATAGCAGATAAATTTTGCTAAAAATTTTAATTTTAAATTTGTTTTTGTTATATATATATATATATATATATATATAACAAAAAAGAAAACAATTTTATTTTTATTTTTTTGGGTTATAGGGGATAGACGGCATCACCGATGCCTCCTTTGTGACATATTTTTTAATTTTTTTAACCTAGTCATTTTTTAAAAAAATATTTAAAAACAATCTTATTTAAAATAAACTCTATTTATTCCCATGGGTGGAGTAATATAAATTTTGTTTTGCAGCATCTATTTATTCTAAGGGGAAGTATTTGATTCAACTCGGGTTGCCCAAAATTCCAACATGAACTCTCCTGTAGAAACATAAATTCTCTTATAACGAGAAACTCTTTTTTTACGTGGTACCAAAAGTGCACATGTTATCTAATAGACTGGCTCTAATTTTACCGATCCAAAATTCCAAAAGATACACTTATGTGGTCTCATACATTTATCTTTAGTAGACCTTATACATTGAAAACAAAAATAAAATGAATAAGGAATTTAAATAAAATAAATAAATAAAAGATTCAAAAAAATTATATTAAGATGAACATTAAAATTTTCAAAATGAAAATGATATTAAAACAAAATAATTGTTTCTTTTAAAAAATCTAACTATAATTCGGAATAAGACAAAATATTAAATTAAATAAACACATGGAACATATACAATTAATAATTAAAATAAAATAAAAAAAATAAAAAATTATTTAATGAATGAAAAGAAAAAAAATTAATACAAAAAAAACTCATAATTAAAAAAGTTTTCGATTATTTTTTATTTCCAAAAAACAAAACATTATAATTAAACTGTTTAAAACAAGATTGAGCATTAAATAAACAATTTTACTATAAATGATATGTGGAAAAAGACATGAAATATAGACGACATAAAATCCTCCATGCTTAATCATTGATTGTCTTCAAGAAAAGTTTTAATCAATTTTAGAAGAAAATAATAAATCTTTAGTGCGAAAAACATGAATGTCACAATGAATTAGTCTTCAAATAATTTTTCCCTCATAGACTCTCAAGTTGAAGTTGTGATTTTCCCTTTAAGATTAAAAATTTTCAATGTAAAGTTGGTTCCCTATTTTACATGTCAATTTTTTATTTTATTTTATTGGAAAACCCACATTAATTATTATTGGGAAACAACAAAAAAGACACAACAAACACATTACAGATTTAAAAATTCAAATTATCAAACAGAACCATCATCCCCGAACCATGATCTTATATAACACACCCTGTATCAAAATTCAAATGATTCAAATGAGATCCATCATCACCGCACCCATATGCGAACCCTAACACATCACCTATTTCAAATTTCAAAAGAGTGACTATCATCAACTCCTCAAGACTACTACCTCACGATGCATACCCTAACAGAAACCAACCCTCATCGAAACCAGCTCATCGAAAACCAGCTTTCCGAAAAGAATCGTCATCACTGAAAAAACGCACAATGCTATATCAAACCTCCATTAAAGAATAACACCATCCTAGACCACTGAAGACACAATTATAATCATCCTGAAAAAGAAACAAACAGATCAAGAATCATTGGAAAAAAACCAACAAACCTTCACAAATGGCTAAGGAAGAAACACCCAATATAACAAACAATACACAAACTTCACTGAGATGATGAAAATGACGACTCTTTCTCTGAACCACTGTGAAAGGGCCTCAGGCTAGGAGCTTTTCCATCCATCCAACCACCCACCCAAAACCCCTTCATTACCACCACTCCTAGTCTACCTTGGAGAAGAATTTACGATCGAGAGATCATAACAGGGAAAGGGTGGTCGAGGGCTCTGAACAGGCATCATCGACGAGGTCAAAAACCATAGCCAACAAAAAAAAGGTAAGTTCCTAAAAGCCGTCAACAACCAAACTAAAAATCCCAAGAAATCATTGTATCCACCATTAAAAATATAATATGGAGAGTCATTGAGGATCTTGTGGTAAGAGAAACATATGAGTGACTAAGGTATTCTACACAACCTTCATCATTTTATCAAAACCTCCCATGAAAGAAAGAGATGGAATCAAAAACAGAACACCATGACCCATGCAATCACAGATGCCACCACTGAAGGTGAAAACAAAGAGAAAAAAATCTAGGTGCGGACAAGACATGAAAGAGAAAAGGGGTTAGAATGCACGAAGAATCCACAAAATGGGTTGGGAAGAAGGCATGACATGAGAAATGAGGGGATAAAAATAAGAAAGGGAGAAAGGACGATGCTCATATGCATCGTCAGACCCATAGCAAAGGGTTTCAGAGGGAAACTCTAGGAAAATCCAAGAGCGGGAGGGGGAACCCGAGAAAGAAAGGATCAATCCAGCTCATTATACCTTCTCCCTGATCAGTTTCTTATTTTACACAAATGATTTAAGATGAAAAATTTAGAAGGACTAAACATGCATTGATTTTCATCCAACTAAAACTTCCAAACATCTCTTTACCTCTAGGTAAACCGACTAACATAACTAGAAGACCAAATAATTAGACAATTTTCTGGATGAGAAAATTTAATAATCATAAAAAATAATAATAACACATCCAAAAAGTTAAATAAAAAAATAATGATACAATTAAAGGAAAAGAGACTCAATATGGATTAGGATTTATATTTTATAGCTCATTATAATGCTTTTATTTTCAGTTTAATTTAATAAAAAATGTTCAAATAAATTGTTAGTTTTATAATATCCAACCAAACTTTTACCAATTTTAAATTATTTCTAAGGGAAAATTAAAAAAATTTCTTTGTTAAATACATGGAGTAATAAATATTACCCTCCTCAAAGTGACATCCAAATTATCAAACTCATGAAAAATTTAGACCAACTGAAATTTAAAAATGACATCTTGAGAAACTCATAATTATATTTAAAAAATTAAAAGGGTTTTTCACATGAAAAAACAATTAATATAGAATATCATAATAAAGATCCTCCCCCCCACACTTAAAACTCAACATTTTCAATAATTTTTATTTATATAGTTAAATAAACAACTAAAAACAATTTAGCTAAACCAGATTTTATAGCTTTCAAGTTTAAAGTCACGTTTAAGGGGTATAATCAATTAAATCACATCTTTTCACATATCTAAAATAAATTTATAATTTAGGGAATTTTTTCATATGAAAAAAATGAATGTTTATTTAAGGAAAAGAAAACTAAGTTTTAACATTGATTCCATAAAAAATAGCTTTTAAAAAATACACTTAAATTTTCTTATGAATGTTCAAATAGTTGGATGTTAAAAATTGGGTTTAATTAATGTTCAAATGGATTTTAAATAATAAATAATAAATCCAGAATCAATACCCGTGACTTTCAGCAGAAAAATCCAAAATAATTACAAATAATGGAAACAATTACCCCAGATATAATTCCAGAAAGTGAGAAGATTCTAACACGATTCCACTATCAAGGATGTAAGAAAGAAAAATTATAAAAAATTATTATATAAAGAACAATGGAAAATAATAATCCCAATATAATAAGTATTAGAACACTTGAACTCATTCAAACAATCCCTTTTATGCTTTGAGTAATGTTCTCTGATCATCATGTTGTAGCACTTATAAAATAAAAGGATTAACATGTGACTCCAAAATTTAATGTAAAAAAAAAAGATAATTACCAAATAAAACGTTTTTTGAAAATTAATCCAAGATGATCTAACTGTAAATTCTCATTTCTAATAAAAATTAGTGAAATTAATCTACAATAGTTTAAAATATATACCCAAGAGGTAAATTTATATCATTGTTATCCCTCCCTGGAGAAGTTGAGAAATGTGAAGCCAAAGGAGAAATGCATGCATGTTGAATATTATTCAACAAAAAAACAACAAAATATATATGGGTTTCCTCCCATGAAGTGATAAATTTATAGTCTTTTGTGAGACTTAATTATTTTTCAATCATCAAAAGAATAAGATGGAATCCAAGGCCTTTGCATTACCCTAAAAATAGTTCTTATTTATTTGTAAATTCACCAAGAATGTCCAATTTCTATATCCAATCAACAAAAAAACTCCATTCAATATCCCAGTAAGGATGGTGAAAGGTCAAGAATACCAAAATTTGACCATCCTAATAAACATTAAAAGTCTTGAAATGTAGAGTAAAACCTTTTTTATTGTTATAAAATCTATGATTTTGATGAAAGAATCATGAAAATATTTATTCATTTCCATGTAAATCATTGAATTTCAATGGAGTCTCTCTAAATATCATCGAGTTCACTTATCTAAAGAAATATACTATCACCAGCAATTTTAAAATCAAAATTTAGAACCTCCACTATAGAAAAATAATTGCATTGAACTCCACAAGAAGGTGATAATATTTCACAAAAAGAAGCCTATATGGATGCATTCCAATTGGAGTTTTAGATGTAGTTATATTGGAACACAATGTCTCATTAAGCATTAAAGACCAATCATTCCTAGAACTAGCCATATTTTTCTCTAAAATTTATTTAAAATCCTTATTTTAAATTTTATCTTGTCCTAGATTGTGGATTGTAAGGACTTTTAGTTCTGAGAAGACATCAATATTTCTCAAACAATGATTTAATCATATTTTAAAGTCAATTACATTATCAATGATAAAGGATTTTATAACCACAAATAAATAAAAATTTTATTCTTAATGAAATTTATCACATTTTTAGCTTGATTATTAGGGAGTTTCACTACATCCACCAATCTAGAATCATTACCTATAGTGGAAATGATTTACTCATTACCAAGATGTTGGAATTTGTCCCATAAAATCCAAGTCCCAAATAAAAAAAATCTAAACTTCCAAAATCTGTTTTTAATGTACCTTATGTTTCCTACCAATAATTCTTAATATCTAAAACTCTTCATAACCTACAACTAATTTCATGGAATCTTTGAACAGGGAAGGTGAATATAATCAATCTTGTATGAAATTTTGGACTATTCTTCCTCAACATTGATTTTCACCCAAAAGTGTTGAGTGAAAAAAATTCTATAATGGAAAACATCTCCTCTTTCATCACACACCCGCAAAAAACACCATCACTAAACCTTGTACATAAGATCAGGTCATCCCAAAAGTAATATTAAAAGTCAAAAATGAATTTCTTCATTTGGTTATGTGTGAAATCATTTTCAATTACACCAACAACCTAGAAATTTTAAAAATATGCATACCAAGAAGATTGTTTGACAGAAAAACTAGATAGTTTTTATTATGAATGGTTGATTTTATCTGTACATGAGCATCAATTTTGATATTATATAGCCTAGACAAATGATCATGCACCAAATATTCAAAAACTTTCTTATCTTTAGTTTTTAATTCAAATTCCTCTACTAAATATATATATTTAATCATCCGGAATTTAGCCAATTTTTTTTGGAAATTAACCATTTAAGGTCTTAATATTTATTGAAAACAATGAATTTTGAACCTATTATACTCTGTATGAACTTTTCTATAGAAAATAAAACAGGCCAAAACTATTTCTTAGTTATGGTGTAATTTCTATGAGAAATATATAGATTATAGATAGCATTGTACACCACATGTAATAATTTATCTTTCCTCTGACTAAAAACATATCCAAAAGACACATTACTAAAATCACATGTAATTCCAAATGATACCTTCAAATTCGGTGTAGTGATGAGGGGGAAGAAGTGAGTAAACCCTTTAAAAAATTAAAAGATTCAATACATATTAATTATCCAAGAAAGCTTTATATTTCTCTAGAAAAGATAAAATAGGCCTAATGGTATAAAAAAATATTTTATAAATCTCTAGTAAAAATAAGAATATCCTAGAAAACATTTACACACTTGTCATTCATAGAAGGGGGTACATTATGAGTGACCTAAATCATAATATTATCTACATTTTTACCCCTCTTAGACACCTTATGGCCAAGAAAAATGTGTTTGGTAACCATGATTTGACACTTATCCTAATTAAGAACAATATCATTCCCCCAGAATCTATCAAAAACAAGTTATAGATTTTGAAAAATTCTCTCAAAGGTAATGAAAACTATAGAACAGTAATCCATGAAAAACTCAACCATCCTCTCAACAATTTCTGAAAATATTGTCATTATACACCTTTGAAAAATAGTCGGTGCACCATATAAACCAAAGGGAATTTACCGGTATGAAAATAGGCCAAAGGGGTTTGAGAAAGTTGTTTTCTATTAATCTTATTGGGATACAAGAATTTGGTTCTACCCAGAATAACCATCCAGAAAACTTAAAAAATAAATTCCAACTAGCCTCTCAATATTCTGGTATATGAATGGGATTTTAAAATTATTGTTTCATGTGGAATAATTCAACCTTTTATAATCTATTTGGTGTCTCCCCTTGGTGGAATTTCTTACTAGGATTTATTCATTTTTCTTATTGGTCACAACAGTTAATAATCCATTCTTGCATACTACATGGACTAGGATAAACCATTCACTATGTGAAATAGGATAAAATAATCATATATAAATCATATTGACAACATCTTCCTTCAAACATCTTTCCTATTTGGATTTATCGTTCTTTAACCCTCAAATCTCTATTTATGACTAGGTTCCATAAGAATCCTATACATAAAAAACCAAGGACTAATAAATTTAATTGATTAAATGTTCTATCATGTAATGGTTATATAGTTATTCAACACACCTAATAATGTTTCCTCTTGGGTTTTATCAAGATCAAAAGAAATAATGACTAGTAGTTATGATTTTACAAACAGAATTTAATATTTTTGGTGTGAAGGAAAATGATTAAACTCTTGTTGTAGTGCCTCTTAAGGGGTTAGTAGTCTCTTGGGCCAAGGATGTCCAAGGTCTTCACCATGATTCTTAAAGTGTGAAAATTTAACAAATTATATATTTCATGACATTAACATAATTTTACTCACTGCTGAATAGAGAGGAAAACTCAATGTACTCAATGTCCAGATATGATTTCATGATGTTATCCTTATAAAAATCATCATTGTGTTGAAATCTATCTCCCCCACATAAATTAACATTGTCATCAAATTTATTTCTAGTAAGAAAATCAACCTTGAGCACTTTTAGAAATATCCTATATTATAGAACAAAAATTTAATCTTCTTGATAGCTCTCTAAATCTAGAGTAGAACTACTATACAGATCTGAAAGATTTCCCAGATTTTCTATTTTAATAAAATTAAAATGTTAGAAAAAATTAATCCCATAATCTACATGATTACCTTCATCTAATTTTTTTTAAACATTCATCTTGATTATTTAAGGAGTCCTCAACTTCTAAAATATATACTCTATAACACTTCTCTCAAAATGTTAGTTCTTTAACATTCCAAAAAACATGAAACTCTTCTTATTATTCACCAAACATAAGAATAAGACCATCCTTTACAACATTTATGGAAGCTCCTCTAGTGGATAAGAAAATACTATCAAGAATGGTAGGCACTTCTTGGTACCATTCCATATCTAAAACTAGAAAATCTATAGGTAAGAGTAACGTACCAAATCCTACAAGTAGTTTATAAACTCTTTCAATGGGATGTGTAAAAGATCACTCAACTAACTGTAAGGCCACTTTGGTAGGTTGTAATTTTTTTAACGGTTGGGGCTGAAGCCTCAATTTATTATTTAAATTAAAGACCTCTTTATTCTGGGTAGAGGGAGACCCATAACATAGCATGAAGGTCCAAGGACAAGTGTCTTGAATACAAGGATTGAAAGTCCATTTTTTGGCCCAAAGGACCCCTTGATGAATAATGAGGAAGGGAAAAAATAAATTATTCAACCATTGACACAATGAGAACTCAAATGGAAACTATTTCCTAAGATGCATGGAATGATAAAACCTAATGGATCATTAAGCTTTGGGGAATTTTTTTAAAGGACAACGTTACACTCTTCAGTGAGGTTGTTAGTGGAAAATGTTCAAAAGTTTTAGTTGTTGTAAAATCTTTCTTGAGAGATATAAAATATGACATAAATGAAATAATTCTTTGATGAAAGGGATATTTATATGAATCTTGTTTAAAATACTAAGTAATTGGAGTAATTAGAGTTTATTATATTTGGGTATTCTTTTTTGAACGAAATGGGTGGATGGAAAAAATGATTAAGAAAAGTAGGCATGTCCCATATTTCTTCAACGATATTTTCATTCCATTTTTTCATTTTAGAGTCTTTTAGATCTTTATATTCAGGTCGAACATCTTGATTTAATCAAGTTTCAGTTGTGTTGTCTAAATTTTTAGATTCCATGCTACCTATATTTTACTATCCCGAATCTTCGATATTTTTAGTTTGATCATTTGTAAGGTATTCTCTAACATCCTCTTTATTTTTTAAACCAATTGAAGTGAAAGATCCATTGAACCCTTTCTTGTATTCATTTCAATTGTTATTAAAAGTTTCCATTTATCTATAGAAGTTAGGTTTTCTTTTGAGTTTACAAATATCACTAGAAGTCATGTCTATTGTTAATTGACCCATTTGTAGCTCTATTTTTTTTCTTTCTAACATCTTTTAGTGATATATTAGAATCAATTTGAATATATAATAAATATATATTATATAAATATATTTAATTTAATTTCATAAGTATTTTTTAGATCATATAAAATAGTTCATATGGGTAACATGAATTAATCATATACATAGTATGAATAATAAAAAATGAGTCATCACATATGGATAACATGAATAATAAGAAGGGTGTAATGTATAAATTAATATTAATGTTGATAAATAACATATACGAACATCTACTCATGGATGATCAATATATTTATTGACTAAATTCATTGGAAACATATATCGTTATTTAATAACTATAATTATAAATATATATATTTAAAAAGTATATATATATAAATTATAAATATAATAAATATCATCAATATTATATAAATATAAAAAATATAAAAAATTTAATGAATATAAAAAACTATTAATTCTAATAATTCTAATAAATCTAATAAATCTAATAAATCTAATTAATATATTTATTATTTAATGAAATTTATAATAATATTATAATTATATATATATATATATAATTATAATCCTAGAAATAATTTTTTTAAAACATTATATATATTTGAATTATTAAAAAATATAAATTATTTATAAACACGTGATTTTTATTTAATATATACAAATAAATATTATTTATGAAAATAAATACAATAATTTTATATAAATTAATAATATTTTTAATTAAAAACTTTTATCAGTGCTAATAATGGCACTGATAAAGGCCCCTCTTTTATCAGCACATTCTGTTTAGCGCTGATAAAATCAGGCACTGCCCTTTCCCCGTTTTGTGGTAGTGAAAGGGGATCTATAAAATTTCAAAGAAACATGCAAAAACACACATGGAGGAAGTCAGGGAGACTCAAACCCATGACCTCCACAACACCCCACAAGACCCTATTCAACTAGGCTAAGCCTTGAGGGGAAATAAAAACGACTGAAAAGATACAAAACTTATTATAATTCAAGAACTGTTTAAATATTATGAACTATAATTCTTATTTACTGAAGAATTGTTGGATTGATGAAATCTATGTTGTAACATCTTTTTAAAGGAATGATGTAACACCCCCAAATGATAAAGGGTTAAATTACTAAATGATAAGACTCATGTCAACAAAGTGCAACTTTATTTTCAGGAGCTTACCTAATTGAAACTCCACAGTTAAGCATGTTTTCCTTAGAGTAGTGATCATTATGAGTGACCTCATAGGAAGATTCAAAAGTTGTCCATGAGTTTGGACAGAGAACATTGAATGAACAAGTGTTGGCTTGTGGGGATAATTATTATTCAGGTAACTCATTTGGGCACGTGGGTGGGCCCTAGGGAGGGCGCCACTGCCTCATCACATTAATAAGACTCTTCAACTCACTTTTCCCTCAATGCTACTTTTCGCCATTTAACTCTCCTCATGACACAAATTTTACAAAAAATAATTTAATTTAGTAAAAATTATTCCATAAATCAACCTCCACCTAGTTGTTGACTTTAATTTTAAGCTTCACCAAGCTTCGATGTGCTTGAAATCAGTTTATGGGGCTTCAGATGATTATACCTATGTAATTCTCCATGTGATCAGTCTTTCACGTAAAACCCAATTTGTATCCAACTTCTCTTAGAAAAATTGTGGAATAACCAGCAAACAATTGTTTCTAATGTATCAACCGCATCGTTTGGAATGACCAATGTTCCTTCCATCATACCAGCAGACAGATAAAACCTAGTGATCAAAGAAAAACAAAAAGACTCGTATTCATCTTATTTTGTCCTCAACCCATCTCTTAAAATCACAGAGCCATCAATGAACATAACCTTTAAACGTCCATATGGTTTTGATCTAATTTGGTTGATCAGAATCTAGCATTTATCACTGTGGATTCAACCCATCATTAGGTTCCAGTGCATTCCTTGAATTCAATTGGTTTCTTCAAGCTCTAATTCGGCAACCTTCATCCAAGTATTGAACTCCAAATTTTTACAGTCCTGAAAAGTGAACTACCAGAAAAATGAACTAATCTTGGAACCCCCCAATGACATCACCTATGATAGGAAGTCATAAATTCATCTTCTAGAATCAACTGATTCCTCCTTAAGAAATACTGTAGATTCGATGCCAGATCAGCTTCGGTATTCTTGATAAGATAGTTGATTCTCACTACTTCACTCATGATTTTATTTAGGCATGGATTGAATTTTGAATTCAATAATCATCTACATCCACGGACGAAGCAAAAATTCTCTGTATTATTGTTATCTTTGATGATCCTGGTTCCATTCTTAAGAAATCTTGACCTACAATACAACCAAAATGAATGTTCGGTCGATGTTCTCATCAGATTGAGTCATCCTTGGGAGTTATTCCTCTTCGATCATAGATTAAATCAATTAGATAAACCCATATTTATCTTATTTTTGAGTATTTGGTTCATCATTTCCATATTAGTGATATTGGGATTGGATTGAATATAGTAGGGATCATCCTCAACTTAATTTTTTTTATTCCCATGGGTGGAGTAAGATAATTTTTTTATGCAGTCTCTATTTATCTTAAGGGGATGTATTTGATCTAACTCTGATTTCCAATATATCAACTTGAATTCTCTTGTAGTAACATAAATTCTATTATAACGAGTAACTCTCTTTTTTTACGTGGGACCAATAGTGCACAAGTTATCTTACAGACTGCCACAAATTTGACTTATCCAAAATTCCAAATGTTACACTTAGGTGGGCCCATAAATTATCTTCATTGGACCTTATACACTAAAAACAAAAAATAAAACAAATAAGGAAGTTAATATATATAAATAAACAAAAGATTTATAAAATTTTATTAAGATGAAAATTTAAAATTTCAAAATGAAAAACATTGAAAAAAAGAACTATTTTAAAAAAACCTAACTAGAATTTAGAATAAAACAAAATATTAAATTAAATAAAAAAATAGAACATATTTAATTAATAATTAAATGAATACTCAAAAAATAAAAAAATATATAGAGAATGAAAAGGGAATAAAATAATACAAAAACACTCATAATTAACATTGATTTTGATGATTTATTATTTCCAAAAAAAACAAAACATTATAATGAAACATTTTGAAAGAAGATTTAGAATTAAATATACAATTTTATAACAAAATATAAGTGAAAAAATGCCTGGAACAAATGTCACATAAAATACTCCATGCCTAATCATTGATTTCCTTCAAGTAATTATTTAGTTAATTTCAGAAGAAGATAATAAATCATTAGATTGAAAAAAATTAATACCAAAATGAATTATTCTTCAAATAAGTTTTTCCTCATAGACTCTCATGTTGAAATTGTGATTTTCCCCTTAAGATTAAACAATTTTATTGTAAATATGGTTCCCTATTTTACATGTCAATTTTTTATTTTCTTTTATTGAAAAATACACTTTAAAGTTAAGCGGGAAACAATAGTAAAACCACAAAAATGCATTACAGATTTTAAAATTCAAATTATCAAACAGAACCATCAACACCACACCATGATCCTACACAACACAATATATTTAAAAATTCAAACAATTCAAACGAGAGCCATCATCACTACATCATTATGTGCACCCTGACACATCACTTGTTTCAGATTTCAAAAGAGAGACCATCATCACCTCCTCAATCCTACTTCCCCATGATGCATACCCTGACAAAAACCAACCCTCATAGAAACCATCTTTCACTGGAAACAAGATTTCCAAAAACAATCCTCATCACTGAAAACACGAATAACACCATCTCAAACCACCATTAAAGAAGAACATCATTATAGACCACAGAAGAAAAAATTCGAATCACCCTAAACAAGAAAAAACCAAATCAATAATCACATGAAAAAACTTACAAACCTTCACTGATGGATAAATAAGAAACACCAAACAAAACAGACAATCCACAAAATTCACTAAGATGATGAACATGAAAACTCTTTCTTTGAACCATCGTCAAAGTTTCTCGCACTTGGAGTGCTTCCTTCCACTGAACCACTCACCCAAAACCCCTTCATTTGTATTTATTCTGGTCCGCCTTGGAGAATCACTGATAATCGGGAGATCATAGCAGGGAAAGGGTGGTCGAGGGCTCCGAACATGCATCATCGTCAAGGCCAGAAAATAGAGTCGACAAAACAAAGGCAAGAAACTATAAAAGTTCATGAAAACCATATACCACCAAACTGCCAATCTCAAACCATCATTGCTTCCACCTCTATAAATCTGACATGGAGAGTCAATGAGGATCATGATGTCAGAGTGGCATACTAGTGACCATGGACTTCAACAAAACTTTCATCAGTTTAGAAAAACCACCCATAAAATAAGATGATGATGGAAAAAATAGAACACCAAGACCCGAGAGATCACATATGCCACCAATGAAGATGGAACCAAAGAGGAAAGAAAGATAGGTGTAGAATTGTCATGAAAGAGAAAAGGGGGAAGATCGCCCAGAGAATCCACACAATGGGGAAGGAAGAAGGGAGGACATGAAAAAATATGGGATGAAAGAAGAACGGGTGAAAGGGCGATGCTCAGATGTGCCAGCAGACCCACAACGAAGTGTTTTCGAGGAAAAACCTAGGAGAATTGAAGAGTAGGAGGGGGAAATAGAGAGTGAAAGGATCCTTCCTGATCATTATACCTTCTCCTAGAACAGTTTCATATTTTACAGAAAATATTAATGATGAAAATTTTAAAAGAAATAAACAATAATTAATTTTCATCCAACTGAAACTTCCAAACGTATCTTTACCTACAGCTAAACCGAATCACATAATTGGAAGGCAAAATAATTAGAAACTTTTTTTAGATGAGAAAATTTCATTATTCACAACAACATAAATAACACATCCTACAAGTTAAAGAATAAAATAATGATACAATTAAAGGAAAAATGTCTCAATATGGATTAGGATTTACATTTCATATCTCATTATAATGATGTTCTTGTGACTTTAATTTAATGAAAAAGGTTCAAATCCATTGTTAGTTGTATGACATTCAACCAAAATTTTACAAATAATAAATTATTTCAAAGGGGAAATGAAAATAATGTGCTCTATTAAATGCATGGATTAATAAATATTAACCTCCTCAAAGTGACATCATAATTATCAAACATAAGAGAAATTTAGACCCACTAAAATTTAAAAATGATAACCTGAGAAACTCATAACTATATAGAAAAAAACTAAAAGGGGTTTTCACATGAGAAACAATGAATATAGAATAGTAAAATAAAGGTCCTCCCCCCCTACACTTAAAACACAAAATAGTCCCTAATCATGGATTCTAATTTTAAATAAACCATTAATTTTTTTAGCTAAACCTGATTTTAGAACTATATATTTTAAATTATAGAGGGGTAAAATAAATTCAATAACAAGATTCCACATTCCTATAATAACTTTATAATTTACGTTATATTTTACATTTTGGGAAAAAAATGAATGCTCATTTAAGCACAAGAAAAATCATTTTTAGCACTGATTGTATCAAACAATAGGTTTTTGAAAATACACTCAAATTTCATTAAGAATGTTCAAATAGTTGGGTGTTAATAATTGGGTTTAATGAAGTTTCTAAGGGATTTTAATTAATAAAGAATTAATCCAGAATAAAAAACCATGACTTGCAGCAAAAAAATATCCAAAACAATTCCAAATAATGGAAACAATTCCCACATACATAATTCCAAAAAGAGAGTAGAATCTTAAAATCTACCACTATCAATGAAGTAGGCAAAAAAAAATCAGAAAAAAGTCTTATGTCATGAAAAATGAAAAATTATACTCCCCGGATAATAAGTATTAGAACACTTAAATTCATTCAAATAATCCCTTTTAATATTTGAGTAATGTTCTCTGATCTGCATGTTTTAGAGCCTACAAAATGAAAGGATGAACATGAGACTACAAAATTTAAAGTACTAGAATGATAATAACAAAAGGAAAAGTTTTGTAAAATATAATCCTAGATGCTCCAATTGAAATATATCCATGATAATGAAAATTATTGCAATTCCCCAACAATAGTTTGAATGATATACCCAAGAGGTACATTTGTAGCATTTTCAACCATCCCTAGAGAAGCAGAGAAAAGTGAAACCAATGAATAAATATAGGAATGTTTAGTGTTATTCAACACAAAAAAACAACAAAAGAAATATGGGTTTCCTCCCTTCAAGTCACAAATTTATAGTCTTTCATCAGACTCAATGATTTTTCAATCTTTAGAAAATGAGATGGAATCCAAGCCCTTTGGATTCCCCTAAAAGTAATTTTATTTCTTTGTAAATTCACCAATAAAGGGAAATTATCTTTTTCAATCAACTCAACAACTCCATTCACTAACACTATGAGGATTGTGAAAGGTCAAGACTACCTATAGTTGACCATCCCAAAAAACATTCTATGCCTTGAAATGTAGAGTAAAACCTTACTTTTAGTCATAAAATCTATGTTTTGGATTAAAAAATAATGAAAAAATTTATTAATTTCATTTTAAATCAATGAAGTTTCAATGGATTCTCTCCTAATCTCATAGAGTTCACTTAACTCAAGCAATATCTTGTCACCATAAGTTTTAAAATCAAAATTTACAGCCTTCACTACCCAACCATACTTTTATTGAACTCCACGAGTAGGTGATAGGATTTCCAAAAAAGAATTATATATGGAGACATTCCTATTAGAGTTTTAAAATTAGTTATATAGGGAAAAATGTCTCAATAAGCATTGAAGACCAGTCATTCCTAAAGAGGGACATATTTTTCTTTAAATTTATTTCAACTCCTTGTTTGAAATTTTATCTTGTCCGAGATTTTGGATTGCAAGGATTTCTAGTTTCGAGAATACATCAACATTTCTCAACCAATTATTTAATATTATAAACTTTAAAGGGAGTTCTATTATCAATGATAAAGGATTTTGTAACCTCAATTGTAAAAAAATGTTCCTTTTAATGAAATTGATCACATTAATAGCAATACTATTAGGGAGTTCCAATGCATCCACTGATTTAGAATTATTATCTATAGTGACCAAGATGTACTAATTCTCATAAGATGTTGGAAGTGGTCCCATAAAATCCAATCCCCAATCAAAACAATATAAACTCCCAAAATTCTCTTTTGATGTAACTCTTGTTTCCTACCAAGAATCCTTAATATATGACAATTTTAATAACCTATATCTAATTTCCTACCATATTTGGACAAGGAAGGATAATATAATCAATATTGTATGAACTTTTTGACTATTTTTCTCCACCATGATTTTCACAACAAGGTGATGAGTGAAAAAATTCCATAATGGAAAACATCCCCACTTTCACCACACACCTCCAAACAATACCATCAGCACGCCTTCTAAATAAGAGTGGGTCATCCTAAACGTAATATTTCAACTCAAAAATTAATTTCTTCTATTTGTTATATGTGAAATAATTCTGAATAAACCTAAAATCCTATATATTTTTAAAATATCTATACCATGCTGATTTTTTTGACATAAAAACTAGAACTATTTCCTTAGGAATGGTCGAGTTCATCCCTCAAGGATCATCACATTGTATTTTAGATAGCCTAGAAAAATGATCACGCGCTATATATTCAAAACATATATTATATTGTATTTTTGATTCAAATTCCTCTAGTAAAGGTATCTATCTAATGAGACTCAATTTAACCACTTTTTTTTGGAAATTAGGAATTTTTGTTTAGAATGGTCATTGAAAATAATGAATTTTTAATATATTATGAACTGCATGAACTTTTCTAGAGAAAGTAAAACTTACAAAAACTATTTCTTGGTTATGGTGTAATTTTTATAATAAATATATAGATACTAACAAGCATTGTATACTAAATATAATAATTTAAATTTCCTCTGACCTAAAACATATCCAACAACCACATCACTTGCATCACACATAAGTTCAAATGATAACTTCAAATTGGATGTAGTGAAGAAGGGTGAATAAGTGATCATACCCTTTATAAAATTAAATGATCCAATTCATTTTTATTATACAAGAATGTTTTATCGTTATCTAGAATATAGAAAATAGGCCTAATGATATAAAAAAATATTTTATAAAACTTTGGTAAAAATAGGAATGTTCTAGAAAACATTAACACACTTGTCATTCATAGGAGGGGGTAGATTTTGAATAACCTAAATCTTAATATTATTGACATTTAAACCCCTCATAAATACTTTATTACCATGAAAAATGCATTTGGTATCCATGAAATGACAATTATCCCAATTAAGAACAATATTAGTCCCTATGAGTCTCTCTAAAACATGTTCTAGATTATGAAAAAAGATCTGAAATATAATAACAACTATGGAAATGTTTTCCATGAAAACCTCAATCATCTTCTAAATCATGTTTGAAAATATTGTCAACATAAACCTTTTAAAAATAGTTGGTGCAACATAAAAATGAAATTAAATTTAAAGGTAAAAAAATCTCTTAAAGGGGTATGCGAAAGTTGTTTCCTCTTAATCTTATAGGGCTAAAAGAATTTGGTTGTAGCTTGAATAGCCATACAAAAATAGAAAAAAAATAAATTCCAACCAGCATCTCAAGAATGTGGTCTAATAATGGAATTTTATAATTATTGTTTCAAGTGGAAGAATTCAGAATTCTGTAATATATAGAGAGTATCCCCTTATTGGATTTTCTAACTAGGATTTATTCATTTTTCTTATTGGTCATAACAACAAAACATCAATTCTTTCATACTACATGGACTAGGATAACCCATGAACTATATGAAATAATATAAATGAATCATGTATCAATATTATTGATATCCTCTTCAATGATAACATCTTTCATGTTTGGAGTTATCTTTATTTAACCCTCAACTATCGATTTATGATCTGGTTCCATAGGGATCATGTGCATACAAAACTAAGGACTAATCAATTTAATGTTATAAATGGTCTATAATATCATGGTTCTTTAATTTTTCAACACACCTAATAACCTTTCCTCTTGGGTTTTATCATGTTTAGAAGAAATAATTACTAGTAATGATGATTTGAAAAATAGAAATGAAAATTTTAGGTGTGAAGGAAAATGATTAAACTCATCTTGTGGTAACTCTTAACGGGTTGGTAGTCTCTTGGGCCATGGATTTCCATGTTCATTAAGATGATTATTAAAGTGAGTGTGAAAATTTAACAAATTATCTATTTCATGACTAGAAAAATAATTTTCCTAACTGTTGAATAAAGTATACAACTCATTGTACTCAATGTATAGATATGACTTCATGATGTTCTCCTTATAAAAATCATCAGAGTGTTAAAATATATCTCCCCCACATGAATAAAAAATTTCATCAATTTTTATTATAGTAATAAAGTCATCCTCTAGGTCTCTGAGAAATTTCCTATGTTTTAGAAAAAAATTCATCTTCTTGGTATCTCTGCAAATCTTGAATACCACTTCTATCTAGATTTGAAATATTACCCAAATTTTCTCTTTTAATACCTTTAAAATGTTAGAACAACTTAATCTCAACATCCACATGACTACCCTCATCTAAAAGTGTTTTAAAAATTCATCTTGATGATTTAATGAGTCCTCAGCTTCTAAAATTTCAACTATAGAACACTTATCTCAAAATGATAGTTCTTTCACATTCTTAAAAACATGAAACACATATTATTATTCACCAGAAAAAAATATGTATGTCCTTTACCGCATTTATGGATTCTCCTCTAGTGTAAAAGAAAATCTTATCAAGAATGTTAGGTACTTCAAGGTTACACTCCATAACTAAAACTATAAAATCGAAAGGTAATAATAACATAACAAATCCTAGAAGTAGTTTATCAACTATTTCAATGGGATGTGTTAAATATCACTCAACTATTTGTAAGTCCACTATGGTAGGTTGTAATTCTATCAATCCCAATTATTGAAATAGTGAGAAAGGGAAAAAATTAATTCTAGAACCATGTCCATAAGGAAAACTCAAATGGAAACTATTCCCTAAGATGAAGGTAATGACAAAACCCCATGGATAATTAGGCTTTGGGGGATTTTTTGATGGACAACGCTATACTCTTCAATGAGACTGTATGTGGAAAATCTTCTAAAGTTTTCTTAGTTGTATAAGATTTCATGAGAGATATAAAATATAACATAAATGAATTAAATCATGGATTAAAGGGATATTCATATAAAGCCTTTTTAAAATACCAAGGAATTGAAACAATTTAAGTTTATTATATTTTGGTATTAGTATTTAATGGAAATGGGTGGATGGGGAAAAATTATTAAGAAAAGTAAGCATTTCCCATATTTCCTCAAAAATATTTTTATTCCTTTTTTCCATTTTAGATTATTTTACTAATTTATTTTCATGTTGAACATTTTTATTTAATCAAGTTTCAGCAGTGCTACCCAAATTTCTAGACTCAGTGTTACATAGATTTTCTATCCTAAATCTTCCATATTTTTAGTTTGATCATTTGTAAGGTTATATCTAACCTCCACTTTATTTTTTAAACCAATTGTAGAAAAATATCCATTGAACACTCCCTAGGATTCATTTTAGTTGTTCTTAGGAGTTTCTATTTATCTTTAGTAGTTATTTATTCTTGAGAGTTTCCACATATCTCTTGAAGTAATGTCTCTTGTTAATTGACCCATTTGTATCTCTATGTTTTTTATTATAACATCAGTTTGAGGTAAATCGTAATTAATTTGAGATTTTTTTTAATAAAATTTCAACATTAAATTTTGAAACATATCTTTTATTTAATATTGAAGACAAGATGTCTCAACCATACTTTGATTTTGAAAATGTGTTATTTTATAATTTTGAAATTCAAGGGGAAAAGATTTATTTCTAAGAATTCTATATTTTCTCTAGGATAAATAGGTATTATTCCTATATCAAGGATGATATGTTTTAAAATAAGGATAGTCCTTAACATGCATCCTAGGACAATATCCTACAATTTCAGAGTCTTTAAGTGGTTGGGTTGGGATATAAATGTTTGGAAATAATGTAACTGAGTGCCCAAACACACCCAATTGTATAAATTTCTATCTAAGAGATTGTTTTTGATTTTAATGTCCAACTTTATTAGCATTTTATTTGATATTTTTAATTATAAAGGCCTGAAGATGGCCTTTTATTTAAGAAAATTGATCATTAATTTTTAGCCCCAAATTAGTATTATTATATCCTATATTTACTCTTATTCCCCTTAAATAATTATATTGTGAATTAAGAGTTTACATGTTGAAAATTTTTCTAAGACATTCCTCAGTTTTATTAGTTTAAATCCTTCTAGTGTATTGTTCAACCAAGTTCTAATAATAAGGTGGAAAACTATCGTAAAAGGAATCCATAAGTAGGTGGAAAGGATATTTATAATGAGAACACTCCCTGATAACTTCTGTGAACATATCCCATGATTCCTGAGAATCCTCACAACCCATTTTTAATGAATCTTGTGATCTTATATCTACTTTCTCTCTTCAGCTTCATATGAACAAAATTTATAACAAAAGAGTCTTAAATTTTTTTGCATGTTTTAAATATGTTTTCAAAAAGATTCTAAGACCAATTCCTTGAATATACCTTTAAATAAAAAGGTAAAAAAATTTAATTCTCATCTCATATTTACTCAACCCTTGTAGTATATATTATTGAACTATATTATAAAAGTACTTAATGAAGGATAAGGAATCAGCATTAGAAATTCCATTGAATGAAGTAAGTAGTGAGAGGTATGATTTTTTCATCAAGTAGTTTCAGGCCCAATGTGTAATTATGATGGATGAAATAATACTTGATACACAAGGGAGTTGATACTCCATATTCTTATTTTTTTCAACAATTTCATGGATTATTTTTAATCGATGTTTTTGTTCATCATTTCCATAAGTATCTCTCTCTCTCTCAAAATTTCAATTCCAAGATTGTTTTCATTTCTTAGGCTCTTAAACATTTTTCAATTTTTGGTCCTATAGGATATCATTTTTGAGATAATGATCATGTGTTCATGCACTGAATAAATTTTTAGCATCTGTCAATAGTTTATGTTCTTTTAAAAACACTTTTTATATTATTTATTTTTTGATTTTTTAAGAATTTATATATTATTTTTTTAATTATTTTTTGGATGCAATAAACCTTCCTTTAAAATAATACCAAAATTTGGTTATATGTACTTGACTATCCCAAATTAAAAATCTCAAAACTACAAGATAGTAGAAAGAATTTTATCAAATCCTTAGGGAGGGAAATTTGTGCATGTGTTCTAAGAAATAAAAAAACGAAGCACATGAAAACTATAATAATGAATATTTTTATTTCAATTTTTTATAGAAAAAAATAATAAAAGATGAGTAGGTGATGAAAAAATTGAAATTTGTGGGAAACTTCAATATTCTAGTTAATGTATTTCATAATTAAAGAAGTTATAATTTACATCACTGATCCAAAAAAGTTGTCTGAATCTCAATCGAGTAGATTGAATAATAAGAAGATTATTTTTTTATTCATCACGTACAAAATTAATTGAATTTTAAAAAATCAACAGGTTGATTACAATTTAAATATTTCTTAGAAATGATGATAAAAATTATAAATAAAACAAATATATTTTCAGAACTCGGTATTTATCCAAATTTATTATTAATTTAAGAAATTAAATAATTTAAAATCAAGAAAAAAATAGAATAATAATATGATGAAGAGTATTTCCTTGATCTTATTCTCTTGAATGAGATATTGTACTACCTACAGCTCTTATATGCGCTCTTCTCCAGAAGTCTCCAGCAAATAAATTTCATCTCTGAATATCATCTTAATGAAAAAATTCACTATTTGTTTTAATAGAATAAACTTTGTATTCTTCACTAAAACCACCGACACAACATCTCCATGTCGACATGTCATTCATCACATAAAGTATTATTTTCTATTTTGTCTTCATCCACTACCCCATCACACTAATAAAAATATTTAAATCACTCTTCCCCCACATCCACTTGTTAATATTGAATTCTCCTCATCACAATCATTTTATGAAAACTAATTTAATTCTAAAAAACTTTTCCTTAACTTAGACTCCACCTCATTAGTTGTCAACTTATATTTTGTGATTCAACATGCTTCAAAATGCTGGAGATCAATGATTTTATCTTCAATTGATCTTACATTCATACTTTTATATGCGATCGTTCTTTCACATAAAACCCACAACTGAACTCATAAAAGCACTTATACTCAATTTCTCTCAGAAAATTATCTAACACCTAGCACTGAATTGTTTCCAAATTAGAAACCATAGTATTTTGAAATAACAAAGTTCCCTCCATCATACCACAAGAAATATAAAAAACTATTTGTTCTGAAAAACATAAATTGGTTTTCATTATCTTATTTTGGAATCACACCTACTTCAAAATCACAGACCCATACACAAACTTATCCCCCCAAATAATGTGTATTTTTTCTACATGGCTTGATAAAAATCCACCAAATCTCACTAAGGATTCTACCCATCATTTTTCCATACTGAAATACCCTGACCGTAAAATCCTGAATCCAGTGTATTATTTTAATACATTGGAATGATTATAAGGAATAAAATCTAGAAGGACCAAATAGTTTAATTGTTCTGGAAAACTAGATTGGATTTATGATACCCATAAAACAATGGGAAATGAAAATAATACGTGATGCATAATAAAATGAAATAAATATATATCCTTGAATTCTTATTGAATGTTTTCTTCTTCATAACCCGGGGAAAGGAAACATAAGAAATAGGTGAGAACAGATACCCAATAAGGGTAACTAATAAAAAAATCTATCATAAACAACAAGGAAATCTGAATAACTCATTCCATTAAATCATAATCTTGAGAATAATATGGAGGAAACAAAATCTGAATGAGTAATGCAATATAAATAATCATAGGGAAATAAAATATAACCATGGATATTTTACTAGTCGAATAATCACATGTAATATCAAATAATAATCTCATAACGAGATAATGCATAATGAAGGACATCTGGAAAATACCTTTGAGGCCTCAGCCAAGTCATTTAAAAATTATTATGGCCTCAACCAAAACCATATAAAAAAATTGGGAAGGCCTCAACCAAGTCCATATAAGTTTTGTCTCATGAGACCTACAGATGCTTCGAGGGTCTATAGAGGGCCCCACCCCTTAATTACTAATTCCAATAAATTCCTTATACAAAAATGCTGATATTTAGAATACATAAACATTTTTATTGAAAACTAGCATTATAAATGTTAAGACTTTAACTATAACCCATGAAAGTTATCAAATTAGCACATCCACAGTCAAGTTTATCATCAAACCTTAAACAACATATGGTTGATTGTATAATAAGAGAAAAAAATCAATGAATTAAAAGATTTAAAAAATTATTTTTACATAGATAAAGATACTTTTAAATGACACCATTGAAATGTTCATGATGAAATAATCTTTAAACAATCCAAAGTGTCCCATATTTTAAATGAGACCATTGAAATGTTCACGATGAAATGTTTGATTTAGTAAAACCAAAACTGAAAAAATAGTTTTTATGATAAAATGAGTGATTTTAGAAAAATAATATGGATTATGTGGATTATATAGTGCACCTAAAAATGGGTAATAATTTAAGAGGTTCCCTTTAATCGGGCTTGTTTATCATGAATAATTGAGAAGGGAACCATTTTAAAACACGTATATCCCCATGAAATAAAGATTATTAGATCTAGATATATGAGTTTGGAATGAATAAATAGAATGTAGAATAAATATTCAAAAATAATGAAGCATTACATTTGATTAATGATAATGAAAGAGTAACCTAAAGGAAAAAATGGGGATTCACGGAGAATCTTTTACCAATTTGTAATCAATCGAATCATATGCCCAAAAAATAATAATCATAAAATAAAACATGTAATACCATGAAAATAAACATATTAAATATATGATATATAAATTATAATTATGCATAAAACATATATAAGAAATAATGGTGAATCATGAATGTCTCACAAAAATAGAAGTGAGATGAGAAAACCCTCACCTTATGTCCGAATGTGTTCTTCACTTGACCTTAATATTATGGATAAGAAAATTAAATCAATCAATTAATTAATTCAAAACCTTTTGTACAAGTAATATTTTCATTATAGTTTTATCATTTTCATTCATGGCCTTATTTATGATTTATAGAGTTTAATTTCATCATTCTAGAGCATTCATTTTCTTTGTTTTCATGATCGGTTCTCTTATTTATAAGTAGTGGATGTAACGTGGAATCAATAGAATTATCCATAATTGATTATATATGATACTAATGAAAATACTGGAGATTAAATAGATATATAATTTAATTTTTCTTATGGTATGAGGATGATTTATTAAGTAAAACAATAGCTATAATCATTTAGATTATTACAGTGGTATTTCGATAACCACGAACTAGTTTTGTTATATGAATTAGTATTAGGTATATACACTAGTTATAGAATGTTAAATATCACATGAAAGATATTTATAATATATTTAAACAATAAAAATGGTTTCATGACCATCATTTAAGGATAAATTATAGAACACAGGTTCGTCATCCACAAAGGTCATAAAGCGCACCCCCAGGATGATGATTTCATTTTTTTAAAAGAGAGAGAGATGGTAGTTCGATGAGGGATATTACTATAACATGATATAATTCAATTATATATATGATAATGGATTTATTATGATTATTATTTATATTATGTGAGGAGAATATAAGAAAATAAAGTAAATTGAAAATAAAATTAAAAGAAAATGGAAGAGGGTTTACCTCTTGAATTATCCTCCTTGAGAACCTCCTTAGGGAAAGGGGTTTTGGTCTTTTGGTTAGTCTAAGAGATCTTGGATGTGAGTAGATACTAGGGAAGGGGAGTTTGGATTAACTTTTACAATATTCAAGAAATAGAGGAGAAATAAGAAGAGTGGGTGAGGGGTTGTTTATATAGTGCAGGAGAGAAGTCATTTTTGAATATTTTATTCATTTGATTATGATTTTGGATCTAGAATATGAATAGTTTGAGAATTATCATCAAATATATTAGAATAATTAAGGGAGGTTAGACAATTTGGTTCTTACATAAGTGATGACTCTATGAATAGTGTATTTATCTTCTAATGTATTTTTACTATAAATTACCGTATTTTACTATTTAGACAAAAATAAATTAATTTAGAAAAATCCAAAAAATTAACCATAACAATTTTATAAAATTTATAATTAAAAAATGGACTCCATTTTATCAAAATATGTTTCTAAATATGAGAAATTAAAATTTCAATTAAAATCATCGTTTACTCCAACAATTTGTTTTAATGAAAATTGACTAAGGTCTCATTAAATTATCCAAAAATAATGGGACAAAAAAATATTGATTTAAGAATAAATTTTATGAAAATGAATTTTATTTTAAATAAATTTATTAATTATAAGATTTTAGTTAAATAAATTTTACTCAAAAAAATACCAAAACTAAATTATTAATTTTAAAAATATTCACTTTCATTTATAAGGTGCCCAAATTTTATATATACATTCATGGGTGAGGACACTATTAATAAGGGTCATATTACTTTAGATAAAGGTCACAATACAATTGATAAGGGTAACATTACTATTTATAAGGGTAAAGTTATTATTCTACAAAAAATTAAGTTGATACTATTAGACTCTAAAAATCATATTGATCGCAATGTTGTATGTCAATTCTTCATAATAAAAAACAAAAAAGCATAAAAATTATGTTTAATGATGAAACCGTAAGTGTGGTTAGATGACGGGTAAAAGAACTTTCAAAATTTCATTAGCTGTTTATATCTAATTTTTGATATAAAAATGATTCCAATGATCTAAATTGGAATAATATATATATATATATATATATATATTTGATATATTGTGACATTAAGAATAAATTATAATAATTATTTTAGTTAAAACACAGTTTTTAGCTACAATGCAATATTTACACTATTTATAAATGAATGAAACTTCTTATAAAAATAAAAAAAGTTCAGCCTAAATTAATTTTGACATTCCAAATTCAAGAATGGTCTTTATTTTACCATAAATTATAAATTTAATTATAAATATGTTTTTTTTATGTGAAACCATTATGAATAACCTTTAGTTCAAGTTATTACTATTAATATTACTATGATTAATGTATAGGTTATAACTATCTTGTTTAAGAAATTATAATAAAAAAGTGTTCTTTTGTTGAGACTCAATGTTAGCTGAATTACATTCTATATTAAATTTATTTATAAATCCTTGGGTTGTTATATTCTATCCTCCTTTAATAAATTGCATCCTCACAATTTGAAATTACACTTCAAATGTTAATGGTTGATACTTGAAGATTACCTAGTGGGAAACCCACATCAAAAATATAGTTAATAAAATATCATCTTAAAAAGTGGTTAAGGGAAATGAGGTTGTCACCACAGAATTATGATTTTGAATGGGGTGACATTAGTTAGAAGTGAAGACCTGAACATGGAAGAAAAATCAAACTATAAGGTTCTGGTGGATAGTTATTGAGAACATGTTCATATAAAACTTGATTAAAAAAACCATAAAATACAGTTATGAAAAATTTCAATAATATTGTATGATATTAGAAAAACATTTTTTAAGCTACTTTTCCTAGAGTTTAAGAATTATTCCACTCTATAAAAGTATAAATATACATTTCTATTTCATAAAAAAAAATATTATCCTTTTATTGCACCATGAACTATCTATAATTCTTCTCTTTGCACATGTTGCATCATGCGGTGAATTAATACACTAACCTCTAAAACTTCATATAATGATCAACATAAACCATTTCATAAATGGTTAAACTTTCCAAAAGACCATGATCCAACACTTTATAATCATTCACATAGTAGTTAGTACTATCCAATTTACTTTACCAATATATTTCATCTCTCTATCCAACATCATCATCTAACCTCCAATAATATTTTATGGTTTATCATTCCCATAACCCTTTCTTTCCCAATGTCTAACTTGCTACCAAATCATTTTTGTTGGTATCATTCAACATACGACCTCAAATAGTTAATGAAATAGTACTGCAGTACTATCATTATATATTCCATAATTCTTATAACAATAATATCATAACATAGTTATTGAATCCAAAACCACGAATAAATTAATTATTCTACTTGGACTGTAGTAACATCATAATCTTAACCATGACCCACTTACTTTTTTGGATCTATATTTCTTTGATTCTTGGGAAATTCATTTTCATATTTAGCCATATACTTATAGTAGAAGCATTGAATATTGTATAATTATTTCCTTATCTTGAAATTTTGACCATGGTAGACTTTTAAAACACACTTGAAGAAAAACTACTTTTTCCCTTAAGCATATACGTAGGTGTTTCCTTCCACAATTATCAAATGTGGGAAAATACCTCTTTTCCCTCTTAACTTTATTTATATTTTTTCCTTGTTGTCCCCTTATTATATTTTTTCCATCCAAATACATAATACTTATAAAACAATTTCTCATTATTTTGAGGACATGATACTATCTCCTCATATGATGAAAATGTTTGAGAGACCAGTTCCCTTCAAAATACTAGCTCAAACCCATCTAAGAAATGACCATTCTTACTCATTGTATAATTCGCATTGATACAGTTCCCATTCCTTTTAGCAGGCAGCATTTCTAAACAATTTCATACATTGGATTAGATCACAACATTATGAAATATACTGTATAATCCCACTACTGGTGAAATAAAAAAAATAAATTGAAAAATCTATGTGTAGCTAATCTCATAATCATAAACATGGTTTCCATGGGGAAATATTTACTTTTAAATCCTTTATAAGGATTGTAAAGAAAATTTGAATTATCTTAATCATATCCTTTGGGAGTTTTAAACTAGGTGTGTGGTAATGACCATTTTTTTTACCATGTTACCCCAAGTCAGGCCTGAGACAACTTGTCGGAGTAGTTACCCTTAGGTACATCTGATCCAGAACCATGAATATGTGTAGTATCCAGACATGGATTCATTTCTAGGAAGACCCACATAATGTCTAATTTACCAAAATTATATAATGTTATTATATTATTATCCTCAATGTATATCTTATGGTTTTGTTACTTAATCAATATTTTCTATATCAATTTTCTGTGTTTTCTACTAAACTTCCATTGATACCCACTGTTATGCCTAAACCCCAAAAGCCCGGAGTTGGTTTATTATTTTATTACATTGTCATGATTACAAGGAATAAAATCATAAAAGAATGGATAGGTTAATAGTTTTTGCAGACCATATTACATTCATGATACACAAAAAATATTGGGAAAAGAAAAATAAGACATGATGCATAATAAAACGAAATAAAATTTCATCCTTGAAAGCATATTAAAAGTTTTATTCTTCATAACCTGGATAAAAGAAAAATAAGAAATGGTTGAGCTCAGATACTTATTAAGGGTATGTAATACAATAAAATATATCATAAACAATAAGTAAATGTGAATAACTCATGACACAAAAAACATTATCTTGAGAATAATTTGGATGAAACAAAAGATAAATGAATAATGCCATATAAATAATCACAAGGGAATAAAACCTAACCATGATATATTATATTAGTAAAACAATCACATGGAATATCAAATAATAATATCAGTATTAGGGAATGAATAATGTGAGACATCTTAAAAATTACATCGAGGCCTCAACCCTGACATATGGAAATTATTAAGGCCTTAACCAAAATCTTATTTGAAAATGGGCAAGGCCTCACCCAGGTCCATATCTATTTTATCTCATGATACCTAACAATGTGTCTAGGGGATATATTGGGACCCAATCGTTATGTAAAAATACAAACTCATTCCTCATATGAAAAGGGCGATACATATACAACATAGACATTTGTATTGAAAATATAGCATGTGAAATGTGAATACTTTAACTATAACCCATGAATGGTATAAAATTAACACACCAATAGTCAAAATGATCATCAAACCTTCAAAAACATGTGGTAAATGGTATCATAAGAGGTAAGACTCAATTAAGTACAAGATTTTATAGAATATGTGGACATAGATGAAGATACTTTTAAATGAGACCACTGAAAAGTTCATGAGAAAATAATACTTAAACATTCCAAAGTGTCTTATACCACTTTGAAACATTCAAATCAGAATCCCTTATAATTTAAAGATAATAAGGAGACTCTTGATAATATATATAAAAGGGAATTACATAGACCACATGAAAGTAATAAGTGGTGAACATGTCATATATCTCATAAAAGTTAATGTGAGATGAGAAAAAAACTTTTTACTTTGTAAAGAAGAGTTCTATATGAAAAAATTTGTATTTTTCAATAAATTAGTTTATATACATATATTTCCCAGAAAATAAAATGGAATTATAATAAAATTATATTTTAGGAATTAATGATGTCCCACTAATGTGAAGTCATGTAAAAAAAGTTTTTATGAAACATTATAAACAGAACATTTTAGTGGGGTTTAAGGAAAATAGAAAAGATATTTTAAAGAGGAAATGAATGTTTTATTACATAAAACCAAAATTGAAAACATAGATTTTCGTTATAAAATGAGTGATTTTATAAAAAAAATTAGTGATTAAAACATATTATATAGTGCACTTGAAAATGGGTAAGAATTTGAGATGTTCCCTTGAATTAGGTTTGTTTATCTGGCAGAATTAAGAAGGGAATCATTTTAAAACATGTATATCCCCATAAAAGAAGAATGGTATTATCTAGATATTTGATTTTGGAACATATAAATATAATTTTTAAGAAATATAAAAAATATAATGAAGCATTACATTTGATTAAAGGAAGTGAAAGAGTCACCCAATGGAAAAAAGGGGGTTTAGGTAGAATCCCTTACCGGTTTGTAATCAATCGAATCATATGCCCAAAAATTAATAATCATAAAATAATACATTTAATACCATAAAATAAATATATTAAAGATATGATATATCAATGAGCTTTATACTTACACCATACATAATAAATAGCGGTGAATAAAGAATATCTCAAAAAATGGAAGTGAGATGAGAAAACGATTACCTTATGCCCGAATGTGTTCTCCACTTGACCTTAATATTATGAATAATAAAATTAAATCCATTAATTAATTAATTACATAACTATTATAAATTTATTAGTTTCATTATTGTTTTATTAAGTTCATTAATGGACATATTGATGAGTTATAGAGATTAATTTCATCGTTCTATAGTATTCATTTTCTTTGCTTTCATGATCGGTTCTCTTGTTTATAAGTAATGTAGTTCAATTGGAATGAATATAATTATATAGAATTGATTTTATATTATTATAATGAAATTAAAGAAGAATAATTGTTTATATAATTCATTTTTTATATTGTATGAGGATGATTTATTAGATAAAACATTATTGATAATCATTTAGATTATTACAGTGGTTTCTCGATCATCACGAACTAGTTTTTTTGTATGAACTTGTATTAGGTATATATACTAGTTGATAAATATTTAGTAAGTAATATAACATATTTTATAATATTTTGAAACCATAAAAATGGTTTCATGACCATCCTTGATGGAGAATTTTAAGAACGAAGGTTCGTCGTCTATGAAGCATGTAAATCATTACTTCCCAGAAAATGATTTTGTTTTTTAAAATAAAAGAGGGAGAGATAGTATTATGAGGAAGAATATTTAATTAACATGATATAATACCAGAATATATATGATAATGGATTTATCATCATCATTTGTACATAGGAGGTGAGTAAATGATAAGAAATTAAAGTAAATAGAAAATGAAATTAAATGAAAAAGGAAGAGGGTTTACCGCTTGAATTATCCTCCTTGATAACCTCCTTAGCGAAAGGGGTTTTGGTATTTTGTTAAGACCAATAGGTCTTAGTGGTTAAGAGATAACAAAGAATAGTATTTGGGTAGAACTTTGACCAGAAGCAAGGTGTAGAGGAGTGAGGAGAAGAGGGGGTGAGGGTGGTTTTTATAGTGTAGGAGAGGAGTGATTTTTGAATATTTTATCCATTTGTTTCTTTTTTTGCCTCAAGACCATAAATAGTTTGATAAATATCATAAAATATTTTAAAATAAAGAAGTTAGGTACTATATTTGGATTCTATAATCAATGACGAAACAAGGAATTGTGTATTTATCCACTAATGTATTTATATCGTAAATTACATTATTTTACTATTAACAAAATTAAAGTATTTTAGAAAAATACGAAAAATTTACCATAACCATTTTTTTAATTCTAGAATTAAAAAATAGACTCCATTTTATCAAAATAATTTTTTAAATATGTGAAATTTAATTTTTAAATAAAATAATAGTTTATTTGAAAAATACAGTTTTTGAAATTAAAACTGATTTATAACAACTTGAAAATTAACATAGGTCTCATTATATTATAATAAAATAATAAGGAAAAAAACATTTATTTAGGAATAAATTTTATTAAAATTAATTTTCTATTAAATAAATTTATTAATTATAAAAGTTTTTTTAAATATTTTTTAATCATAAAAATACCAACACTTAATTATTAATTTAAAAAATATTCACTTTAATTTATAAGTTGCCAAAATTTAATTTATACATTCATGGGTGAGATAACTATTGATAAGGGTCATATGACTATTTATAAGGGTAACATTACTATTCATAAGGGTAACATTACTATTCATAAAGGTTAAGTAACTATTCAAAAAAAATTAAGTAGATCCTATTAATCTCTAAAAAAATACTGATCACAATGGTGTATTTCCATTTTTCAAAATTTAAATCACAAAAGTGGAAAAATTATGTTTAATGCTAAACCTACAAGAGTGTCATGAAGGCTGGTAAAAGGATGTTCAAATTTTTAATAGGGTTTTATATCTATTTTTCCATATAAAAATGATTCCAATGATATACATTGGATTGATATATAAATATATAATTGATATATCGTGACAATAAGAATAAATTATAATAATTATTTAATCTTAAAACATAGTTATTAACTACAATATAGTATTTTTCACGATTCATAAAAAAATAAAGCTTCTCATAAAAATACTAAAAATTCAGTATAAATTAATTTAGACATTGAAAATTCAAACATGAATCTTATTTTTCCAAAAAACAATACATTTAATTATAAATATGTTTATTTTTGTCAAACCATTTTAAATAAAATTTAATAGTAGTCATTAGAATAAATATTACTGTGATTAATGGCTAGGTTATAACTATCTTGTTTAAATAGTTATAATAACAAAGTTTTGTTTTTTTGAGACTCAATTTTCAGTTCATCACATTCTATATTAAATTTATTTTTAAATACTTGGGGTGCTACTAGTTCCATCATCTCCTTCAATTATTTTCATCAAGATTGTTCGGAAACCTTCTTCCAAAATCGAACTTTTAAATTTTATTGTCTGTAAAAGTTAATAACTAGAAAACATGTGTCGGTAGTCAACGATTAAAATTCTAATTGGTTATTGGAATTTTCACCCTTTCATAGTTTTTAAGTAGGGTCAATTATCCTAATCTCAAAACATTGATTAGATCAATGACCATGACACCACTAAATCCATATTCGGTTGCACGATCTCAAAATTGGTGTTTCCTTATATGTTTGAGGAAAAAATATCAGTAGCCTGAAAACTTACAAATTAGCATCAAATGATTCCATCAAGCCTAGAACACCCAAACGACCTCACCAATTACTAATGGTATTTTATTTTTATTTGAGAATCAATATATTTATCATTATCAAATACTTTAGCATCTATGAAAATTTAGCATAGCTTAGGTGTTTTTAACATGCCAATAAATGCTCTATAATTTAGTCAATATTTTCTTCAGGCATAGATTGACTATTAGACATGAGAAACATCTTCATCCTTAGAAGAATTGAAATTTTTTTTTTGGTTTATCATCTCTAAAGATCTTAGTTCTTTTCTTCATTAAGATCGGCCAACAGTTAAACCTTAGTGAAGTTTCGATCACCGTTTTCTTTAGAATGATTTATCCTTGGGTGTTCTTACTCTTTGATCATGGTTGGTATCAATCAGATAAATCAATATCCATCCTTTTAAAATTCTCTTGGTTTATTATTTTGGTATAAGTGATCTTGAATTTGGTTTGAATATAATAGGGCTTGACCATGGAACAATTATCTTTATTCCTACAGGTCACATAATATAAATTTTCATACACAACCTTCATTATTCATTTATCTTACTAGGATATATTTTATCATATAATAATTTCAAAATTTTCTAACATGGATTCTATTATAGAAAAAACTATTTTATAATAAGGACACTCTTTTTATGTGGGACCAGAAGTGAAAAAGTATCTTATAAACAACCTCCAATTTTACTTATCCAAAATTCAAAATTATTCTTATACACGGACAGAAAACAAATAGAATAAATTAAATTATATTATGTGGGACCCTTCTAAAAAAATATTATGTGCACACACTACTGATTCAAATAAATTTACCTTTAACATATGTTATTTTAAAAAATAAAAAATAAAATAGTTAGGTAATTTAAAATAAAGGAATAAAATCAAGATAAATTAAAAATAAATTAACATGATAACATAAAATTTTAAAATGAAAACAATATCAAAACCAAAGAATTAAAAATTAAATAAAAACAGTATCTAATTTTTGTTAAAAAAAAATTTGGTTAAATTAACTAAATAGGTGGAAATTGAAAATTAATAATTAAATAAAATACAAAGGAATAAAATATTTAATGATAGGAAAATGATAAATTAACCCAAAAGAATCATAATTAATAGTGTATTTGATGATGATTTATTTCATCACCAAAATAAATAAAAAATTATAATTAAACTATTTAAAAAATAATTTATCATTAAATAAATAGGTTTACAACATAAGGGATATAGCAAAATGCATGAAATAAATTCCACATCATTAGTTTTAGTATATCTTTATAATATGATGGGAGTGGTCTGCACCCATAAAAGTATTGAATATAGTTGATATTTATACCTCTAAGACATAGAGTGTCATGAAAAGATGTATGATAATTTGAATATTAAATACTATAAAATTAATTCACTATTTTATTCATTAGTTTTCTATATACATTTTTCAAACTACATGTACCTTTTTATTTTACATTTAAATTTTTTATTTGGCATCTCCACTAAATTTTGTAACTTTAGAAACACACAAAAAACACACTCACACCTCATTATAGATCCATTTAACCCTCTAATATCAGTACATAATCCTCAAATAACCCTTGCTTCTCTCATCCACATGAATCTAATGTATCAAACCAATACTAGGTCTAAACAAATGATCACAAACTACCTGATAATCATAATTTATCAAGAACCAAAATGAATTTATCCATCTACCCATCCTAGGACCAAACATCTATCATATCCATCAATAATCCTATAAAAAATACCCTTATACAAAAAGTGAAAGAATCCAATTAATCCTATCATCGGAACACAACCATTAAACCACAATCCTTGCAAGTCCCATCATCTCAAAATCCCAAAGAAACATACTTGCCTTTTACTCTACCATATATTAGGTTTCCATCTATTTAAGATAACATATACCATACCAAACCAAATCTCTTAGGAATATCATTCTTGAATGAAGAAATAAAAAAGTCCTCCATGCCAAAACTAACCCACCAAGGGTTATATTGCATCACCAACACATCACATTAGTATCATTACAGACCAAAAATCACCCATTATATGAATAACATAACCTATTATCAAAAAACTAATCTTAAGTAAAAAATATGGTCTAGTTGAGTAGGATGTCACAAAATATTAATTTAGGAAAACATTAAATTTTTTATCATTTACAAATAATGTAACCAGATCCCGTGGTCGTAGCAACATCACTAATCACATTGAATCAAAAAAATGTCACGTGGATCTAAATATTTAGTATAGTTCATATACACAATCCTCTAGACACTACAGGGCAAGAGAAAACAATAAGTAACATCTTCAAATCCTCTCACAATACATTAATTAAAATCCTAACTATAACGATAAAATACTTGAAAAATAGTCCCAAAAACATTGTAAGCTCAAGATCCCACCGGATAGGTGTTTATGGGTCACCTGCCTGGGGTGTATCACTAGCTCAGACTCATTCCTATCTCCATCTACCAATTTACCAAATGTAATAATAAAGAAAGGTTTCTCATATACCATTATCTAATTCCCCATTCTAAATTTATCTAATAGAATTATAGATGGGTTTCTATTTGACCTCAAACATGCATCCTCATATACCAATGTCTGATCCCTATCAGTGAGAGTCTGTGAACAAAATTTTAAAAAATATACTCTAAATTTTAATATCATCAATAATAGATAAAAAAATTATCATAATATAAAATAGATAATTTGATTAACCTTAATGATTTATAGAATAATAAAAATAATAAAATAATCATATATCCTTACTATAAATAGAACAAATGCAGGTCAAATAGTTATACATCTCAATAGTCCATCCACAATGAATATCACCTAAAAATGAAAATGATGGAAGAAAGTTCATGTTGACTGTGTAGAAAATAAAAAACACACCTCCACCAATCACCAATCCATTTGGAACATTATTAGAGTAATCCACTATGAACTTGTTCCCATAAATATATACGAGTCATAAGGTCTATACATGTATTAGGTTTTCTAGTCACCATTTGAAAAAAAAACATATCAATGGATTTTTATAAAGTGACCTTAATATACAAAATCATATACAAAATTATGAATATTGAAAATAAATAATATAAATACACTGCATATAAGAATTCATGTTAGGTTATCATGTGCTAACTGAGAGATAATGACACCAAACTGTACTTGGCTCAACAAAAGATAAAACATATTGTCTCCTCATACCAAAAATACTAATCCATACCTTAATACTATGGGTAGGATGTTATAACACATCTAAAACAAAATCTTCTAACTTATAGTGTGTAATGGATTGAAGTTTTATAAATTAAATTCCCTTTTTAAACGAGTTAATTAATTATTAAGAAATTATGTTACGCAATACTTTGGTTATTTTGGATCATTATAAGTTATATCAATTCTGATTTTAATGAATGATAAAAACCATAATTGTTGATAATATTGATTTTTTATAGTGACCATTAAGAGAAATATATTAATGGTTATGATAAATTACAATTGATATAGAATGAAGGAGTGATAACCTCAAACTGTAGGATTATACACTATGAAGCCCATTTATCGGAGCTTCCAAGGGTGATAACAACACTGCGCTTTTCCCTTGACTATGACCAATCACAAAATCAATAACTAAATCATGAGTAGAAACATGTATTAGAGACATAAAATCTGATTGAGACCAAGACCCAATCCATTCTCACTGAACATCCCCATGAAAATCTCAATATAGCATACCTTACCCTTTGGAAATCCACTGGTGTAATAATGGGATATGAATCTAGAACCTAACAGTATAAATTTATAGATTTTTCTATCTTTAATAAATTAATGTTTATATTTATAGTTTATTACTTTATAATTATTAAACAATATGTTTAATAAAAATTATATTTCTATATAATGAAACACAAATTTTATTTTTGGGAAATATATAATTCCAATCAAGACACTCTTTTTTTTAAATCAATTTTTTTTAAATATTATATTTTAATTAAATATTATTATTAAATAATTTTTATTAAATATAAATTATAATATACATTTATGAAGTCAAATATAATTTTTAAATGGGCTAGAGAAATTTATTGTAAAAAACCATTATTTTTGAGTAAATGGGTATTTTTATTTTAAAAGAGTAAAATCTCGTTCATAGAAAACTATTTTGATAAATTAAATATTAAATTTAAAATAAAAACAAAAAATTTATTCAACATCGATTTTGTCATAATTTTTGAAGATAGTTAAATTTTTGGCTCAAAATTAAATTTGGGGTTTAAATGTGATTTGAATCATGACATTATAAAATCCCCAAAGTTATTTTGTAAATACTATAAAGAGTATACATAACCAAAATTATGTTTTACCTTTAAAATAACATCTTATTGAGTCTATTTGTATAATTTTATAAATTCCTAATAAATCCTCCAAAACATATATTATATTTTTTTGGTTTTTAAATCAATTATTTATAAACCTAACTCACTTTGACATCAAAAAGTGTATTATTTTAATTTGTTCAATTCATTGACATAAAAAATGTAAAATAATATTATTTCTTAGAAACTAGGAGGAAAACCATGGGAATGTTTTTGGTTTTGATTACATTACCATATAGTATCCAAAAAATATGTTTGGAAAATAATAAAGAAGACTGCTCTCATTTTATATATAATCCTACCAAAACTCCCATCCCTAAATTTCATTAAAGTGTATAGTAAGTGGTTTCTAATAAAATAAATCCAGTTTTGGAAACTATATTTGGATGTGGCTCTAGAAAATATGCACCTAAGGGTTATAACACTGAAATAGGTGCATTTAGCTGGAATCAATCTTCACTTGGTGTATAAAAACAAACCTTTCCTCACACCAAGATTGAAATTCTTGGGGGATATTCTATCATAAATTTGAAATTTCCTTATGACCAATTATTAAGGGAATAAAAATTCCTATATGATTTTATGTTAGTATGTATATTGTGGATATCTTTTATTGAAACATATAAAATTATAAGTTAAGGAATATATGTTATTTATGATTTATACCTTTAATGTTAAAGGTTTACCATTATTGTATATAATAGTTTAAAAATAATTATCCCTAATTTTACAGTAATTTTTAGTCAATTTATCGAAATAGGAGAATCATATCCAATAACCAATGTGAGGAGCAATGTGATGACTGCAAAATGAGATACCCAACAAAATGGGAGTAGGAATCCTAAAATTTTTTACTATACATTCTCCATTAATTTTTTTGATCCAAAATAGTAAATATGTGGAACACACAAACCCCCCTAATAATTAGAATGTTACAATTGAGACCATTCTGCAATAAATACCTATGAATATTAGTGGATCTTTTGATCCCTTACTCATAGAGAAACAGATCAAATCTGTCGAAAATATATTCTCCACCCTTCAATGCTTTGAGGAAGAGATGTTCATGTTGGTTATTTGATTCATTGATGGAGAATCTAATAAATGGTGGATGTTGATAAAAATATAAAGCATAAGGAGGAGATAGAAGCGATGGAGTGAAAGGAATTCCAAAAATCATTTTTGACCAATATTTTACACACACACTCTGACTTAAAAAGGATAGTTGTTTCCTTATACTTACATAAAATGATGATGAACCCATTGATGCATACAAGGAAACCATTAAAAAACATTCATAACACACCTTCGACTTTGTCATATCCCCTCCAAGTAAGGTTGACCACATTATTTTTGGGATAAAATTGAGTCTATGAAATGATTTGGGAATTCATAACATTGATAAATATGATGAAATTGTCTGATGTTCCATTAAATTTGATATGGGTATAAGAGAATACAAAGGGTATCATGGGTCCATAGTCATGAAATCAAAAATGGAATTTAATTCTAGTGATACGATGAAGAAATATCATGGGGAAAATAAATTACAACACCCCAATTTTCTAAAGTGTGGGAGGATCGTCCTAGAAATTTATTAAAGGAAATATGGAAATTGTTTAGTTGCAGGAAGAAAGGGAACCTAGTTAGCGATTATTAATCAGAGAAACCCACCAATGCGATGGAAGAAAGGAATTATACAGACCATCCCAAACCTTTTGTAAAATGTTCCAACTAAAAGTAATATGTACAATATCACAAATTAGTTCTCTATGTAAATGGTTGTTGATTAAAACCAATGGAAACAATAAAAAAGGACTAGAGAGAAAGGGAGAGCTTATTCCATCAAAACTACTGAGGGGGATCCCAAAAATGAAGTGGTGAAATGTATTCTAATTATTCATTCAATAATATTGAACGTACTTTTTAATTATGATGCTACCAATTATTTCATATCACATGAGTGTAGTAGAACTATTCACACACCACCTAAAAATCAAGGAAGGTAATTTATCAGTGAAAATAGTGAATGGGCCAATTATTTTATCCCAAGAACATAATTCATCCCCTGGCCATATTTTTTTGATTTAACTTCCCAATGGACCTTGTGATACTTCTTTTAGTGGATTTTAATTAAATTCTGGGCATGGATTGGATTTCATTATATAGAGAAAAAAAGGTTGAGATAATGAAATCACCCTCCACTTTGTGAATCATCCTTCTGTTTTAATACGAGTACAAGTAGGTGGATGAATATCCATTAATATAATTATATCAATACAAGATATTATTTACTTACAAGAAAGAAAATCCTTCTAAAACTATTTATTCTAAAGAGAATAATATCCTTGAAGACATGACCACTGCATGGAATACACTAAGGTGTTTCCCGAATAATTTTCTAGACTTCCTAATTTAAGAGAGGCTGAGTTATGAATCAAGATAATACCTAAATACTTTCTAATATCAATGAATCTATATAAAATGGATATTTTTGAACTAGAAGAGATGAAAAATAATTATAGGAAAATCTTGATAAAGGATTTACCAGGACCATGTGCTTTATTATGGGGTGCACCAGCCTTTTTTATCATGAATAAGGATGGGTAAATGAACATCTTCATAGATTATCCTGAGCTCAAGAAGATCATAATAAAGAACAATTATCCTATTACATATATTGATGATTTTTTATATTAGCTACACAAGGAATAATACATCTCTAAGGTGGATATTCAGTTAGGATATTATCATGTAAAAGTAAATAAAGAGGATATACTGAAAACTATTTTTCATACAAGGAATGGGAAAAACACATCCAGAGTGGTCTTATTTAGATTAACTAATTATCAATAAATATTCATGGAATTAATAAATAAATTATTTATGGTTTACCTAACAAAATTTTGGTAGTATTTATAAAAAATATTACTATCTACTTCATATGGAATGAGGAACATGAGGGGAATTCGGATGGAATTATGAAGAATTTTTGAAAGGGAAAAGTTATTTGAAAAGTATAATAAGAAATAGTTTTGGATAGAAAATGTAACATTCCTTGGGTGTGCTATCACCAAAAAATAGATATCTATTGACACATGAAAAATTTATGAAATTACAGTATGTCCAAGGATTACATATTTGAAAAAAAACTATAGTTTCTAAGTATTTATAGGGTACTATCATAAATTTTTATGAAATATTTTATAACTAGAATGAAAACTAACCTAGACAAATATAAAGGGTGTCATATTTTTCTAGCTGATGAATGTAAAGAGATATTTAAAGAGTTTAATAAGAGGTTAATCACTGCACTTGTGGTCACATTACACAATAATGTTGATGGATTTAGGATCTATATTGATGCATCCAAAAAGGGATTGGGATGTGTAGTCTTACAAGATGAAAAAGTGATAGACTATGTTTCACTCCAATTTAAGATCCATTATAAAAACTACTTAACATATGATCTAGAATTGGATATAGTGATCTTTACATTGAAAATTTTGGTGATATTATCACTATTGGGAGAACTGTGACATATAAACAGATCATAAATGCCTCAAGTACATATTAACACAGAATGATATTCATATGCACTAATGGATGTTGTTAGAGATGATCATGTATTATTAATTTTCAATCTATTACCATCCTAGGAAAGAAAAAAATGGTATACGCTTTGAGTACAATGGATCCCTCAACCCTATCCATGATGAGGATTCCAAGGGATCTAATAGTATTATACGTGCATAGGATATATATCAAAATCATAAAAGGATATACATCTTACCTTTCCCATATAACTTATTAACCACCCATTATTGAGAGGATCACTGACTCCTAGAAATTTGATGAGATTATACAGAAGAAGGTTCTGAATATTCTGAATTTAACTTTACTAGGGATGGAGTTATATTTTTTGGAACCTGGAGATCTGTCCCCTTAAAACTAGAATAGAATAGGTAAATTCAAGATAATGCACACATATCATCCTACCCTATTTATCCATGAAGAACTAATATGTATAGTGATTTGAAGAAAAACTTTAGTTGAGATAAGATGAAGAGGGATATTGTTTATTTTTTATCACAATACCTAGTATTCCAATAATTCAAGGAGGAATGATAGAAGTATTAGGGTATAATGAAACCATTTCTTATACTATTATGGAAATAGGAAAACATAACCATGGATTTCATAGTAGGACTCCCCATGTAACCAACTTGATATAACACCATATCGGTGGTAGTCAACCACCTTATAACTTTTTCACATTTGACTACCATCAAATAATATTTTTATCTTGAGAAACTCTCCAAGATACACATAATGTAAGTGGTAAGACTTCATGAAGTTCCAATCTCTATTATGTCTGTTTGAGATCCAAGGTTTTCCTCAAGGTTATGGATAAGCCTCCAACAAGTATTGGATACAAAACTGGGATTCAACTGTACTTTTCACCCTCAGAAGAGTGGTCAGTTTGATGTAACCATTCAAACTCTAGAGGATAATTGTAGATCATATTAGGTTTAGTAATAATGGAAAGATTAGTCCTAGATACATCACCCCCTTCGAGATCCTTTATCTTAATAGTGTAGTGGCCAATCTCAAGTACATTATGTGTTTCATGTGTCCCTCTTGAGAAATTACATACGAGAACCGTCAAATATAATTAATCCATAGGTGGTACCATTTGAGAATTATCTTTAATATGAGGAATAACCATTGAAGAGCATAGATGATATATGAAAATTTTAAAGAAACAAGATAACTCACCTGGACAAAGTGTTGTGTATGAACCATAAGTTTGAGGAAGCGTCATGGGAATTGGAATTGGACATGAAATAAAAGTACCCTCATCCATTTTAGGGTGTCAGATGAAAATTTTTGAGGTGAAATTTCTGAAGGGGGTAATAATATAACAAATCAATCTTTTATAAATTAAATTCCATTTTTAAATAATAAAATTCATTAATAAGAAATGAAGTTATTCCCAACATTGTTTTTAGACCATTATAAGTTATATACTATTTGATTTAATATATTTTTAATCACTATAACCATTGATAATATATCAATTTTATAGTGACCACTATGATAAATATATTAATGATTATTATGAAGTCAAATTGGTACAGAAAGAAGGAGTGATGGCCTCAAATAGACAAATAAAACCCTATAATGACCATTTATCTGAGCATCCAAGGGAGAGAGATTCACTATGTTTTTACCATGGCCATTGCCAAGAAGAGATTAAAAAACTAAAGAATGAGTGAAACCATTTATGAGAGAAGTTCAATCTCATCAAGATCATGGCCCAATACATGATCTTTGAACCAGCCCATGAAAATATCAAATCATACACCTTACACTCAGAGCACTCACTAGTGTAATAAAACGATATGTATATAGACCCTAAATGTATGCATTTCTATATAATTATTTTTTATAAAATAATAATTATATTTACATTTTATTACAATATAATTATTATAAAATAATTTTATAAAAAATACATTTTCATATGAGGAAATATAAATTGTATTTTTCGTAAATATAGAGTTTCAATCAATATATTGTTTTTTTAATAAAAGATTTTTTTAAATAAATGATATATTAATAAAATATATTATTCAATATTATTTATTAAATATAAATTATAATATATGTTTTCAAATTCAAATTTAATTTTTATAAGGATCTAAAAACTGGTATTATCAAAAAACCACTATTTTTGATTAAATTTGTTTTTTATTTAAAAGATAAAAATAAATTTATTAGTGAATATTATTTATAATTATTTTGAAAACATCTCATTAAAACTAGTCAATAGTAATTTTTGCATAATTTTCAGGTAGAATTGAATTTTTGTTTCAAAATAAAATACAGTATAAATATACAATATGTATTATGACATCATAAAAACTCCAATGTGATGTAATAAATACTATAAATAGTAGTTGTATTAGAGATTATGTATTCCATTTAAAAAAATGTGTTCTTGAGTTTCTTGTTTAATTTTAGAAACCCTTAATGAATCCTCTAGAGCATATATTATATATTATTGTTTTAAAATAAATTATTTATTAGCATGACTCACTTCCATGTAACCAGTGGTATTATTTTAAGGAATTAGATTTTTACCATTATAGAATAAAGAAAACACCACCTATTTGGAATAAAATACAGTAAAAACATTTTATGTGTTTTGGTTTTTATTACTTTATCATAGAGACTCCAAAACCTAAGTTCAAAAATTAATAAAGAACCCTCCTCCATTTTTGTATATAAACCCACCCAACATTCCACTAATCATCCCACAAAACCCATATATCTTGAAATTAATCTTACCATACCACTCAAAATCCCTCCCAAGGATCCCCCAATAATCATAAGAAGATAACCTCAGGTTTTTAGGATGTCCCTATAAAGGTAAGGGATTATCTCTTTCTCCTTTTTATTCTAGAACCTTATTTTTGTGAGACATTTTGATTTCCATTTGTTCAAGTTGGAATATTTTTTAAAAAAACCTCATTACATTAATTATGATTCCCAAGTAATTAGATAACCATTTATCTCACATTCACCCCTTCTACAAACCTTTATATACACTTGTTATACTATCAAAATTATCTTGTGATTTTTCATGATATACATTTGTGTAGTGTATACCTGCATTTATTTCCACTCAAGGGTGTTCAATTAGTTGTATCTATTATTAAATTATTGAGTATTTACATTTATATAACTTGAAACCCTTAATAGTTATGTTAAAACAGATGAAATAAATCCTCGTTTTTTATGATCTATGTGGCACACCTATGCATGCACATGATATGAATGTGACCGATAGGACTAAAATTATATAGTTGTCCAATAAATTTTGTAATTTTTTATCTGATTATATTCCATGTATGGTTCATGTGATTTTATCCTAATAACTTTATGATTTGTTTTCTTTTCAACTACCCTCAACTGATGCTTATGATGTTATGTTTTATGTTGTTTCCGCATTATCATATTGTCCTTATTCGATCTTGTTATATCGTTATTTATTGCTCAATATTATGATTATCACCAAGGTTATGTCACCTTGATATGACTATAGGATAACATGTACTAATTTACCTTATTACATTCCGTTTTAATTACCTTAATAGCCTTTATATCTCAATACTTTCTTATGTACGTCCCCAGCTTATCCCATGCAGTTTTAGAAGATCTGTGCAATATAATGACATGTTATGGAGTTTTTTAATAATGTTGTGGTATTTATTTTTCAAGTTGTTATGTTATATACCTAAATACCTAAATAAAATAGGTCTCATTATATTTTTTGATTATATAATGTGTTCCTTAATGTAATAAATAATGAAATTGAGTGTATTAAAATATGGGTTATCATAGGGTGAGGTTCCATACAAGAGCTTGATATTGATCTACACAGTCTCAACTTCCACCCTCTCATATAGGATTGCATCTAATGTAGAACCTTTATCTTTTCCTACTCACTTTTTATATTTACTTTTAAAAACCGTTTATAGTACCCTCTCTCTTAGGGAAGGTTCCCAAATCATATTGTATATCATGTATTATACCATCACTGTTTTACAAAGGGGTATAGACATTCCATATCACACACCGTACCTATATCCACAATTTTTTCACTTAGGGTGAAACATCTTACAAAATCACATAACTTATCACATACCACTTTCCTCTCACTCAGGTTGAGGATTCAAATTACATCACATACCACATCACATAATATGTCATATAACAAATTTCATACCACTATCCTCCTAGTTAAGAAAATGTCTTGTACTAAACCATGACTAGTACCCTGTCAGTTTGTGTAGGGCCCTATATCCAATATTTAACACTTACCTCTCACTTAGGGTAGTTCCTATTATAGAGTTGACATCTACTTTCATATCCTTATTCATGTGTCATTATGTTCTAGCTAAAACAAGACACTACATCTCAACCCAAAATGGTCACCATGGATCGCATTACCAAGGGATGACTCTCAACCATCTATCATGACTTAAAAATGATATATAGTGAACTCATAATATATTGTAATATTTTATGACCATTCCCCACATATATAATAAAATAACATCACTCATCCATCAATATACACTAATATTCCCATTTATGTTTCCTACACTATATATGATAGGAAAAAACCAACTATTATCCCCAACATTCCCATGATTTTATCCACTGGGTTCTTTAGACACAACATGGTCTCTACACAGTAATAAATACATAAATATGAAAACCAATAGTTACCCTATAACCTATATAAAATACCTGAAAAAATAATAAAGTGTCTATTCTAATATCATTACCAATTCTCACATTTCTATCTAAACCCCAATATTGATGCCCATCCCCAACCAAACCCATACATAGAACCTAGAAACCCCTTGTTATGCTGTAATATAAATTTTCAACTACTAAAATTATATCCTCTCTCACAACTACCATAGTATAACACTTAATCTTGACCTGAATGGTAATCCATCCTTATCACACCACACTAACCCACATAGGACTTATCACACCCACATAATATACCAAGGACACTACCTCACCTCAATGGGCTCCTTATAACCACAAATCAGATGTACAATCGACACAACCACCTTACATAGTACCGTGTCACTATATAAATTTAATTATTTATAAGAAACACAATCCTTTGTTATAGAAAAATCATTCTTGGAAAAATTATATATCTTGGATTCTTATTAACCCAATGGACTTTCACTTCCAAATTGTAATCTTTTAAATGAGGGATTAAAATTTAAACAACTAATAGTGGAGTAAATGTGCCAATAATATAATGTTTTTATATATATAGACATATTTTAAGTGAAAATGGGATGGGAAGTCACAGTTAGAATGTGAGGATAATGCAATGTCTAAACAGGTTGGAAAATTGAACACTCTCTCAAGTTTGTTTAAAGAAATGGTTGAATCAATTACAATTTTGAATGAAATACTTTGTTTGATAGATGAAGAGTTAAAAATGTATTCTTGTGCGAAATTTATTAATAAATAATTTATACATTCATTTGAGATTCTACATGGAATTATTATGAATGTTAAATATTCCCAGTTGAATGTGAAAGACAAGTGAGTAATGATATAGAAATATCCTTAGTGGAAGCCATCAGTATTCATGATGAAAAGGATCTAAATATGAAATGTGACTGTGAATAAATATTACTATATCTTTGGTTTGAGAAATATAACCTCAATATGAAGCTCTTATAGTTACAGGTAATGTTGAAAGATCTAGAAGTAATACAAGAGAGACCTTCACAATGTACTCAGAAAAAAAGTTCTTACAATCAAGTATTAAAGTTATGTTTAACTCAAATGAGACACATATAGGTGTTAAAGTGTGTGTGAGAACATTTAGATAAGCCTACACCTCGTTCCCATGGAAGAAGGTATACCACCTCGATAATAAAGATGTAGGTGCTAAATCTATTTTATCAATAGATGATAGAGAAAGTTAGATTTCTGAAAAAAGTGAATGAAAAAAATTCATGAAATACTATAAAGGTATGAAGGTATATAGTGAGGATTTACATTATAATTATCCCAAAATTAGAGATAAATATGTTTGATATTCAACCAAAATAAAAAAGTAATTCATGAAAAAAAAAATTTAATCATATTTCACCAATAATAATAGAAAGTTATTTGTGGGTGAGTGTTGGTTTTTCTAAATTTTTGGGAACATTGAAATGTTTTTTTGGAATAAGATAACAAATTTTCCAAGTGGTCAAATAATCTATGAAATGGTAAATAGATGTGAATAAATGAATGGATCTTCTTCAAAAAAACATATATTATAGATTATGAAAAATCTATCCATAAGGAATAGGTTTAAATATCTTGATTATTGTTGTGAAATTTGAAACATTGGTTGTAATTTTTATGATGAATAATATTTAAATATATCAAAGAATCATTCATATATTGAGAAGAATAGAGAACCAACCAAGATTGGGAAGCAGGTGAAGCTGAAAATTATAACTAAATCAGGATCAAAATTAGTGAAGAAGAGTAAAACCATGAAGAAAATAAATAAAATAAAAATCCTAATGTCACACAAACTAGAAGAATATTCTTATATTATGGTATTAGGGAACATAACATGGATTTTTTTTTAAAAATACCTATAAAATAAAATAGTAGGGGAAATTTGGAAATTATCACGAATATAATAAAAGAGATGCATAAAAATATTTTCTTGGTTAAAGAAATATTTGATGAGTAAGATGAGAGGTTTTACAAAATGTATAGAACAATGGTGGCTAAAAAGCTTGTGGAAGGTGTAACCAAGATAGAAACCATGTTATTTAATGTATGAATATTTTTCTTGGTATAAAGGAGTTAAAATTGACAAACAAAAACCACTCTAGATTTCATGTTCCAAATTTAATGTTACAAAGAAGTGATCTATGAAAAAATGCAAAGAAGTGTTTATCTCCAATAATATGTTGATTATTTCAGTGGATCGGCTAGAAAAATAAATTAGGTTGGAGAAAGAATCAAATAATTAAAATGTTTTTGTAACATAATAAAATAACTCTATTCCATATTATATGGATATTGAAAAATAAAATATGTTTGTGCCATCCAAAAAACAAAAAATATAGAAATATAAAGATAATAGAAACATGAATAACCTTACGAATTTTAGTGATTCATGAAAAAATATATAAGGGTTAAGAAAAAAATAACACCCTTATTTCAATAATTCAAAAAGTCCTGGGAGTCTTCCTTATTCCTAAATCAACAATTCCTATTTTACAAAGCTTTGGTTTGAATGTGATTCTTAAAGGAGGGTTATTGTAGTTATAAAATGATGAAGGATATACATCATCTAACCATGATTATGGATTATGTAATTCATCCCCTAAGGGTGAAAAATTGAAGAAACAAGGTTTCTAGCTCTATATAATTTCTATATGAATCTTGAATCTAGAAATATTCTACAAATGAAGATGTTTTAGGTTTGATTCACACCCTCCTAATTCTTTTATTTTTTGTTTATAATCTAATAATAAAGTGGAAGTGATTACAAAATTGTATAGAAATATATATTTCACATAAGATATTTTTGATGTGTTTATTTAGGAGAATGCAGGGTAAAATATTCTTGAAATTCAAATTATTCATCCCCTTGAGTAGTAAAATACAGATTTTGTATCAAATGTAGAAATTATATAGATAGAATTCATGTCTAGGTTGTGGACTCTTGTCTTATAAACTATTTTTTTGATGTATAATTTGAGTAATTAACTGATATCTCATTTATATGAATAATACGGTTCTATCATTCTATCAAAATGAATTAACACAATCTCTCAAGTAAGGTAGAGAATACAGAAATTGAAGAAACTATGGGAGAAGGAGTTGGTATTTCAAGTGGATGAGACCTCCCTTATATTAATCGGGGAAAACTTTCTTCCCACATAGTATTTATTGTCAATAATGGGGGTTAACTAATCACTTACATGAGATGTTTATTTAGTATTGACATGAAATCCAATGGTGAATGTTGAAGTGCTCTTTTGTATTGTGTAGTTCTTATATTTTATTTATTTTCTATATACAAAGTATAATTCAATGTATGTTTAGATGTATGGGAGTTGTATTAATGTATCCACCCAAAATATAAATTAAGGATTTACATTATTGATACTTAAAGTTAAATGGAGTGAAATTCCATTAGAGTTTCAAAAGACAAATATCTTTGTCAAAAATGAAAGGGAAGAACGATAGGCTCCATTAGAACATCTGGCTAGATAGGTTCAAAGGGAGACTGATAAACAAAACATTTTAATGAGATGAGATTCAAATGTGAAAAATAAAAATGTTTAAGGGGGAGTTCCAGTATTTTATAAAACTATTTAAAATAAAGGAGGTGTTAGACTATAGTAAATAACTTATAAGGATTTTATAACCAGTGCAAAAATATAGCTAATTTGGGATTTTGAAGGTCTAATTTATTGAGGAATAATTTATTATGTGTTTTTATTATTTACAACAAATTTATTATTTTTATACAATTTTACTATGGTTTAAAATTATTTTAGATAGTTACATATTAATATAAGAGATTATGGTTTATGTTATATCATTTATGTAATAACTATACAACATTTTATGTCTTTGATTTGGTGATCATATAAAATAAGTTCATTGTCTGATTTCCCAAAATTTCGCATGCCTTTGGTTTTTTTTAAAACTGAAATTTCATGATCACACTCTTCTATCCACAACATAAAATTTTTGGGAGGTACACATATGTATTTGAGCTTAATAATAATTCTCCATAATAATACTTCACCGCAATCCTTTGATCACAAGACCTTTATATGATATATAAAAATGGAAATCACGCATACTATAAGAGTTTTGTTGTGAATACAAGTCTTCTAAATATCAATGTGATCCTTTACTGATAAGAATTAACCATTTCAAGCATAATAACTTTTTAATATTATACTTAAAAGACGTATAGAATGAGTTACCCTATACACCGTATGTCATAGAGACTTAGAAAAATTTTCAGATCCTATGAGATGAAAAATATGAAGATTCAAGATTTAATATCTAAATATTAGAATAAAATAAAATGATTTATAGTTCAATTATTAATGATAAAACTCCATAAAATAATCATGAATCATTATTTATATTGAAATTATATGATCCTCAAAGCTAATTCACTGAATATCAAAGAAGATGAGTGATGTAATATTTAAAATGTTGATAAATGTGAAAATTTTATATAGAAGTATAAATTTATCCATCGATGATGGGTATGTTTCTTATTGAATAAATATCTGAATGGTTTGTGATTCAAGGGGAGTTTACTAGATCAAGACTAAGCTAATGAAAATGGATGACAGAGGAGCGCCACACTATATATAATTGTGAAATGAAGATATTACCATGACATTATATATTTTTAGTGTTGTTTTACTGGGTGTTTTTTAAATTTTTTAAGATATATCTTGTTGAAGAATTATAGAGGCTCATCAAAAAATGAGTAATGAAAATATAGTTGAGAAAGAATACCAAGTTGTAGTAAAGGTCATTGTGACTATCTTATATTCAAAATAGCATAGACCACACCCAAGTTATATCTTGGTTTCCATTTTGAAGCGTCTTATTTTCATCATAGTGTGCTCTTAGATGTAGAAAAAAAACTGTGAGATATTTTGTTTTATGAATAGATTGAAAATTGTGGCCCAGAGCAGATTAAGTGAGAATATTGATATATTCATGAAGAGGAAAATTTTGAGAGGTACATGAGCCTACTAGAAGAAGTTTGGAAGTTTTTAATTCAACTAAGACAAATACAATTAGAGAAAAAAATATTGGGAACTCCTGGTATTCTAAAAAACAAAAGAAAGTAGGTAAAAGATAAAAATTGGGATTATATAGACTCATCCATATGGTTTATTCATGAGAAAGGAATTGTGATCGTATACGAAAATACAAGTACAATACATTGAGAAAATGAGAATCATGGATCACCAAATTTTCAAAATATATTATTTATTTATAATATATGAATAACCACTTCATTTTGAACTACATATAAAATGAAAAGGAGTAAATAGTGTGTAGTAGTGTAAGAGGTTATATCTAAGAGAAGCTGTGCTATGAGAAATATTGAAAAGATATCTCATGTAAGAGGTTGAGTATTATATGCCTGTGTTAAATTTTACAATCTCTTGGGTATCAAATCTGAATAGAAGAATATTTATACTATCATACTGAGATCATATAACTGATCCAAATCCATGAAAATAAGAAAATTTTAAGAATTTAGGGGAAGATGAAATGTTTTTCTTGGTACTGTTCATTTGTGTATAGTTGTTCACATCACGTGGAGATGCTATATTCAAATATATTAAATGATCTTACTGAAGTGATGAAGCCCATAAATATGTTCTGAATAATACCTATGAAAGGTGATACCTATATTGATCGAGTTTTAGGTATTGATCTTGATGATCTATTGGAATTTTAAGACACTATTATGGGGAAGCAGATTAAAATTTTTGGGCGTAGTGACATCCCTAGACATGTTGTTGATCCACTTCAGAAGGAGGAAGCAAGATATGAAACTTCTTTAGTGAGATTATAGTTTACATAAAATCTTTAATATGTAGCCTATGTTCACTGGTGTAATATTGTGAACATATCAAACATCTCAAATATGGTGTAACTTTATTTAGGATGATACATGAAAAAATCAACTTGTATTAACGAGAGGATTATAGTGGAGAATCTATGACTTGATGAGAGTATACATGACAAGGAGTAAGTATTTATAACAAGCCTTTTAAATCATAGTTTTTTATTTTACCTTTAATACTATATTGAATATATGATTTAATTTCTTTCTTAATAGTCTACAATATCCATTTTCATTAACCGAACATAGTGGTTAAATTCTAAGAGGGTTAAAAGATTCTAAAAGGTTTTTGAATTTTGTAAAAATAGGAAAAACCTATTTCACTCCTCTTATTAAGTAATTGTATTAATCGTATTAGGAATTTTAATTGTTATAAAGGAAAATCTACCCTCTTATTAAATGTATCATTAAAGAACCACTAAATTTTATTATGTTTAACGAAATGCCGATTTGATATGTTTGAAGACACCTAACCAGATAGATCAAAATCTATTTTTTAAAAAAATATGATGTTTCACCTATGAATATGAAAAAATAAAGAATGAAATAGACCATAAAGATGAAAAAATCATCAATAAATAAAGTATAACTATAAATATATGAATTCCCTCAAGGTGGAATGTGCTCAATCAAACCTGATGTCGGAGAATCATTAGATGAAGTTAGGTCAAGCAGTACCAAATTTGAAGATATTTTAAATGATAAATAAATTAGTATTTTTTATTTAAAAAATAATAAATATATTGAAGTTGCCTATATTGAAGTTTTTTTATACATATTGACACATGTTATCGGGATGCAAGATGATAAATCACATCTGGAACAAGACACTAATGGAATTGAAGATATAATGGATAAAAAAGTTGTAAAATCTACTATTCTCTCAAAACAAGTTAAAGAAAAGGTTGAGTCAGTTAATCTATCAAATGAAGTAATTTCATAGATAGATAAAGAGTTAAAAAGTTATTATTATGATAATTTTTTATTGAATAAGTGATTTGAGCATTTGAGAGGAAAAGTTTTTTGAATGTCAAAGAATCCCAACTCAAAGTGAAATAAAATAGAGTAAAATCATCAGAAAGATAATTAGTGAATGAAATAAAGATATAATTTGAAAAAGTTTAGATGATTAAAAGTGATTGGGAGGATATATTAGATTCAGTTAATAATGAGAAATGTTCCCTTAAAATGAATTTCTTAAAGCTATAGTTAAAGGTGAATGATCAAAAAGATTTATGAACTGGGGATTTCAAATGTAATTAAAAAATAAGTGTCTTTAATAAATCTCATATTTGAGTTTTCCCTTAAAAGGGACACATACATGTGGTAAATATAGTGTGAGAACATGAGGATAATCCCCAACCACATCCACATAGAATATGGTATTCTACTCCCCTGATAAAGCTATAAGTTCTTAATCTATTTTATATGTAAATACTATAAATAAGTGAAATACTATAACATCCCAAACATGTAAATATATTGAATTATCTTTCTGAAAAACTAATTATTATCATAATTTGGTATATAATATAGTTTAAAAACATGAAAACTATATTCCTATATTTTATAAAATAATAAAAATCTAGTAAGATATAAATTACATCCATTATAATTTCAAATATAAAAATCATAAAATAAAAATAATAAAATAAAATAAAAATTGTAAAAGTTGGATCATATTGATCCCCAAGAATCATAACAAAATGAATAACACTCTAAAAAAATACATAAAATTATTATTCCGATCAAAATTTTATAAAATGAGAATACAAAATATTTTGGGAAATTGAGTAGAATAATGAATGAAGTAATAAAGAGGTGTTTATAGGAATTAATATTACTACTTGTATAGTGATATGGCCATTATAATATTAATATCACCATTAGTAATAGTAACCCAATCATAATAAATAATAACCCAACCATTTTAATTGTATATTGACCTTATAATAGTAATATTTCATATAAATAAAATTTATTTTGTATAATTTATGGAAATATAAATATTATAATTCCAAAAAATAAATACCTATGTTTAAAAAATCAATCCTTCTTTAATTACATATTAATTTAATGCATTTCTTAATAATCATATTTTTTTTATGTTAATAATTGAAATTAATTATGGTTAAAATTGTTATGGATTTTTTTTATTTTTATAATCAACACATCAAACTTTTATAAGGGTGATTTTTTGGTGGTTTTCTAAAATGCTATAATTTTTAGGTGAATAGAGAGAAGAAATTGTTTACATAATGAGTCTGTTTTAATTGAATCATTAAATGTGTAATAATTACCTAATAAATTATAGAATTTAAGGCTCAACAAAAAAATGCTTGATATGTTAATTTACTCTAAAAAATTAAATTTCAAAACCTAAAAATTATTTCCCAAAGCCTAAATTCGAAAGCATTCCATTAATTATTTTTTCATTTTTTCCACATTCATTTGTAATATATTAATGATAGAATTTTATAATTGGTCTAAAATCAGTTTAAATAATTATTTTTAATAAATTTTATTCAAAATGTTTAAAATATCACAATTCCATGGTTTACCCTTGAAATTATATTTTATCTAATATTTAATCCTAAAAACACCCCTCTCCTCTAGCATAAATACCCCCACTCCCTCCCCTTGAAATACCACTTCGATTATACTTACCAAATGAAAATATCTACACAATTACCATCTATAAATCCCTTTAAAATCATTAATAAATTTATAGAGTAAAAAAACTCTAAGATTTCTAGAAGTTAAGGGTCATATAAAAGGAAAATCTTCAAGAAAGATGCAATTTTCTTTGATCTTTTATTTTACTTTCCTTTTGTACTACTCTATCCTCCTATTGTTTTATAATAAAAAATTTCTCAAAAATATTAAACATTATTTTAACATTATCTTGATATTGTTAGTCTCCTGTATAAATTTTTATTTATAATATAAACATGTACTATATATCTCACACCTCCTCATTTTATAGTGTCTCGTCGATGCTCTATTAACCACCCAGGACTACGTTTCCAACTCTTTATATATTAAAAACATTATGAACTATTATAATAAAGTATTTATAATTAATAAATATATAGATTTATTTATTTATAATCTTATGGAGTTAATATTAGTAATTTATAATTATCAATAATGAAAGGTCATTAAATCAAAGAAAGGTAGAATATTTTAAGGAAAAAATTATATCAAAATGTTTCACCTTTAATGATGGAAATTAAGGAATAAATTATCATTATTATAACTGATCAAGAGTGAAAAGGTGAACATAAATTACTTCAAGTTCTAGGTTTTAATAATCATAGGTTTAATATATAGGAGGTGAGATTGTGACAAAATAATTTAGGATCTAAATCAAGGGGACTCTCGAACCTAACTCCTTTTTAGGTTATATTCTATTTCAAAATATTTTCAGTGTGAATATTTCAATAATATCCTTAAAATTATCTTCCACTCTTATTTAAAATTTTTATTTTTGTGGTATATATATACTTTTCCCATGTTTAAATTATTTCTAAAACAACTACAATGATTTAAAGAAGAATTTAATTTTATAAAACAACTATTTGAGTCCTCTTGAGCCATTTATTCTTCAAAGAACAATTATTCTTAAGCCAAAATATAATCTACCATATTCATTTGGTAACATCAAAGGTTATTCATTAAATAATTGTTTATTAAATCCATATAATACCCATTTCTTTCCATGTGTTTATTTTAGAACAACGATTATTATATGTTCTATTTCCATGTGGAATAAATGAGAATTTATGATGTTATGGGGGGTAAGAGATTATATAGACCTAAAATTAATGTTGTAATGTGGCATATCTCATGAGTTCATTTGAATTATTCATGAACATGATGCTAGATGTTTTAAAAATTACGATATTTTGAATTATCACATATGTTATTCTTGAACATAATGATATATTTTTTCATAACTATATGTGGTACTTGATCACTATTATATGATGCTTTATGATTAGTCATATTACACATTCCTTTACTTTTTCAAATAATTCCCTTATTCTTACAATAATGATCTCATGCTTATGATATGAATATGATGATTATATTGAACAATGTACTATTGATCCATATCTCTTATTCCCCCTATGTTATCACTCCCCTCATTAGGATTTTAGAACACCCCTTTTATTGATGTATATCATTAGGTGATTACATATATTAAAGATAACATGAGGGAATTAGGTGTGATATGATGAAGGAATTAAATAATTTTTTTATTTTTTTAAGTACAATTGATGTATGAACCAAATTTTCCCAATATAAAATTTTTTTTGATCCTTTAATGTATTACTATTATGTTATTTATATTAAAAATGATGTAATTATAATGTAAAAAATATTTGGTTTAGTATAATTTTTTTTATAGATTTATTTAGTCAATTCGAGAATTAGTACTAAAAAATGATAGTCAAAACCCTAGGAATTATTCTGAGTTTTATGGTAAATGAGATTCCCAATATAATGGGAGGTGGATTCCAACACATCATGGAGATGTTTACCTAGATCTATTTGGCTATTATCAACAACTCAAACCTTGTAGATTGTCCACCTTCACCCAAGGAGGATCATCTAGCCATTGACTGTAGAAAATATCACAGACATCTTGAAGATATTATGACCCTCTTATCTTGAAATAGTGTGTCAATTAAATCAAAAATAATGTTTCCATGATCCAAAACCATGATAAGTATAAATATACTATATCCATTTATTATTTATATGGAGAAGCAGATCAATTTTTGGTGATAGTAAAGAATAAAAATCCAAATTATGAAATTGAAGAAATGCAGTGTGAAGAAATTAAAAGGACATTTCATAAAAAGTATTTACCATGAACTCTTGGAACAAATATGGAGTGATAATTACTATATATTAAGAAAAATGAGAGTTAATATTTCCCATATTATGAGGAAAATTTTAGAAGCCTTAAAAGATACACCTCATGTTTTTATTATATTAAACAATAAAAAATAGATAGATTTTTAATTAGTTTGAAACCAATTATTTGAAAGGATCTAAATATTTGAGACTTTTGGAGTTATGAATAAGAATATTTATGTTCTCAAAATATAGATATGGTTTTTGGATAATGGTTCCATGGATATAGATATAATCATAGAGTAATGGAGTTTCAATATGGAAGATCAAATCGCAATGGAGAAAATATTGTCCAACTACCCAAATGTAAAATATGAGGATATAAGTATCAGATGAATTATTTCGAAGGGAAAATGAAATTATTTAAGTGTGGTAGATAAGGAAACATGATCGTGAATTTTTTATAGAGATAAATAATCCATCCATCATGATGGAGGAGAAGAAGGAACCTCCGAATGCACTACCCACAACTCAATACCTCAACTGTAAGGACTAAGGGAAATATACAAGCAAGTGACCTAAACCAAAAGTCATCATGGGTAAAAAATTCAAATAACCAATAAATCCAATGGTGAAATGGAAATTTTATTCCCTCACAATCTTTAAGGTCGATCTTGAATATATTATCGTACAATGTATAATTTCTATTAACTCAACAGTGGATTTTTTTATTTGACTCTAGTTATATGAATTCCTTTATTTCTAGTCAGTTTTCAAGAACTGTTGTATCATATTCCTGATAACTTTATGTATTAACATCCATAAAAATAGCTATTAGTGAGATCATTTCAACCCAAATATTGTAATCTTCTCTAGTTAGCACATATGGGAAGATTTTAATAGTGAATATCTTTATCCTACCCTTGGTTGAATTTGATTCCATACTATGAATGGATTTCCTCCCATTATATGGATCACCCTTTATCATGAAAATATATTTCTATATTTAAATCCTTTCCATTATCCTATACAAATACAAGGGAATGAATCTACTTTTGAAAATACATTATTGTTGTGGGTGTTGACACGTCGTGAAGAGGCATGTCTTTACCATAATGATTGTGTTAAAGGAAACAATCAACCTTCCGGAAATTCTTATTTAGATGGAATATATAGATGTATTTCCTAAATAGTTTCTTGAAATTACCCCATATCATAATGTACAGTTCTCAATAAAACTCAAACTCAAATCCACTTCAACCACAAAAATACCTGATAGGATAGGCTCAACCAAACATTAAGAGTGAAGGTAGCTTCTGAAATATAATATTTACAAAGCGTTCAAATTTTATAGTTAATCACCTTAGTGTGAACTGATGTTATTTTCTAATAAAGAAGATGGACCTCTGATGTATAATGTCTATTATAGAGGGCTCACCAAGATCACCAAAAAGAATAATTACCCATAAAAAGATTGATGATACGTTTGATCAAATTACAGGAGATTAGTACTTCCTAAAGGTGGATCCCCATTCAATAAACCCTAAATTATAGGTAATGGAGGATTATATTTAGAATAAGACTCTCCATATGAGGTACATAAAATACAATTTCTAAGTGATTCCCATTTTACTTACTAATTACACTGAAATATTCATGTATTAGAATAATAGAGTCTTTATAGAAAACCTCAGTATATTTATGGTATTATATATTTAATATATTATTATTTAATACATGAAAATGTAGGAACATGATGTTTATCTATGGACTGTGCTGGTGATATAAATAAAAGATAAGTTATATGTTATGTTTTAAAATTGATACTTTTAGATAAAATAATTTTCATTATAAGGGAACATGATCACAAGTGGGGGAATTTCTGTGGACTTTTAAAAGAATAGGGTAATTCAATAATAACCTAGACACACTAGTTTCACAAATATCCAAGAAATTATAAGATTAGCTGGGTACTATTGACGATTTTTGGGAGGTTTCACATGATTCTTTAGGCCTCTAACTAAGTTATCATTGTAATGGGTAAAGTATATTTAGACATAATAATGTGAGGAAATGATTAAATAGATCAAGAATTAGCTAATTACTATTCATGTACTCACACTACCCTCAATTAAATATGGGTTTGTAATAAATAGTGTTGCTTCAAAGAAAGGTATGGGTTGTGTGATATTTAACAATAAAAAAGTGATAGATTATGCCTAAATAATATTGGTGATATCTGTGGAAACCTACCCCATGCATGACCATGAATTGGATAAAATAATATTTTCATTGAATATTTTGAAGCTTTTGTAACAATCCGACTCCAGTAAACCAGATCTAGTGGTTATTTTAATGTATTGTTTCAAAATAAAAGTGATCACATCTTGGAGGATCATATATTTTAATAGTATTGGGATATAATATACATACATGTATCTCGCATTTAATCTAAAAACATGAATTAATACATAAAATTGTAGGGGATAACTCTATTTTTTATTATAGTAAATCTCGGAAATCAATCATATACCCCTTCTTGGCCTGAATGGCCTGAAGGCCATATTTTTTATTTTATTATGGATAATCCCCCTTTTAAGGGTTGAAGGGGAACCCGTACATGACCCGTAGGCCCAAAGCACAAAGCCCGACTGACTCGAAATACATGACCCGAAGGCCCAGAGGCATACCACGCCCAATACATAACCTATAGGCCCAGCCCACTTGAACTGCCCCTCCCCAGCTTCTGCGTCATTGATCACCTAGCTCCCCACATATACCCCTTCTTGGTATCCAAGGGAAAGGAAACCATAAAAACATGTGATCTCAGATGATCATTTAGGGAAAGTTTATAATAAATGAAATCATAGACTAAATAAAGTATAAATAATATGAGAGATACAAATAATAATAAAATATTATATATAACTGATATAAAAAATAAGGGATTAAATACATGAATAAAATATCTATATAAATAACAACATGGATAATGAAGACTAGTTTCATAATTATTGAATATGTAATGTCAAACCTCATAATCATACATTCAAGGATTTGTTCCATAAAATTGAATATAAATAGGTGTGAATAATGCCAAATACCCAAAATAGTTTGTCTCATGATACATTCCACTATATTAAGCGGATATAATAATTCATTGCATGCACTTACAAATGAAAATTCATTCATCATATGAAGTCTATTAATAAAAATTGAAATCAAAATCAACAAAAACATTCATATTGAAAATTTTGTATAAGAAATGTTAATATTTTCCCCAATTGGAAAATAAAAAAACATGATAATAATACATCAATAGAAATTAGGTGGATAATATCATTAGAATATATCTAAAGTGAAACAACCCCAACTTTAGTAAAATAAGGCTTGTGTCTTACATATTACATTAGTATAAGACACAAGTAATCAAATCCCATAGGAATGCATATTTTAGTAGTATTGGAAAACTAGATACATACATGATACCAATATTACATGTTAAAACATAAATTAAAACAATTATTTTTGAGAATATCATTATTTCCTATAGAATGTCCTTGAATATATTTCTTAATACACTTCTTGGATTACTTGTAAATGGAACCAAATAAGTGTGAGATCAAATTCTCAATAAGGATTAAGTAAATTGGAAGCTATCATTAATCAATAAATATAATCAACATGGAAAGGTAAATAACTAAACACCCAATCCATTTTAATAATTTTAGTTGCATAATCAACATGGAAAGGCGAGTAACTGAAAATACAATCCATTTAATCAATAAAATAACTATCATAATTATACAAGGAATAATAAATATGGAAATGTAAATAATTAAAAAGACATGATATTTAACCAATAAAATGAGAATGAAATGAATCCAGAGATAATATCATTCTGAGAATCTCATGGATAGTAATAAATGATTCCTAATAAAGTAAGTTCTTAATTATTGGACACCATGATCTTCGGCATCAGGATACCCCTAATATCAAGACAATTCCAAGGATATTTTAAAATGGATGGGTAGGTACACAACAAAAACCTATTTTACTAAGGCTATCCAACTTATTCATCTCATTAGAATACAGATGCATCGAGGGGATATGTATAACTAGGCCCAACCCATATATTCATTTCTAAATAATTCATCATATATCAAATGGAAATTTTGATTCATGAACAATATAATTTATCAAAAAATATCCATATTGAGAAAATAAATATAGATTTATCAATATTTTCCCAGTTAACTAAATAAAATTCAATGTAAAAATTATTATGTAGAGATGATATAATGTTTAAAAAAGATGTATATCCATGATAAATAATATGGATATTGAAGGTAAATTCAATTTTCAATGATCACAAGAAGGTCGATATTTCAAGGTAACGTTAATGACTATAATAATGAATCAAAAAGTGAATGTCAATAATTTCCTAGGTGAAAATGATCTGAAACCATCCATAGAAATAATATGGATTTTATCAATACAACATATCTCCAGTGTAGTATATGTGAAATAAAGGGTTTTTGTAGTTGATGAATAGAAACCCATAAAATGTTCTTTAAATACAATCTTGAGGGAAAAAAACTTTTAAATTTGAAAATCATTTTATAAAACTAAAAATTTTATTGATATTTGAAAAACAAATTCTTTAAAAACAGTTAAAATTATAAATGTCTCTTAAATAAAGAGAGAGTTCATGACAGAAGTAAATTCTATAGAAGCCGTATAAGTTAAAAAACATTTCTTTCATAGTGTTGTAAAAGGATAAAATGGCACTCATTCAAAAAGTGACAAGAAGGTTCATTTAAATAAATTTTATAAAAAGTCAAAAAATGGGTAAAAATATATTTAATAAATAATTTTTATAAATTTAAAACAAGCTTGTAAACATTTTCTTTAAACATAGTTTTGTAAGAAAAAATATTATCGCCTGAAGATAGAAATGAAGTAAGATTCTATTTAAAACAATTCTCAATAATTTTGAGTAATAATGTGTGAATGAAGTGTACTATTACTTGAAAACATCATGAATAAATAGAGTAGAATGATATTAAAGTGGGTTATTATCCAATGATCAAATAATTTCTTTTAAATGGAATTCAAGCATAAACAATCCCAATAAAAATGAGATTGTAAAATAAACCCTTACAAAGAGAATAATGTTAAAGTTATAATTAAAAAATGGATTGACTATGTGCCTCAAAGATAAAACCACATAAAAAGTGAAAATACAATTTTTTTTTTCTTAAAATTCATTATTCATATAATTTTAAATTATTAAAGACAATGAAGAGTAAATAAAACCCAATTAAAAGAAATTAAGTTATGAAATTCATTACCCCTGGGCCAGTTTTAAGTCAAAATCCATTTATATGAAATAATTTAAATCTAAACTTAAAAAAGAATGGATTGTTAAATAATCATGATAGTATAGGTCAAATGGGAAGCCTATACATGATATAAAATAAATTAGGTGTAAAACATTATAATATGCCTCAATGAAATGAAATTTAGATGCAATCCATTTTCACTTTGTAACATTCAATTAATAACCACATGGATGAAATCATTAAAATTTAAACATAAAACACCATGAATTATGAATTATTAATTATATTACATTAAAAATAGTCATTATGTACACCATATAAAAGAAATTATCAGCAAAATAATAAAATATGTCTCAATACCGCATGTTTCATTTTAGTTGAACGTGATTTAATCTCACGAATAATTTTTTTAAGACAGTTATTAATTTATACCAAAACAATATTAATATATTTAATATCATATATGAACCTCCTCTAAATATTTACCTCCATTTTTCTAATATTATTTCATTATTTTTGTATGTTAATTACCATGTTTTCTCATTCATCCTTTATCATGAAAGTTCTAATTATTGGTTATATGATATAGATTCATCATATAGGAAATGATATTAATGTTATAAATTTCATATTATCTCATAATTTAAATTTTATAATAATTCTTTATGGTTTCATATGAAAGATGATTCTCATCACCTCATGGAGATGGTAGGCCGTGCGCACGCATGATTGATGATATCATTCAATCAATGATTGAAAAGATAAGAAATTGGGTGATATTTTAATATTATAGAAACCATATCATATCATATGTATCAAATATATTAATTATATTTATCCTTATTACATTAATATAATTCCAAAGTTAAGAATAAATCATATCTCTTCGCGAGGTGGTAGTCCGCCACACACACGAGCGACGTTATTGTAATTTAAACAGAATGCAAAGAAAGAAGTTATATGTGAATTTATAATTCTAGAATTATATTAACATTATAAATATCATTTATATGTGTTAAATTCATCATTATATCCATCCTTTTAAAAGTGGTGATGGAAAATGAATTATATCGGTTAATAAGGAGGTTGTCCTCTGTACACATGATTGACAGTTTCATTTCCCATTTGCTGGAATATGAAATAGATATATGTTATTAAACTTACATAACATATTATAAATATATAATATATATATTTTTTATTACATTACCATTGTTAAATAATAATGTAGGGAGTTATAAGAAGAAAAAAATGAAAATGCTCGTTTATGAATGCATCCTCTTCTTCAGAGAAATTATTTTTGTTTGCACCAAAATACTTCCTAAGATGACTTTATGATAATAACTATAGATATAAGATATTTATAATGGAATAATTATATGATTTATAAAGGTATTATTTGAACCAAATGGATTTTTATGTGTGAAGAGGATAGGATAGGGGTGACCTTTTATAAGTGGGGGAGGGGACACACATTGAATTTTAGAAAATAATCAATTAATCCCATGTTTTTATCATCCTAAATCTTCCAAAATAGGTTATTATTGAAACATACAGGTGATAAGTTAGATATATTTCAATCCAATAGTTATTGAAAATGTTTTGAGGTCATTTTAAACCCATATCATTTTAGTTTTACCCCTAAGTAAATCAGTTTATACCCTAACCGTGGTAGTTAGTTGTCTTTTTATTACTATTAATAAAGACCAAAACCTAAGATTACCTTATTATATAATATAAATTTTTCTTAATTAAAATATGAAATATTTTTACCATTTTCATTTCATAGAAGTGGTAGAATCATATTTAAAATTATTCCTATAAACATAACAAAAAACAAGTTTTCAAGGAAAACATTCTCCAAGTATATAAGGTTTTAATAACAAAATTCAACATAAAATTAATTAAAAATAACTAAAATAGTTAACGTGTAATTTTTTTGAACTCAATTTACCATAAAATTAATTTAAAAATTAATTTATCCTTGTGTAATATTTAAACTAAAAGGAAGTTTTCAATAAAAATCATTAGTCTTTACTATTCATTGAAATATGAATTATTTTTGAACAACTCCCAAAACATAACCCTAATATAATTATGATATGATTATTTTAAAATTTATTTTTATTTTATCAGAGAATGTTTCTTAAAGTGGTAAAAATTAGTTTTAAATTATGTGCATAAATCACGACTAAACCGTCTTTAAAAAAATACCGTTTTCAGAAAACATTTATTTTTATTTTAAATGATTCTTATTTTATTTATAATAAATATATGAACATAATATTTATAATATAGTTATACTATTCATACTATAAAATTTAATTTCATTTTTATAATGGTATACTATATTATAGTTCATTTTGATTCGAGGCTGCGTGTTCCAAAATCTATCAAGTATATTAAATTTAATGAAATATATTCCATGGGTTTTTTAAGCTCTATTTTGCATGCCGCATACAAAATTGTATATAATGTAATTATTTTAGAATTTAAATTTCTTACATTCTCCTCAATTTAAATAAATTATGTCACCATAATTTTATATTGATCTTAGAAATCAGAGTTTTCATATTATTAAATTCCTATGTTGAAAACCCATATTATAAAAAGGGTTAACAAAATATGATCTTAATAAGGGATATTGGTAAGAACAAAGTTCAAATGGAATAACATATAATTATGTTTATAAGTATAATAATATTTGTGGAAATTAAAGATATATAAATATAATGAAAACATAAATCATTATAGTGTGTAATAGATTTCATTTTCTATAAGAAATTTAATTATCAATGGAACGTTAAGGAACTCAAAACCACAAATATGTGATGATTTAAAAGAATATTTATTTCATTGAATATTATTTTAATTAGATAAAAGTTTTCTTTCAGGACCCTTTTCTTAAAGTTTAATAATTCATTTTCTATATATCACTATAAGTAAATAAAATTACTTGATACCTTTATATTTTTTAAGCATAATTTCATCATTTGGTTGTGTATTGATTAATCTCTAATTCATCACCTACTCTAATAAATAGATATCAAAAAAATGATTTTTTTTTCTGAAACACTAAAATTCACTCTTAATAAATTGTAATATCAAAAAAATAGTGACGATTTTGTATGTATATCTCTAACAATTTTCAAAAACTTTTATGGTTAGGAAACTTTATCCAATACATCAATCTATAAACCTTAGTAATAAAACCATTGCTTTATCATTAATATTTATTCATCAAATAAGTTAACAAAAAAATGAAATATTAACCAGGATATCATGTAGTATAGTGGTAGGCACTAAAGCCTTATCATTATTCAGTTGCGGGTTCACGCCTAGTGGCCTTGTCAGATGTGACAGGTTGTCACCTGACATGTGAGTTGTCCATTTTCTAAAACTATATTAATATAATTCTTGTTACATTCCAAAATTGTGATGAACCATAATTACTAAAATAACAAATTTAATATAATACTTAGAAGTTACCATTACCATTAATCTAATGTTTAAAAAAATTTAATGGCATTATTCATCAAATAACTCTTCCATTTACAAAACCAATAGTCTGTATTTGTATAAATGTTTCCCAAAAATATCTATAATCATGATAAATTCCTACCAAAAAAATTTACAAAATATTTTTAATACATTAAACATATTATCATACATAAACTAATAAACACATTATGTTATCCATAACTCTTATGTTAATGAAGAAATATATGTTTCAAAAATTTAACATAATCCTTAAATGTTTTGGGATTATTATAACAAATATATCATTGGTAAAAATAATTTTTCAATTTAATTAATAAATAAATGTACATAAATACTTAAACCATTTTAGTTTAACATATTTCCTTCTTTGTTCTAGGGGTAAACCACTAGAAGAGGAAATTGACTTAGATAATACCAAGGTTCCCCACATTTAAAACAAAAAACTATAATTGGATACCTAAGATAGGACTTATTTCCTCCCATATTACTTTTAATTTTACTTGGAAATTATTTTATTCATTCCCTCCTATTACATACATAAAACATTTTTCTATTCTATTGAGAAACTTTCCTTGGTGTGTCTTTATACTTTTCTAACATGAAGAATACAGATCCTTCTTTCTTGATGGTTACCACCACTCGAGCTCTTTGTGAATTCAATTCCTATCTAATTTAGTGAGACCGAGATTTGGTTAAGGTATAGGTTGCTAATAATATTTTGAGATAAATTTTTAGGCACCATAATAATATCTTTCACTTCAGTCATCATCCCATTTGGTTGCTCATATTCACCAACTTCTCATTCATATTTAATATTAACATGATTATTTTGGTTTCCAACCATTGACTAAAACCCAAAAGCATAGTGTAAGAAATAATAATCATAGTAGGATAACTATATAATCCTTAATAGGATCTATAAATAATGACACATTATTTTTAATTAAAGACACCATAGGTTTAACCAAGTTCATTCATTATCATCATCTATTCAAAACCCTTCATATTGGTTTGTAAATAAAATGTGAAATATCCTGATCATATCTCTTGGGAGTGACAAACCAGGTGAGCATTAAGGGCCTCTATCATGTACTAGGTGACAATTGAGTCAAACCTAAGGCATCATTTTTGGAGTTATTATTCATAGATAAATCTATTCTAAAAACACGTCCACACATAGTATTAAGTTAGGGATGTATTTCATAAAAAACATATAATATCTAACTTACCAAACCATTATGTTGTTATTCTATACTTATCCTCAAATTATATCATAGGGATATGTTCCCTAATTAATTTTTTCCAAAATCCATTTCCTAAGGTTTCTATAGAACATCATTTCATAGAAACTATAACAACATCGACTATAGTGAAATTTATCCAATGTCTCACTTTATTAAAGGGTATAAACATGCAAGGGATCACATCCCAATGTATGGAATAGTTTTTTAGTCTTTTTAAATTAGTTACATACATGATTCTCATATGACATTTGAAAACAAAAATTTTAACATTTTTTTAGAATGACATTATTACCTCTAGGTTATCTTGCATATCATTCTTATCACACATCCCAGATTCCTGGGGAAGGAAAACAAATATGGGTGAACTTCAATTCTCAAAAAGTATAAGTACAACATAAGCTATCTTTAATTAATAAGAATAATCAATATGGAAAATTAAATAACTAATCACAAATTCAATTTAAATAATTTTACTATCATAATAAATGTGGCAATATAAATAACTAAAAACACATACCATTTAATTAATAATATTACTATCATAACTGGATAAATAATAATCAATATGGAAATAAAAATAACTAAGAAGGCATTCCATTTAAAAATAAATTTATAATAAAATACATCCATAGAAAATATCATCGAGAAAATATCATGGATAATAACTGAATTCACGAAGAAGGAAATGATTAATTAATGAATGTTATGATCATAGGAATCAGGATACCTCTATTGTTATGACCCTTCACAAGAAGGTTTAAAACAGATGGCTAAATACACACTATAAAAATCATTTAACTACGGATAGCCAACTAACTTGTCTCATGAGACTAATAACGCATCAAGGGGAAATAAATAACCAGGCCTCTTAGGTACTTTATATCCAAATCATTCCTCATATATTGAATAATCGATTTAATTCATGAATAATATTCATTATCAATAAATATCTATTTTGAGTAATGAAATATAGATTTATCAATATATACCCTCTTAATAAAATAAAATAAAATGTAAAACACCATATGTAGAAATGATATACAGTTTGTTAAATAAGTATATCAATGAAAATTAATATGGATAGGGAGGGGAAATTTAATATCCAATGATCATCGGAAAGTGGATATTTCAAGGGAAAGTTAATGACTAAAAAAATGAATCAAGAAAGTAAATGTAAATAATTTATTTGGTAAAAATGATCATAAACCATCGATATACAAAATAAGGATGTTATAAATACAATATATTCCCAGTGGTGTGCAAGTAAAATAACATTTTGTAACTTTGATGAATAGAAATACCATAAAAAGATCATTAAAATATTTTTGGGGAAAATAACCTTTCAACTTTAAAAATCATATTTTAAATAAATAAATATCCAAAACATGAGGAATTTTCTTTATTTTAAAAATAATATTTTAAAATTTTAACAAAACATTCAAATAACTGAGATGCAATGATGGTGGGAAATTTTGAACATTCCATATAAGTCAAAAAAATTTCCTTCACACTGTTACAACTTCATAAATTTTATGTCTGAATACATTTACATGAAATAATTCAAATTGAAACTAAAAAAACCATGAATTATTAATTAATCAGGAATTTAAATTTCAAAGGGGCTATATATACACCATATAAAATAAATTAGCTGCATAACATTACAAAATTCCTCAATGAAATGAAATAGAGACGAAATCCATTAAAACTAGGTAACATTTATATAAAATAAAAATGGATGAAATAATAAATATTGAAACATAAAATACAATGAAGAGTGATGTATTCATGATATTACCAGAAAAGGGGTTGTATTTACACAATATTAAATAAATTAGGTGCTAAAAAATAAAATATTCATTAATAAATGGAAATTGAGACCAAGTCCCTTACTCCATGATTAATTTTCATTGAACATGATTTAATAAAATTTATAGTGGTTTTATTAATTCTATTAATTTATATCAGAACCATATAAATATTTATAATATCATATATCATCCTATTATAAAATTTTACCACCTATTTTATAACAACATTTCATTATTTTCATTGTTTCGAGTGATAATTTCCATGTTTTATTATTCATTCTTTTTCGTTAAAGTTATTTTCTTGGGTATATGATATAGAAATATAATATCTATAATCATATTAACATTATAAATATCACATTTAATCGTTATATAATTTTTTAAAATCATTCTAGAAGGTCGGACACAGAAAAAGAATCGCATCGTTTCGTGGAGACGGTAGGCCCAACGTATGCATGTGAAAAATATAATTTCATTAATGAGTGAAGGTATAAGGAAGAGGGAAATATATTAAAATTAAATAATCTATATAATGTAATTCATATCACATAAATACATTAAAATTGACCGTATTACTTTCCATGTTAAGGGTAATTGAAAAAAACAGTCGCATTGCTTCGCAAAGCGGTAGTCCGTCATACACATGAAAGACATTATCATATTTTCAATAGCTTGGAGAGTGAAGAGGTATAAGTGATATTTTAATTATAAAAGTATAATAATATTATAAATATAAATTAAAATTTTTAATTACATAATTATATCCATCCTTGAATGGTGGTTATGAAAAATGAATTATATCATTCTACAAGGAGGTAGTCCACCCAACACAGGATCGAGGACATCATTTACCATTTGATGGTAGAGGAAATGTTTATAAGTTATTAAATTAAAATAATAATAAATTATTATAAGTGATATACTATTTTTATTATATTATCATAATTAAATAATATTTGATGGAGGTGGAAGATGAAATAAAATGAAAATTCTTGTTTAATAAGGTTTCCTCTTCCTCGGGGAATATATTTTAGATTGCACCAAAATCCATAAAAGGATGTATTTATGATCAAAACAGGGGATCTATGATATTTTTAGGGGATTAAATATGTTATTTTTATAGTTATTTACCAAAAAATGGATATTTTTGTGTGATGTGGGGAGGAGAGGAGGTGTCCTTTTATAAGTAGGAGATATGAGAAACATGAAATTTATGAAAATGTTCAATCACAACCACATTTTTATCATGAAAATGCCTAAAAAATGCACCATAATATACCCTTACAGGTTATCAGGTCTCAATATGATCATCCAATTGGGATTTTACAATTTGTTATGTCATTTTTAACCCTTATATTCTTAGTTTAACCCCCTTTATATCATTTTTTACCTTAACTAAAGTAATTAATTTTTATTTTGTTTAATATTCATAATATTAAAAAATTAAATTTAACTTATTAGATAATATAAATTAATATGATTCCAAATATGGAAGAATTTTTTTTTAAATTCAATTCATATAATTAGCAGAATTCAACGTAAAATTCTACAAGAATACATGATGAAAAAGTGGGATTTCAAAGAGAAAATTCCCATAAGTATATAAGGTTTTGATATTAAAATTCAATAGGATATTGATTCCAATGAATGAAGTAGATAAATTTTAATATAATTGAACTAATTTTACATTAAAAATAATTTAAAATGTAATTTATCCTTGTGAATTATATACAAAAATATGCAGTTTTCAATAAAAATCAGTATTTTTCATTATTCATCAAAAAATGAAACATTTAAAAATAATACAAAAAATAAACCATAAGATAATTCATATATTATGATTTAAAAAATGATTAAAAAAATAAATTATCTAAGATTGTAAAAAATTAATTTTATATTAATTGTGAAAAGCTCAATTAAACCATCTTTTAGAAAAAATACAATTTTTATGATATCATTTATTTTTTAATTTAAATGATTCTTATTTTATTTTTAATCAATATATAACAATAATTTTAATTATTTAGTTAGGATTATTAATATCTTCCAATTTAATGGATTTTTTAAAAGGGAATACTATATTTCTTTTCTATTTAGAATCAGTGTTGCGTGTTCTGTATGGTATCGAAGATATTACATTTGAAGAAATACATTTCATGGGTTGTTTATACTCACTGTTTCATTTCATATAAAATATAGAATAAAATTTTACTTTTTTATAATTTTAGGTTGTTACATAATGTAAATAATAATATTTTTCAAATGGAACTCACAAAGATGAATAAAATTTTTAAAGATGACTGAAACATTTCTTAAGGAAAATAGCTTCTTCATTTCAAAATCACATATCTAAAATTTAAAAATTTATAGAATACTAGGAAATAAATTATCTTTGAAAAAAACCATCAAAAATTTTAAATATATATTCATGTGAAATAATAGTCATGATGGAGGGAGAATTATTTCATGTAGAAAATGTTGAAAACATGTTTTCATTCACAGCACTAGTAAAAAGTGCATTGTTTCTTTTAGAATCATGTGTAAGTTGAGAGAGAAAAATAATAGGAAGAAATATAATTTCTATAAATAAAAACATAATAATAAAATATATGTCGTTTATGATATAAATATCATGTAATTACTCTAATCGAAACATGAACATAAGAAATCCCAATTAAGGATGAGATTGTGAAATAAACCCTTACCTCAGGTCTGACATACTCCATAAGTTATTTAAAACGATTGAATAATAAATATTAAATTTTTATAATTCAATAAATACTTATATAAAAAATTATTACATCACATATGATCCACTTATAACATTTTAATATGTTTTCATTAATAATTATTTATTAAAATCATTGTTTCCGAGTGTTAAATATTAAATTTTCATGTGTGTTTTGGTTCGGTAGTTTCGATCATTGAATATTTATCATGGTTACATAATCAACATAATTTTTTTTTATATATATATATATATATATAATATATTCATTATATAAATAAATATTTACTTATTTATAATCATCAATGAAAGGTTGACATGAAAAATGAATCACATCACATCATAGAGGTGGTAGTGCACACTTTCACTAGAGTGACATTATAATTTTTTAATGGGTAGAAGGTTAGGAAGGTAAATCATATATTATATATATAGAAACATAATTATTTCATAAATATAATATATATTCATTATTTATATCTTTATAACCATCCAGTAAAAGTTGTGATAAAACATGACTTAAACTACTATGTGGTGACGGTAGGTTGTTCATACGCGCAAGGTAGTAATTAAAAAATTATAAATTTTATTAAGTATTTAATAATTAAATTTATATTATATACTTTATACTATTACATTTTTATCCATCATGATTATAACCATAATATGCAGGAATAAAAATATATCAATTTACCAAGCTTGTAATCTGCACATACACTTGAAAGATGTTTCCATTTTAAATTTACTGGATAATTAGATGAAAAAGGATTATAACATAATAATAATAAAATTTCAGTATATGGTAGATTTATTTGATATTATATCACAAAAGTTAGTATTGGTTTGAAGGAGGTAGAAAAGTTAATAAAATTAAAACACATTGTTAAGTATTATACCTCTTCTTTAGACACCCCCTTAGGTATTTAAATGAATCCTTCATTAGATGGTATTACGATAAAAAATCTATAGGATATGAGAAGGGATTTTATGAAATGATTTTGGTAGGGACTATCTAATATCATAGTATCTTGAAGTGTCAATAAGAGAGAAGATATGGTGTCCTTTTATAATTGAAGGAGAGTACATAGTTGTAATTTCTCAAAAGATTAAATTATATTAATGTCTTAATCAAGAAAAAACATCATAAATAACTCATATTTGAAGTTTATATGTTATAAGGTTAGAATATTACTTTGAAATGGGTTCTAGATAATATTTTAGTTAATTTTAACCATTTTAATTTTAGTTTTAATGCTTTTAACATATTTTAACTCTTACCATGGTAACTGACTTTTTTATACCAAAGTTACTATTCATAATGATAAAAAAAGAATGTTGAATTATTAATAAATCTGGAAATGATGAAAAAATATTAATTACATTTTTTCAAATTTAATTTCTATATCTCCTAGAAGTTAATTTAAAAAAAATCCCATAAAACGTGATGAAGAACAAATTTCTAGAAAAATGCCAATTTAAGTGTAAATATGATTTTATAAAAAAAAAATATTATAATCCTGATTCCATTGGAATAAATTGGATTATGTTAAATAAAAAGAGACTTATTTATATTTCAAACTAAACTATAACAACAAGGAAACTTATAAATACTTAATTAAAATATAATAACAAATAATAATATTTAGTTGAATAAAAAAGTATTCTGATTTTCCAACATGTCAAGAATATGTTTTGAAGATCAACTTTATATTTATATAAGTATGTATTATTTATTAAAAAAATAATGGTTTAAAAAAATAGTTAATAAGTTTTAATGTTATTATTATATCATCATAAGGATATAAAAGTGCAATTTGTCTAAAATCAGTATTTTTTACAATTCACCAAAATCTATTTTTGACGTGATGAAATAAAAAATGTAACTTATTTCATAAAATTAAATTGTAAAAAATATATAATTCTGTTTTTAATCACATTATAGATTAATGTTATGTGTATTGTGCTACTTTTTATCTAGAATGAAAAGGTTAATATTATTGAACTATGGGTGCTACATTCTTCCTTCCATAAAAAATGTAATCCCAAAAATTTACAAATTGACACATCATGAACAAATGTGGCTATTCATTCATGATAAATTCTTTTGGTACCCATGTCACCTCTATTTTATTATTATTTATTTTATTTTATTTTACTAGCCGTGTCATCCAATTCTATAATAGTAATTCGCTAGTGTAATGAATCCAGAAAGGCGCTTCACAGTAAGATAAATCAGGTTCCAATTCTGTTTCCATAGATGTGTGAACATTTCATGGTATTGGGATATACATCCTTAATAAAGAGATATGGAACACATCATGAATTTTATAGAGAATAGGTGGCATTTGAAAAAAATATTCCATATCTCAGATTATATCTAAAATATCAAAATGCCCGATATAACATGTACTTAATTTCCCTTTATTTTAGAACATTTATTACACCTTTCCAAATAAATATCTTAATGAAAGCTTTATCTTCAACTTGAAATTATAAATCATTCTTTTGGTTATCAACATAAAATTTTCATATACATTGGGATGGTTTAATATGATTATGAATATTCTACATATTCACCATTGTATCCTCAATAATATCTAGATCAACTAGTATATTTTCACTAAATTTATCCCAATAAGTTGGATCACAAAACCCCTTTCCATAAAATTATTCATATAATTCAATTTTAATTATTTAATAGAAGATATTATTATATTAAAATTCCACCAAAGTTAAATACTTATCCTAGATACATTGAAAGTCATGTAACCATGAGAATTATGTATTTTAATATCTAATAGTCCTTATATACTATCTATTAGTTTGTGGATGATAAGATATGATCAAATATTGATCAGCTATGAGATACTTCCAAAATTTTAGTGTAAAAAGTGGATCATGAAAAGATGTAGTCAAAATTGGTACATAATAAAGTCTAAAAAATTCATTAATATATAGCCACAAAAGGTGATCAAGAGGCAGATGTTACCTAATAATGAATAAATGTGTGAAAATGGTAAGGCAATCAATAATAACCAATATGGTATGATTCGTTCTAGTAGATTTTATAAATCTATTGAAAATGGCCATAGTAATATCATCCCATTTCTGTATAGGAATATATAGAAGTTTTGTGATGAATTTATGATGGTGTCTTTTAGACTTAACATATTTAAAGATCAGGCATATTGATTCATATTCTACCAACATCACCTTATTAAAATCTTTAATTTTATTTTTAATATTATAATCATCAAGTTGGAAAATTATTATTTTCACTAATAAGAATAGTTTGGAAATCATTTGGAATAGATATGATGTTTAACCTTCCATAATTATTCCCATATTCATTTTTATTAAATCCATGAATATAGAATCTTTAAAAATTCTCATTTTAGTCAAAACACTATGATATTTCTTACTCAATGCATCAACCACCTCATTTTCCTTTCCATTGTGGTAGTGTATTGAGTAATCATAATCCTTAAATAGCTCTAACAATGTACTTGACATGAGGTTATGTTTTTTCAATGATAATATGTAATTAAAACCTTTTTTATTTGTATATATTTACATCATTCACCATAAAGGTCATGAACATATATCTTCAATGAAAATATTATTGAAACTAACTAATGATAATTGGTATGATAATTATGCAAAATAATCATTAACTGTATTGTTTCATATGAAACAAATATATCATTCCACATAAGGAAATTTAGAATTTCTACCATTTATATATCACTAAAAATCATAAGTCAATCTCTTATTGATGGTAATGTCAACATAATTTCATTAATAAATATCCTCATTAATTCATAAAAAAATTGATTAAATTAATCTGACCATATAATATTAATCCCTACACTTGTCGACCTTGTTAAAAGTCATGAAAAATATCAATTTTTAACAAATTCTTAATATTAACATTATAATAATTATAAAATACATACCTCATATATATTTATTAGAATTTTCCATTTCATTAATGCCTTTTCTATAAAGGATCTATTTATATTCCATCTTTAGAGATAATATTTCAAAGAAAATAAACTTACTAAATCCAAAATTTATATTTGAAAATTTTCCATATAATCCCATTACTCTAAGAGACTTACAATGATTCAAAAATAACTCTTATGATCATCCTATATTTTGAATTACATTATGATATCATCAATAAACACAACAAATAAATTGTCAAGATAATAATTTAATACTCTATTATTGATATACATAAAAATATAGGATGCATTATTCATTCTATAGGAAAATGCAGTATATTCATAATTTCCATACCATGTAGAAATTATATCTTTAGAATATCCTGATTATTTACTCACAGTTGATGTTACCAAAATGAATATAAATCTTTGAAAAATATTGATCTCCTTGATGTTGATAAAATAAGTTATCAATTATAGGAGGATGGGACTTTTTCTTTATAGTATTGTCATTTATTTCCCTAAAATTGATATAAAACCTCATACACCCATATTTATTCATAACAAAATTACAATGAGATCCCCATGGTGAACCAATAGGGTGTTAAAATCCCTTATAACACAACTCCTCTCATTGTTTCTATAGTTCCACTAATTCCATAGTGGATATCCTGTAAGGAGTCCTAGATATAGGCTTCTCATTAGGGATAATATCAAGGGAAAATTAAAGTTTATGCTCAGTTTGGTGTCCAGGTAGTTTATCAAGAAACATATCAATATATTTATACAAAATAGGTACATCTACAATTAAAAAGAGACATTTTCCATTCAACATTTTTACTATTCTTCTCCTAGAATTTCATTAAGGATAGCCATATTAGGTGGATTCAGAGGTGATTCAGATGATGCAGACTCCCCTATGAAGACAAGGTAATTAATATATCAGTTAAAAATTGTAATATACTTCTCTCAATAATAAATATTTGCATTACAATTTTAAATCCAATCCATACCAAGAATTATATCAAAATCAACGAGAGTTATAATAATTTATTTTTCACGTAGGGTATTCCTAGTTTCATAATTTAAAATGACTAACATATCAATATTATATTAAAATATAAACTATGTCTATTGATTTAAAATTCTATTATCAAGTTTTTAGGGAAATATCGAATTTTCTTTTAAAACATGGAAGAAAAAAATAGCTTAATAATCCAGAAGCAAAAGTTTCATTAGTTAATTTTGAGGCTATAATCAGTGTAATAGACATAATTAAGTTCCTCAACCTTAGTTTTAGTGATAAAATAATTTTGGACATGTTACCTTTCTGTTTCCTAAGTAAACTTCTCTTGATAGATGGAGAATTCACTCAAACAATACCCCATATCCTCACAGTTTAAGCATTGAACATTGAATGGTTTTTTGATTCCCATATACTTATCATCCTGGTGGACTTTCTCTCTACACGTGAATAAAAATATCAATCCCATTAATCATATTCCATGATATTTCTTTCCAACAATTTTTCATGTTATAAACTCTACCCTTCCCTTTATTACCTTTTTATATATTTACTTTTCTAGTGTACTCAACCACCCACTTCTTTTCTTATTTTCCCTAAAAAAATAATACTTGGAGAATTATTTCGTTATCATGATGGAACTTTATACTATATATTCATATTAATAAAATTTATACTACAAAATTAACTTTCAAGGCAATGTTTTATCCCATAAAAAGAATTATCAATCATACCCCTATGATTACATACATAATCCAAAAAATGAGTTTCTAAGTTTGTAATGTTATCTTCATATTCAAAAAAATCATCTCCTTATTTTATTCTTTAGATTGATGAATTAAATTTCCATATCATATTGATCCTCATGAGAAAAGTACTTTTCAATGAATAAATCCTTGAATTTCTACCACACTATACTATTTATTTTCCATTACACTTTAGTGTTCCAAATTGATGACCACCATTGTTCAGAATTTCCCTTAAATAGATAAATTCCCATGATAATATTCCTCTTTAACTACTTTACAAATAGAGAAATATTCTATCTAGAGACCCGATCCATTTACTAGTTAATAATGGATTAGTAGACTCATTTAATGATGGATGTTTCTATTACATGATGTATTCTAACATTGTTAGATCATGTCGGAGATCAGAAAACTTCTCTATATGGGAAAGGTTATTAGTCATCACTTGTGTCAGGCTCCCCAATATTTTTATAATTCATTCTACTCCATCTCTAGATCTACTTCCAAATCTAACTTCATTTTCTTACATAGGATATATATCCATATATATTATACATGGATTGATATTGTCTTCATTCATTCCTCTAGGAACTATTTCTTGAAAATGGCATTTACTAAATTATCTCATAACATTATGAATTTTAAATCATAGTATATGATTCTAAATACGGGGTAACACATAATATAAATTGAAAATATATGCATAGCTAATACCAGATTCATAATAATTGTATCTTTAAGAATATGATCAATTGATGAAAATATTTTCAAATATTTTATAATTATTTTTAATGTGTGTGAAAATCAACCAAATCATATCCCCCAAGAGTGTAGATTTAGGTGTGAATTATTATTTCCACTAATCATGCCTTGATAATGACTGAGTTAATTTACAATCATACCCTATCAATGTTGTTACCCCTAGGTGCAAATGTAGAATAACCATATCCAAATGGTAGCATCTAGACATGGTTGTATTTTCTAGGAAAACAATACAATCTATATTTTACCAAACTTTATAATATTATATTATACTGGTACTAATTATATGAGTGTTTAATATGGTTATATTACCTAATATATGTTTTTATTAATATATTTCACAATATTTACACTAAATTTCCTCTAATACCAACTATAACACCCCAATTTCAGTAGGCTAGATTTTGGGTTTATTTTCTAATATTATAATAAAATATAAGGGATCACATTCTAAATGATCTAATAGTTTTTTTTGTCTTGGAAGACTAGAAACATACATGATTCTCAAATTAATTAGAAAAACATGAAATAAAACTATAAATATAGTGATATATATATTATTTCATTTAGGAAATCCCTAAAATCATTTATAGACACCTTATTTGTATCATGGTTAAAGGAAAACATAGAAAGGTGTTATCTCAAATTCTATGTAAGGGAATGTGTACCATAGAAGATATCATAGAATAAATAAAGAAAAAATAATATTGAAGAGGTACATAATAATCAAATGTGACATATATCTAATTTCATAAAATTTGGACTAAATCCATAGATGAAATAGTAACATAAATAATCACATGGATAATAATAATTGGTTTTATAATGACAGAATAAATTATTCTGGTCATCACAATCTTAATATAAAGGCCTTTATTAAAGAAATCATACTTAAATAGGCAAATAATATTCCATATATCCAATATAGTTTGTCTCATGATACCCATTGATGCATCAAGGGTCTATAAATATCATTTACCATTACTTACAATGTCTAATTCTATCATCATATGAAAGGGGTGAATAAAAATTCAATACATAATCAACATAAACATTCATATTTAAAAACTAGGACATGAAATATGAGAAATTCCCATAAGTAATAAATAAAACAACATGAAAATAATACATACATAGAAATAATGTGGATTTTATCATTAGAGTATATCACCAGTAAATCATACAATTAATAAAAGGTTATTGACATAGATCGAAAAACTTTTAAAATATCACTGGAATATTTATTGAGGAAAAAGATCAATTAATTTTCAAATCTCTTTCTAAATATATAAAAAATGTATAAAAAATTTGAAAAAACCTTTTCATTGAAAATATCAAAAGAAATTTTAATTATATCATGAATTAAAGTAATATTCATGATTTTGGGAAATTATGGTAATCTAGTAAGCATTAATACAGAGATTGCATTGACACCTTTGGTAAAAAGTGACTCATTAAGAAAACAATAAGAATATTACTTTTAAATTTGTTAAATAAAGTCAAACATGGGTAAAGATTAAGTTAATACATAATTGTATAATAATAAATACACTCTTAGAAACATTTTAATGAATATATGGACATATAAAAGGAGATTCCTGACTGAATAGAAAAACAAGTTCAGTTTTCATTAAAAACATTATTTCAAACTTTTTAGTAATTTTAGAGATAAACCATATAGGAAAACTTTTGATTTAGAGAAATAAGTAGAAAAAAATATGGAGTTTAATATATAAATTTCATATAATTCTCCCAATAGAAATTTTAACATAAATAATCATGAATCAGGATAAGATTTTGGAATAAACACTATTCTTAGATCTGAAATTCATCATAAGTTCATTTAAACTCATATATAATAAATATAAATTTATTATAATTATAAAAAAGAATCATATACATAGTTATAATTTAATATTTTTTACACTTACATCATTACAAATCCTATTTATTAATAATTAATTGTAGAAATCATCATTTTTATAGTATAACTATTTGGTTTTTCATGTAAGGTGTAGTTTTACTGTTTTTTCCTTATATATTAATCATGGTTCAAAAATCTCAAAAATGTTAATAATTATATAAATAAAATATAAATTCATGATATAAATATTTATAATCATTCATGAATGTATATCATAAACAATGAATCACATCGCTTCATAGAGGTAGCTATCCTCAAGTACGCAAGAGAGACACTATAATTTTTTATCAAGTGTTGGGGTAAGAAGGTTAATAAAATACTATATTTTCATAATCAGAATAATTTAATAAAGATCATATATATTCAAAACATCTAAATTTTTTACCATCCATGCAGAGTGGTGATGAAACAAAAATAAACTGCTATGTTGAGTCGGTAGTTCGTTCGCATGCACGAGTGATATTTTTTTCATTGAATGCTAGAGAAATAATTATAATAATTATTTACCATTGAAAATGAAAGTTATATAATATATACACCATATTATTTCATATTTATACATCATTATGGCCAACCATAATAGATGTTGAAGAATAATGAAATACATCACCTTCATGAAATGGTTGTTCACACATACGCATGAAAGATGCCTTCATTTTAAGTTAGATATATACATATATGAAAAATGGAAATAAAATAATTAAATGATATAAAAATATATTCAGTTTTCTTATGTTATTATATCACAATTATTAGTAGATGGTTGAAGGAGGTAAAATAATAAATAATAAGAAAATATTTGATTTAGAATACACATATTCTTCATACAACCTCCGTAGGTTTATAAAAAAAGCCATAATTGGATGATATCATGATCAATACAGGAACTCTAAGACAAGGGGACAAATTTGATGAAAGTATTTTATAAGGTCTTTTCTGAGATAAGATGCTCTTGAATTGTGGATAAGAGATGATATATGGTGTTCTTTTATAAATGAGGTATATGGAACACTTGGACTGTTTTAGAAGATTAAAACACATTAAAGTATTACTTAAGATTATTTCTAAATAATGAATCATAATTTAATAAAAGACGATATAGGGTTAAAATATCACTAAAAAGTAAAAATTACATAAGTTTTGAGTTCATTTTATCCTATAAAATATTATTTTGAACCCTTTTAACCCTATTTAACTATTATCGGGGCAACTGACTTCTTTTTACTAAAGATACTATTAAAAATGTCTAAAAAATAATGTTCCCTCATTAATAAATTTTGTAATGATGAATAAAAATATGTATTCCATTTTTTATAATTAAATTTCAATAAGTTGTAGAAATCAATTTAAAAATAAACCTACAAGGCATGATGAAAAATATTTTTCCATTGAGATACCTTTTCAAGTTTAAAAATAACGTTAAAGAAAAAAATTCATAATGTTGATTCCAAAGAAATTAATTAGATTATGTTAAATAAAATGAGAATTATTTTTATTTAAAACACACAAAAAACACAATGGAACCATATAAATACTTGATTAAGAGAGTTGAACTTAATTAAATTCTTATATAAAAAAAATTACATAGATTTTCTAAAATGTAAATCATAAATTTATAATTTCCTTATTATTTTTAATATGATTTATATTACTTATTGGTATATATTTTTTCGATAAAAAATGTTTTATAAAATTTACTATTTCGGAAAAATATAATATATTCATAATATGATATTTTTAAAATATTTAATTATAAAATGAAAGTAATTTCAATATATTAAATTTATAAAAAATTATAATTTAAGTTTTTTTCGCAATCTTGAAGAAAGATACGTGTGCTGTAAATTGTTTATATAGAAAGAAAAATTACTGTATTTGAAGCTTGAGTGTTAAGAAATACATATATGGTGAGAAGTGTGATATATATATAAATAAAAAGTGTCTAAAATATATATACAGAATAATAAAGTTAAAAATGATTCATGTAATATGGTTAGAGCTGACCAAGGACAATAATTACTCTATTCAATAAAATCCTGGAAAGGATAATAAGGAAGGTGATGGTATTATTAGAAAATAACATACCACACAATCAATTTGTTTGGATTGATAAAATACCTATATTAATTTATATTCAATAGATGAATCTATAAATCAAAAGGATAAAGAATATATCTTACATTTACTTAATGATTCCTAACTATCTATAAAAGACAAGATAAAGGAGGCACAAATATATGAATTGAAGATTCAAATGAAGGTGATAATAGAACATGAAAGGAAGTTTCAAGAATTAAACATAAATAAAGATAGTGTCATTTAGTTTTCACTATAATTTATGTCCCTAAAACACATGAGAAAAATAAATATCTATTGGATGATGAACATTTCTCATCTTTCTCTATATATCATAGAAGTTCCGAGATGTATCATGGTCTTCAAGAGAACTTATGGTGGGAAAACCGAAAATATGAAATTTGTAATTACACCTCAAAGTGGTTGGTATATCATAAAGTTAATTTTGAGTGAAAAAAATCTAAGGGGAGGATGTAACCATTTCCTATACCCAAATGGAAATTGGAGAACATCACCATGGGATTTTTTTTCTAGTCTCTTAAATACATCCAAAGGAAGCTATGTGATATGGGTAGTGTGGGGTTGACTAATCAATAGATCCCAAATTATTTCTATTTATGAAAATTTATCTATTTAAAAACATGCTACTATATTAATAAAGGATGTGGTGAGTATACAAGGGTAATTTCAATCCATCATATTTTATAATGTGCAAGTTTCAAATCAAAATTTTTGGAAGAGTCTTCAACATGATATGCATACTAAATTGAATTTTAGTATCTCATATCACATCCACACTAATGTATAATATAGAAATAATACTCATAAACTAATGGACATGTTGAGAGTTAACTTAATGAAATTTAAAGGATAATGGGATCAAAACATCCCTTTGTTTAGTTCTTATACAATAACAACTTCCACCCGAGTATTCAAATGGATCTAAATGAATATCTTTATAGGAATAAAATTAGAGAACCAACATGTTGATATGAATATATGAAATAAATCTTATTGGACCCAATATAGTCCATGTGATTATAGGAAAGGATCATTCCATCTAGAATAATATAAAAACATATCAAAGTTTGTATAATATCTATAGTGACAACCGTAGAAGGGACTTAGACTTTCATGTTGAAGAAAACATATTCCTTTAAATACCACCATGTAATAGAGACTTGTGTTTTGGAAGGAAAGTAAGTCTTAAAAATATGTATATTTTACCATTTTAAATCCATTATGATATAGGATGAGTGCCCTATCAGATATCACTTCCACCCAACCCGGATGACGATAATGATGTGTTCCATGTAAAACTAGAAAACAGTTACATAACTAATCCCTCACAATTACTGAAACTAGTAGTGGTAAAACTAGATCATCCCCTCTCGTCTGGGAAGTAAGTATTGAATCTCTTCGATCACAAAGATAATGTTATATACAATAGGACTACACACCTCATTAAAGTTCTTTGGAATAGTCATATATACAAAAAAGGAACATGGGAACTTGAGGAGGAAATAAAGTAGAATTACCCTCTTTTATTATCAGCAATGAATATGAGTCTAAATTTTAAGGATTGAATTTCTAAATGGGGGAATATTGTAACATTCCAAAATTTTATATATATTTTATTTTCCTTTTGAATAAATAATTTTTATCATAATCGGGAAAATAATTTGGGTTAAAAACATGAAACATATAAAAATTTAATTCATTAAATGAGAATCATGTGTTAATAGAATATATATATACATATACTATAGAGTTTAAAATATTTCAAGGGGTAGATAAAAAAATATAAAATTAAATGAATAAGAAAATTTGTATTATCTTAATGACATATAATCATCATAGTGATGAATAACACTCTAAAAATTCAGAACACATTTAATCAAATCAACATTGTAGAAAAGGAATATTTTGAAAATTGGGAGGAATTGAGATTAATGGTTAATTATGAAATGATGAGGCAATTATAGGAAGTAATATGACTAGTGGAACTGTGATATAACCATTAGAATAGAATCCTAACCATTAGGAAAAGTAACATGACTTTTATGAATACAAATATGATCATTTCAATAATAAACTAACATAAAAATAGTAAAATTAATTTTAAATAATACTTATCTTGATCAATTAATGAAAATATAAATATTATAATTCTATAAAATAAACACAAGAATTATTAAATTCAATGAAACAATAAACATTTTTTTAATAAATTTTCTGTTAATTAATTTTGAAAAAATAAAAAAATTATCCTCCTAATTAAAATTACCTACGATAAAAAAGTATTTTATAAAAAATAATTTTCCTTTTAGAATCATCAAATAAAAATTTTCTAAGGTTTATGTTTTGGTAATTGTGTTTGAAATACTTCAATTTGAATTGAATAGTGAACATATTGTTTTCACATAACTAATTTTTTTTAATTGAATCATTCAATTTTTAATATTGAATTAATCATATATACAATTTAAGGATTGAAAAAAAATATTTTAAATAATTTAAATTACTCATGAAATTGAATTTCCAATCCTAAAAATTATTTTCCATATTCTGAATTCTAAAGTATTTTACTTATTTTTTTCTATTTTCTATTTTTCTTTCTAATAACAAATTAAATTGGTTTATAAAGTGTTATAAAATATAAATACCATTTTATTTTAATTTAAGATAACTCATAATGTTAAAAATGACACAGATATAAGATATACCTTCCAAATTATATTTTATTCAATTTATTGTCCTAAATATACTCATCCTTTCAAGTATATATACCCACTCTTCCTCCCCATGGATAACCACTATACTTCTACTTTAAAAAGGGAAATATCTACCCAATAAACAGCTTTATTCAACCTTATAATCCATAATTATATCATAGAGTAATATTTTTCCATGATTCCAAGAAGTCAAGGGTCGTATATTGGGAAAAACATAATGAAATATGTAACATGCTTTTGATTTTTTATTTTATTTTACATTCCAAATTACTTATTCTTTTATTCTTTTCTGATCCAAAATTTATTAAAATAATTAAACAATTAAGTTTCCATTATCATTATAATGTTAATATCATATATAAATCTTATTTTATAATATAATTATATATTATATGTTTCACACCACTTCTTTTGACAATGTACTATCGACGATTAGTTTACCTCCCACAATGAAATTTCCTACCCTCTACTTATAACAACAAATTTGGATGAAAATAATAAATTATTTATAATATATAAATTAATTAATATATTTATACATATATTTCCAATTTTTAGAAGTTAATCTTAAAAATGTATTAGTACCAGTAAAGAAAAATCATTAAATCAAAGAAATACTAGACATATTATGGAAAATATGAAATCAAAATGTTTCACCTTGAACTATGGGAATTAATAAATATAATAAAATTATTATAATTGATCAAGGTTGAAAAAAGACCATAATTTACTTCCTGTTCTAATTATTAATAAACTGATGTTTATTATATAGGAGGCAGAAGAGTGATGAAATAAGTACTGATTTAATGTAATGGGATTTTCAAAACCTACTCCATCATTTTTATTATCACATACCAAAAATTACATTTAGTATGGATATTTATATAATATATTTAAAATGTTATTTAAATATTATGTCCCTTTCTATTTTATGGAGATATAAAATTTTCGACCTTTTCAAAATGATTTCTAATCCAACTTTAGATATTTTTCAAGAAAAATAATTTATTTTTAATAAACATATATTGGAAACTACTTGAGTTGTTTCTTATGTGAAGAAAAACATTTTTTTGTAGTCAAATTATGATCTCCAATTTTCATTTTGGTTCCCCAAATTTTATATCTTAAATAATCATTTATGAAATCCTTATGAAACCCAATCATCTCCGTGGGTTTATTTCATGACTATGATTATTATATGTTACCTTTCCATATTAGATGCATGATTATGGGCATTTAATATGTGACATGTAGGAATAGAATTATATAGTCTACCAATGAATTGGGTAATGTGACATATCACATGATTTTATGTTTATTATTTATAAAAATGATTCTATATTTATTCAAAATTATGATGTTATGAATTATCCATATATGTTATGCATGAAAATGATACTAGATTTATTAAAAACTCTGTGTGATATTTAACCACTTCATTATGATGTTTCATTATTATATATATTCGACATTCCATTCCTTTTTCAAATTATTATTTTTTACTTATAACGATAACCCAGTATTCTTATATGGCGATAATGATTATTATCACCAATTTACTATTGAAATATATCTCTTATTCCATCCATGATTCCATATCCTTTTTGGGATTTTATCCCTTTATTTTCTTTTATTTATATCCTCAGATGATTATTTGTACTAAGGAGACCAAGAGATATTTATTAGAAATGATATAGCAATTAATTATTGGTTATGTTTTATTATCTTCGAGTGATGTATGAAACTAATTTTCCAAAACATATTAAATATTTTGATCCTGAAATGTTTTACAATTTTTTTATTTATCACAAAAATAATATAAGAGTCATGTAAGAAGAAATTGGATCGTTTTTATAATAGAGTTGGTATGATATGTAGACCCATCATGGATTGATTTATTGTATAGGTTATGAACTTTTTTTATACACCAGGTTTTCAAATGTAGATTTAGATTGATTAATCAATTGAATTCTATAAATAATAATGTGGTTCCATCCATATCTCAAATATAATTAATATATTTTATCAAGTAAGGGGAAGAATATGGAATAGATAGAGACTATGAGAGAAGGTGTCAATGTTTTATGTGGATGAGATTACCCATACATTAAAGGGGGGAAATTTATCCCCACATTGTATTCATTTTAAATTAATTGGAGTAAGGAATCATTGAATTGACTAGTTTAAGTTGTATTGAAAACATATCCAAATGGGGAAAGTGATGTTCCCTTATGGATTATGTGATTATTATATTATATTTTTTGTATATATATAAATTATAATTCAATATATGATGAAATGTTTTGGTTATTCATTTAATTTTCCACCCAATAAATAGTGTAGAGGATGGATATAGATTATATATATAGAACAATGGATTAAACATCTATTAGTGTTTTAAGGGACCAATTCATATATTGGTAATGTAAAGGGAGGACTACTAAAAACCATGCAATATTTGGCTAGACAGGTTTTAAGGGTTTCTCATAAATCATATGATTATATGTGTTTATATTCATGGATAAACATGAAAAATGCTTAATATAGAGTTCAAGTATTTCAGAAAATATTTTTGAAACAGGATGTTCTTGTTGGAGTAAATAAATTTACGATTTATTATAACAATTGTTAAAATTCTTAATAATTTGGGATTTTGATGAATTAATGTGACGAGGAAATCATCCTAGTGATATGTTATGATAAACTACTAATTTTTTGTTTTTAAACACTTGGATAATGGTTTGAATTGATTTTATATTACTATTGATGAGTTTAAGAGTGTTTAGTGTAAGTTTGATGAATTCTTGAATCAATTTGCCACATCACATGACTTTCATGTACTAATCGTATGATATCAGTTCATCATATCAATTCTGTAATTATGATATGATTTTGGATTATACCAAAAATTTTAAAAAGGAATAATTGAATGCCTTTATCCACAACATAAACTCAAGCATGTGATCAACACAACTATTTTTAAAGGAATTCTCACGTATTTGAGCTCCATAATTAGTCTTCATCGTAAGACATCACTATTATCATTTGATGATATAAAATCAAGATAACAAATCAAAATGGAAAAGGCACTCAATGTAAGCCATTTTTTACAAATGTATGTATTTTTAATTTCAACATATGCCTTCACTAATGAGAATATCCATTTCAAGTGTTTTACATTGTGAGATTACTAATTTAAATATGTTCAAAATGAGTTACCTGAAAAAAATTTTGTATTTTGGACATATAAAAATTTCAAAAAATAATGGATGAAAAATTTAATGTTTTCAAAATAAATATCTAAAGAGTAAAATCAAATGAGTTAATTATTTGTACATTTATGAATTATAAAAAAATCTCAACATAAGTGTGATACATTATCTGAATTATTGTGATCTAATATTAAAATCTAATTCAAATAAGATCAAAATATGTGAGTTTTTCTATATTTAGAATTTAGATGATAAGGAAAATATATTGAAATAAAAATTTATCAGTCTCTGTGATAGAAAAACATTATATATTAAATATAAAAAAGTTATGTGATTCAATACGAGTTTATTGCAATAAGATGAAGTTTATTCAAATGGATGAAAGACAAGCACAATGCTACATTGAACTGTGAAATGAATAGATGACCATACCATAGTGTATTTTTAGCATTCTTTTTACAAGGTTTGTTTTTATCATGGAAGAGTTATAATGTGACTGAAATATAGATTCTACTCCACAAGTGAGAAATCAAAAAACATGATGTAAAAAAATACCACTTCATATTGATGTCCAAGGTGATTTTCTAAGGTTCAAAATGGCATGGACCATGCCACATTTATTTCATGGTGAGTATTTTGAGATGTTGGAGATTTAACCTTGGTTATCTACACTGAAAAACACCGTGAACTTATTTTTTATTTAAATAGATTGAAAATATTGTTATTTATATATTTATTGAGAATGATGAGATTAGTATGAAGAGTAATGTTTCGAGAGGTACTCGATAATACATAAAGATTATGGAAGATCCAAATTCATCAAAGTCAACTAGAATAAGATAAAAAGGCACTCATATTATTATATTGGAGACAGGTAAGTGAGAAAAATATAACTACAATGAACATGAAGACCCAACCATGTGGGTTTTTCATGAGATTGCGAGAGACAATCCACATATAAGCCATTGAAAAAATGAGAATCAGTGGTCACCAGAAAATATGAATATATCATATATTATCAATATAGAAATAATAATTTCAAGGTGGATTACATATAAAAATAATAATAATAAAGAGGGTGGATTTTTTAGAGAGGATGAATTTTAGAGATGTGGTGTCCTGTGAAATACTGAAGAGAAATATTGACAAAGAATATGAGTATGTTGGGGCTATGTTGAAGTGGAAGACCATTCATGTATCAAATAAGATGAAAAATAAGGTTTTGGTCTTTATAATATGATTAGTGACTGAGAATAAGTAATCATAATAAGAAAAGAATAATTGAAGAGAATATAAGGTGTTATGCATGGTATTATTTATTTGTTTTTATTATTTTATAAGTATAGGATCAGATGCATTAGAATATATGACATGAGCTCATTAAGGTGAGTAAACTAGTGAATAAGTTCCAAAAAGTACGGTCACTCATGATACATGCAGTGACAATTTTTTGGTATTAATCTTGAAGATCATTTGGAATTTATAGACACTATTAAAAGTAAGAAGAAATATTTTTGTGGGTGTAGTGACATCCTTGGATAGGTGGTCCATCCACTTTACAATGAGGAAGGAACCATAGAAAATGAGGTGGTGGGATGTTAGTTAGAAAAGATGTTGTGGGATATCACATATGTATGGGTAATATTGTGAACACATCCCAACTATGTAATATTATGTTCTTGGTTTTAGATTGATACTTGAACAAATCGTATTGCATTGATGGAGTTATTATTGTAGAGAATCCATGAACTGATAAGAGTCATCAAGGTAAGTTCTATGTCTTTTTCTGGTGTTCATAATTAAATTTTCATATATTATTAGATATATGAATTACTTTCTAGGTTAATAGAATAAAATATCCAATGATACTAAGAGAAAAAATAGGTTTAATTGTAACAGGGTTAAATGACTATAAAAGGCTTTGGAATTTGGTAGAAAATGGAAACATCAGATTCACCCCCTCTTGTGTGACTATACAAATACTATTGGGAATTTTAATTAGGAACCTATCAATAATTTCAATAACATTATTATAAATATCAGCCTATATTTTTCTTATGATATAATTAAAAATTATCATATCAACTACTCATTCATTCCAACTTATAACTTATATTGGACAATATCTCAACCTTAAAGCATTGCGATATTTATGAATTTTTGAACAACAAAGTATTGTAAAAATTAATACTCATGTATTATCACAATATTCAATCAATAATCCCTTATGTAGGAAATATATTAGATATCTGAGTGGGATTCTATAGTATCTTACATATTCTCGCATCTGTAGTAAATTTAAAAATCTACTCAAAAAATATATTAAATACAAATATAATATAATATTTATTCATTGGAATAACATACACATGTTTTGAATGATCTTAAGTTATAACCAAAATATATTATATATCTCCATGTGATTTAGTACATTTCCAATTTTTACTTTGGTATAATATTACTTTCCATCTTTGATATATTATGTATTCTATAAATAAATTCCCCATTCTTTAAATATAATACATATCATAGAGATATTTTATACTTTTTCAAATTATAGTTTAAGCCATAACATATATTGTTAGTTTTCAGTTGAATATTAAGCGTATCTATAGAATATCTTATATACCATAATAATATTTCAAATGTGAATTATTAAAATTTAAAGTAATAAACCAATTCTTAAATATATCTTTATAATCAACCAATTAATATTACATATCTCAATGATATTTAACTATTTTCCAACATTATGAATCTAAGAAATATAATACATATGTGTTCTGACATCACATAGAATTTTATAAATTCTTCCACTTACCTAAAAAAAATCATAATTCATTAGTAAGAAATATCAAGCCATTTTATCCAATGTAGATCATTCTAGGGTATCTTGAAATTTAATTCTATTATAATATAATATCTCAATGTAGTTTTTCCAAAAAAGAACTCATTAGAGTACCCTAACATTATTCTTCTACTAACACTAATTTCAAAAACATTTTTAAAATTTATACATAGATCATCTATACATATCATCAATCTACACAATTTCGTATTACATAGAATGAGACTTCATAGATATCATTATTAACTTGTAGTCTTATCAATATCAGTTAATACAATAATATTTATTACTAATCCAACACCATGATCAAGAATAATATCATTATAATTGAAGAAGAAACATTCCAATCATAATTAACTAAAATCAAAAATATTTTTTAGAGAAGTTTATTACATCAAATATTGGTAATAACTCAACCCTATTTCAAAATGTTGATTAACCTCCAATTATAGTTGAAAAAACTAAACATCCCTTGTTCAATGAATAATTGAAGAAACTCATTTCCAAGTTCCAAATTTATTTCATTAATCCTCATTTAGTCTTCCAAATACAAAATATAATGAAGCTATGTCTAGGTACCTCACATTATATTTTCAACTTTTAAACTTCAGTAAAACATAATTATTCCAAGTTTATCATTAAAATATATATTGTTTTAATGAAATATTGATAACAAATATAACTTAACAATATATGGGTTATATAATCTAAACTTCATATTTATTATCAATACATATATGTAAAATGTATATCAATATGTATTCTTCTAATTTATTCTCCCTACCCTTTCATGAAAATAAATAAAAAGTGTCATGATATAGGGTGGAATCATTTTTTATAAATCCAGAGAACACTAACTAATCCACTATAAGTGTATTTGAAAAATTAATTTTGTAGAAAACCGGAGGGACTAATTCAAAATACCAATTTACCCATAACTTAAATAGAACATGATACCAACATCAAAACTCTTTTATTTGTCCCTCTCCAAAATAGGCTTTTAGGATTATATTATACATTTAATATATTTATATGTGATTTTAAACATCAATTCCTACTCTTCTATGAAAAGTGGACAAAAACATTAAAAATAACTAGTAGGTTTAGATTTAGTAATATCAATTTGAATAAATATATTTTTCATTCCATTTATAAATCCAAATTCTCAAGATTAATATTTTAAATTTCTTCTTACAAAAATATATGAAAGAATAGGAAAATATACCACATCAATGATATTATCCATGCAGTTTTTCCCAAAATCCATTTTTTTTTAAATATTAGCTTCTATAAGAAATCTAAAAATCCCCCATCAATGTTTGTTATCTATATTTAGTTCACTATGGTTGGTCTCTCTATCGAAATTAATATTTTTGATACCATAAATTAATTTCACATCAAGATAGTGATTTCCAATATCCTATCAAGATTCAATAGTGTTATCCTTTATTTAGTTATCCATTGAAACACATTCACCACCTTTAATTCCTATAATAGAAAGAACAAGTACAATATATATTATAGTAAAATTGTTGTTATTTTCTTCAAAATATGGGAAATAAGGCATGGATATGGTTATTAAAAAAATTTCTTATTATTATCCACCTCTATATTTGAGAGAAATGTTTTTTCTTTCTACCAAAATCTTCCAAGTAGTAATCTTGGGTAGTATAAATTTATTTTCATTTTTAGCAATCTACATGTATAAAATAGAATCTTTTACATAATCTATAAAAGAACACGATCCATTTGGATATAGATTTAATATATTTATCGTCATATTTTGTGCTAGTAATATAATCTAAAAAACCATTGAATTGTTGCCTTTATGATTTCAAATTTCACACAATTACTCATGACCTCTTACGTTATCATTTTTAGATAACATATCATGAAATTTTACTTATTTATTTTTAATTTCATGTTTATATTTATCACTTTAATTATCTTGTTATTTTTTATTTCTTTCATTACATCTCTAATGGGGATAAACTAATGGTCATTAATTCTTTGAGAACGAGGAAAAATTCCTTGGATTTCTAGCATGGTTTCAAAAAAATATTTCAATTTCAATTTCTGAGAAACTAATTATAATATTAAAATTCATCATCATGGATATATTTAGGTATAATAAAAATTTTATTTCATTCATCCATTGATTCTATTTTATAAGGGTTTAACATTATTCCATCAACATAGACTTCCATATCTTGTTTTTTAAATGTCCAGGGTGTAAATTTTCCTTCAAAAAAGAAGAATATTCTTATTCTTGGTGTAATATCATTCAAGGTGTTATTGGTTATTTTGAATAAAAATATTGTTTTTTTATTTACCATGGATCAATATTTTTCTCTTCTGGATTTTTTCTAAACATTAGTGGATTTGTTTGTCTAAATTCAATCTGGTTAATTCTGGGTTTATTTGGAGTAGAATTATTCTCCATAATATAAAATTCAATAACAAATTTCATAAAATATTTTCTGAATTCTAAAACAATTAGATATAAATAGAATATTAAATTTTATCTATGTACATTTCCTTAACTCATTTATTATCCCCCTTGATGTATCCTTTACTTGAAATTAATATATTGACATACTATACCAATGAATAATAGTATTTTTTAAAAATATATCACATCACCAATGGTTTCTAATAAATATATCATTGTTTATTAATAAATAATTACAACCTAAATGATAACGTTTTAAATTTTCATTGATGGAATATTTTTTCATTGCACCGTTTGGGGAACAATTGTTTACACCTTCGCTCATCAACCATTAATGTAAAGGTGGATTAATCATTAATTTTATGAATCTTTCAATATCCAAATTTTTATTTGAATCCTAAAATGTTACAAAAATATAATAAATACAATAATTACTTTCCTAATTATATGGTAACAGGTTCTTTGTGCTTGTAGTGGGTTTATATGAAATTGAATTTTGTCCCATATTTTTGCTAAATATAGGTAATTTTGAAAAAATATACTCCTCAAAATTATTTACAAGAATAATAATATTCTCAATATCTATTTAAGCTTCAACATGGGTCACATACCTGATTATTAGTTTGTATTCTATCTCTATGGACCTCATGTTGATGATATGTTTCTCATCCTAAACATATATTTTTTCATCAAAATTTATTCTTATTTTTTCATTATTATGATATTGAATCTAGTTTACCTATTTTATGGATAAATAAAACTCCTTAATACTACTAAAATTGTTCCCTAGTTGAAAATACTTGACAATGATTACTTATTATAATGAATTACTCATTTCTTCAATACCTATCACTGAATCAATCATTGTATAGATTTTATGAAGCTACTAATTATAAAATATTGATCATAATTATTCGACATCTAAATTAATAGATTCATTTAATCCTAAATTATTATCAAATTATTCATATATAAATACCTTTTATTATATAGACTTATCTACCCATTCATAATTATAATCAAGTCGAGTGATCGTCCCCTACATGATTCTATAATAGTAGAAGTAAAAGAGACTATTTATTTTGAAAATTATACGGTATGTAATTTAAAATTTAAATTTATTCATCTCGTGACTCCCTATGTATGTGGTATACCCCAATTTTCCATTATTTATTTAATTTAAAATCTAAATATGAATTTTAAATGACTAAATTATTTTCTTTACACTTTGAAACTAACCAGATATTCATCTTCTAATGTAAAATTTGGATGTATCCTCCTAAAAGAGTGGTCAACATTAAACACAAGAGACATCAGGTGAATTAAATTGATATTATCTCCTTCCATATATATTATACAATCAATATGGATGAATTTCAAAAAAATATTCATGTATGTATCAATACTACTAATATAATTAAATTATGTGTATCTTATTCTCTAAAAATCAATATTTATGATTCTTATCTCCGATATCATTAAAACTTATGATATAATAAATCAAAAGATAGAATTATAAATATCATATTCTTTCCTATTAGATAATTAGTAGAAGGTACACAAACCAATATCTCTCCCACATCTATTCTTTTTCATCTTTAATGGAAAATAATGATATATCACTATGGAATCAGTTATCACACATTCATCAAAACATTGAATATTAAACATATCATTAGTATTGGTTCATTCTCTCATATATTATTCCTCATCTTCCACTTATCTTTACAATATTATTTGTATTATCTATGAAAGTTTTCTTATTTTAATATAGAAAATTACTAAAATTAGTAGTGTGATATTCTCATTATAATATATTCAAAATAATTAGCCTTTATTAATTTAAAGAGAATCACAAAAATAAATTTATAAATTTTTTTACTATAAATCATGGAACCATTTTTTATCATTATAATAATTAAAAATTATCAATAATACTACTAATTCATTCCATATTCTTTATATTCTTAGATAATAGTTCAACCTTCCAACATCACGATATTTATTATTTTAAGAATAAAATAGAATCAAAATATTTAAAACTCTTATATTCTTGGATAATAAATCTAGAAAAACATTTATAATAATTATCTTACATATGATAATGGAGAGCTCTAATATCTTAAATATTATTATAGCTCCAGTCCTTTAGAAAATATTGAAATAAGATATATTTTATAAAAGTAGAATAGAATATGTATTCATATGTTTTCACACCCCACACCTCATATTCTTAATTATATTATATTATTTATTTATTCTCATTATTTTTTAAGTGATGTTATTTTTTTTAATTTATGAATTTTTAGAAATTATTATTATTTTATAGTTAGCACGTAGTTTATTATAAGTATGTGGTAGGAATGTAGTAAGGGTCTTCAACATAGTATATCAATTTATCCTTATTGAAACACAATTATCATGTCCATGTGACTATAATTTATGGGTTTCCATAGTGTTCAGATATAAGGCACATAGTTTGCGAATGGTTTATCCAACTGTGCGGCCAAACCGTATGATTTTCTCAGGGATGTAAAAAAATGAGATTAATAGTTTCCCATTCACTATAATAAAAAAATAAGGAGCTCCCTATATCCCTTTTTTTATGCACCATGAATCTTGGTAATAATCTCCATGTATATTATGCGACTTCCTATATGCCTAATTTTTTTGTTTCTCGCTAAAATTTCAAGATAAATCTTACCAGTTAAGGGTTTTATCCCATTATCCTCCTCCATCTATTTTTATCTTTGGATTTATTGTTCCCATAAATCCTGATTAATGTAGGCCAAACTCATGGTGGTTTTAACTATAATTTCATATGAATATTGGTTTTAGTGTGTGATATGTCCCTCTTTTCCATTCCCATTATCATTCATGAGGTTTCACATCATCTTTAGTTTATTTACGATATGTGATTCCATAAATTTTATATTATTTATCAGACCACACATTTATGGGTCTTATAAATTAGTTTTTATTCAAATTAGGAATAATTGTGAGTTCAAAAATATTTGAATATATTTATTATCCACGTTTTTTGGAGATTATAGTTAATTTAATGTTCGGTTCTTGTGGATTTTTACCTTTTACCTATCTACAAAAAATGGATAATTATATTTTTGACTAATAAAATATTTTGGATATGTCTTTCTAAAAATCATTAATTTTTTCATTATTTGATATTATTTATGTGATTTTATGTGTTGGATTGTGAGTTTATGATCTTGAATTTGTTGGGTTTTCCATGTTTAGGAAATTTCAATAAGGTTACATCTTTATTCATGTGTTAGATTGAATCATGCTATGTATGGTTCTAATACAACAACATATGGGTGTTTATATATGTATATATTAATATATGTAAATAAATATTTATAGTATGATAAAATGGGAATATTATAAAGTTTAATAGAATGTTTGAATCTACTTTTTCAAATTATTTATCAAAGGGGATTTTAATAATTTTTGTCTAATGTGTAATTTAAAGCGTCATTGGTTCCTTTTAACAAAAGTTCTGAATGATATTATTATTAATATATATATTATTATGATTTATTATTATTATTATTATTTGTAAATTATTCTAGAAGAGTTTTGTAAAAAATGTATTATGAATGTCATGGATTGTTTAAAAAAGGAATGTGTTTCCAATAACATTGTTTGAGATAAATGGTCTAAATTACATGATAATGTTTTATAAAAGAACTTTATTATGTATTTATTAAGAATAAATATTATTATACAAGTTTTTATTATTTATTTTACCTCTTAGGAACCTTGGGTACTTCGGTAGGAAATATATGATGTGATGAGGTCCGCACCACTATCAATTCAAGTTGAGTAGTTATGTGACACCCTTATTTCTAAAGATGTAGTAAAAATATGAAATGCACTTCTAGGGTAAGATATAATCATTAGGTTCCCATTTACATAGTGACAAAAGAATTTTTATCTTATGATTTTTTTTTATTACTTGTTTTATATATTTTCTCTTACTCTGATATTAATTTACACTTCCCATGTTTATATAGTCTTTTTTACAGTGATCTTTTATGAACTTATTTTATTTTTATGATAAATACTTGGGTCTCATTTCATTAGTTTCCATCAACATATTTTGGTTTTTAGTGATATTTTCCTATTACTTATTTGGGTGTTTTATTTTCCATTATAAACATTTCAAAAAATATATATTTACGAATGGTTCCTTTTCTAAAAAAATTTGCTCAAACTATTTGGTTTATAAAATGGAGTTCTAAGGGAATTATTGTGGATTTTCAACCCAAAATTTTAGAAAAAATTTATTTTTAATATTATATTTCAAATTATCAATTATAGAGTGTTTCCTAAAACAAAATTAATGGACTCATTAGTGAAACCTTATTGGGAAATTTAGACCACACCCAACTTACACCACATTATGCCTTTAGATATATTGTCTCTTTTATGTTCAGGTTCGGATTATGAAGAGTACCACTTTTGGGATAATTATCCAATACAATCTTAGAGTGGGTTCTCATGATGTGGGTCATATATGAACCTTGGGTTACATGAAAAAACAAGATCTGGTATGGTAGTTTCTTTTAGTACCTAAGTAGTTTCATCAAATCAGCCATTCATGGTCTCTAGTGGTTTTGTTTTAAATTTTTTTATTAATTTATGCATGGTTGATGAATCCTAAGAATATAATACTTAAATACTAAATATGTTTAGATTAATATTCAATAAATCTCAAAAAAATACATACCTTTGAACTGTAAAGGTTTAGTGTATCAAGAGAATAGATACATAAAAAACTTCTTTAATAAAAGATATTCAACATATCCTATAATGTTCTTATCAAATAGTATACCTCTTATACATATCTCACATAAAACATTTTCTCATAACCTAGGGTAAATAATCATAATAAAGGTTCATATTAAATTCTTAGTTAGGGTAAACATGTGATATAACAATCAATGATCATATGAAATAATTCTATTAATATAAGTGTATGATATCATTATAATATATGACAAATTATTATACATTTTTTCATAGATCATAAACCAAATTCATGATACAAAACATTATAATTTCAAAATAAATAAACCACGTGAGTGAGGAATCATTATAAACAAATAATGACCCATGATAGCATATCATACAAATTTGAACCTGTCATAAGAATTTTGTGGCAAAATCATAAGCATAGTCTTAATAATATATTGTGAATCAAACATTGATCATGAAATTATTGAAATATTAGAATTAAAATATTCAATTACGTGTAAAATATATCTAGTGAAATATTTAATCTCTTAAGAGTTTATCAACTTCAATATATCTTATGAGTTTTTTACTCCGTCATCTATTAGGGGTTTCTTTAATTCTAACATCCATTAGAAGTTTTTAACTCTTTCATCATTACCCAATACACTAGTTGTTTATATAATTATAGTCCCACCCATCTAGAAATCCTTATCCATTAATATTTATTCCATAATATCAAAAAAACATTCATCATATAATCATAACATAACATATAAAAAATAAACAACTTTCATAAACATTCCATAACCATAATTATAACCCATTTAGATAAAAAATAGAAATGATATCATTAGGTAATAACCCCAGTAATTCATAATTAACATCAAAGGATTTTACCATATATTAAAAATTACTACAAACGGTGAAGGGAATATTTATTGAGGAAAATACACTTTTTTCTAATCACTTATTTAAAATATGAAAATTTCCAAAATATTATAGAAAAATTTATCTTTGAAAATAAACATGAAAATTTATAAAGAAATACTCAAATCATCGATTGGTAATTATGGTGGAAAATTTTGTTCTTATGATATATGTTAAAAGATGAAATTATTTTCACACTTGTGAAAAATATCAAAAATTGACTCATTCGGAAAAAACTTTATTAAATTGATTAATTATAAAAAATTGTTAATAAAATAAATTTTATGAAAATTAACATTTTAAAAAATTTCATGTATAGGTAAATATTATATTAAATAATTTTTAAGGGACTAGAAATGGAATAAAAAGTTTTATGATCGAAGTGAAAATATGGTCAATTTTTTTAAAAAACATTTTCTAAATCATTTAAAGTTTCCAGGTGAGTAAAAGGAATTAATACATAAAAATTATATGAATATCTTGATTTTTATAAAATAATTTTTTTAAAGTATACAATTTATAAAATTTCCCTTATAAGAAATTTTGTATTGACAATCATGAAAAGAAATAAGATTATAACAAAAACCTCATATCACTTTGTTAACTTTGTAATCATGATCCACATGAATGAAATAACATAAAATGAAACAATAAATACAATGAATATTGAATTATTCCTAATATATCATATCAAATGGGTAGTATATAGGGCACATGAAGGAAATAAGTGATTAATATAGAATATGTTTCAAAAAAAATAAAAGTGAGACGAGAAAACCTTACCTTAAGTATCTTATTTCATCATACACATTCAAAAATAATTAATAATAAATATATATGTATTATTCCTATATTAAAAAACCATAATTATACATATCATATCATATATGATTTAATTGTAACCTCTTATCACCCATTTATTAATAATTCTTTGCTAAAATCATTGTTTCGGGTGATAGTTACTTCGTTTTTCAAGCATGTCACAATTTATATGTTCCAGTGCTTATATAATGATTATAATTATATAATCACCAAAATTTTATTAGTTTTTTGAAAATAATATTTAATCATTATGTACACTTTTATAATTATTCATATAATGTGGGGTTGGAAAATTAATTACATCATTTTCAGAAAATGGTAGTCCGTACGTACGAATGAGTGATGTTTTTACATTTTGATGGATGAAACAAAAGAAAAAAATAATAATAATTAAACTATAAAAAAAATATAATAATATAATTCATAACATAAATATTTAGTAAATTCATCACTATAAACAACAATGGGAAGTGGCGATGAAAGATAAAACACATCACTTTGTGGAGGCGGTAGACCATATGTACGGACGATTGTTGTTTTTTATTCCCATGAGATCGAAAGTATGTGAATAATGGTTGTTTTGTCATATTAAAAAAAATAATTATTTTTAATATAATAAATAAAATATTTTATTATGGATATCATTTATTTATAAGAGGTAGAAGAATAAATAAAATTTAAAGTACTCTGTTCAGAGCTATAACTCTTCATTAAGAAACCTCTATTTGATTATACCATAAGAAATAAAAGTATTTAATTTTGGAAGTAAAAAAATCTATATGATTGGATGGTATTATGTGAATTCCTATACAATAATGAAGGCATAATATTAGTTCATATGAGAGAAGAGTAGGTTCCCTTTTATAGGCGATGGAAACGATACAATTGGAATTACTTACTATATATATATATATATCATAATCATGTAAATTGTCACCAAGTAACCCTAAATTAGATTTTAATTTTTATAGGGTAAAAAAACCAAAATAATCATATTTAGATAGGTTTTTCATACATTAAAATCTTTTTATCCTTATTAGACAACTTTAAAACAATTTAAACCTTAAATGTGATAATTTCAGTTTATACAATGATAAATTAATTATATGAAACAAAATAAAAGGGTAATTATAATCAAATTAATCCATAATAATTCAAAATTTTAAATCCATTTTATTAGAATCAATTTTTATATGTTGATGAAATTAATTTTTATATAAGAATAAAAAACAAATGATAATCATTTTTTAATAAAAATACCCAATTTAATCATAAATTTAAATTTACATTGAAAAAAATTTAAAATGAGGGCTCCAAGATTTTTTGGCTATTTAATAAAAATTTAAGGTTTTTAGACCTTTTTAACAATCAAAAACATTATTTAAGCTTCCAACCATGCCATTTACTGTAAATACCCAAAACTAGTTTTTAATATGAATAAAATATATCTTATCTTCACAAAAGTCAATATTGGGTTCTTAAATTCCAAATAATGATTTTAAAGACATTTATTAAAATCCTTAAACATATATACAGTCCAAACCCACAAATAAAATATGAAAAAGGAATGTTTTATATTGGTTTTAAAGCTTCAACTATAGTATTAATTAACTTATACCTTTTTTGCCGAGGTGAAAAATCAATACCATGGTTACAAATCAGAATTACCAACAATTAAGTTGAAATAATAATAATATATTAATAATTAATATTCCAAATAGCAAAAAAAAATTACAATATTAAATTTATATATGTTGATAAAACTCATTCTGAAGTAAGCCTGTAAAACACAATGAAAATAGTCTTTAGAAAAATGCATTTTAAGTATAAAATTTGATTTATTCTTATTCCATGCCTAGTAAAAAAATTAGATTGATATCAAAACATTTTATAGAATTTATAATCCATAAATTTTATTACAATCACCAATCAATATATATTATTTTAATTTATTAAGATAAAAAACATAGAATGAATAAAAACCTTTTATTTGAAAAACATCACTTTTACTATAAAACAATTTTTTTTCATTTATAAAAAAATTATAACTAATGAATTATTTTTATAATTGTGTAAAAAATAATTTTTTGTAATTTATTTATTCCTATTCATACCTACAAATCCAATGGATTGGTGGTAACTGTTATATAAAAAAAATAATTTAATAGTAAATCGTAGTTCGTCTAAACTCGATGTTGTGTTTAATGTAATTTATGAAGGAATTCATATTAATTAAAATATAAATATATCATAAAATATTAGGATATTTAATTCTAAAACATTTAAAATAATTTCACACAAAAAATTCCATCTCTCTAATATAAAAAATTAATGATACTTGTGCCCCATCATGTACCCATATTCCTATGTACCTTCTTCAAAATTATGGCTACAAATTTTTTTTAAAGCGGGTGAGTGGTATTGTTCTGCATAAAATTATCTCATAGATTTATAATACCCACCAATTTTTTGTTGAAAAAGAAATATTTCTCCAAAGGTATCACCTCTGATTTTAGTTCCTATGAAGGATCAAGTATATATTTCCTCAGGAGAGATACATGGAACACATCACAAACATGAGATCTATTCAGTAGAAGTACCAAGTGATATGAAACAATTTTAATACGATCAAGAATTTTGAAGGGACTAATATATCTTGGGCCTGACCTTCCATTTTTTTCAAATCTGATAACCTTATTTCAAGGATATGTTATTAGGAATACCTTATCAACAATATCGACCATTTTATGTCTCCAATGATTATCATCATAATTTTTCTATATAATTTAAGATGAACCAATATTATAATGAATGGATATAACCTTCTCTACCATTCACTCATCTAGTCAAGGTTCCAATATATTTCTTTCTCTAACATCATCCCAACACATTTGAGTTATACACTTACTTCCATAGATGGATAAATAATTATCCATATGAATTCTTTAGTAAAATATATTATTGTAATAAAACATCACTTCAGAAAGTTATTGATTCCAATAACCTTTTAAATCCATGTAAATTATTCCAACATATCTTTTATGTTTTAAATAGTCCTCTATGAATTTCCCTATATCAATGAATGATAAGCAGTACTAAAGTTCAACTATATAACACCATGTGATCTTAATAGAGTATAATAATATTTTATAGATATACGACATGTGACACAAGTATTATAATATAATTTAACACAATGATAAATTTTTATATATTTATTTTTAAATAAATTCAATCTCCTCAACAACATGCAATTCACACAACACCGGGTTTGAAAAGAACATGATATTGTATTAAAATATTATTATTTAAACATGACCATTATGACCGAAAAGTTATGTTTGAGGATATAAATATTAATAAATAAATTATAAAAATATTATTCTTTTCAAATTTATAAAATACATTCAATAGATAAATGTTTATTAGGAATAAAATAAGAATAATTTGAATGAAAAATACAAATTTTTAGAAAAACAATATTTTTCAAAAAAATTATTTAGTCATGGTTTGTTCATAGAATATAAAATTATTTTTTACCACATTGATAAAAATTATTTGATAAGAAAAACCTAATTTTTAAATATAAATTTAAAAATTATCTTTGGGTTATTTTTTGATAACTGTCTAAAAACTTTAAATTTTCGATGGGTATTGAAAATACTGAATTTTAAGGAAAACTGTTTTTTCATTTAAATTATTTTCAAATTTATATTAAATTTTAATTTTTATATAAACCTAAATTAGATAAATAATTTAAAAAAAGATAATTTAGGTTATTGGATTTATTTTTATATTTAATTATGATATGAAAACATTTTAATGTTTTCAATGTTTTTCTTCGGAAAACCTGTTTTTTCGACACACCTACGTGTATAATTTTAAATTAAATTATAAAAATTATTTGAATTTAATTTGGAAAAATGGATTTAAAATTTTGAATCATCATGTCATATATTATCAAATGATGTCAACTTAATTGTTTTACCATAATGAATAGTGAAAACAATAAAAATTAATTATCGTGCTGAAGTTAAAAATGTTTTTTCTAGAGGCTAAACAATCAAACCAGTTAATGATGACCTATAAATTTCAAAAAACAATTTTTATGGAAATATCTTGACGTTATAAAATATAAATTTCAGGAAGGAAACATTTTGGATGCTTGTGGATAGAGAAAATTGTGGGAATCACTTTATCTTTTAAAAATTTCTATGTGTGTCATCTCCCTTCCATGTAAAAGGCCACCACCTCTCATCCACTTTTCACACATCCAAAACCATTTCACTCAGAAAATTCGTTCCCAAATTTATTATTTAATTAAAAAAAATAATATTACATTAATAATTATTTATTAAGAATCCCTCCTAAGAAGGATTTTGTTATAAACCTAAAGAGGATCTTTGAAGAAGAGGTAAAATTATTAAACGTGTGTCTTTGATTTATTTCATCTTACGCCTCCTTAAAATCATAATAAACATTGATAATATAATAAAAATAGTATCTAATATTTAATTATATATTATTATTTTAATGTAATAACCCAGATGCATCTTCACATCCACCAAATGGTAAACAAAACCATCGATCATGTGTACGGAAGACAACCGCCACATGAACTGATGTAAATTTTTTTCCATAACCTACTTTAAAGGAAAGATACAATGAATGAATTAACTTATTTATATGAAATTAATTAAATTTTTTACTAATGTAATTATTATTTCACAAATAAGTTATCACTTAGCATTCTATTATGGGATATGATAACGTCGCTCGTGTGTACGGCGGACAACCGCCTCACTAAGTGATGTGATTTGTTCTTTACGTACACATTACATGGAAGGTTTTAAGGTAATAATTAATGAATATATTTTATATTTATGGCCTAAAAAGACTTATATAAATATAAAATTAAATCTCACTTATAATTTTCCAATCCATTTGAAAATAATAACGTCACTCATGCATATATGTGTACTACCGCCTCTACATAGCTATGTAAATTGTTTTTCATTTTATTTTTGAAAGAATGGTAATATAGATGGATTTAATTATTGTTAATTATATATATAAAATAATTATTATTTATCAGAGTTAAATTAAGTATTATTTTCTTTTCATTCCATCTATTGAGAAAAAATGAAACAGTATTCATGCGTACGTACGACTTACCATCTCCATGAATAGTATAATCCATTTTCCATATATTACATTTAAATATTAACAAAATTATATATATCTTGAATATATATATGATATTATAATCATGAATAAATTTAATTGGATAATTTATCCATGATCAATGTAAAATGACTAAAATTATCAAACCAAAACATACATGAAAAACATAGTAATTGTCACTCGAAATAGTGATTTTTACGAAGAAATGTTAATAACAGGGGTAAAAAAGACTCCAAGTAAATTATATATGGTATGAAATATTTGAGAATAATTATATTATACATTTATAATAAACCTATATTTAATATAATTTAGTTTCAAACGTGTATGAAAGAAATCATACCTAAGTTAAGGGTTTCTCGTCTCACTTTTACTTTAGTGATACATACACCATACTCACCACTTATTCCATTCTGTGGGGGTAAATACTAAAATAAATTATTTGTTATATCATGAATAAATTTTAATAAATGTTATTTAAACATTCATTTTATGGTATTCCTTTCATGGGGCTTATGATTCAAATGTTACCAAAATGGTAAGGGTGTATTTCATAATCTCATCCTTATTTGGGATTGTTTATGTTACCTGAATGGCCCGAAGGACTTTATTTTTTATGTATTTTGATAATAACCTTTTTAACTTGGTTGATAGGGAATCCTTACATGTCTTGTAGGCCCATGTGAATAAGGCCAATTATAAGACTCGATGAACTATAGGTACAATTCCCAATACAAGACCTAAAGCGCCAACAAAACTACCCTAGAACTGCCTCCCCCCAGTATCTGCATCACTGAAGGAACCTAGCTCCCCACCATGAATTTATGATTGGATATAATTTCCCAATTAAATGATTAATGTTTCATAACACTTATGGAGATCTCTATAGCCTCATGTTCTTGAAATTCATTTAGCTCTACTCTTGTGGCTGCTACTTGCTCCGAATCCTCTCTTAGGACCTGAATTGAGTGGTATTCTTGGGATTATCTGTGGTCTTTGTGGTCCAAATGAAAAATTTCCTGAATTACTTGGGTTTATTGAAGGAATTATTTCCCATAGGACCAAACTGGTGTCCTGAAGGCCCAAATATATTAATAGTTTGAGCTACTACAATACCGCTATAGTACATGCTACAGTACTACAATAGTGGCAAAAAATATTCCTACATAGGGATTTGAGTCTCCCATGATGGAATTGTTGGATATTTATTAAATAAAATATATTTTTTATCATATGGTTATTTATGACCTTTTTCACTTAATATTACCAATTTTAATCTCACCATTTATTTAAATTATAGAGAAAATGTTTTAAGTAAATACGATTGTATTTCTCCTTCGATCAAAATTCCTTTTTTTTCATCAAAAAAAATGTCACCTAAAAATGTTTTCAAAAATGTTTTTAACATTATCCCAATGAATTATCAAATAAATTTTTACCAATTTTTTAATTTTTATTTTTTTAATGATATCATAATATCGTATTCTAAACAACACCGGTATGGATTTTACCAAAAAATTTGAATGAAATATTTTTTTAACTTATATAGAATGTAAAAAATATTATTCCATTAGAAATACTCAATGTCTTAAATAATATTCAACGTTATTAAAATTTATTTTTTAAATAAAACTATTTTAATATAGTTTTGTGAATTTTTTTTCAGAAGTATATTTTCAAAATGAAAATTTGATTTTCCTCAAGAATGTTATTTATGGAATTTTTATGGTATTTCTAATCATAAATGAAATTGAACCTTTTTTATACATATTATTAAATGATGTTATTTTGTATTGATATGATTCTTATTCTTTATTCGAATTGTTTTTTATTAGTTGCACTAAGGATATACTATTTTTTTACAATTCTCCATATTACTCTGAATGGTTTCTAATTATGATTATTTGATTGGGGTAAATATTAACATTTATAATGTTAGTTTTTAAATAAAATGATTTATATTTATTTTTTTTACCCTATTTATATGAGGAATAAAATATAATTATCAAGTGATGGGTTATAACCAATTATAGATATCCCATAAATGTGTCGATAGGCCTCATGAGACAAATCGGTTGGCCAATATAGACATGTTTTTACCCATGGTTTTAAACTATCTTGAGAGAGGTCTTGAAAGTAAGTTTCATATGTCTGAAATTATTAATTCTCTTATTATAAGTTTAGATATTTATTTCTATGTGACTATTTGATTGTTTAGAATATCCAAGGATAAGTTTCAAGCTCATGTGATTTTTAATATGGTTTTATTTGATCATCATTTATTCTTTACATATTAAAATCAAGTAATTTTTAAATGAAATGTGTTTTAATTATATACCTTTACATATTTATTATATTTATTTATTCATGATATCTTTTGATACACGCTTACCCATACTGAGAATCTGATCTCAGCAATTTCTTATGTTCTATTTTTTCCAGGACATTAGGATGTGTTTTTTTATTGATGTGAAGGTATATGCTAAGAGAAATATATAATTATCAAAGAAAACCCTTTTTTATTTTAGGTTTTAAAATTACAATTGAAATTTTAAGCATATATAGATTTTATCAAGTCAAATAAACTATTTATTCCTTTAGGATGTGATTCCTTGTATCTTATGACAATGTAATAAAATAACCACTAACACTGGGATAATTGGGTTGGGGTCTTTGGAGTTGGTATTAGTGAAAGTTTATTAGAATCCTTTGGACCTAGATTTTTGAAAACAATGATTTGGTAACATAATCCTATGATTGATATCGAGGATAAGTATAGAATAACATCCTAATGTTTTGGTAAGGTAGATATTATATTGTTTTCCTAGTAATACATCCCTTTTTGTAACCTACAAATGGACATGGTTATAGGAATTAGGTACCTAGGGTTAATAACTATAAAAAAGGTACGTCTATATTAACTTGAGTGTAACCTAGTAGATGAAAAAAAGTATTAATGTTAACCAAGTTTGACATTTTTGGGGGATATTCGTTGGCTAATTCACTTTTTCCTTAAAAATGATTTTGAAGGGTTTGAAAAAATTTTATTTTTTGGAACCTTTTCACATGAAAACATGTTTATTATTATGAGAATATACATGCATAAAATTTAGAATTTATGTCAAGTGTTTCATTAGTTTTGAGATTATATATTTTGGTACATAATGTTATGATATAATATGGTGTATTCGATTCGTTAGAGATGGAACCTAGTAGAATGAATGTGAACTATATCAATTCATATAACCCAAAGAGTAACGATGATCATTACATTATTGGGTTTATGCCAATATTTAGAAGGTGGATAATTTCCTCATCATATGAGGACATAATATATTGTTGTATTAAGATAGGGAAATAATTATCTATGTATTATGGATTTTAATCGATGAAGGAGAATAATATTATGTGAAATAAAAAAATTGATAAGGGTAAGAAGGGAAACAAGGGTTTTACCACATGCGATAATTGTCTAATGAAACCCCCAGATAATTTCTTGAAGGAAATGAGAGTTTTATTAAAGTATGAAGAGAATGTATATCAGTAATTTGAATTCATATGTAATAAAAAAACTCTTCATGTTATGTGTTTAAACTATAATTATATGAGTCACTGTGAAAATGAATTCCCCATGTGTCCTGGGAATATACCTTAGGAAAATCTAAGGGACCAAGGTCATGCTTATGTTATTACAGAAGACAAAGTGGAATGACTAATGTGTTTGCGTTTGTATTCCTGTTGTATTTAATAAGAGTATTTTAGCAATTATATTCTAGATATAATTTTTATGAAATTTATTAGGATTTTACTGCAATACTTTTCCTTTATGTATTTTAGAGAATATGTTGACTGGTACTGATGGACTGGAAAGGTGATCCATTAGAAAATTGATATTTTTGAGATAAAAATGATTGAGATAATATAACCCTTATCATGGGACTGATGTTCAGATAATAATGATAAAGATATGTTTATGATAAAATATTGGTGACACTGAAGTATATTAGTGAATTTGTGGTTTATGTTGTATTTTCATATGTTTACTACAAGTTTAGATGAAAGGAATAGATTTGAAAAACTGATATATTTTTTTTCAAAGCATTCAAGTTTTCATTAAGTTTTTCTGGTGATCAAGGTATTAATATATTTGAAATGTGATATTAAAATCCGCTATATTTTTCTACGGAATATAATGAAGATTTAGTGACTTTACTTCTAAATTTTTAGACATTGAATTTTGTGAGACATATTTTGGATGATTATAATGTTTAATAATATATGAAATGGATTAATATGAATTTTTAGATATACTATTTAGGTATTAGAGATTAATTTATTATATTGTATAATGTTTCTAACCATTTTGGTTTTAGTAAAGACAAGAGGAAAAACTTTATACTCCTATAATCATCATTAATTCCTTTATTTATCATAGGAAGGTTACAAGAAAAAAAGGTCCAAAGAGAACCCCAATAGTTAAGAAGGGGTTATGGGTGTCTAAAGTAATGCAGACCTAAAGCATCCCCTCTGATGAGGTTCCTCCCTTCAAGAGGAAAAGACAATACCTTAGCAGGAGATAAAACACTGAGACCTTACACCTCCATTGAGGCTAGATAATCCACAACCTTGTTCCCCTTCCTCCACATGTGGAAAAAGACAGTGTCACTACTGATGATGTTCCTACATCTCCTTAGAATATAGGTAACCGACCAGGGTGTGCTGCGCTTATGGGGCATGGAGTTGTGGAGGATGAGAGAATCGGTCTCTATCGCACCCAGGGTGATTCCCCGGTGCTTGCAGAGCTGTAGACCCGTGAGCATGGCCATGGCCTTAGCCAGGAGGGAATGGCCCCTACCAAAATGGGCAGAAAATGCGAGGATGAAATTCCCTATAGGATCCTGTACCACACCGCCACCCTTCATGTCATCCGAGGAACAAGAGATATAGAAGTTGAGCTTCAGTCCGAGCGGGTGGGGATTCCATCTGACCCATTGTCCAGCCTTTGGAGGGCTCCACTCAGGATGGCCTACTTGAATAAAACAAAGATAGGGGGCCTCTCGCCATTTGTTTTAAGAGCGAACCAGATCAAGAAGGAGACAAAGTTTCCTAGCTGCCACAGTCCTACCAGAGCACTGAGTCCCCTCATACCTAGCTTGGTTCCAAGACATCCAAATGCACCAGCAGCCTGAGATGAGAATCATGGTGCAAGCATTACTCTCTAGTCCAACACCCCCATCACCATGTAACCACCAATCAAGAAAGTGGAGGTCCCACCACGCTTCTAGAAAATAGCCAGTGAAGTCAACAAAAGCCCCCCACACCTGGCCAGCCCGATCACTGCTAAAAAAGAGGTGGGCAGAGATTTCCTCCCTAGGATCCGAATAGAACAGAAAACGGGAAGCCAATCTGATACATAAGTGCTTCACATTATCGTCCGTGGCCAATGCCCTATTCCTGATATTCCAGAGGAGGAAATTGCATTTCTCGGGGGCTTCTTTGACCCAAACAGTCGAACCCCACGAGTCAATCTAGATTGCGCTGGAGTGCACCTTCATGTAATCCATAGAGGATAACATTCCTAAATATGATGTAGTAAAAACATAGTGGTATGGGTCATCCAAGGGGTCGATCATATCAAGAACTTTCCATTGGGAACTATCCATCACCACACCGATGAACTTTGGATACCTTCCTGCCTCCTTGAACATGACTTGGGTGACATGGAATCCTGGAAACCCAAGAATATACCCAACCCAATTGTGGTGCAAGAAAGATATGTCCCCCACAACCACAATCCGTCTGGAAAAGGGTTACAGGGATTTCATGTTGGAGAGAATATCCATACAGAGCGGTGACTGGCAGGCATTGGGGCTGTTCCCCCTCCCACTGAACCGGGCATCCATGTACTTACCCTAGAGTGGGCGCCCCTCAATAACCTCCCATGCTAGGTTATCATGCATACCAAGCAGTGATCCCAAGATGTTGTTAACTCCAATTCCCTCTCCTACACTAGATTAGAAAGCCTATCCCAGGATGCCCAATGTTTCCTCCCCTCCCCATGCGCATCCCAAATGAAAGAAGATAGGATTGACTAAATCTTTGTGATCACCCCCTTCAGAACCTTAGAGGCCACAAGTGCATGGAAGGGAATGGAAGATAAGACGTTGTTTTATAGGGTGATACTGACTCCAAAAGACAATAAGTGATTCTTCCAGTTCAGAATTCTACTGGTCATCTTCCCAACAATATTTTCGTAGTGGAGGATACGCATCCTGCCATGGGAGACCAGGACACCGAGGTACTCCATGGGAAAGGAGCCCCGCTGCATGCCAAGTCGCGTACTCAAGGAGGCCACCCTAATGCCCGAGAATCTCTTTGGGACATAGAAGGTACTCTTGGAATTTTTGAAAATCTACCCACTCCATCAACAATAGTCTTTATAACCCTTGATAAACCCTCAGACAGACCACATACCTGCATTCATAAAAATAAATGAATCGTCTGAAAATATCAGATGAGAGATGTTCCTTGGACTGGGCCTGCGCCGGTAGGGCCTGATGGTTCCCTGCAAGATGGCCATATTGATAAGATGACTGAGGACGTCCTGTGAAAGAACAAAGAGGGTCGGTGAGAGAAGATCCCCTACCTCAAAACGTGAACAACCTTGAAGAAACCATAATTTCAACCCATGAAGCGAACATCCATCCATGCAGAGATAAATCATCAGAAAATAAGGTCCACATCCCAGGCAGATAGGACCATACCTGACAAGACTTTGATGATGAACGCCAACTCCACCCTGTCGTAGGCCATATCTATGTCCAACTTGACCACCGTGTTTGATCCATGAACCCTTGTGTTGAAGCCATAAACGAGCTCTTGAGCTAGCGCAACTGCCCCTTGAATGGGCCTCTGTTTAACGAAGCCATGCTACTCACAGGAGACCCATTGATGAAGGTAAGGGCTAAGTCTGTTGTTTAGAATAGAGGCAAGGATCTTGTATGAAAAATTTCACATGCTCGTGAGGCGATAATGATGGAGTAGTGAAGGATCTTTGACCTTGAGAATAAGAACCATAGTGGTGGCGCTGGTGGCTCGAGGAAGTGTAACCCCTTGGAAGAAGTCCTAGATTTCGAGCACAACATCTTCCTTGACCACACTCTAGGCAGCATGGTAGAAGGAGCCAGGGAACCCATCGGGGCCTGGAGCGCTGTCTGGGTTCAGGTTCATAACAGCCTGATGGATCACATCCCCATGTGTTAATGACTCAATCAGAGTGTTATCATGATCAGATACCACTCTGGGAATGTTGTCTATGATAAAACATTTATTTTTGGATATAAATTTATTGGTGTATTAGATAAATCAGAAATCGATCTATGTTCAATAAAAGGGTGAAATTGTGATTATAAAATAGAATGATATCAATTAAGTATATTTATTTATATTCTTAGACAATATAAGAATTCCTTAACTCTTAGAAAAATATTTTGAAAAAAAAAATTTAATTCCTTTATTTTTGATGAACCGATGGTATTTTCACTAATAAAATATTTATTATTTATAGTATTTAACCCTCTCAGGATTACCCAAATTATTATGATCAATGATCACTATCACATTCCAAAATTATTTATTCTTTTCTCCCATGACTATATCTTCACTTCTCACCTATGTTCTCTTGGAAATCAAGTAATGTTCTATTCCAGACAACCTTTTTATTTTACTTTATCTCTTATAAAGTGGTAGTTTTATTAGCCCTTTTAAGATGTGGGTTTTTCAGAATTTTATTTCCAAATGTCAACCCGTTGATTTTTGTCATTAAGTTCAAATTATGAGGATACAATTTATTCTTGCTGGGGAGAGTGTAATGCCTTGAGATTTTCATAAAAGAACAAATATTTTATAAAATATATGACATCAAACACCATAAATATAATAAAATTTCCCATAATGTGAATTTTATACATATTCATTTTTAAATAAAAATATCTCTTGGATAGGTTTAAATGAACACAGTGGTGAGTTTGAACGAAACATGATAATTTAATGAAATATTATTATTTAAGCATGGCCATTATAACCAATCTATTATGTAGGGGGTGGAAGTATGAATAGATAAATTATGAATATTTTAAGTTTTAAACATGTATAAAATAAATTAAATGGATATATATTTATTAGGAATAGAATTATAATCATATGATATAAATATAAATGTTTTATGAAAACTGTATTTTTCAGAAGGCCAGTTTGGTCGTGCATTGTGAAAATAATTTAAAATTAATTTTTTCCAAAATTTATAAAATATATTTTAAAAAGTAATCTTCATTTTTCAAATATATATTTCAAATTTTTCTAGGTGAATTATTGAAAATATTTTAAACATATATATTTTTTGACAAATAGTGAAAATGCTGATTTTTAATGAAAACTGCATTCTCATTTAAACTATATTAAAAGTTAGTTTATATATTAAATTGTGTTTAAAGTTAAATTAGTTAAATTATATTATAAATTAAATAATTTAATTCATTCAAAAAAATTCCATATATAATCATGACATTAAGACATTTTAAACATTTGAATGTTTTTCTTCAGAAAACACATTTTTTTCATCATGCATGTGAGTTTAGTTTTAAATTTCATTGAACCACTTATGTGAATTAAAATAAGAGGAATGGATTCCATATTTTGAATCAGAATAATCTATATCATTTAATAAGTTCAAATTAATTTTTTTCCATAATAAATAATGAAAACAATAAATATTAATTACTATTGTTATGGTAATAATGCTTTCACCAGTTGGTTAAAGTAGGTAAGGGTTAAAAATGACCTAAAAATTTTTCATCACCTATTATATGTACATATTTTGACCTTATAACTTCAATATTTGGATCCTTACTCATTTTCAGGATTGTTTCATTAGAAAAATGTGGGTATCACTTATATTTTTTTAATATTCCTTATGTGTCCCCTCCCTACTTATAAAAGGCCACCCCTATCCTCCCATATCCATACATCAAAACCCATTAGTTCATCCAAGACATAAAAATATATTAATTAATTTTGTTCCCACATATAATGGGACTTATTTTTATTAGTATTCCCTCTAAATAAGGATTTAGGTATAAATCTAAAGAGGCCCTCTAAAGAAGAGGTAAAATTATTATATGTGAAAATATGATTTATTTATTTTTACATATACTTAAACTAATTTTTAAACATGATAATATAATGAAAAATATATTCCAAATATACTAATATTTTATTTTTATAATTTTATTAAATAAATCCATCTCCATTTCCAACAAATGGGAAATGAAAACATCGATCGTGTGTACAATGGACTACCACCTCACGAACCAATGTAATGCATTTACCATGACTAATATTCAATGATAGATACAACGATAGATTTAAAATAGGTACATTATATTTTTGATATTATTATACCTCTTGAATTATTATGTCAATTATTCTTTCTAGATTATAATTATATAGGGGGATACAATAACGTCTCTCAGATGTACTACAGACTACCACCCCACAAAGCAATGTGATTAATTTCTCTATTACGTTGCACATGGAAGTTAATAAGGTTAAAATTTAATGAATATATGTGATATTTATGACATAAATATACTTCTATAAATATATTATCACTTCTAACTTCTTACTTTAAAATCTATTTAAAAAAACATTGTCTGTCTGTCTGTACGTGTGGACTACCACCTCAACGTAGTGATGTGAAATGTTTTTCATTTTATTTATAAATGGATGATAAAAATGATATATTTTATTAATATAAATACTATATATAAAATATTAATTATTATTTTTAGATTAATTAACATTTATTTTCCTTTCATTCCATCTGTCGAGAAAAATGGAAACATCGTTCATGTGTACGTATGACTTACCGTATCAGTGAACAATTTAATATGTTTTCTATATCTAACATTTATAGATTACTCTAATAACATGTATAATAAATATATATGATAATTAAATAATTTTTAACATTATAGATATTATGTATCCTTGTTCAAATAGAATAGATTGAAATTTAAAAACTAAATCATACCTGAATATCGAAGCAGTTGTCACCCGAAACAGTAATTTTGACAAGGAAATGTTAATAAAGGGGTGATAATAAAATATAATTAAATAACATATGGTATAAAATATTTTATTTTGGTTTTTTAATATAATAATAATAAATATATATTTATTATATAAGTGTTTTATACAAATATAAAGGAAATCAGACCTGATATAAGGGTTTATTTTCCCACTTTTACTTTTGTGATATATAAGACATATTCCATAATTATTCCATTCAGTGGTGTATATACATCCCATTTGGATATGTTATATCATGAATAAATTTATCTTCATGGATTTTAATGTTTCATTTGAATTTATTCCTTTCATGGGGCATATGATTCAAATGTTACCAAAATGGTAATGGTAAATATCACAAACTTTTCATTATTCAAGATTATTTAATGATGAAACTCCATTTTTTTCACCTAGATGAAAAGGTGTAAAAAAGAAATATATTAATTGGAATATAAAAAGATAAATAATGGAGGCCATTAATTAAAAACCCTACTAAAGTTGGTTTTCTCAAGTACCCACAAGCAATGTCAGTGCACAGAGTACCTGCGCGCTAACCTGCATGACTAACCCATGAATGGGACAATACAGAACACCTATAGAGAATACCTTAGAAAAATAATACCTTCAAAAAAGGTCCAATTTTTTTCTATAAATATTACCATGAGGTCTTCATTTGGATGGACGAAACTTCTTGAAGATCTCCTGACACATTTCTCTCCCTAGTTCATCACCCAAATCCAGCGAAACCTTCTTAGTACTACTCCAAAGACTGAAAAATAGAGAATTAAGGGGGTAGTGAAATTAAATTTCTCCCTTGGATTAATATACATAACACCTATATGAGTCATCCTCTCCCCCATGGTTTAAAAACATTAGCGTGTGTCCCCCTTCCTTAAGTAGGGACCTATGTGTGCCACTTCCAGGAACACATATGGCAACCTTGATGTTTGATCAAGGTTTCTCCCAAGTGTAGTTTCCCGGATGATCCATCCCCTGAAGTACCATCAACTCACCCAATTATACCTACACGATCTTCCCTTGGATCCCGCTCTCCTACCCACACAAACCTCCCTTGTTTTCCCTAACCTCTAACATGTGTGAGCCTCTGATCATGACCTCCTCAAAGCCATACATGGAAGGTAATATCTTCATTTGGATCCCTTGTATTAAAGGGACCAAGTTGAACCTCCAATGAATCCTCCTAACTTTCAAAACCATGGAAATATGCACACCATCATGTCTCCCATTTGTATTTTCATTCCCAAGGGTAGAGGTTTCCCTCACTTGTCCCGCCTGATGAGCAGGTTCCTCAGGGTTCATGTGGATTTTAATTCTTATGGTCATGAGGATCCTGATCCTAGGGATGGTTTTAGATAGTTACAAGTCTCAGATACTAGGGTTAGGTCAATGTCCTAGACTTGTAGTCTCTAATACATAGAGCCTCCGATTCTAGGAGGGGTGGGTGAGTATCATGCTATCATTTACTTTTGACATGGAATGACATCATTATACCCCATTGCAGGACCAATATTTCGGCATGGTTCATAGATTAAGCCCCTAGACTTTTTAAAAGAGGTTTCACTCCAACTCTTCCTCACTTCCTGGATACTAGGCCAGAGAGGGGATGAGATCCAGATTCACCTATTTTCTCGTAGAGGCTTGTCCTCTTCCTCTAACCGATGAGGATAAGTGTGTGGTTTTCCTAATCTTTGACTAGTCTTGACTCTCACAATCATGAATGACTCATCCTAATTCTTGTATACATAAAGGATGGTTGCATTCACAATATCCATACCATTTAATTCATGTTTTAGCATAAAACCTCGTTTGTAATCTACCTCCCACCTTCCTTTAGAGTTCCCCCATAGGCGTGGGTCCAAAATTCTATGTTTTTAACCTCTTGGAAATGAATATTGTTTGGTTTCCTAGACCTTTTGTTTATTATTGATTCCCACACAAAGAAAGAATCATGTGGTAGTATTGGTTAACAATGTTCATGACATCCACATGATCCCCAAACCTCATATATAGGCCTCATTCGAAGTGTAAGCCCCGACCAAACTAGGGAATCCTACTCAGAAGTAAGACATGAAATACCACCTATAGGCCTCCTAATTTTTATAATCCCTAGTACATAATCCCTAGGATTCCACTATAGTATTATTCCATAATAATATTCACCCATAGGCATCCATTTTTGGAATACAACCCAATCATATCTTCAAATTCATCAATGGGCATCCTATTTAAGAGTAAACCCCAAACCAAACCCCCCAAATATCCTTGATTCTAGTTTTTTTTTCACTTCTGATGATCCCAAACTCATTCTTCTCATCATCCTAATAAGGAGTAATACCCAACTTAATCCTCTCAAATGGATCCATTCCCCTATGAGACAAACCTTCCTAGGACCTCCATAGGCACAAGCCCCCACAATCGAACTATGTGGTTTTTGATTCCCATCTAAATGGAATACATAGGAAGCCTCCCTAAGGATTTAACCCATCTCCCCATATCATACATATTCTATCTGGGCCGTATTCCCAGTATAGTATAATTAAACCTGGAAATTCATATCTCTTCCCTGTTCCCTATAACGCTTTGGTGTAAGTCCCAAGGCACCTCCCACCTAGACATCCTAGACTCAGGATGTTAAACTATATGGTTTGGTACTCATCACATTACCTTAAAAGGTACGATGTCGCCCATTAAGTGGCGCTAGACAATGTGGGTTCTGATTCCATTCATAGGGATACATAGGAAACCCATCTATGGTTCCAATCCCAACATCAAAATAACTCCCATATCCCTGAATAACAATACAATCTAGAGCACCCCACTGTGTGGCTAGAAAACCGACATCATCTTAATAACAACCAAAGAATATATAATCAATACATTAGAGGATACCATTGATAGAGAACCTCAACTACATATAGATATCACCATTAATGAAGAACCTCAGATATATACAAATGATTCTAAGTCTCATACAGGCTAATAGTTTATTGGTAATTCAAGGGTGACCTCCATGATACTTGGGAATTAATGAAGGATTTTTGAAAACATATTAAATATATAAGAGTATCCTAGAGTAGGAAAAAATTCTTGACAAATTTTTGTGATGAGACTGACCTCCCATCCTCTCAACCAATGTCAGCTCTCAATCTTTATTGGAAATACCTCCCAACGTGTTCCAACCTTTGGAAAGATGGTACATATAGTTAAAAAACCTTTTTGTGTTTCCGGTACCATGAAAAACCCCATTTGAAACCATTTAAAAGTTGTTAACCCGACAGGTATGATTACACAAGGCTCAAACCCTCGCAATATACCACTTGTAGGACATACTAATATCATTGAGGGGCAACAAAAATGGCGAACTTGATATGAATCCTTAACCAAGATGATATAATCACCCATCTGTGGGGGAAATTTCACTCTATAAATAAAAGAAGGCAAAACAAGAGAATCGATCATTCATGTGTTAATTCAAGTGAGTTGATTATTTGGAGAGTTATTCCTATTTGTGTTTTTAAATAATCAGGAAATTTCTCTTAGAACTCATTTGATCCAATGGAATCCTTCCAGTATTCATAAACACATGCCATATCCATTGTTCACATTGGTTCTTCATCCAAGAAAAGGATTCCATCACCAAACCAATGTGTTTGATGTTGGGTTTGTAACACACTTGTCCCAGATTATATTCAGTATTGTACCATCCTGAACGTGGAGGCCACTCGACATGCCCTCTCACATACCAAGCCCCACCACTCATCTGGTCAATGATGGGCGGTGGTCCAAAAGAAGACGACGCCAAAAGTCATATTCAACCATTTCAATAGCTTATCCCCAGAATGTGACAACCAATCCCTATAGTATCATAGGTAGGTGGATCAATAGGCTGCATAAAACCTCATCCTTAAGACAGATGGGTTCTAATAAAGGGATCCTTTGAGCAATAACAAATGCCAATTCTTCATGGTAGTGAGACCTCAACATAATGAGGGTGGCATCCACGGCTAACTGGACTAGGTCATCCAGTACTAGGGATGAGAGATGGCCTACCAGGGCAATGAACAGTCAATAGAGAGAAGGGATAAAATCGATACCCACCATATAATCCAACCAATCAATGTATGTGTTCAACTGTAAGTGGAAACATACACCCTTCCACCTTAATTCATCCTTCCATCATCATATGGTAGAATCCAAAGAATCCGATCGTTCAAACATGACAGTATGTCACAAGAATAAACATACACCTACCTTTAATGGCCTAGAATCTGATCAATATCATATCGATTCCCCCTAAATAATCCCACCAACCATGTTTGGAGGAAAATTGTACGTAGTCACACACGCCTGCTTGTAGTCATTAAGCCTTACAACAGTTTTGTCTAACATCATCCGAAGAAGTAACTTGGGAAGTCACGATGAAAAATAAGGGAAAGACCTAACTCTCTCCCCCCACACATGAGTACTGTCAGCATCAACAGAAAGTAAAGTGAGGACCTAAGCAAGAACATATACCTACTCCAGGTATGGAATGGACATATATCCACGTTTCAATCACTAATGTCACCAAAAATATCCTAAAAGTGGTGAAGTGGAAGACATATATTTCAAAACATATCCTACAGACCTTCCATGACATCATTAAAAAAACATTAGTTCCAATGGGATAATATAGCATCCCTCCTTTTTATTACATAACTTTTAATTACATTTTACAAACAGAGGATCTTTAAAGACTTGTGTCTTGGAAATCAGGAACATAATACATGAAAACAAATAAAAATATTTTAATACCATTTAAAATATTCACGAAAAGGTATTTTTAATTATGATTACAAAATCTTATAACCTGAAGACATATATCAAAGGAAAGGGTGATCAGAAGTCTTATTAAAGAAAACAAGTGAAAAAGTTTACATGTGAACTGGAGGGATATCAATAAAAAACACGAGGGTTATCATAAAGGAATGATAAAGAGTCATATCCTAGAAATAATAACATGAAACATAACTTGAAAATATTTCTACAATAATAAATTTATACATTCATGAATATATAACCAAGGTTCATCCCCAAGGTGTCATAAAAATTACCAAGGTTTTTCACAAAGGTATCGTAAAACTTTTCATCCATAGAGATTAAATTATTTACCCATTTCATTGAATAAATATCATAGAAAACCCTTAATATGTATTTATTTTCATGTGATTCACATATATAATAATCATACATATCATAAATAACCAAAATATAATAAAAGAAATGGGTGTCATGTCAAAATCATAGCGTTTTTAAAAAGTGCTTGAAAATGAGATCATTAGGTTATTTATAACCCATGGAGAGAGAGTGAGGGTTATTTGCATGTCAATTACAAAGATAAAATATATAAATAATATTTCTTGTTTAATACACATGGAAATGTATTATTTTTGGGTATTCATATAAATAAAATAAGATAATTTATTGATAAAAAGATAGATATTTTGAGACAAACATTCGGTAGGATAACGACGATACAAAATGGTTTTAGAAAACATTAAAAAGAGAGGGAACAAAGGTTAAAAAAAATAAATAGATCATAATAAAGTATAGGGAAATAATATATTGTAAATAAGATCATGTTATGGATGTTTGAATGACATACCACATGAAAAGAGAACTTAAATGAAAAGAGAAGATGCGATTTATTTTACGAAAATTCGACAACCTAATGACGTCACTTAAATTTTTTGAAAATCAGTTGATGAGAGAGGAAAGGGTATCCCATTATTTTGAAATATAGTAGATATAAATAAGGTTATATAAGAACATACCTCCAAATAATAATATGGACACTAGAATACAAAACATAAAGGAAGTCATGACTAAAAGAAGAGGGTGAAAGGTTCCCTTACCATGAATAATAACTTAAAAAATTTGATGGTTGGGACCTTGGGGGAATTTAGGTCACCTTGAGAGGAATATTTGGTAGGTACAAAGACCCGAGATTCTTTTATGTGGAATTTGGAATGAATGTAATGAAGTAATGGGTTTGTATTTATAGCAAAAATGAGGGAATATTTTATTTATTTCCAAGGGACACCTCATTAGTGGTATTTTTAAGACCATGGGATTGACCATGGTATTTTCCCATGGTATTGGCCACTTATGACACCTAAAAACATATCTTACTATTAAAAATTCAACCATAATTATTACATCATTACTACATCATTAACGATGTCATTAAATACACTGAAACTCAAAACAATATTTTTACTATTCATTGTAAAATATAACATTTTATAAAAATCTCATAAATTAACCCTAAACTAATTAGATACTCTAAATTAAAAAATTAACTACATTTTATGAAAATATTTTTCTAATTATGAGATATTTAATTTTCAAGTAAAAAACTATTTACCCAAAAAAAATACTAATAATTAACTAATAATTTATGAAACAGTTATTTACTTATGCTATTATATCACATTACCATTCAAGATACCTAAATTATATTTATACTTTCTTATGTGAGGTTACCATTCCATTGGTAACATTACAATTTTGAAGGGTAATATTACTATTCACACTGTACTATTCATCAAAATTTAAGTTGATGTTATTACACACTGAATTTCTTAGTGATTACAATTGTAGAAGACCACTTTTTTTGAAAATCATTTCACATTATTAATAATTTAAATTATACAAATGTATTTTAAAATATCCCTTTTCCAAAATTCACCAAAAATATGGAACTTCTATAAATTCATCATATATTTATCTTGAGATTTGAAATTAAATAATAAGAAATAATAATTTTATTTATACAAAAAGGATTACACAATTTGGATAAGGCCACATTACTTTTCCCCTTATAAAACCGGTATATGAACTACGTTTAAGGTTTGCAATAGTGATAAAATCTTGGGGATTCTTGGAAAACATTTCCAGAGTGGGGATTTAGATTAGTTTGAACTTCACCCTTAAGAGATTTTGTTCAAGATTAATGTGTTGGAGTTTGGATGGGGCTTGGTCCAAAGAAAATCCTAGTGACACTACCTCCTTCCCTAGCTCCAATAGATGGGCTTCATATGGTTTGAGTCTACTAGATGGGGCCATCGACTCTTATTTCTGTATTAATTTACCATGATCACTTGTATTTATAAACAATAATCATAATGTCAAGAGTATAGTTTCCAATAGTCATATTGACCAATGGTCATATAATAGTTGAAAATCAACGGTCTCATTTTGATTATACTCACTTCATTAATTAAAGGATACATTTTTGTTTAGTAAAAAATAAAATAACACACAAAATTAGGAAAAAAATATTATTCAAAATTTTGGATCATCATATTCTTCCCCCATTAAAAAATTTCATCCCGGAAATTTCAACTTATACCCTCTAAAGAGAAAAGGTGTGGGTAATTCGTCCTCATAGACTACTCTGGTTCTCATGTGGATTCTTCACATTTTTAGTTTATCCACAACACCATAATAAGTCAGGTAGTCATGTTGCGTAGAACCTTGTCTCTATGATTCAAGATATCCTCCAGATGCTCCTCATAAGAGGGTCATGTTCCAATTGTACCACCACTAGATTTAGTAGATGTGAAGGGTTAGGTATGTACTTCCTCAAGAGGGATACCTAGAAGACATCATGAACTTGTTCCTGATTTGGATGATGTGCAAGATGATAGGCCATTGTTCCTATGCAATCAAGGATTTAAAAGGGTCCAATGTACCTAGGGATGAGGTTTACTTTCTTCCCAAACCTCATGACTCTCTTCCATGGTGATATTCGAAGAAATAATTTGTCACTAATGTCAAACTCCAAGTACCTTTGTCGGTTGTCAGTATAGCACTTTTTTCAACTCTGAGAAGCCTTAATGTGTTTCTGGATGGAATGGACCTTTTCTTTCATCTCTTGTAGAAGATCAAGCCCAATAATCGTTCTCTCACCAGCTTCATCCCAAAAAGTGTGATTTCTACACCTCTTCCCATGTAGAGCTTCATAGGGTGCCATTTGAATGCTCTACTAGAAGATGTTGTTGTAATAGAACTCAACTAATTGGAGATGTTAATCCCATCCACCTTTAAATTCCATTGATCATTTTCATATCATATCCTCGAGTGTATAAACAGTTCTTTTAGATTGGCCATTAGTTTGGGGGTGATAGGTCATACTGAAATTCAATTCAGTACATAGATCATACTGAAGACTTCTCCAGAATTTTGATATGAACCGTGGATCACCATCATATACGATAATAAGTGGAACTCCATGCAGCCTTACCACTTCCTTCACATAAATCATGGAAAGTTGATCAAGAGAGAAATATTACCGAGTAGAGATAAAATGGTATTTCTTATTGAGATAGTCCACAACAACCCATATCGCATTGTTTCCTTTATAATTTCTCAGGATACCAATAAAAAAGTACATTGTTATATTGTCCCACTTCCATGCTGGTATGGGTAGTGGTTGCAATACCCCTTTAGGAAGTTGTTACTATGCCTTCACTTGCTAACATACCAATCATCTTATAGTGTAGTCAACAATCTCACTTTTTATATTATCCCACCAAAAATGATCACGATGGTCCCTATACATTTATGTGCTTCCCAGATGAATAGATAAAGTAGTACTGTGTGCTTCATCCATTAGCTCCTTCTTTATTTCCAGAATAGATGGCACATAGAGTCTTGTACGGAATTCCAATACACCTTCTTGATCAATATTGAACTTAGGAAACTTCTCGTCCTTTACAGCCTCAAACTTCCTCTATAACAAAGGATCTTCTTTTTTATTTTTCTTGATCTTCTCTACTAATAATGGTTGAGAAGTAATTTGGGTTAGGGTTGATGATATCCCTTACCTTATAATTTTCATGTCCAGCTTTACTAGGTCATTGATCAAAGGATATATTTAAACCCTCATCATGGAAACAACAACTGGGTATTTCCTACTTAATGCATCGTTGATTTTTTTATATTCCAGGATGATAATGAATTGAACAATCATAGTCTTTATGAATTTCCAAACATATCCTTTTTCTCATGTTCAATTACTTTTTTGTGAAAATATACTTCAAAATTTGATGGTCTGTGTATATATCACATTTCACCCCATAAAGATAGTGCCTCCATATATTTAGAGCAAAACGACCTTAGACCGGTCTAACTCATGTGTAGGATAGTACTTCTCATAAGTCTTCAACTACCGAGATGCATAAGAAATGACTTTTTCAGTTTTCATGATGACACACCCAAGCCCTTTCAGAGATGCATTTCTAAAAATAATGAGTCCTTCTCCACTTGAGGGAAGATTTAACATGGGTGCAGTAACTAATCTCTTATTCAGATCTTAGAAACTTTCCTCACACTACTTTTTTCCAGATAAACTTGACCCCTTTTTGAGTTAACTTGGTTAATGGATTATAAACTCATTAAATGTTTTCAAAAAACCTTCTTTAATATCCCGATAATCTAAGAAAACATCAAATATCAGTTATTATTTTAGGATAAGGCCACTCCTCTACAACCTTTGCCATTGCAGGGTCAACTATGATTCCTTCATTGGTTATAATGTTTCCCAAAAAAGAAAATTTTTGGAACCAAAATTCAAATTTTATAAACTTTCCAAAAATCATCTCTTTCCATAGATTTTTCAAAATAACCCTTAGATGATACTCATGCTCCTCATGAATTTTTTAATATTTCATAATATCATCAATAAAAACTACCAAAATTTATCAAGGTAGTCCTTAAACACTATTTTCATATAATCCATAAAAATAGTAGGTGCATTAGTCAGTCTGAAGGGAATAACAAAAAACTCATAATTCCCATATCTTGATCAGAAGGAATTTTTTGGAATATATTATTTCTTAAACCTCAATTGATGATAACCAGATCAAAGTTCAGTCTTGGAAAATAATTAATCCCCAAAAAGTAGGTAAAATAATTCATCAATTCTTGGAAAAGGGTATTTGTTCTTCACTATGATCCTGTTAAGTTCTCTATAATCAATGCATAGGCACATTGATCCATCCTTCTTCTTCACAAAGAGAGTAGGTGAACCCAAAGGAGACACACTTGGTTAGATAATCCACTTCTCAAAAATATCTTGAATTGGTTTCTTTAATTCCTCCAGCTAAACATTTTCCATCTTATATGCGGTCTTTGATATTGGATGGGATTCAGGTACGAGTTCAATGGAGAACTCTACCTATCTTTATAGGGGAGGTCTGGGTAACTCCTCAAGAAATATATCAATGTAATCTTGGAATTTGGGGACATTTTATATCCTTATAATCCCATTTCCTTCTTCTTTTTCACTCATAAACTCCATAAAGATGGAAATATTATGTTCCTCTAGACATAGATAAGGTTGATATATCTCTCCATGGAAGATAAATGTATGTTTTCCATTCATTACTATTGAGATTTCCTTGCTTCTACATTTGATCTGGAATTATACTTTGAGAGCCAGTCCATCCCTAGTATCATGTCTAATTCGAGCTTGGGAATGACTACGAGATTTACGATATGATAATGTTCACTAAAGTAAATACGATATTTCTTAAACACTGACAATTCTTGGATAATCCCACTAGGATTCTTGACTAATAACTCAACTTTTATCAAATTAGGGGTTGATTCTAAGTTTATAGAAAACCTGGACAAAATAAAGTAATGCAAAGAACCAGAATCAAACAAAGTACTTGATTGATTTTATAGAACAACAATAGTATCATCCACCACATCATTTGGAGCTTTAACATCAACTCTCGTGATAGAAAAATCATGACCTTGATCTGTTGGCTTTTGTTGAGGCTGATGGTGGTTCCCCTCCACTTCCATCGGATTTGGACATTGATTGGAAAAGTGGCCATGTTTTCCACACTTATAACCTTGTAAATCATGTAGGGACTACACCATCTACCCTTTGTTGTTAGTGTTTTGGAGTTGAGGCTTCAAATCACTATGACAATGTCGTGCAATATAGACAGCTGTTCCAAACTTTTAGCACTTCCCACTCCAAAGAAGGCAGTTCCCCGAATGCTTCATCCAACATTTATTACACGTGGGAGGTTTCACTTTCTTTCCACCACTTCATTGATCAATGTTCCTCCCTAAGCTGGGCTCCAATTATCTCTTCTTGTTATTGGATTTATGAGACCACACCGTCTTACCGAACTCCAGTTCGACTTTCATTGCACTCTGTACAATTTCTGCATAGCTGTCATAGTCTCGGTTGGATATATTATTCCATAAATGAGGTCTTAATCCACTAAATAATCTATCAATATTCTCATTTGGATCCATGAAAAAGATATAGGTGCAATTTTAAAGGCTTGTAAATTTCATCTCATAGCTTCCCACATATCCAACTTCCTTCTACTCCAGCTCGAGAAATTACTTCTCCATTTTTTTTCAAAGAAAGACAGAAATATTAATTGAAGAAGATACCTATAAACTGTTCCCACTCCATAGTATCAACCACCACTATTGGCCTCATGTTTTTAACCATCTCCCACCACTGAGTAGATTCTCCCTCCAAGTGGTAAACAACCAGTGTGACCTTCTCTTGATTTTAACAAAGGGAGATGCATCTATTAACATTATCAGGGAAGGAATCCAATGGGATTAGTGGGAAGGGACACGAGATCCACAAGGCTTGGAAATCTCGTATGGCTACAATCCAATGAACAACACTCTTTTCCTATGTCATTACTAATAATTTTGGTTTTGATTATTTTATAAGTGTCCTTATGATCTCTATGTATTGTCTTGGATCTTGTTTGTTTATCATTACTTGTTTCTAGAAATGTTGGGTCATGATTCAGAATTATGTATTTGTGTATGGGATTTTTTTGTTTGATGTCTAGGTGATATATTTTGTTTTATTATATTATTTTAACCCTTTTTGTATAGATGACTACCTTCTTCGGTGTTCTTTTTTAGTGTTGGATTGTTATAGAAATATACAACATCAATGATTGAGAAATGAAAACTAGGTACAACAAATTGTAAAAAAATAATAAGAACATACTAAAGCCATGTTCTCATTAACTAGAGAATAAAACCTATATGCCCAAGAATTTAGTTTTATAAGGAAGAACTATATTGCTGAAGATTTGGAATGAGTTTCAAAACTAGTGGATCTATTCTTCGCCTTTCACAAATCCTGGTGATACTTTATAGGGGTAGACTAGTTGATCTTGTCTATCTATAGAGGGATATCTACAAAATATAACATAGGAGGAACTAGGAGCAGTGGGTGGTCATTTCTTATATTGGGCCATAACATTATATTGGGGCAGTGAGAATGTGTTTTTTCTCCTAAGGAAATAAATTGAATGAGCTTAGTGGTACTCTAAACATATTAGAATAGGATGATCTTGGGTGTAACCACCTGGATGAGGAAATACAACAAACACCTAAAGCAAATATTTGCAAAATCAAAGCATTAAAATAAATAAACCTAACAAACCTTTCCCAGTATAGAGTTCCAAAATAGAAAAAAACATGGCAAAGAAAAAAATACCAGATCAATGAAGAATGTGTTCCTAATAGGAACACAAAGTAAACTTATAAATACAAAGAACCAAAATATAACCAGCTACTATAAATTCTACTTGAAGGAGATTGGGGAACCGAAGTAGATAAGTGCGAGACGATAGATAACCGCTGAACAACTGATGTCGACCTGGGGGTATTGGGTATCCTATGGGATGGTGATTCTGAAAAAATGAGTTCGCATGTAGATGTCATTCAGGATCAGGGAGGGGGTTCTCATGATGATATTTCAGGCTGACACTGGCCAGAAACCTATCAATATGTCAATAGTGAACACCTACTAGTAATAGTCAAGGGGTTCCTTCATGGTGGTCCGCGAGGAATGCTATATGCAAGGAACATCGACAATGAGGAATTCTATATGGAAACAATGAATTGGTTTATGTGAGGAGGTCTATGAGGAATGCCGGCCATGAAGAACACCGACCATGAAGAACGCCTGCCGCAAGGGATAAGAAGGCAGAGCTAGGTAAGGGGGTCTTAGGAATTGAAAATGGGGGGGGGGGTGAAGAACAAAAGAGTTTTTTTCTTTTTATGTTTTTTTCATTTATATTTAGTTACACACATACTTATACATTGAAAAAAGATATTAATTCATATAAAAAATTATATCGTATATGGATTACATATGTATGTAACTATTTATATATATTAATAATAAATATTACTAAATTTTAGATATTTTAATTAATTATATATTTTTATTATTAAAATTATATTCTTGTAATGGGTAATATATATATAATTTTCTTGGAAGAGTAGAATGATGAGAGAGCAGAAAAACACTTTGACCATTGATGATGGCGAAGCTCGATTATTCTTGGATCATGTGAGAGAATGGATTCCTTCAATCCAGAGTGGGAGAAATATTTCACAGGGGCTACCAATGGAATAAATACTCTCATTCCACCCTGAAAGGCTATTTCTTTTGTGGAGGTACTAGATGGAGGGGCGAATGGTGTCTCGTCACCTAAGAATGCGCATGTGCTCAAGAGCTCATGGGATGGATCTATCAAAGTGTATGTTTATCATTTTGTTCTCTAATAGTGAATGGATCTCTGCCACTTTTCAGTTCTAGGGAGAACCTCTGTTTAAAAAGGTACAAATCCCTGGTTTCTATCTTTTCTGATGTTGAGAATCTTGCATTTCTAGGGCTTCTCATGTTGGAGGATTATTCCGATTGGAAATGGGTACTACCATATTATCGTGGAGAAAAAATAGGACAATTATACCATGTGTCAGATCAGGAATTTAAGCCTAAAACCATGCTTCTTGAGGCTGTCTGAATGGGATGAGAACTTTAATCTATTGAAACATCAACTTTCCAGGACACATGTCGGGACTAGGATATATGGGGTCTTGTGGGATTACTATCATCCTAAGATCTTGAATGAAATTATATCAGGAATAATCACTCCTCTCAATATTGACCACATCACTATTTATGGGCTTTTGGGCCTCTATGTATGAGTTCTGATTGAAATCGATGTGGAGTTTCAGCCACCAGATAAAATTTTTATGGATGTGAGAGGTTAGAAACTGGAGATTAATTTTGATATTGAGAATATGCCAAAAATTTCCAACCATAGTAAGATGGTTGGTCATTAATTCCAAGAATTTTGGGTAGTTAAGAAGCTGGTCAATCCAGCTCACACTACCCTAGTCTAGAAGGAGCTGCCATGAAACAATATGAATGGTTTTGGAGAAAAAGAAAATGGGAAGACTCAATGTAAGGAAGTAGGTTGTGATAAATCGACAATAGAAGAAGCATCTTGGAATTAGATGATGGAGAAAGAGGAGAAGCAACAAGAAAATGATTAAAGTCACTATGTTGATGAGGAAAACATGCCTTTGGATGAAATTTCTGAACAGATGCTGGGAATCTCCTTGGAGGTGTGCACTATGGTTCATGAAATTCATATTGATGAATTCTTAACTGGTTCAATTGTTGTAAAAATAGAGGTTCAACTGTCCTTACATGGTTATCACTCAGATGTGGCTGTGAATGATATAGCTATTGAGGGAGGGATGGTGCATAATCATGTCCACTTCAAGGAAAATGGCCAAAAATGGGAGGCCAGGGAAAATAAGAAGAAAGAATTAAAATTCTACACTCATTCAAAACACTTTATGGACAATAGGGAGAAAACTTTGGAGGCTACAACATTACAAATAGAATCAATAACAAAATAACCAAGTAATCTTGGGGAAAAAGAAGGTATGAACTCCAAAAAAACACTAAAATTAGAATTATCTTCTAGAACTTCCAAGGCTAGCCAACCCTGAAACTAAAGGTTCCCTCAGGCTCTTTACTGGATGATAAAAAACTGAGATAATTGGAATTTTAGAGACCAATATGAACTCTAAAAATCGGGGAAATTTTTTCAGCAGTAGAGGATACAATCTTATGGAAACAAGTGGTGCTGCCACAAATCATGATAGGATTTGGATTCTAAATCATCACAATGTAGATTCTCCAAGGATTGTTAATGATGACAATCAAATCATCACTTTTAGTTTTTTGGAGGGTAGTAGGAAATTTTTCTACTCAATTGTGTTTGCTCATAACTACTACGTGGACATGAGACATTTATGGGGGGAAATCCAGCACCTGGAGAATAGTATCTCTGATCAATGAATTGTGATAGGTGATGTCAACTCCATTCTCCATGAGGATGAGAAAATTGGCACGGTAATAAATGTCACTTCTACATAAAAATTAGAGAATTTATTGAGAAATCTAGAATAGTGGAAGTAAACCTCATTGGTTCAAAATTCACATGGTATGGGAGAAATGTCAATGGTATGAGGGTGAGTATAATTTACTGGTATTTTGTGAATAAAAAAATTATTAACGCATGGAAATCAATATCATCTGCTACTCTTAAAAAACTCAATTCTAATCATCATCCTCTTCTGGTTAGTTTTCTTGATAAAGGAGGGAAGTAAATTCCTTTCATGTTCAACAATGCATGGGCCTCTCTTCTGGATTTCTAAAAAAATTTCCATGAGACATGGAGTTCATCGCGTTGTAATGGAAGTACTTTGATTTAAATTTCTAAGCTCATTATTCTAAAGATTAATCTTAGGGAATGGTGTATATCAATGTTTAGATCGATGGATGCAAAAATTGAGGGACTTTAATGCTTCATGCATGGCATTCAGGTAGAGGCCACTAGATCAAACATCTCAGGGGACATGAAAAATGAGGTCGAGCTATCTCTAAAGTTGAATAACCTTATAAAGGTTAGGGACAATATAATAAATGATTTCTTCAAAGTAAGGTGGATTCAATAAGGGGATAGAAATAAAATGTTTTTCAATGTCCTCTAAAGGGTCAGAAGAGTGAATAGACCTATTTCCCTTCTAAAGGATGGTGAAAGAATTCTAGAGGGAAAACAAGAGCATGAAGATCATATATGACTCATTCTATAAGAATCTCTTCAATGGGATGTCTCAAACTGAGCAGATGAGAGACAAAATCATTCCTAAAATAATCAATGAGGAGGACAATCATCTCCTTACATTAATTCTGATGGATTTTGAAATTAGGGAGGAAATGTTTGGTCTTAAAAAAGATATCTACCCTGGACCTAATGGTTTCACAATTTTTTTCTTCCAAATATATTGAGATTTCAATCAGAATGAGGTGTGCTTTCCTATTAAATACTTTTTCAGGGGTGGGAGCTTCACTACAGAGTTTATGGCACAATTCATTGCACTTATACCTAAGTTGGATAATGCATGTAACACCCCGAGATTTTATGAAAAATATTCTTTTTAATTTCATTAATGTCTTATGTTGTACTTTGCACAAAAAGGAGCTTGCACAACACGCATCCTTGACTTGCCTTGCATTACATGCAATCACGACCTTCCTCGATAGCGTGTGTAGTACGCAATACCGAGTTTTACTAAACAACGATATGATATTAAAATATTATTAAAACTAGCCGTTATGAATAGTAATAACCAATTTTTGAAATTTTATAAATTTTATTTTTCAAAATGGACTTCATTTTTGGATTCGGAATATCGAAATTAGCCTAGGGTAAGATTTTGGTATTTTTCTGAAAACATTCAATTTTTGATGAATAGTGAAACCACTAAGTGGTAGTTAAAAAAACTGAATTTTTCATAAAACTTAATTTTACCTCTTCTGTGAGTGGAATTTCAAAAATACGAGAAACACGGTTGATGTCAGTATGTAAAATGTGGTTCAATGAGAGGAAAATAATTTTTTTTGTGAATAGTAACTTTAATTTTTTTAACCACGGTTAAAAGTAAATAGGGTAATTAAGGGTAAAAATGATATTATTATTACCCTAACACATGTCCTAATTCTATTGGATAAGTGTAATTAGACCAAAAACAACATAAGAATAAAATATGACCATTTAGGCCCACTTGGATTAGATTAGGACATTTATTATTAATTTATTTAAAGAAGGGTTAAAATAGTTAAAATCAAAGTTTAATAAGTATATAATTTTTAATATAGGGTTATACATAAGATAAATTATACTATAAATATTCATTATAAATATAAAAATATTTCCTAAATAATAGAATTTTATTTTAAATTTTTAGACATTCAATAATTTAATTTATGTATGACACAAAGATGATGCAGTAATTATCTTATTAATGAAATATTGACATAATTGATGTTATAAATACCAAAATAAATGTAATTTGAGACTTTCTATGAATTACACTAATTTTATAGGTTAATATGACATGTGAGTATTTATATAATTAAGTTTTTTCGAACTAATAAGTCTGTTATGATTTTTACAAAAATAAATTACTAAATAGTGTCAAAATTGACATCAAATAGTTTTTAAAACAAATATTATATTATTAATTGTTATTTTATTCTTAAAAAATAAGGTTTGGCCAAATGACTTAGATAAGGTTATATATATTAATAATAAACATCTTGGGGTTCTTTTGGCTTCTTATAGTAAGTTTATGAAGCTTATAGTGTAAGAACACAAAAAGACAGTAAAAGTAGAATTATCTAACTTAATGTTAAATCTAAATGATAAGGTTAAATAGGAACCTAAACTTGCCTAAATTCTATTGGATGAAAGGATTTCGACCCATACCCACATTAGCATTGAAATAAATCAATTTTTAGCTATTTAAAACCGAATTTGGCTTTATAATAAAATAATATTTTTAGTTATTCCAAAGGTGCCCCTCTCCTCCCTTATAAAAGGGCACCTCCTCCCTCTCTTACTCACACCACTTTGAGACTTCATTCTTGGCCAACCCCCGAAAAATTATCTTCTCCACTTCCCTAGAAACATTCTAGAGGTCCTGGTCTTCTTCAAATACCAATTTCAGTGCCCTAAAAGGAGGTCTCCAAGAGGCGCATCAAAGAAGAGGTAATGTCTATTACTAATTCTTTCAACTTTATTTCTTCTTCCACTTCGTCTTCTTTAGTTGTTTCATTACGAAGTAATAACATCAGTATCACTCATATACTGATATGTTATTATATGTTTGAAACAACCCTATTTCACCATCTATCCATCCTATGGAAAACGAAATCACCACGCGTGCGTAAGTACCGAATACCGTCTCCATGCCGTGGTGTAATCTGTTTTTCCAACACCACCTTACTTGGATGGGTATAATGGTGTAAATAATAACTATAAATAGTTATTATAACATCATAATGATTCTGATATATTGTATCATCCACTCCAATTCAATTCAATGATTATGGAAATGATATCATTGTTGTTGCGTACGTACGGACTACCGTCTCCACGACGCGATGAGATTCATTCTCCATGTTAACCATACATGAATGATCATAAAGTTTATTTAATGAATAATAATGAAATATATGAAATAATAATTCTACTGGATTTATGTATATATATGTATGTATTTCGTCTATTTAGTTTCATTCAATTCAACAAGGAAACGAAAATAACGTTCATGCGTACGTACGGCCTACCGTCTCCATGAACGGTGTATTTAATTCCTTTTATCAACATATAATATATATATATATATGTATATGTATATGATGAATATATGTAAATCATGTTTTGAATTATAAAATTATGTAAATCAGGATATAAGTAATAATATCATGAATGACAAGTCGAAACACATGCGATAAATGAAATGATTTTACCCAAAACGCTGCTTTAACATGGAATTTACAAAAGAACGGGTAATATAAAGTCATAAGTGAAACATATATGATATAATAACAATGAATATGATTCTGTAATAATTCAATGACATTATTTAAATCATTATACAGGAGGTTCGGATACGTACGAAGCATATCAGACCTAAGGTAAGGGATAAATTTTGAATCTCATTTTTATCTGAGATTGTTTATGTGTAAGTATTTACTGGGGTTACGTTTATCATCCATGACCATGTTTTCTAAAAATGCTTTCATAAAATGTTTACCATTCTTCCATGGATGTTTAAAGTCATTTTTACCCTTTATTTACTTTTTACCACATTGTATGAATGGAATCTTTCCTTTGGTTACCAAATAAGGTACTTTTTGACTTTTTTGACAACAGTACGGGGAGAATGTTATTTTTAACTTATACGGCATGAACAGATTTTTACGGTTTCATAACGCCTCATTTTCAAGAATCTTCCTCTAAAATATTGCATTATTATTTTCAACAAAACCCTTATCTTTTAAAATTTCATGTAATTTTGTGAAAAGAAAATGATTTTAAAGAAGAAAGGATATTTTCATCAAGAATTCATTTCAAGTGTTTTGTAATAACTATTTTCCATCTAAGATGAAATTATTTCATATGTGTATGTTTCAAATAAAATGTCTCTATGATTTAAATGGTTTCAATTTTCTTATGATGAAATGATATCAATTGATTATGTATTATGTTATGATGGCATAAAGTTTAAGAACCCCATTTTATTTCATGGGTTATGCTATGATGTATGATTTATTATTTTTTGTCACACGAAAGAATGATTTCATTATGAGATGGGTGGGACCTATATCTCCCTCAAATGCATTGGGTAAAGATTTATATCTCATGAGATAGACATGGTTGGAACGGCAAGTTAAAACGGTTCAGTAATACATGACTAGAACGAGGAGTGAACTCGATTCAGAAAGGGACTTTGTCCACTAAGATGGTCTTGGCAGCAATGCCTTGGATACTATGGAAATCATATCATGTGCTTAATGGTTTCCACAATTACATGTTTTATTCCCATGCTATTTTATCATCCTTAATGTTTCTTTATGATCTATGCCTTATGTACTTCCATGTTTTATGTCATTTCTCAAGCTTTTGATGTTTAAACATTATGTTAATGTTTTTAAGTTCAAATGTATATGGTATGTTTTATTTTATCCATGCTTACCCTTACTGAGCATTTGAGCTCACCATTTTTATGTTTTCTTTTCACCAGGATATAAAGAAAGGTTTTAGGTAAGAAAAAAAGGGGAATATCTTTATGGGAGATGTTGAAGATCTTTCACCACGATTAGAAGATTACGTTCCAAGTTTCCAAAGACACTAAACTATTACGATCCTTATGTGTCTGTTATTGTTATGTATTAAGTATTATGCTAAAGTAATGTAATATCCATGTACATCAAGCTTTGGGTCTGTAAAGTTGGTATCAAAGGAAAGGTTTAGTCAACCTTTGGAAACTAGGATGCGAGAACTTTAGTGATATCCCTAGAGGTATTTCTAAGGTATGTCTAGGGATGTCCCTAAGGTTAAGTATAAGCATAGGTTATAGTACTAGAATTACGGTAACCCAAGATGTTAGATATTGAAGGTACTCCCCCTTTATTATGATTTTTTCCTCTCACACTATTCTTTTTGGGTTTTAGAAAATGGCTAGAAACAAGATGATTCACGATAATGGAGGATATGATGGACAATGGAATGATATTATTCATGAGAAACCAAATGAAATGGTATTTGGAAGTCCAAACATAATTATTATGCCAAATCAACAATCTCATAATATGATCAATAAAGTAAAATTTGGTACATTTCCTGACTCAGCTAATAAGAGAAAGATGACGTTTCATGATGATCATAGAGGAAAGAAAGTTCAATTTCCCCTATGTAAATCATGTGGGAAGAGGCATCATGGAAAATTATTCAAAGGAACTGGAAGATGCTTTGGCTGTGGAAAAGAAGGAAACAAAGCCAGTAAGTGCAATGGAAAAAGTTTAGTTAACACCAGGGATGAGGATAATGGTATTTATAAAACATCAACAATGGTTAAATGTTTTAAAAATGCAATGTACGGGCATTATACAAACCAATTCCCTAAGGGAAAGTCTCATGAAGAGAATCAGTATGGTCGTATGGGTAGTATTTAGGTTGTTGATGATGAAGAGACTACAAATGATATGTGAGATGAAAGAATTGTTGAAGCTTGGTCAATGGTTTAAGAATGTAGTGGAATGATTACATGTTTATCATGTGTAATGTTGTGTAAGTAATCTCATTGTACTATGGAATAAAGAGACATCTAAGGATTGTTACATTGTTGTATTTCCTTGAGTTTTGATAGTGTATGATTAATGGTACCAGTATCCATGAAACCTTATTCAGATATTTTTGGAATGTTGATGATATGCACATAATGAAGGGATAAGGAGAAAATTAAATGTTTTATAGTATTCATGAGCTCATGACTGATATAAGGAAGTAGTTATATCATGGTTTGAGTATATAGAATTTTGGGTTTTTGGTATGTGGAATGAGTTAACTTTTGACAGCACTCATGTTTTTACTAAGATTCAATGGGTATTCATTTTTCAAGAGAATACATGATTAAGGCCTTAGAATATTTGGAATGTGACCAACAAGACATATCTTATGATATATGGGGATCAATGATGGTATTAACATGATTGTTATATGAAAACTCTGGTAATCATTTTCACTATATTATGAGAGTGGACTGCAGTATTACGGATAATCCTAAAGATTGGAATGGATTATATTGGACATAAGTTAGTATTGTTTAAGGATAGAAGTTTTTTTCGATATTATTTATGGGATGTTATAGTAATGTAGTTTTAGAAAAACGACAACCTGCAAGACGGGCGATAACCCATCGGGTCGGACAATGTTATGGGAATCGAACACACAACCGAAGTGTGACTATACTTTATTGCCTACCACTGGCCTACAGGAAGTCCCTGTTTAGTAGAAACTAGTTTTATTATGATATAATAATTATAAGTCCATTTTAGGAACCACATATGATTAATATCACTATAGATCGACTTATGTATATTTAATAACTTTTGCTAACCTTTTGTTTGAGATAGATGGAATGACCCGTCATTCTATCACATGATCTGCTAACACTTCACGAATAACAAATTCAACTTCATTTCTTTAAGAGATGAAGTGGAAATTGTTCAAGGCACGAACAACAGTGAGATTGTACCAAAATAGAGTAATTATTTATTCTAATTCAAATTCTTCAACTTTAGGGAAATGATCTTGAAAACCAAAAATGTTGTCCTAGTGCTCTTATATCTGATAAATCAGATGGTACCTTAGATCATCACAAATTAATGGCTTTGTGGTTGCTGGCTTTTCCATAGCCATGTTCTCTACCACTCTCTATCAGAACATGATGGTTAGATTTCTCTTCCATATCCATATTTTCTACTATGTGGAAACCCAATGATTAGTTTATTTGGGTAACCATTATGTTTCATACTTTTGTTTTTAAAGATTGGTTTTGGTATTCCTTTTTACGATATGGGTTTCTATTAAAGAAACTTTCGAGTAGTAAACCATTTATAACCCCGACGAATTTCGAGGGAGAAATTAATTTTAAGGGGGGTAGAATGTAACACCCTGAGATTTTATGAAAAATATTCTTTTTAATTTCATTATTGTCTTGTGTTGTATGCGGCACCAAAAGGAGCTTGCACAACATGCATCCTTGACTTTCCTTGCATTACACACAATCGCGACCTTCCTCGATAGTGTGTGTAATACGCAATACCGAGTTTCACTAAACAACGATATGCTATTAAACTATTATTAAAACTAGCCGTTATGAATAGTAATAACCACTTTTTGAAATTTTATAAATTTTATTTTTCAAAATGGACTTCATTTTTGGATTCAGAATATCGAAATTAGCCTAGGGTGAAATTTTGGTATTTTTCTGAAAACATTCAATTTTTGATGAATAGTGAAACCACTAAGTGGTAGTTAAAAAAACTGAATTTTTTATAAAACATAATTTTACCACTTCTGTGAGTGGAATTTCAAAAATTCGAGAGACACGGTTGATGTCAGTAAGTAAAAAGTGGTTCAATGAGATGAAAATAATTTTTTGTGAATAGTAACATTTTACTTTTTTTTACCACGGTTAAAAGTAAATAGGGTAATTAAGGGTAAAAATGATATTATTATTACCATAAAACATGTACTAATTCTATTGGATAAGTGTAATTCGACCATAAACAACCTTAGGAATAAAATATGACCATTTAGGCCCACTTGGATTAGATTAGGACATTTATTATTAATTTATTTAAATAAGGGTTAAAATAGTTAAAATCAATGTTTAATAAGTATATCATTTTTAATATAGGGTTATACATAAGATAAATTATACTATAAATATTCATTAGAAAGATAAAAATATTTCCTACATAATTGTAGTTTATTTGTAATTTTTAGACATTAAATAATTTAATTTATTTATGACACAAAGATGATACAGTAATTATCTTTTTAATGAAATATTGACATAATTTATGTTATAAATACCAAAGTAAATGTAATTTGAGACTTTTTATGAATTAAAATAATTTAATAGGTTAATATGACATGTTATTATTGATATAATTAACTTGTTTTGAACTAATCAGTCTGTTATTATTTTCACAAAAATTAATTACTAAATAGTCTCAAAATTGACATAAAATAGTTTTTAAAAAAAATATTATATTATTAATTGTTATTTTATTCCTAAAAATATAAGGTTCGGCCAAATTACTTAGATAAGGTTATATATATTAATAATAAACAACTTTTGGTTCTTTTGGCTTCATATTGTAATTTTGTTAACCTTATAGTGTAAGAACACAAAAAGACACGGTAAAAGTAAAATTATCTAACTTAATGTTAAATCAAAATGATAAGGTTAAAATAGGTACCTTAACTTGTATAAATTCTATTGGATGAGAGTATTGCGACCCATACCCACCTTATATTAGAAATAAATCAATTTTGAGCTATTTAAAACCGAATTTGGCTTTATAATAAAATAATATTTTTAGTTATTCCAAAGGTGCCCCTCTCCTCCCTTATAAAAGGGCACCTACTACCTCTCTTCCTCACACCACTTTGAGCCTTCAAGCTCGGCCAAACCCTGCCAAATTCTCTTCTCCACTTCCCTAGAAACATCCTAGAGGTCCTGGTCTTCTTCAAATACCAATTTCAGTGCCCTAAAAGGAGGTCTCAAAGAGGCGCTTCAAAGAAGAGGTAATGTCTGTTACCGATTCTTTCAACTTTATTTCTTCTTCCACTTCTTCTTATTTTGTTGTTTAATTATGAAGTAATAACATCAGTATCACTCATATAATGATATGTTATTATAAGTATGAAACAACCCTATTTTACCATCTATCCATCCTACGAAAAACGAAATCACCGCGCGTGCGTACGTACGGAATACCGTCTCCACGCCGTGGTGTAATCTGTTTTTCCAACACCACCTTACTTGGATGGGTATAATGGGTAAATAATAACTATACATAGTTATTATAACATCATAAGGATTTTGATATATTTTATCATCCACTACAATTCAATTCAATGATTATGGAAATGATATCATCGCTCGTGCGTTCGTACGGACTACCGTCTCCACAATGCGATGAGATTCATTCTCCATGTTAACTATACATGAATGATCATAAAGTTTATTTAATGAATAATAATGAAATATATAAAATAATAATGTTATTGGATTTATATATATATATATATATGTATGTCGTCTATTTAGTTTCATTCAATTCAATAAGGAAACGAAAATAGCGTTCATGCGTACGTACGGCCTACCATCTCCATGAATAGTGTATTTAATTCCTTTTATCGGCCTATAATATATATATGTATATGATGAATATATGTAAATCATGTTTTACATTCTTAAATTATGTAAATCAGTATATAAATAATAATATCAATAATGACAAGTCGAAACACATACGATAAATGAAATGATTTTACCCAAAACACTGCTTTAACATGGAATTTACAAAAGAACGGGTAATATGAAGTCATAAGTGAAACATATATGATATCATAAAAACGAATATGATTCTGTAATAAGTCAATGACATTATTTAAATCATTATACATGAGTTTCGGATATGTACGAAGCATATCAGACCTAAGGTAAGGGATAAATTTTGAATCTCATTTTTATCCGAGATTTTTTATACGTAAGTATTTACTGGCGTTACGTTTATCATCCATGACCATGTTTTCTAAAAATGCTTTCATAAAATGTTTACCATTCTTCCATGTCTTTTTAAAGTCATTTTTACTCTTTATTTACTTTTTAACACATTGTATGAATGGAATCGTTCCTTTAGTTACCATATAATGTACTTTTTGACTTTTCCGACAAAAGTACGAGGAGAATGTTATTTTTAACTTATACAACGTGAAGGGATTTTTACGGTTTCATAATGCCTCATTTTCAAGAATATTCCTCTACAATATTTCATTATTATTTTCAACAAAACCCTTATCTTTTAAAATTTCATGGAATTTTGTGAAAAGAAAATGATTTTGAAGGAGAAAGGATATTTTCCTCAAGAATTAATTTCATGTATTTTGTCAAAACAATTTTCCATATAAGATGACAATATTTCATATGTGTATGTTTCAAGTAAAATGTCTCTATGATTTAAATGGTTTCAATTTTCTTATGATGAAATGATATCAATTGATTATGGATTATGTTATGATGGCATGATGTTTAAGAATCCCATTTTATTTCATGGGTTATGCTATGATGTATGATTTATGATTTTGTGGAACACGAAAGAATGATTTCATTATGAGATGGGTGGGACATATATCTCCCTCCATTGAATTGGGTAAGGATTTATATCTCATGATATAGACATGGCTGGAATGGCAAGTTAAACCGGTTCAGTAATACAGGACTGGAACGAGGACTGAACTTGATTCAGAAAGGGACTTTGTCCACTAAGATGGTCGTGGCAGCAATGCCTTGGCTACTATGGAAATCATATCATGTGCTTAATGGTTTCCATAATTACATGTTTTATTCCCATGATATTTTATCATTCTTAATGTTTCTTTATGATCTATGCCTTACGTACTTCCATGTTTTATGTCATTGCTCAAGCTTTTGATGTTTAAACATTATGTTCATGTTTTTAAGTTCAAATTTATGTGGTATGTTTTATTTTTTCCATGCTCACCCTTACTGAGCATTTGAGATCACCCTTTTTATGTTTTATTTTCCCCAAGATATAAAGAAAGGTTTTAGGTCAGAAAAAAAGGGGAAGATACTTATGGAAGATATTGAAAATCTTTCACCACGATTAGAAGATTAAGTTCCCAGTTTCTAAAGACACTAAACTATTACAAACCTTGTGTGTCTGTTATTGTTATATATTAAGTATTCTGCTAAAGTAATGTAATATCCATGTATGTCATGCTTTGGGTCTCTATAATGAAAGTAAAGTTGGTCTATTCAGGCTAGTATCCATGGTGAACACTATCCATAACGTCATTACAAATCTTTTTCCTAACATGCTTGCTCGGGTGTTTGAAAAAATTATTTCTTAGATCTAGTTTGTTTTTTTCAAAGGCAGGAATATACAAGACTGTCTTCTCACTCCCTCAAAATGCTTTAATCTTCTTAGGAAGACAACCATAGGAGGAAATGTGGATTTGAAGCTGGACCTAAAAAATGATTTTTCTACAATGGACTGGGGATTTATTAAACATATTAACCTCAAATTTGTCTTTAGTGGGGTGTTTATTCAATGTATTACAAAGTTGATCGAGTCTTCTCATATTTCAATTCTAGTTAATGGGTCACTAGAGGACTATTTCACATGATAAAGGGGTGTGAGGCATGGTACCCCCTCTCTGTCATAATTTTTTAATTGTTGAGGACTACTTGAGTATAATTCTTGTTGACATGGAGGAAAAAGGTAAACTTACAACCATAAAAGTGGCTAGAGGTATATCTTCTCCTCATCATTTATTTTTCACTAATGATTTTGTTATTTTTACAAAGGGTGATAGAAATAACATCACTCAACTGAAGGAATATCTTCTTCATTATGAAAATGTCTCAGGGTAGGAAATCAACTGGATAAAATCTTTTATTTACTTTGGAAAGAACATACCAAAAACAAAGATGACCCATATAACAAACTTTTATGGAATTAGGGAGGGATCTATGCCATCTATTTACCTTGGTGTTCAATTGTTTTTGGGAAATCCTTGGGCCTCCCACTTTTAAAAGGCCTTATCCTAGGTAAGAAAATCTATTTCCTACAGGAATGGATATTCTCTCTCAATGGCAGGATGAGTGTTCCTTGTCAAACATGTGTTCATCTCAAAACTTGTTTATTCATTCATTGTATACATGTGTGCTAAATCTATTGTGAAAAAGAAACCAAATGAGGATGAATTTTTTATAGAGTGGGAACGTGGTGGAAAGGAATATTATCACTACTAAGTGGAGAAAATGTTGCATGCCCACCCTGCTGGGAGGACTGGGCATTAAGAATTTTAGTTGTTTCAATCAGGAATTTCAAGAAAAATTTCTTTGGAGTCTTATTCAGATCAAATATGAGTCTCTTGAATTCATGTGGATAAGGGTTCCTTCAAGGCGTATTGCAGGGAACCATGGGTACATGGACTCATCAATATGGTCTAGCCTGCGTTCTATGTTCAGCAACATGATGAGGTATTCACGCTGGGTGGTCAATGTGGATTCATGTATTCAATTATGGTATTCTAACTGGACTGGAACAACTCTTATTGATAGGTTAAACACTTGTTTTTGATGCTTTCACCAGGGAACTCACATCCATCTGTTTGAGGACAATGACACGTTTATTGTTACCCCACATTTCCACATTCCAAAGGCTGGAAACATTCGTCGCTTATTCAGGGATGTTTTCTCCTTGAATGAAATGGGATGATGGGATGTCATTTCCTACTTCAATGGATTCCACCTTAGAACTCATTACCTAGTCTGGGTCTCCATTATATATTAAGACATTGTTCATAAAACTCTTCTGAGTACCATCTCTTCATGGACACTGGATAATTACGCTACTTCTATCAGACATTCCAAAGGGTCCTGCTAGGTCAACAACCTTCGGTCGGGGGAGTAGTCACGTTGGACATCACTGGCATTTCTGGATGCTGGAACATAGGCGTGTCTGTATTTCTTCCCCTTATGATCGGGTTTCTTGAGGGCACGGAAGACCAAGGAATCCCACGTCAAAGGCTGGGTATTATATTCCATGTTCACGTCTTTGAGGTTTTCCTCAGATTCCAATGTTTAACACAAGTTATTCTATGGGTTTAGCATCTGGAAGAGATGGATCAGACTGATCAGAACACTGACTGGACTAGATCAGATGGGTGAAACCCCTGTAGGGAGCACTGATACAGGGGATAACGCGTGGTGAGTTACTAGGGTACTACTAGAAGTAGTTAGAAAATGTGATGGTGTGACCCTACTAGGATGTGGGGTCTTGGGTGAGATTCAGGGTGGTGATGGAGGGTTGAGAGTTCATGAGGAACGAAATGGAACCATCATGAAGGTGATGGATGTGTTGGGCTTGAGCCTTGTGAGACTTCTATCATATCACCATGGTATAGAATCAATGCCCACATAGTTTGGTGAGGCAATGGGATTCCTAAGAAGGATATCCATATGGATGGGACCCGGAAGAAGTGGATCCTCCGGGTTGGGGCATGGAATCAGGGAATGCAATAAGGGCAACGACCTGACAACGTATGGGGGCTTACACAAGATTAGTAGCCTGGGTTGGTTTGATGCTTGAGTGGCGGATTAGAGATGTGGGTCCCAATAGGGGGACACCAACGTTTACCAGTATTTGGGGTTAGAGCTCAGGGAGGCCTCCTACATACATTTTCTAGGAGATAGGGATCAAACCTACATAGTTCATTTGACTACAACTTACCGTCGATTGAGGAATTCAACAACTTACCATTGAATGGAGACACAACATCTTACCTTTGGATGGGGTTACAGTTTAGTTTCGTGTGGGACAAAAGGGGGCGTATTGTTTAACTTTATATAGGATTGGGGTGGACTGACGTGAAGTAGTCGGGTCTGATGGGAGTTGGTCTTGAACCTCAGGGAGGTTTCCTACGTACCATGCCTTGGCAAGGATCAAAGTCTGTGTAGTTAGGGTAGTTTGGTGTTGGTGAACCGACATGAAGGGGTCAGAACCAATGGTTGTTGGGCTTGATCCTCAGGGGGCTTTCTACGTAACAAACCTTGGAAAGGATCAAAGTCCATGTAGTCTAGGATGATACAGTTTAACGTCATGAGTGATGAAGGGGGAACCGACGTGAAGTGGTCGGGACCAATGGGTGTTGGGATTGAACCTCTGTGAGGCATCCTACATACCTTTCTTTGGCAATGATCAAATTCCATGTAGTTTGGAATAGGGTGTGCGGATTACACTCTAGGTTTCCTGAGTAGGATTCCTTGGTCAATATGTACTCTAAGCCCACGTGAGTCGTACTCGGTGTGAGAAACAAGAGGCAGCAAAGACCTGACGATCACATCGCGAAATGTGCGTCCATGGGAAGTGTAATTGGGCTTACACTTGGTTAGCAGCCCAAAATGTAAATAGGGGCTTACGTGTGGTCTGCAACCTCGGGAGATGGAGACTGGGACTTACTGCAGTATAGAGGACCGGGTGGAAACAAATACAAGTGGGAGGGGAATAGGGTAACCTAGTCCCTTGTGCCCCTCTCACATCTTGGTCTTTGGCACAGAATAATAAAGATTGAGTAGGGGTACTACCTCTCGCAAGAAAGGCTAGGGGCTTACACCAAGGTGGTTGCCGTTTCCCCGTGGACAGACGCCGCTCCAGTAAAGAGGATCTCATTCCATATGAGGAAGAGTTCACTCCCTTGGAGACTGGTGGGCATGCAGAATGTGCAAGGTGGGGTCACCCCGCATGTGATGCAAGGCGAGAGGATATATTTTAACGTCATGTGCTGAGGATGAAGGATGATTGGAAGTTTAATGTCCTGCATCTTGAACGAGGAATGTTCACTTCACACCCCTAGGACTTATATAACTGATACATTCCCTCCCTTGAGGGATGGAAGGCATCCACAAAATCATGGTGTTGGGGTGTTATAGAGTGATCCATTGAGGGGTCCACATTAGCATGGCTATGTGAAAAAGCAGTAACCACTACCATACCTATGTGAAGAATCTTGAGGCGAAGCAACGCAACGGGAATCACCACCCAAGGAACATTGAAATCACATCATGAAAACCGGGAGGGCCGCATAGGAAGAGGAGTTGCAGAGTAAAGGGGTTCACATGTGAAAGCCTTGTGAAGCTCTGTTGCTCCATGTAGTGGAGGGGCTTCGCGAAGATGTGTGCTTCACAAAGTTAAGTGGCCTTGCCTAGGCATAGGGAATTGGGGAATAAAGAACGTGCATCGAAAAGTTGAAGAGATTTTCATGGAGTAGTACTTTATGAAGCAAGGGTTCCTTACAATGTGTAGAATCGTGAAGCAGTGTGCTTCATGAAGCACAGTGACCCTGACTAAGTATGTGTCTCACATGTTCATGGAGGGTAGTTCAAGGAGCATAAGTGGTCTGTGAAGACCTGAGTCCCCATATGGATCTCCAACATTCGCAGAGGCCCATGGATTCGCGAAGGTTATCCCTATTTGAAAAGGGGATGAATTCAAGCCAAGGGAGAGGCACTTCACGATGCTGAAGTACCTTGAAGAGCTCATGGTTCGCAGAGAAGAAATTGCTTCATGATTTGAGATCTATGAAGGTCAAGGTTAGAGGACCCATACTTTGGGCTCGAGGGGAGCCTAATATTTATAAGAAACCAATGTCGTGTATTAGAGCTCACTCAGCCTGAAGACACGTGGAATTTTTTCATTACCATCGAGCCTTCCGCCTGCTTTCTCCATGGTGTCTTCGCGAACGTCAAATGAGTTTGCGGAGCCTCTTGACTCCTTTCTCCGTGGTGATTTTGCAAACATCAAATGGGTTCATGGATCATCCCACCTCCTTTCTCTGTAGTGGGTTCTCGGAGGGGAAGCACCACGCTGGTTTTGGGGCTATGGGGACTCTGCGAACAGTCTTTATGAGGTAGCCCCTAATGATTTATGATATTTCTTCTTCTTCCCAAATTTGGGTGCCAACAAATTCCACCACATAGACTAGGATCCGAGGAGAAAGTGAGGGATAAAGTATGAGGGTCAATCACAAAAATTCCTCGGTAAATTGCAAAGCTGACTCGTACAGGTGACTCATGAGGGGGGGCTCGCGAAGCAGAGAGGTGACATGTGGGATGAGCGCACCACGAATCTCGCTGCAGTTTAGACACCCCATGAAGCACCAAGGGTCCTCTCTTATAAATAGGAGAGGTTGACCTCTCTTTTTTCCTTCCTCATCTTCTTTTTTTGTCCTATAGTGCTCTCGATTCACGAAGCTCTGCGTACTCTGCGATTTGATCCACGCGAATCGGTCCTTCTGCTTCGTGGTGCTTAGCGAGTCTTTGACTTCGTGACGGTGTGCTCTGTGACTTTTGTCTAAAGTTCGGGGTAGGGCTTTGCGAACTACCTTCATGAACGAACTCCTTGAACGAGATCCGCGAACCAAAACAAAAAAAAGTCCAAACTAAAAAAATGAATGGCTCACCAGGATGTTCCTGGGGTCCATGCGGATTCTTCCTAGAGGGAGCAGATGGAGAATATCTTGGTTCTAGGGGAGTCTATTCGAAGCCATTCTGACCACAATTCGCTAGTGGAGAAGCTATCAGAAATCCAGAAAAACTATCCTCTGTGCAAGAGGTTTCCACTGTACATCTTTGGCCTAAGGAATGGTGTCTTCATCCCTAAAGCGAGTAGGGATGAGCCAGCCTACTGGTTCAGGAGCACGCCGTGTCAGCACCAGTGGTTCAGGGTGGATGATGGCCATGCCTAGGAGGACATCACACCCGTCAATGCTGATTTTCTATATAGTCATTTGAATGATGTTGATGGGAAGGAACTGCCACTAGATACATATCCCCATTTATGAGACTATCTTGATGGTAGCCCTGAGGAACTCATGGAAGGGGTGGTATGATGAGTGGTATATGCGCCAGGGTGGAAACATAACATATGATTGGGCCTGGGCCGAGTGGGTAGGTGATTTGTGTGAGGAATTCAAGACAGATATAAAGAGATTGTGCCTATATGAGGTGGCTTGGGCCTCCCAATTACACATTTATCATTCAAATAAGCTGATGTAGGAGTTGCTGAGCAGATGGTCGTCGAGGACCAATACCTTCCATTTTCACCATGGAGAGGTCGACATCAGTCTATGGAATCGGTATTAGATCCTGGGGTCCTAATATTGGGGGAAATGTATGATGAGTTCCTCCCCGTTATGATCACGTGGGAAGACCCATACCAAATGTCATCGTTAGAGATGGCATTGATGAACCCAGTGCTGGGATTGGACAAGGAAGCAGTGAGAGATGTCCATTTCAGGTGATGTTTCAAATAGTTCCTGAACTTCCCGGATGATATGTAGTTTTTTGGGAGGCCCTGAACTTTTCCTATGGGAGCACAACGAGGTAAGAAGCACTAGAACTGGCAGCTCTTAGAGGATATCTAGTGGAAGACTTAGGGATTCAACGTCAGTACCGAGTATCAACATGTAGTAAGGTTGGATTCTTTCATTGTGTCACTAATCTGTTGTTGGATCCAGCTAGTGAGGGACACAAACATGGGTGTACGACTGAGAACATTTATCATGGCATCCATGCTAGTGACAGGAGGGCTGGTCAACCTCGGGATCCTAATTCTCTCCAAGTTGTACAAGATGTTGTGGCATATCAGTGAGGGTAAGAAGCAACAGAGAATATGTGGGACATTCCACTTCTTATATGAGTGGATAGTAGCACATGTCTGGGTGATCTATGAGTACCCAAACCCTATATCCCTTCCAAGACCAAACTTCCACTCGACCATTCTGAATACGGCAAGGAGCTTTCTGACAAAGTTGACCATACATGCTGTACTGAACATGGTCTGGAAGGCAGATGAATTCAATTTTCATCCTTTTTTGTTGCCAACAGGTGTATTCACTGATAATGGATAGGGAAAAAATAGTATTTTTTCTACCTCCAAGCCTTTCTAGGTGGGTTCCTGGTGGCATGGGTGGAATGAGAGCCCCTATGCGAGCCTTACACCCCACACCGATTTGCAAGTCAATTTCCATGTATGCAGTGGTTGACCCCACAAGTCTACATAGGGGTGAACCATGAGGATAAACCATTTTTTATGAGGAAGATGTGTCTCATGTTCACATGGGGAGATGGGAAGATGTGGAACGAGCTGCCTCCTCTCACGGCTGTCTTTGGACTGGTGAAGGAGTAAGCCAAGAGCTGGGAGGAAACCCAACTAGGGGAGATGCTGAAGCCGCCAACCGTGTGGTCCAGAAATGGGGTGCCTCCCCAACCTCGAGGCCAGGGCTAGAATGTATAGGGTAAATCTTGTGGTAGTGGAGTTTCAGTGGTGGAAAGGCCCGCACCAGTTGGGGGGGGGCAGCGAGAGCGGATCCAGTGGCGGCAATGGACCTGTCGGTCCCAGAAGAGAAAATTTATCCGGAGGGGAGGCCACCAAGGGGATTCCATAGTATATCTACTCAGGCTCTAGGGAAGCAGCTACACCACATAGAAATGTCGGAGAACGCTGTATTTTAGAGGCCTGGGACATCTGGATGTGAGCAGGAAATTCCTTGGCCCGTCCGAGATGTGGAAACACATGAACCATATTAGGATGTATTTTCCAAGGATAGGCCCTGTCAGGGACATATTTGCCTTTTCCAAGGTGTAGGTGGAGCAATACCTAGCAGAGTTGGAGGACTTCGTTCACTCTCAGAGTGCCTCGCGTCCAATGATAGACTGGGTGAATGTGATATTGGATCGAATGGACCCCCCGCAATTGTCGACTGCAGAATTGAGGGAGCACTTCCCACTGCCGAAAGAATGATATGAATCATCCTGGGGGTAGAGGCCAGTAGAGGGAGCCCATTGGAGGAGGGTGAAGTTGGTGATTCGGACCTAGAGCTTGAAGAGTTTGCAGAGTCTCTCAATGTAAAATCTTGAGCCCTTTTCTCTGGGATCTTCTTCTAGGCTACTTTGGACTCCTTAGTCATATTTAAACTATGTAGGAGGGCCTCATACACAGAAACCTCTCTCTCCCTTCAATAGATACTGATGCGAGGACTTCGGGATCTATGCCTGTGGCTGTGGAGATTACCACATCCAGTAGGTACACAACACCCAAGGTGGCTCCTCCGAAGTTTTCAGGCATTCCAAAAATATATAGAGGGCCACACCTCGGGGTCCCAATGGATAAAATCTAATATAGAGACCAAAAATTGGATCTTTTTAAGTCCCCTTTATAGAATTCATGTCTGAAATCCATTGATTAGGTTAACTAACATCTGTGTGCTTCTTGATAAGCACAGTTCTTCAAATGTTATGGGCTTCCTTGGTGAGGATTTTTGGTACTCTCGACGACACTTTTACCAAGGGAATTCTAGTGGTCGTGGAAGAGGACACCCACACTGGCTAGGTTGCGGTGCTCCTGATCACTGGTGGTACCATTAACAGGGTAGAGCCTGAAATTATTGAGGTGGGATCCGATGATGAAGATCGATCGGACATCACGGGTCCTTCCATACCTGATCAGACACCAGATGTGGACCCTGCTGATGAGTTCTTCAAGGCGTTCCATGCGTATGAGACTTTCAACCTCACATACTAGGATTAGATGACCTCTGATGAAGAGGATAGAAAAATAGTCCATCGCTGGTCATGTAATCTGATCAAGTGCTTCATCGAAAACACCCCTCAAGCGCAACAGATAGACCAGAAGGAGAGAATTCATTCACGAATGTGTGAACTGTGTGCTAGAGGGGTGAACAACCAATGTCCTCACATGATCATCCGGGATCTCATGGCGAAGAATATCTGGGAATATTATGACAACCTTGGTGTGGGATGGCAGTGGAGAAATGCGATAAACATCAAGAGGCTCCAGGAGGCTGAAAATGAGATTCAACGGCTGCACATCTAGGCAGATGAACATTCTGCTTTCTTCAACACGCAGTCGAATATTATATCACAGCTAAAGGCCCATCTGGTGGAGGTCGATGAGAGCATTATGAATGCCTCTGAGTAGATGTTTTTTATCCAAATGAATGAGTAATGGGCCCAGATCGTAGCTGATGAACTACGCCCCATTACTGTCGAGGAGGAGCAGGAACTGAACATGCGATAGTGAATCCTAGACACCACAAGGGAGAGGGTGGTAGAACTAGAATTCTATTTTTACTAGGTCAAGCCGTACATGGTAGGGATAGATCCTTGGGTATTGTGATGCATGTAACCTTTGAACATAATTTCATGCTTTGATTATTTATGCTGGATGCATGCATGAGTTTTGTAATTCATTTTTTGTCTATGGAATTCTCGTCACATTTTAAGAGCGTCTATCAATCAATCCCTATGATCACATGGGTTAGGCCCGGTGTGAGAAACAAGGGATGACCGCCTTGCTATTCCATCTGAACATAAGAGTGTAGACCATGTTTCGGTCATCTGGGGGTTTGGACAACCAATCCGAATTTCCAAGAAGCAAAGGAGAGGCCTGACCGGGGAATAAATGTCCTAGAATAGAATAATTTCCATTTTCCCAATGTGCTCGAATGCACGAGCGGGGTAATGTGAGGGGATTTAGACTTAATCCAAACATAGGGGAGTGGAAAGTGTGAATCATGATACCCAAGATTCAAAACACTGTTAGGGTGGAATGACAAGGAAGGGTAACCGTTGAATACATTTGAAACATTGTATCCTTATTGTGTTATCCTAAAACAGAGATAAAAAACGAGGGCCGACAGTTTTCCATGTTTGAAACATGTTTCCTGATTGAAAATTCTATTCATTAGTCTTCTAGAACATTTTCCCAGGACAGTAAGTGAGACATTGGCTGAGAATCCATACCATTAGAGGGTTATTTTGGATGTGAAAGAGGATGAGGGTCTGAATAAAGGGAACACAAAGCATGGAGGGTGGAGTGATGGGTTGTTCGAATGGAGTCCAAAACTCTTTAAATTATGCCACCGTGGTGAAGACTTGTTAGGTGGGAGCATCGGTCTGATCAGAGATCATACCTTCTTCCAAACAGGACCTCCCAGATGCGAGATATAGTGCATCCCACCATTGTTGTGGGGCATCCTGATCTTGTTTAGGGTAGATCTGTAGTTACAGGGTTCCCAAAAAGAGTTCAGGCCGAGGGGGCGAAAAAATGGGAAAATGACTTACAATTTCTATGGGCTAGACCCATAGGCAAGATGCTCGAGCATTCTTATGTATTCCATGAGAACGAGAATCAATCCACACATATTTCTAGGGATGGGACGATAAGTTACCAAAGCCGAGAATGATAAGGTTGTGTGGGTCTAGACGACACAGTAAAAGAAGTGGCATTTGATAGATCTTGTTTTTCCTTTGTGATAGATGTGAGTTTTTTTTGAAGTGATAAACCGAGGACTGGGCATCCCAACGTTTCCACAGGAATCAAGCCAAATTCAGGCATTGAAAAACGGTATAGTGGATGACCAATACCCAACATGATGTCCCCTTGAGTGTGGTCATCACAATTCAGTGCCATTTTTCTTCGTGCGGTCAAGACAATGATACCCTAGTTTAGGGTCATATGACAGGACCAACCATGCATTTTAATGTCATTAAATAAAGATGAAAAAGTTTAAATTCATGTGGGACCAGGAGGCATAGTTTAATGTCATATGTCTTGGACATTAGGAGGAATGCACATGACTTGATAAATAATACCCGAGGTGAATTAAATTCTTCATAGAGGAAGAGGTCCACATCATACCATGCACACATCCGGGGAAAGAACCTCGGGTGTAGGGGATAAAAAAGGTTAATGAATAGGATGTTGGACCTGTGGAAGAGGCGTCTAGGTGTTCCTCTGTATCCCATACGGATGGGAATCAAGACATACATAGTTCTGAGGAGAGAACATATAAATAGATCTTAGTTTAAGGTCTTAGAACTTAGACCATGGAGGAAAGAAACTCTTACAAGTGGGTGTATACCTCGATCCAATCCCTAAGCCCACAAGAGTCAAAATCAATGTGGGAAACTAGGGAAGAATAGTTCTTTGAAAAATAGGGAAAACATAAGGAGGAATTTGGTGCGGAACCCTAAAAGATGCATTACTGCGGCTTTGTCCTCCCAACGTGAAAATGTGCACTGAGTGATAGTACCAAGAGTGGTCAAATTCCACTAGGACATGATGGAATAGAAAATGATACATATCATGTTACTAATATTTAGGGATTTATGGGGTTGGCATGATGATTGAGGATAACTATTGACCGGGTTCAAAACACATCATCCATATCGTGTGACCTGAAATGGGAACAAAAAATGAGTTTCAACCACTGAACATATTCGAAATGTGGGGATTGTATCAATTTGTGGTTTGAAACCCTCATGGAAGTTGGCCTGTAATGGTAGGAGAGACCTTGGGACGAGCATCCATGCCATTTGGGGGTCTTTTCAGATCTGAAAGATAATGAAATCCCAAATGAAGGGGAACACGACGCCTGAGAAAATGGGTGAAATCATGTCCAGGTAGAATCTGACACTACAAGTTCTGAACTAGAGTACTCCTAGTCACATTGATGAATCATCAAAGAGGGTCAATGGACCTGACTAGTAGCCGACACAATGAGATAAATGTAAGGAAAGGGAGAAAAGGTTCATCAGGAGAGAGAGGTATGTGTCCTTGTTGTTAAAAACCTGATGTGAATTGAGACACAAGCCCATACCACACCGCATACCCCTACCTTGGAAGGACTCAGGCCAAGATGTCAGAATGATAGGGAGGTTTCTAGGAAATGGGGTTGGGCCTATGGACAAAATGTCTGAGCGTTCCTATATATCCCATAAGCATGGGAATCAAGCCATATGTAGTTCTAAAGGTCAGGCAGTTTAGTGTCATTTGGTGAGGACTTTGGAGGAGAGAAGAATTAGGGAGCTCATATGGTGGAACCAATGTAATCCTGACATGAGAGAGGCCAAAGAAGACAACACAACATCATGTGAGATCCTACAAAAGAACTATACACAGAGGGGATATCCAAAGAGGAAACATGGGGCTGGACTCAAGATGAAGTGTCTGAGCATTCCTATGAATCCAATTAGGATTGGAATTAATCTATATGTAGTTATTAGAGTTTAACATCTTACAAGATGACACACAGTTTAATGTCATGTGGGAAAACATACAGTTTAATGTCATGTAGGATGACATACAGTTTAATGTCATGAGAGACACTTTACAGTTTAAGGTCATGTAAGATCGGATAGTTTAAAGTCATGTACGACCCTAATGCAGTTTAGGGTCATGTAGGACCGTACAGTTTAAGGTCATGTAGGACCACTGTGGGACTCAGGGAAAGTATTCCTTGAGGAACTTGGCATTGGTGGGAGGAGTTATACGCTCACCATCCTTGGTAACCAGAGAGTATATGCCATTGGAGTAAACCTTGTGAAAAATGAATGGTCCATACCATTTGGGCTACAATTTGGGTGGTTTCTTATCAGGTATCACTGGTGTTTTCAAATTCAATACCAAGTCACCCAGAAAGAAGGAGAGAAGGAGAACTTTCTTGTTGAAATCTCTAATCATCTTGTTCTGATGCATTTCCAGATTGTGTAGGGCACGAATCATGTTCTTGTAAAGCACTTCCAACTCATCCAGACGAATTTCAGCTACTTTATCTGGCACTTTCTGATCATATATAGTTATGTGCAATGTGGTAAAATTAATCTCGATGTGCAGGATGGCCTCCGTTCCATACACTAGGGAATATGGGGTCACCTGGGTGGAATTACGATTCATCATTTGATAGGCCCATAGGGAGTTAGGGAGTTTGTCAGAAAAAATCTCCTTGTTCTGACCAGCCATTTTCTGCAGAATATTAGAGAGGGTCTTAAGGAACACCTCGATCTGTCCATTTTCTTACACATGATAAAGGGAGGTATGGTTTGTATGGATGTTTTACTTAGCATACAGTTTCTTCAGCTTAGCTTCTCAGAAGTTTGTTCCATTATCAATGAGGACATCGTGAGGGACTCCAAATTGGTAGATGATGTTGGATCTCACAAAGTAAATGATGGAATGGGCCTTGAACTCCTTGAGCGGGACTGCCTCTGCCCACCTAGAGAAGAAATCCGTAGCAGTCATGATGAATCTGCACTTACAAGCTGTTGCTGGTCGGTATGGTCCCACAACATCGAGTCCCTAGACCGAAAAGGTCCAATAGTACTTGGTAGTGTGGAGAGGCTCTAGAGTTTGATGCATAAAACTAGCATGAATTTGGAATACATGGCACCTTTTGGAAAACTAGATGCAGTCATGGATCATGGACGGCCAAAAATACCCCAACCCCCAGATTTGGTGACATAGTTTTGGTCCGGTCTGATGATCCCTATAAGAGATGACATGAAACTCCTACACAACTTGAGAAATCTAAACTCCTTGAATGCAATGGAGGATAACTCCATCAAACATGCACTTTTAGAGGATCGTTATGTGACAAGGACCTTCCTAGAGGGTAAACTGTAATGCACGATGACAAATTTGCTTGCGCTCAGCTAGATCTTCTTGGAGATTACCATCTTGGAGGTACTCAATAGAGGAGGTTATCCAGTCAGGAGTTACTTCAACCACTGCATCCGAGGGACCTAGGGGTCCTGACATGTAAAAGATGGTGGCAAGGTGGATCACCTATGGGCTGAAACTATCAACTAGAGTGATAGGAGCAATGAATCTTTGATGTGACATGTGGATAATCAGATCATCATATTTGGGCTCTACAAGTGATGCATCTAGGCCAACCAGGGTGTTAGCTCGATCGTTCTGTGATCGAGGGAGATGAGTAACTTCTGGACGAGATGGGAACTAGGCAATTATCTTGAGAGTATGTTCTAAAAATGGTACGAGCTCTGGATTTCTGACAACATAGTCCCATTTGATCTACTTGATTACTACTTAGGAGTCCCCTTTCACATGAAAATGGGGAAGATCTATCTCAAGGGCCAGCTCGAGGCCAGTAATGAGAGCCTAATACTCTGCCTCATTTTCGGTGCAACCTTATAACAATAGGAATGAATATGGTAGAACAGATTGCACCAAGTTAATGAATACAATACCCAGGTCTACTCTGTTAAGCCTATGGTCATTGAGTCTTCTACCAGTGGGACTCCAGGAAGCACTATCAAAATTCATTTGACAGCACGACACATCTTGGTCTATAAAGAGAATCGCTTCATCAGAGAAATCAATATCCAGGGACTGGTCCACATGTGCTGGATGGTAAGCAAAGAATTCTTCCAATGCTTTCCCCTTAAAAGCCTTTTAAGGGACAAACCGAATGTCGAACTGCTGAAGGATTACTGCCCACCGAGCTAGAAGTCCTTTCAATATGGGGTGGTTCAAGATGTAGTTCAGCATATCTACCCGGGACACCAACTGTATCTCATGATGCTGGTGGTAATGTCACAATTTCTAGACTAAAAATACAAGCGCAAGGCAACTCTTCTTGATAAGGGAGTATTTGGTCTCCATATCGAGGAGCATGCTGATGAGTTAGTAGAGACTGTTCTATGTCCCCTAATTTTTTTCGGGTGAGAAGGGCACCGAGAGAACATTACAGGGCGGTCACACAATGGACCAGTGGATTTTCAGAGATGGGTGGCATTAAGACCGATGGTTGGAGAAGATACTACTTTATTTTCTCAAAGCAGTCTGAAACTCTTCATCCCACTCGTAGACGATGCCTTTCTTCATGAGCCTAGAAAAATGCTTACACTTTCTAGAAAAATTCATGAAGAATCGTAAAATGTAGGCCAAGTGGCTGTGGAAACCTCAAAGCTCACTGATATTGCTTGGGGGAGACATCTGGCTAATAGCCTTGATCTTCTTTGGGTCTATCTCAATGCCCCTATATCTGATAACGAAGCTGAGAAACTTTCTAGAGGTGACCCCGAAGGCGCACTTCAATGGATTCATCTTCAGGTGGCGAGAACGGAGGAACCCGAAAACTTTCTCAAGGTCTTTGAGATGGTCCTGATGCTGTGGATAATTGACCACCATATCATCCACATAACATTCCTCTAATGTCCTGAGAATCGGATTAGATATGTGATACATGGCACGCTAATAGGTGGATCCTGCATTCATTAAACTGAAGGGCATAACCTGGTAACAGAAAGTACCTTGTAGTGCCCTAAAGGCTATAGAATCCTCATCCTCAGGATCCATTGAGATATGGTTGTACCTGGAATACCCATCCATGATGGAGAATTCATGGAACCTAGTTGTGGCTTTAATCAAGAGTTCCATCATGGGAATGGAAAATTATCCTTTGGGCATGTACGGTTGTGATCCCAGAAGTTGATAGAGACTCTGATCTATCTGTTCTTCTTCCTAACAGGTACAATATTGGCTCACTATCTGGGGTACTGGACCTCTTTGATAAAATTGGATCTGATGGGATTGTAAACTTCAGTCTTGACCATGGAACCATGGGAAGGGTTCATTTTTCTGGGAGGCAGCTTGAACTTGCGATGGTTTTCTAGGAGACCGAGGCAGTGGACAGATACCTGAGGATCTAGCCCTGGAATCTCATCATAAATCTTGGTTAACACATTACTGTGCTTCTTGAGAAATACCATGTACTACTATTTCTCATCGATGGGCATATTAGCACTGATCAATGTGGGTTCGGGTCCTCCTCGCTACCGAGGTTCACCTGTACCAATTCATCAATTGTGGTGGGAATTACCTCTTCAAAGGTGGGTGTAGCTCTTCTAAGTCTCCTTATTCACTCAAAGAGGGGGGATCCTTGGCGTGAGAAGTTTCTGTTAAGTCAAAAGATCTTGATGGGAGGATGGTACCAGCCTGAGCAGTGGTGGAAACTGCATCAGAGAAATCCTATACTACCGAAACCATAGAGATGAAAGTTGTTGATCTAATCCCATATGGTCTTTGGCTCAAGGGGCCATGCTTGATGATGTCAAATCAGTTGTGGCATGTCGGATTGATCATGTTTATCCCATCCCGATGGAACAAGAATGTATGACATATTTTTGTCGCTATGGGGAGGACATCCCGATACCTTATGGGGGTATGGAGCTCTGGGATTACCTAAGCTTGATTTGTGTAGGAGTATGAGGTGATCTTTTGGTGTCGCTTGGACTTGGTAATTGTGACCCCTCTCATTCCTGAAACAATGAATCATTTTCTCATTTCTGAGGTTGTAGCCTCCAACCAGTGGATGGGAAAGATGTAGGCATCATCCAGATCATTCCATGGGTTGGTTACAGTCGTAGCCTGTTCAACCTCATTTGCCTGAATCTGGTTGTCCTTGCTATTGTAATAGTCATCATCCAGATTACATGCTTTATAAGAGGCAAAGGGAGAGGAATCACCATTAAGTATTCCAACTTGACCATTGAGGGAGTACTGAAGGCACTGGTGATACAATGAAGGGACTGCCACATGCAGGTGGAGCCATGTCCAGCCCATTAATGAATTGTAGGTAGTGTCTTGGGATACAACCATGAACTCAGTACTGGCCACCAGACCACCAAACTGGGTCTTCAGGAGGTTCTTTATGATTAGTGTATATTCCTTCGGGTCATAACCTTGGATTTTTAGGTTAGATGGACTCAGATCGTCTTCAAACAATCCCATTTTTCACAGTGTATGAGTCAGCATTAGGTTGATCCCAGAACCTTTGTAGACAAGATAGAGGCAGACCTCAACACCATTAATCAAGTCGGTGATGTACTGTGGTCAAATTTTCCCCTCTATGGGAGAGTCGTCATCTTCTCTATAGAATGATATGATGTCTTGACACTCAGTATGCTCGATCGCCTCAGTGTGGAAGCCTTATGCAACTGCTACCTCCATATCAAACTAGAGGGGGCTTCTTAAAGCCTTATAAAGGGCCTCAAATATAGATTGATTTTCTAGAATGCTAGAAATACTCTTAAGGACATCATACTTCCATACCAGGCATGAAATTCTTCATACATTAGGTCTCTCTATGATAGGAGGTATGGTGGGCCCTACCGACTGGACCAGCGGCTGACTGATACTAGTAATATCTTACTGCTCACTAGTCAAAGCTTGAAGAGTGACTAATGGATGAGGAGCTGATGAATGACACTGATCCGTATAAAAATGTGGATGGTCATGGTGTGGTGGAGGTGGCTCTTCCTGATCCAATAACACAAACAACATTGAAGGCGGACCTGATGAAACCTGATGAGAAGGTTGTGCGTGTTGAGCTCTACGTTGGGGCTACTGCCGGGTTTCGGTAGCATGCATAACCTAGCTAGAAATAATGACCAAAGCACTTCGATGAACCATGTTTTCATGGCTCTGTTAACACTGGCGATGGTTGGGGATGTTGGGAGGATTCGCCAGGCACCCCTCATTATCAGGATTATGTAGGGGTTTACCATCTCTATAGAATTAACCAAGGTGTTCCCTTTACTATCACTCAAAGATTCTTCCACTACTGGACGGATTCTGGGAGGAATTTCCATCTCTGGGTCCATAAAGTCACTGAGGGTACAGGATAGAGATGACATTGCTAGGGAACATTTTTTTCCCTTGTGTTGCCGATATTTTCTATTCTGAGAAGGGGGATGCTGAGACGATGATGCAAAAGTAGTAGAAGCGGCTCTTGAAGGCTCTGGTCAATTCAGGTGTGCATAGATAACACCATGGGAACATGAGACTTTTTTACGAGCTATCCAATCATCATATTTTTGGAACCCATAGTTAGAAACCTGATGCCACATGCCTGCATTGTCACTGCTATTGCTTGGCTTCATAAAGACACATGCCACCTGTGCTGGAGTTGGGCCTAACCGGACTATGTTGTTATCCACCTTGTATTGAAGCCAGTCATTAAACACATAGTATTGTTTGAGGGTGTTCCCTAGGATCTGGTGATAGGGGAAGTAATTAGTGCAATCAATAAGGTTCACCTCTTCTGGCCTCTTGCATTCAGTTAAACGTCGAAGTCCTTACTCCAAGGCACTTTGGAAATAACCGGGTACCTAAGCCTCATTGAATGAGTAGGTCTGGTTTTTCCTGTTTGGAAAGGGGGCTCTGGGAAGCTAACCCTGGTGAGGGGATGGAGGAGCCTTCCTCTGATATAGTACCTGGTTTCCCCTCCTGGGTGGTGGTGACGCATTGCGCGGGGGCGCCTGCCGATTATGAGGGAGGCGCTGTTGGGCCGGAGGCTGCGCTTGAGGTGGAGGGACCCTATGAGGATGTAGAGGAGACTCCACTAGTAACAACTCGAGATGCATGGGGACCTATATTTGGTCCACTATTCCAAGCTCATCCCTGGCGGCCCTTCTCGTGGGGATTGCTGGAGGCAACAGGTGTGTCTGGATAGCCAGTTTAGGGCTTCATCTAGGTGCTGGGTTTTATCGAAGAAGACACTAAATCCCCTAGGGTAATTCTTGGTGATCAGAGAGGGGATCTATTCTTTCTTCACATTCCATACACACATCATCACTAGTGGCTCCTGAGTCAGTGGCATGTCAAGGTAGTATGTGATCCCTTTCCATCTGGCGACAATGTCTGCAACGCGCTCATCAGGCCTCTGCATGCACTTGAAGAGGTATGCGATACTCGTGTTCTGAGTGGTAGAACTAAATTGGTAGAAAAATTTTCTATGAATATCCTCCCAGCTGGCTACTGACTCGATGGGTAGCTGGCTATACTAGACGAACGCATGCCCTTCCAATGTATGCACGAAGCACTGGAGTTTGGCAGCCTCCTACTGTGCTGGAGTTCCCAACATGGGACCACACCTTGAAATGAAATGGGCCAGATGCTGTAGCGGATCACCTGTCCCATTAAAAGGGAGAAATTTTGGGTTTATGAAACCCAAGGGTGCTGGCATATCATCAAACCATGCCATTTATGGCTTGCTATTAGGCGTGATTTCCACCTATCGAGTTTCTAATGCCTTGAGGTGGGCGATGAGTGCTGCCATTGGATCATCTGACCAGGGATTCCTGTCCTGGTGGGGATCCCAAACCACCAGCATGTTGGCAGATTCTTTAACACAATAAGAAGGCTCGAAGGCTCATGGACTAGCTAGTGGAATGACCTACAGAGAAGTTGGGGGAACCTTAGCTGGGTCCCGAGGGTTATCACACCGCTTGAGGGGATTTGGAGATACTTAATGTGCCCTATTTCCATAGGCTTTAGATTGGGCCTTTTTTATGGGGGAAAGACGATCAGGGTCTCCTGAAGGAAATTTTCCATGGGGATGTTGTGCTTGTCCCTATTTCCCCGATCAAGGATCACCATAGTCTGGTCGTCACTCTGCAACACGTTCAGCAAGGATTTCATCGACCATCTTCTTGTGTTTTGAAATTTTCTAATGCAACACAACTTTTGAGGGATCTTATTAATTTCTAGACTGATCTAGATGGGTCCAATGGTTTGATAGCTCTGAGGTGCTCTTTTCCCTTATTTAGATTCCAGCCGAGGGTTAATGACTCAGTAGGTACTGGAAGACCCATTAGATTTCTTTATTAACGAGTAATCCTTCCCAATGTATCCAATAAGTGTTATACTCCCTTGGGGGGTATGTACTCTCCCACAATCTCTATGTCATTCTCCCCCCGATAGGTCATCCATGTTAACCGCGACCCTTCCTAGAGGCATATCCTCTATGTTGCTTGGAAAATCAGGCTGTTGTCGGATAGAACTGAAATGGAGGGCTGCATACTGCCCCCCAACCACATATTTTCATGTGTGGAGAAGACTCCTTGAGTATCTTGTGGAGCACTTTAAAGCTCCAGATGCATCGTTGCTGGAGGGTCTTATGGTGTCCTGGTGAGTCAGGGCACTGGGCCACAGAGAGTGTGTCCAAACCGACCAAACGACATTGTTGGACAATGTCTTCTAAGTGCACTTGAATTTTGGGGTAGGCCACTCGTCGATGTCGAAGATGAAAATGGGTCACCCATATGGTCTGGCGAAAGCATCCGACCTCTTCTTGGGTGAGTGCTCCTAGCACCCCAAAATTTGGCCTGTAACTGGACAGAACATCTCTAGGAAATGGTCTATTGTAAGAATATCCCACAAGCTCTTTGGTCCAGACATGGGGTCAGAGCCTTAATTTCCCCACTCATCAACTAGAGGTGGCAGGGGAACCAGTAGTAGTACTAAAGCAGACCACTGGGATGGTAGGTTGTCTGGGGTAGAATACGGTGAGGGAGATGACAAACTGCCGCATCTCGGGCTATCGTATGAAGCGTGTAGTGACTTGGCCACTACATCGTGGTAAGATGGGATCAAGACCGCAGTTTTTTGACACAGGGACTATAGATACTGGTGATGGAACACACTGCTGCTCGTATTCCATTAGTCCCTAGAATAGGTCTATGTGATCTCTAGTCGAGGTAGAGAGTGATTCTTGTGATGATGGTAGCGATTTCACTGCCATAACTTATGGGGTTTCCAAATATTCATCCTCTCGGATGTACCTATGGGGGGATGTAAGAATCCAATTTTCCTCACATTCTGGAAGTATGAGGCTGATGTGCCTTGTTCCTACCCTGGATCTTGACACAAAAGATCTAGGCAAGGGTTCCATCACTGAGTCACATTCCGCCACAAAATCTGAGAAGTAGACATGTTTTATATTGGTTTGAATCTTCCTAGTATTCTTTTTGTGGTGGCGATGACCAAGCCTCCTTCCCCAGGGCAGCTCTTTCGGACAAGATAGATTTCTGGTGCGAGGGGGTCCTTTGGAAGAACTGGTGCTGATATGAAGAGGGCTTCCACTTGAGTGTGTCGGGGTGCAAGGAGAACCTCGATAGATGTCAAAGGGAATACGGGACGTACCTTTGTATCCCCTAACTGACGCACAGATGGCATCTCTACGGGAATTTCTAGAGAAGGTAGGATCTTCGCTGGAGCTGGAAGGAGAATGGGTTGGACCTCCATGCTTACTTCCCTAAGAAGTGTCAGTGTGAAGAGGTTCCTCGTATTGGTCAAGCCAAACATGGGTAGGACCTCCATGCCGGGTACTAATGAAGAGAGGATAACCTTCACTCCCATGATTTTTGAGGTGTTGAGGACCTTCCTCATCTACTGTAAGGACATGGGGAAGCCCCCCATGCTAGAGATTGAATGGATGTGTCACATCCCCACACCGAAGGCCTGTGGTAGGAGGAATGACTCCACACCTGATGTAATGAGTGTGGGATAGGCTTCCGTATTGAGTGTCTCTACCATAGGGAGGACCCTCATTCAGATCGAAGGCAGAATGGGATGGACCCCCATACCATGATTGGAAGCGGGGAGGACCCGTGTCCTCAATGGTGGTGGTACGGGGAGGACCTCTGTACTGGGTGTCGTTGCCACAGGTTGGCCCATGATGGGCCCTACCTACACTGACAGCCAGGAGAGTCAACCCAGCCTACCCGTGGGGTGGTTGGGGCCTCGATCCAGGCTGGGTAGATGGGTTCCCCTGCTCTGCGTAAGCAGGGGAATGATAGTATACATCGGTGGTGGTCGGGGCCATGGTAGCTGCTATCATCGACGCTCCTTGGTGGGAATCCTCCCTGGCATGCCCCTGAAATTTGCATCGGGTCAACCAGACCAGGGATGACAGTGCAGGTTCATGGATTACCTACTCCCCAACTCATGGGACTGGGTGGTGGTGCTAGTGTGGCCTAAAGGGGACCCTCCTTGGGAGCCCCTAGAACGACATCATGGCTAGGTTGGCCCGAACATCCCCCCACCTCATCGGCGTAGGGGAAGGATTCATCGAGGCGTTACGGGGAGAGGCTCCCAAAACGATTTCACGTCAGAGTGGGGAGCAGTGGCTCCCTATGAGGCCCTTGGGGGTGGTGGTGGCGATGAGGGGAAGATGCCTATAAATCCTTCCAGTCCATATCCCAAGTTGGGATATTCCCCTTCTCCTTGTATCAGTGTACGAGTTCGTTTATTACCCTTTGTTGAATGATTTCAGAAGGGGAGATGGGGCGTGGGTGCCCAACAGCTATGGGTGGAGAGGCAATTGCATATGTAGTGGATCCATGTGGGATTGTCGCATTGGTTCTACCCCTGCCCCTGCGTCGGTTGGTGGGTGGAGATTAGATTCCTGTTGCAACAACTTGGTTCCTGATAGGTAGGGAGATTAATCCATTAGAGCTGAAATAAGGAAATTGACATCCTGTTACCCAGTTCCATTCTATCTTCCATGGATGGTATGAAGGATCCATGATGACAACATCACAGACTGGGATGTTTAGTGTTTAACTACCCCAACATCTGGTGAGTTTCATGCCAAACCCACTATTTTAATGGCAGGACCAGGTGCCGAATAACTGGATTTGGTGACACGCTAATCCACATATGTCTCGAATACAGCTAATCTCCATGTTGAGGAGAATAATTTCATGTTAGGTTCACCATTTCTATTTTCGACGCTTTCGTCGGGGCGCACACATCCGTCTATTTGAGGATGAGGACATGCTGATTTTTTCCCCACATTACTACTTTAATAAGGCAGGAGACATCCATCACTTATTCAGGGACGTTTTCTCCTTGATTGAAACAACATAATAGGATTTTGGTTCCTCCTTCCATGGATTCCTCCTTGGAATTAATTACCCAGTCTAGGTCTCCCTTATTGATTAAATATTTGTTTGTGAAACTCTTCCCAGTGCCATATCTTCACAGACGCTGGTTAATTACAAAAATTCTTTCTAGACATTCCAAAGGGTCTTTCCAGGGAACTAACCTTCAGTAGGGGGAGTAGTCATGTTGGACATCATTGGAATGTCTAGATGCTGGAACACTTGTGCATCTAGGTTTCTTCCCCTTATTATAGGGATTCTCAAGGAATCGGAAGCCCGAGGCATCCCACATCAAATGTGGGGAATTATATGCCATGGGAATGTATTTGAGGTTTTCCTCTACTTCCCATGTTTGACACAGGGTATGTATTATATTTAGCGTCCGACAGAGATGGATCAGACTGATCAGAACACTGACTGGAGTGGATCAGATGGGTGAAACCCCTGGAGGGAGCCATGATACTGGGCATAACATGTGGATAGTTACCAGGGAACTACTAGGAGCAGTGATGAAATGAGATGGCATAAAACCACCATAATGTGGTAGCGTGGGTGAGAGTCATGGTGGATGATGTAGGGTTAAGAGTTGACAAGGAATGAAATTGTACCATCATGAAGGTGATGGAGGTTTTGGGATTGAGCATCGTGAGGCTTCCTATGTATCTCCATGGCAGGAAATCAAAGTTCGTATAGTTCGATGAGGTTATGGGATGCCTAAGGTGGGTAACCATATGTATGGGACCTGGAGGAAGTGGAACCTCTCAATTGGGCTGTGGAATCAGGGCATGCACGGAGCGCAAAAACCCAACGACGTGCTGGGGATTACGCGTGATTATCAGCCCGAGTTGGTCTGAAGCTTTAGGGGTGAACCAGAGATGTGGGTTCCAATAGGGGGGACCCCAAAGTTTACCAGTACCTGGGGTTGGACCTCGAGTAGGATTCCTACATACCTTGTCTAGGAGACAGGGATCAAACCCACACAGTTCATCTGATGACAACTTACTGTCAATTGTGGACTTCAACGGCTTCCGTCAAATGGGGGCACAACGGCTTATCACTGGATGGGGTTACCGTTTAGTGTCATGCGGGAAAAAGGGGGGTGTATAGTTTAACTTCATTAAATATGGGGTGGACTGACGTGAAGTAGTCGGGACCGATGGGAGTTGGTCTTGAACCTTAGGGAGGATTATTACATACCTTTACTTGGGAAGGATCAAAGTCTGCTTAGTTCAAGTAGTCTGGTGTTGGTGAGACTATGTGAAGGGGTTGGAACCAATGGTTGTTGGGCTTGAACCTCAGGGAGTCTTCCTACGTACCTTACCTTGGCAAGGATCAATGTCCATGTAGTTTGTGATGATATAGTTTAATGTCATGCGGGATGAAGGGTGAACCAATGTGAAGTGGTAGGGACCAATGGGTGTTGGGCTTAAACCTATAGGAGGCGTCATACACATCTTTCCTTGGCAAGGATCAAAGTACACATAGTTCGGAATGGGGTGTGGGACGTACACTCTAGGCTTCCGGAGTAGGATGCCATGATCAATTCTTACTCTAAGCCCACGTGAGTCATGCTCGGTGTGAGAAACAAAAGTTCTCAAAGACCTGATGATTACATCGTGAATGGTGTGTCTGTGGGATGTGTAATGGAGATTACACGTGGTTAGCACCATAAAATTAAAACAGGGGATTACGCGTGGTCTATAGCCCCGCGAGATGGAGACTGGGACTTAGTCTAGGATAAAGGCTTGGGTGGCGACAATGCCTAGTGGGAGAGGGATAGGGTGACCCAGTCCCCTGTAACCCTCTCACCACTTGGACATTGGCATGGAAGAAGAAAGGAGAAGTAGGGGTACTACCACCTGTATGAAATTCTAGGGGATTACACCAAGGTGGTTTCCTTTTCCCCACAGATAGACACCGCTCTAGCATAGAGGATATCATTCTATTTGAGGAAGATTTCACTCCCGTGGAGACCAGTGGGCGTACAGAATATCAAATGTGGGGGAACCCTACGTGTGATGCATGGGGTGAGGCTACAGTTTAACGTCATGTGCTGAGGATGAAGGATGCTTGGTAGTTTAACATCCTACAGCTCGGATGAGGTGGGTTTACTCCACACCCCTAGGACATATATAATTGATACCTTCCCGCCCTTGAGGGAGGGAAGGCACCAATAATTCCATGGTTTTGGGGTGTTATGGAGTGAGCCATTGAGGGGTCCATGTTAGCGTGGCTTTGCGAAGAAGCAATAGCCATTAGCGTTCCTATGTAAATAAGCATGAGGCGAACCAAAAAATGGGAATCAGTACCCAAGGGACATTGAAATAACTTCATGAAAACCTATAGGGATGCATAGGAAGAGGAGTTGTGGAGTAAATGGGTTCACAGGTGAAAGCCTCATGAAGCTCTGGTGCTCCAAGTAATGGAGGGGATTCGTGAAGGGGTGTGCTTCGTGAGGCGATGTGGCCTTCCCTAGGAATATGGAATTGGTGAATATGGAAGGTGCATCGTGAAGTGGGAAGGATGTTGCAGAGCATTACTTTGTGAATAAAGGGTGCCTTGTGAAGTGTAGCCTTGCAAAGTAATGTGCTTAGTGACACACAGTGACCCTGCCTGAGAATGTGGGTCACATGTGCATGGAGGGTAGTTCGTGAAGTATAAGTGCTCCGCGAAGAACCGAGTCCCCTTGGGGATCCCCTTCCTTCGTGGAGGCCCGTGGGCTCCGCGAAGGTCATCCATATTTAAATAAGGGTGGAATTCTATCCAAGGGAGAGGCACTTCACGATGCTGAAGTACCTTGAAGAGCTCACGGTTCATAGAGAAAAAATTGCTTTGTGATTTTGGATCTAAGAAGGCAAAATGTAAGAGCTTCCATCCTTTGGGATTGAGGGGAGCCTAGTATTTATAAGCAAGAGACACCGTGAAGAAGAGATCACTCTGCACAAAGACATGTGTAATTTTTTCTTAACCATGGAGCCTTCTACCTGCTTGCTCCGTGGTGGCTTCACAAATGTCAAACGTGTTCGTGGAGCCTCACACCTCCTTTCTCTATGGTGGGTTCACAAACATCAAATGGGTTCGCATAGCATCCGGCCTCCATGATTCGTGGTAGGTTAATGGAGGGGAAGCTCTGTGCCAACTGTGGTGCTATGGGGGCTCTGCGAACAGGCTTCATGAGGCATCCCCTAATTTATTCCTTTTGTTCTTATTATTACCAAATTTTATCTCCAATAACACTGAAGAACTGAATTTTGATATAAGTTTATCTATTAAAGAATAGATTCAACACAAAGATGAAATTCCAGATAAATTGTTTCAATTATTGATAACTATGACATTATCGAACATGATGACATGCTATTATTGGAAGGGTCTCTGACTAGATTGTTGGAATCTAAAAGATTATGCAGGTACTTGATTAAGGGAGATTTAATTTGGATTGGTTCATTAAATAAAAACTAGTTACTCACCTCTAGATTTAAACTTAGTTAGAGACTCATTCAAAACAAAATACAATTGGATGATAGAATTCAGAGGGTAGGGATTTCACCATGGTCGATATATGTTTTATGTCATCAACATCATGAAAATGTTGAAAATTTGTTCTTGTCTTAAAACATGGTTTCTTCACTTTGGAAATTGGTTTTCATAATCTTTGATATGGATCCTCCCAACACTAGCTTGGTACATCATGTTCTATACTCTCAGTTTTGAATACAATAATCCAAGTAGCTTCATGCCCTACTGAACGCAGCCTATGATGAAGTGTTACATGTTATTTGGAAGGGTTGCAAATATTATATACACAGCTAGGGAAGGTTCAATTAAACCACTGTAGTTAACCAAATTCTTATGTCCATTAAAAATTCCAACACTATGATTAGTGAAAATTGTAACACCTTAGTTGGGGAATTCACCTTCCTCAGGCACTTAATGGTTGCATGTAATTATCCCAAACCAATGGGAATAATGGAGGTTCTATGGTCAGTCCCCTTTAGTGGCTGGTTAAAATTCAACATGGATGGGTCCTCTAGGGGAAATCCAGAACCATTAGGATTTGGGGTAATTTTCAGGGGCAAGCATGGGGAGGTTCTGGAGTGCCATTATGGTTCTTGCGGGAATTCTATTTCATTGGAAGATGAAATGATGGAATTTATCATCACAATAGAGATCATTTGTCAAAGATTATAGAAACATATATGGTTTTAGTGTGACTCTACAACAATGGTTCAGGCAATTAGGGTGGGCCAGACGCGGCTATCATGGAAACAGGCAAGTAAATGGATAAATTGCCTTGACAAGATTTCTTCCCTGAACTACTTTATCAGGCACACAATTTGGGATGTGAATTACATTGTAAATGGTCTTACCAAAAATGGGGTCTTGGAAGAATGGAACATCCATATTACCACTATTCCTAATGACATGGTCCCTATTCTTACCATAGACAATTGTAAAATTCCCTCATTTCACCTTTTGTAATGTTTTACTTCTCTCAATATAAGAGCCTATATGATCATTTTTCTAAAAAATGGGTAATATATATATATATATATATATATATATTCAATTTATGGTAAAATATTTGATATTATTGAATAATTTATTGGTAAAAAATTGTTTTAATGGTAAAATATTTGTTGGTAACAATAAATAATAACAGCAGATTCATTTATCTACAAATCAATTTTTGGTATTATTATTATAAGAAAATAGAGTTTAATGTTGGTAAAAGTTTTCTTTATTATTGAACAACTAATATAATTATATATATTTGTTGGTAAAAATAATTGTTGGTACACATAGTTAATATCAACATAATTCAATATCTATTAGGATTAATCATTTTTACCAATATAGATATATATTATATATCAGTAAATTTTTATTATTAAATTTCACTTTTTTTGTAGTGAATGTAAAAGGGGATGTAGATACACCTTATAAAAGAAAAAAGGTGTATATCATCAAGAAATGCCTCAATGAAATGAGATTGAGACAAAACCCCATTCAACGAGTATCACATGTCATGTGTGTCTTTATCTTCCTAAATATTTAAATTATGTTAATTATTTACTTATATAAATTTTTTTTCAAGATAATAATTTTTTCCCCTTATATTAGTTTTTTTAAAAACTACATAAATAATTATGTTTATGTCGGGTGTTTTGACCATATTCAGTTTGTGAATAAAAAACGACCTTGGTAGGTCAACTATAGTAAAAGGGGTCATTAAGTAAACATATCCAGAATAATAATCATGAAATATTTCTCATTTGGATACATAAATTAATCTTTTAGAACCAATCATAATGATTGTTATGAAAAATGAACTAATGTTACGATCATGGAGATGGTAGGCTATACGTATGCATGAGTAATGTTCCCATTTTTCCATGATCATTATGGAAATAAGGTAAGTAAAATTTATCTACATAATGATAATTATATCATAAATACCATGTTATTTCATAATAAATACATATATATAGAATTATTATGATTTAAAAGGAATCACATTGCACTAAGGAGGTTGTAGTCCACATGCCCACTAATGACGTTTTCACTTTCTCAGTGTGTGAAAGGGTTATAAAAGAAATTGATATATTATATTTATAGAAAGGTAGTTATGTCATGAATATCATATATATATTATTTATGTCACATATTTTTTACTAAATCCATCCTTAGTACATTCCATGTAATGTGTGAATGTATCCCATTACCTTGTGGAGGCGGTTACCCAAACGTTAACAAACAATGTTATTGTATTTAAAAAAAATGAAAGATTGAATGTATATGTTATATAAATAATATATATATATGAAAAACAATATTATATATATTATATAAAAATATTTTTCCCATCATAATTTCTATCCATGAGAAATGGTAAAGGAAAAACAAACGACATCATTTCACAAGGCGATAGTTCTCCATACACGAATGATAAGTTCATTACTCATTAGATGGAAGTGTGTAAAGGTTTAGTTCAAAACCATAACATTAAAAATTCTAAGTATATTTTTTATACTAATTTTATTATATAATAATGGAATAAGGATACAATAATGGGTGGAGAAAGAAATGAAACATAAATGCATGTTGAAGAATGTTACCTCTTTTTTGGGTAACTTCTTTTGGTTTTAACCAAAGGGATTCCATATTTGGGTTTCCTAAAAAAGTGACGAATATATGATTAATATTGGGATTTTGGGAGCTTATTTTGGAATGATTTCAATGATAAAAAGGTATTGAATGTTGTGAATAAATGCGTAGGTTGAGTGATTTTTATAGTGGAGGTGGAGTGACATTCTTGTAAATATAAAAAAGGCAAACTCTATTGGGAGGTATCCCTTATATAATGTGACTCCAATAGTGGTCCCAATTTGATAAAAAGGTGATATAGTCTAATAATTTCAATAAAATGGGATTTAGACAATGGTATATGTCATTTAGATTTTAATATTAATGATTATCCACTAAGTAACCACATTTTTACCTTAATCACTATAATAAATTTTAATTACTTTAACTAATAGTTTTGTTCAAAAGAAAATATGACCTTACTAGAAATATTGAATTATTTTTATTTTAGATATAGAATCCAATTTTCTAAATTCCAAACACATATTGGAATAAATTAATTTAAAATTATTCCTGCATACAAGACAACAAAGTGGCATTTTAAAGTAAAAATGTTCAAAGGTTTTCTAAATTTTTATATATAAATTAAATGTGATTTTTTTATAATGACATAAATTGGTTTCAAGGATATAAAATTGATCTATTTATAATTGAAAACTAAATAAAAATATTATTTAACCATACAAATTAATTGGATGAAAAATAGTTTTGAACTAAAATTCAGTATTATTCACTATTCATCAAAATATGAAAGTTCTTGGAAAGATACCCAAAATTCAACCAAAGTAAATTTTGATATTTAAATTTTAGAAAAGAAGAATATTTTTTCTTATAATAATTATAATATTTTCTAAAATTTGATTTAAAATATGTGTACCATCAAAAGACGTCAAAATGACCATATTAAATAATAATATTAATTTTATATTATTATTCAGTATAACTCATTTTATCATGAAACACAAGACTTCAGAGAAACTCATTGTCATGGGTTAGGTACTTTATTAGACATAGTGTCACATTTAAGTTAAAATTTCTATTTAATTTGGAAATATTAATAAATATGAAAAAAAACTTATTCTATCATTACATGAGATGTTACATCCTTCCCCCCTTTTAGAAATTTTATTCATAAAATTTTATTCACTTATCAAATAAGTGGGAATATTTTTCCATTAGATAATTTTTAAATTCACATGTTTCCTCTTCAACCTTATGGTCTATCCATAAATCCTTAACCTGATCAATCACATTATTCATAAAGACTTGATCTCTACGGTCATGAAATAGAAATGGTTATTCCTAACAAGGGAGATTCTATTCGAGCTGAACTATTTCAAGGCTCAAAACATGATATATATCAAGTACATACTTTCTTAATAGTTACATATTAAATACTTTGTGTACATGGGATAAAATCGGAGGTAAAGGAACTATATATATATAAAATAAAACTTTATCTTGGATTTCATACGATCCAATGATCCATGGGCTTAGCTTCCCATTTTTACCAAACCGCATCACACTTTTCAATTGAGAAAATATGAGGAATACATGATCACCTACCATAAAAGAGATATCTTTACACTAAAAATTTGTGTAACGTTTTTTCCATCTCTGAGATACTTGTACGTGTCATTGAATCAATTGATCTTTCTCTACCATTTCATCTACCAAATACGTTCCCATTAACATAATTTCTTCTACATCATCCTAAAATGCTAGTGTTTGGAACTTCATTTCAGATAATTCCTCAAATGGTTCCATCTAAATATTGGTATGAAAACCATTTTTATAATAAAATTCAACCAATGCAATATGTTGATCCCAACTTCCATGATATTATATTAAAAAATAATGAAGAATATCTTCCACGGTCTAAATCATTTTCTCAGACTGTTCATCAAATTGAGGTCTATACAGAAATTTAATTCGGTACCCAAGAAAATATGAAGGCCATTCCAAAAATCGGTTGTGAACCTTAGAGAATATTATGATATATTATATAGAGCCACTCCACGTAACCAGATAATCAGATTGATATATAGTCTATAAAGATTCATTAAATAAATAGTTTCACTAATGGGAATAAAATGAGATGATTTGGTTAATCGATCCACAATAAAAAAAATCAAATTTTTACCCTAAGAATTCATTGTCAATCCATCGATGAATTCAATTGATATATTCTCCAATTTGTAATCAAACACTTGAAATGGTTTAATGATCCTGTTAGGTAACTATCAATATACATTAACATGTTGACAAGTCAATCACTTCATGTTAAATTCAGCAGTATCAATTTTCATTCTATCCCACCAGTAATACTCTCAAAGGTATCTATACATCTTAGTGCTTCCCGGGTGAACAAAAAATGGAGAACTATGAGCATCATTCAACAACCCTTTCCTCAACAGTGTATCACATGACACGCATGATATTTTTAAAAATAGTAAAACACCTTAATCATCAATATTAAAATTATGGAACTTACTATTCTTAATGGATTATATATTTTCATGTAAAGATCAATCCACCTTATGAGCCCTCTTAATTATTTCAGAAAAATTTAGCTGCCCTAAAACATAAAAAAATATAGGATATCCATGAATCCAAAAATTCTAGGCCAAATTCATCAAATAACTAACCAAAGGGTCACATTCCAAATGAAACATGGTTAATGTAGAATTAATGTTTCAACTTAAAGCATCGTTAACCATATTTGTTTTTTCTAGTATGATAAATAATTGTGCAATCATAATCCTTAACTAGTTCCACCCATCTTCCTTATCTCATGTTAAAATATATCTAAGTTAATATATAATTCAAACTCTATAGATACATATATATTCCACACATCACTCTATACAAATGGTTCCACCAAATGTTTTATTGAAAAACAGTAGCACCTAATTCCAAACCACGTGTAGGATAATTCAATACAAGAGTTTTCAACTGACGTGAAGTGTAGGAAATTACTTTATCATTGTTAATTAAAAAAACCAAGTCTTTTCCACATAGTGTCTCCATAGGTGATGAATTCAACATTTCTAGAAGGCAAGTCCAAGACAAGAGAATTCACCAATATTATTTTCAATTCCTAAGAACTATCATCACATTATTTTTTCTTGTTGAACTTAACTCCTTTTCATGATAACATAGTTAGTGGGATAGAAAATCGACCAAAGTTTCTAAAATACCACCAACAGTAACCCAAAAATCTAAGAAAACTGTTAATCTCAGAGATATTTGTGGCCTTTGGTCATTTTCATCAACTTTAATTTTGGTAGGATCAACATTTATGAAATAATTAGAAATAATCTGAGCAAGGAATGAAATTTTTTTCAACCAAATTTCAAACTTATAAAATTTCCCATACAATTTATTTTCTATTAAGGATTGAAAAACCACCCTTAGATTCATTTAATGTTCCTCTTTAATTTTAGAAAATATGAAAATTTCAACAACAAACACAACCACAAACTTATCTAATAACTCATGAAAAATTATATTCATAAGATCCATTAATCCAACAAGTGAACTAGATAATCAAAATGGAATAACTAAAAATTCATAGTGGCTATAGAATGTTCGAAACATAGTATTTTGAATGTAAGATTACATTAATTTGAATTGATGGTACCCTAACCTCATATCAACCATTGAAAAATACTATGATCCTTGGAGATGATCAACCAAATCATAGATATGATGAAAAAGATACTTGTTATTAATAGTGATGTTATACAAGGATTTATATCCTATTAAAAGTATCATTGATCTATATTTATTTATAACAAACAAGATAGGATCACCCCATGGAGAAATTCAAGGCCGGATGAAACCTTTATCTAATAACTCATGAAATTGATTTTTAAACTCTAAAATGTCCACTTGTGCCATTTGATAAGGGGATTTAGAAATGAGATTATCAAAGGGAACTAATTCAACAATAAACAAATCCTCTAGATCATGAATAACAATAGGAAATTCTTTTATAAAACATCCTTGTATTCATTTACTACTAGAACATCACTAATTTGAACTGTTTCTTTATTTTCAACAATATTATCTTGGTATCATTCATTTCCATATCTATTTTTTATCTTATTGAAAATTTATCAAAGGATGGAAACTATTGAAAAAAATTCGAATAACAAGAATCTTCTTAGCATGCTAAACTGAAATCCAATCTATAATAAGAATGATGTCAAACCCAAATATGGATAGTTCAATAAATAAAATTGTAGGAAATACTATCCCACTGAAGACAATAGGAATATTCCTATATATTTTTGTTTCTTAACACTTCCCCTCAATGATTATACCAAAATTTAAATATTCTTTTTATTAGGTTATAATCTCAAATTAATTTAAAATTTATGAAAAATGAATGAATTCAATGATCTTAAGTCAAAAAGAGTATTATCATAAGTTGAATACACAAGTAACATACCTATCAACACTTCATTTGATGGACCAACATCAACTATAGTAGTAGAAAATAACCTATCTAGACTGTTCTATTTCCAATCATGAATATATCTATCCTGTGAAACTAACATCAGAAATGAATTGGAATAATGATCCATCTCATTGTAGATAAAACATATTACCATCATATGTATACCAACTACCACATTCTTTGACTCCTCAAGATTTGTTCACGTGCATTTGCGGGACATGTGGAAAAAAGTTCCACATCGGTAACTCTTCCCTATATTCATAAGAAATTCTCCATGGTTATTTTCACCACACTTACTATATGATTGGAACATCATTTTCTTACCCCTAGATTTCTTTCTTGGGTGATTCCTATCTCCTTCCATCTTGACCACTTCTTACTTTATGTCCCGAACATCCCACGACAATAAATATATTTTATAGATAATTGATCCATCCTCTAGCTACCAGTAGGTAAGATATTCCACTGAATGACGTGGGATGTTGCCTCATGAAATACTCCACAAAATACATGTTTAATTGGGGGTATATTGGGTTACTCTCTATCATGAATACCACAACCATTTATCTCCTGATTCAACTGATCCATAACTATAACAAAATGTTCTATTTCGATTTTGAACATATCATGAGGCTGATATGGAAGGATATCTTCCTCTCAGTTCCATCTCACTAATGCTTCCTTGTTTCCAATATTGAATACCATTTTTAATATACATATTTTAGATGAAGAAACATGGTAATATTAAAATTCTATAACATTTTAACTTGACCATAAGGTAAGATACTTTCAGGAAAAGTTATTAATATAACCCTAAACTCTAAAGTTATCTAAGACAACCTTTGAAACAAAATATAAGGCTTCGACCTTAAAAATAACATAATCTTGAGTTTTAGTCAAGAAATTAATTTCTTCTATATTATGGATATTATTTCGTTTAGTACTTTAGATAATTAGTCCACAACTCACACATAACAAAACCATAAAAGAAAAAGTGGACACTTCTGATCAAAATCCATTTTTTACACCATATAAAACATTTAAAATTATATCATGATTTATTTTATGTAAACTTTTCAGAAAATTAAACTTGAAATCTTCAAATCCCTTACTCATCATTAAATCCTTTGAAAAAAATTAAAACCCAGTGCCGAGCATAAAAAGATCAACAAGATATATAAAAAAAAGGTAACAATAGTCCATTGAAAAATAATTAAACTCATAAAGAACCCTTTATTGAAAACATAACATTTTACTTAAAAGGAAAATATAATTATTTAATAAATATCATTTATTTTAACTTTAAAGAAAAATTATTTTCATGAAATCTCATTATCAAACATTGAAAATTCATGTACATACCTTAGGACATCATAAAATTGAACCCTTATAGATCCCTTATAGAATCCTTACATATTATAATAACTATATAACCTACTACCAATATAATTCTCTAGAGAATATTATCATTACCAAATGTATTAGAGTGCTATATAGGAACACCAATTATTTATGATATAACTGGATCACCCAGTGCTATCTAGGTGCACCCATCATTTATAATGACTACGAACCATAAGATTAAATAAAACATTTAAACATTTTAAAACACCTTTAACTAATATAAATATCACTTTCAGATATTAAAATACCATTTTAATTTATAAATACCATTTTAAATACAAAATAGACATTTCTTTTGAATATAAATTATCAATATCAAAATACACAAAAATAAAAAAAATAAAAAAATCATTTAAAAGAAATGAAATATTTTAAAGGAATACAAAAATAAAATAATTCATGTGATGGTGGGAAATTCATTTTCATCATATACATTAAGAATAGTACATTCATGTTGTTGTTTATCAAAAAATTATATATAAAACACATAAAAGTATTTCTTTTTGAAAAAATTTCAATGAAACTCAAAATAAACATAGAATTTCCTTTATAATTATTCTATATCTATGTAAATAAATATTCAAAATATTATCAATAATATTGATATAGGGAATAAATATTTAAATTAAATATTTAAACATTCAAAGTTTCCCATACCACTTTGAACATTTTAATCATAAAAGACAAGAAATAATAACATTTAAAAACATTAAATAACATGTTAATTGACAAAATATGGATATATAATTAAACATGATCTCTATATACACCTTATAAGATAATAAAGTTGCATATCAACAAGAAATTCCTCAATGAAAGTAGATTGAGACAAAATCACTTACATTTAGTCTGATTTGTTACGTGTGTCTTTGTCTTCCTAAACAATAAAAATATGTGTATTATTTAATTTCATCATAAGAATTTTCAAGAATATAATTAATTTTATTTCAATTATTATAATTTTTTAAACAAGTACCTATATAATTAATTTTACATCGGTTGTTTTGACTATATTCGGTTTATGTGTCAAAAATAAATTTAGTAGGTCAACTATGGTGAAAGTGGTCGTTATATAAATTTATAAAGAAAAATAATCATTAAATAATTATCATATTTATACATTAATTATAATTTTTAATCCAATCACAAAATATAGTTATGAAAATTAACCAACGTTACAATCATAAAGACAGAAGGTTGTACATACACGTGAGGAACATTCCCATTTTTCAATGATCATTAGGGAAAGAATGTAAGTATCATTTATCTTTATTTAATGAAAATTATATCATAAATGAAAATTTATTCAATAATATATCCATATATATATATATATATAGTTTTATTGTGATGTAAAAGGAATCACATCGCGTTGACGTGGCGGTAGTCCACACGTCCTCGAGAAACATTACAACTTTTTTAGTGTGTGAAAGGGTAACAAAGAAAATGATATATTATATTTAAAGAAATTTAATTATTTCATGAATATAATATAGATTTAATATGTGTAAAATATGTTTAATTATACTCAACCTTAATACATTCCACGTAATCTGTGAACATATCACCTCACTTTGTGGTGATGATAGTCTACACATAAACAAAGTATGTTATCGTATTATAAAAAATGGAAAGATTGAAGGTATATGATATATAAAAAATACAAAAGAATAAATAAAACATAAATATAATATATACCATATATAAATATTCTTTCCATAATATTTCCCAACTATGAGATCTAGTAATGGAAAAACGAACGATATCATTTCGCCAGGCGGTAGTTCACCGTGCACAAACAGTAAATTCATTACCCATTTGAAGGAAGTGTTTATAGGGGAAGGTATAACCCTTAACAAAAAATACTATTATTATATTTAGTATAATTATTTTATTATATACTCAGATAATATGAAGAAAAAATATCTATAGATATAAATGAATCATAATTGCACGTTGAAGAATGTTACCTCTTTTTCAGGTAACTCCATTTAATTTGAACTAAAAAGATTCCTTGGTAAGATTTATGCCCAAAGTGAGGAATCTAGGGTTAAGGGAGATATTTTTGGAGATTATTTGAATAGTTATTTGAGGATACAAATGGATTCAAAGGTGGGAATAAATGGTTAGTGTGAGTTATTTTTTATAGTGTATGGGGAGAGGAATTCTAGTAAATATAAAAAGATAAACACTATTGGGATGTATCCATTACATAATGTTACTCCAATAATGGTGAAAAGTTTATCCAATAGGTTATATGGTCTAATATTATCAAGACATTGGGCTTTGTATATGTTTCTAGGTCATTTAGACTCTTACTATTAATTTTTAACCCCTAATTAACAACATTTTTACCTTATTCACTATTCTTAATTTTAATTACATTAACTAATCATTTTGGTAGAAAAATAAGTTGATCATATTAGAAATTATAAATTATTCTGATTCCAAATATGGAATATATTTTTTCAAATTCAAAACACATAAGTGGAATAAAATAATTAAAAATTAACCCCATGGATGGGGTGAAAAATCAGGGGTTTAAACTAAAAATGTTTAAAAGATTTTTATGTTTTTATATCTAAATTTAATGTGATATTGTTTATAATGAGATAAATTTCATTAAATTATATAAAATTTATCTAATTATACATTGAAACTAAATAAAAACATTATTTAACCATACAAATAAATTGGACGAAAAGATTTTTTGAAAAGAAATTTTGTATTATTCACTATTCTTCAAAATATCAATGTTGTTGGAAAAATAAAATATATTCACTCAAATTAATTTTTTATATTTTTTATTTCAAAAAATAAGTTTTTTTATTCATATAAAAAATAAAAAAGTTTCAAAATTTTTATATAATGTAAGTTAACCATTAAAAGGAATAAAAAACCATATTAATAATAATATTAACAATATATTAGTGTTTGGTATTACTGAGTCTTAACTACAACACAAGAATTTCGACAAAAACATTGTTGTGTTTCATGTATTCTATTGTTCATATAATCAATGTTAAGGTAAAATTACAATTTAATTCCTAAATATTAATAAGTATGAAAAATGACTTATTCTATCATTACCTGGGATGTTACAATACATGTGTCCAATATGATTTTATAAAAAATAAAAATATTTTCCAAAGGAACTATTCTTTATAAAAACACATATCAAATCATAATGAGTTATTTTTTCTTCACAAAAAATGTTGACTATTATACCAAATATATACTTTTTCCTTTTCAATTTGGGAACACAATGTTTATTCATTAAATAATGATTAATAAAATCCTTATGAAACCCATTCATATAAACTCTATGTGGAAATGAGAGCACCACCAATGGTTTAATGATTCAACTGTATTGATCAAGGGAACTGTTCAATCCATTTCACCAATCCTTGACTCTTAACATCAGTATCCACCAAAACCAAATGAGAAAGGGAAATTGATTATTCCATCACTACTGATAAAGTGGATCAAGAAAATTAATTCTTATAAGGTACACATAGTATTCACTCAATAATGGAAAAATTATTATTTTATGGTTTAATGAAATAATTAATATATTGTATGTGTTTTAGAACTATTGAGTATAATCCTTGATACCTTGAAGTAGATATATCCATAAAAACACCAAGTGGTGCGATCATTTCAACCCATGTGTTGGACTCTTCTCTTATTGGCATATGTGGGAAGATTCTTCCAGCGAATATCATAATAATTCAATTGGTATAATTCAATGTTATATAAGGAATGGATTGGCTCTCATTATATAAAGAACAAATCAACTTCTGGGAAAAGGAAAAATCATTTGATATTCTAACCCATCCCATACTCCTATTGAAATGCATGGATGATCATGGATCTTCATTGGAAAATCCCCCAATGGTGTGGGTGTTCATGATCAGTGAAGAATCGTACCTCGACCAAGTGGGTTTGTCAAAGAAAATCATCAAACTTATGAAATTCCCATTGTGAGGTAATACTCAGATTTATTTCCTGAAGAGTTACATGAACTTCACCATGATTGGGAGGTAGAGTTCCCAATTGAACTTATACACAGGGTCATTACTATCCCTAATTTTCCCTACCAAATGGGCCCTATCAAACTAGAGGATTTAAAGAAGGTTCTATGAGATAATTTAGATAAATGTTTTAGACACCCTAGTGCATCACACTGGGGTGCACTAGTTATCTTCATAAAGAAACAAGAAGGATCAAAGTGGATGTGTATTAATTAATGAGATATCAAAAAGATCACCATAAATAAAAATTATCATCTTCCAAGTATTGATGACTTGTCTGATCAACTACAAGGTTATTAGTCCTGTGCAAATGTGGATCTTAGTTATATATATCATCAAATAAAGGTGACAAAAGAAGATATTCATAAGATCACTTTTTATAAAAGTTATGGGTACTATGATTTTCTAGAGATTCCCTCCATACTTACTAATTCCCCTGAAATAATCATTTTTTGATGAATAGAGTATTTAAACACTACCTTGATATTTTTTTCGTAGTGTTTATTGACAATATTCATATGAACTCTTAGATAAATGAGGCACATTCAAAACATATAAGGATTGTGCTGATGAAATTAAGGAAGGATAAATTTTATGCCAAGTTTAGCATGTGTGACTTTTGGATGAAACACATCACATTATTGGGACACTTGATCACAAGTGAGGGAATTTATATAAACCCTTCAAAAACAAAGGTAAATGAGGAATGGACCGGACCAACTTGTGTCAAGGAAATCCAAAGTTTTTTTGGATTATTAGGGTACTACAAATGTTTTTTTAAATTTCTGATGATTTACTATCTCTATAAATAAATTAACATAGATAGGTTTTATGTATTTATTGATAGAATAATGAGAGGAAATCATCAAGGATCTAAAGAAGATTCTAATCACTACAATTTCACTCACACTACCAATAAGTGGAGAATGTTTTGGTGTATATATTTATACTTGAAAGAAAGTCCTGGGTTTTGTAATCATGTATAATGATAAAGTGAGACAAAACATCTCAAATTAGTTAGATATCCATGAGAAGAACTACACGACACATGATATAGAGCTAGAGTCTCTGATTCTTTCATTGAAAATACAACTACACTACCTATATGGTGAGAAGTGTGACATATGTACTAAAAAAAGTATCTAAATTATATCTTCACATATAATGAGCTCAATATGTTTCAATGAAGATGGTTAAAGTTAATTAAGTACTAAGATTCCATTATTCAATACCATTTGGGAATGGTGTGTTGGAATCATGGTTTATATTTTCTTGAAATGGAGTCTAGTTTGTGTTTGTTGGTAATAATTGCATGGAAGATCAGCTAGTTTGAAAGAAAAGATATCTTATAGTAAAATATGTCTGCATTATTGAAGGTGGAATCATTTCCCAGTGTCTTCCAAATTTTTGGGCTCAAAATCAAGAGGAAGAGGCTATCATCTTGAAGGGTTGTTTTCTAGAATCAAATATTCATGAAAATGGTAAATTAATGGGTTTCATGAAGACTTAGATGATAATTAAAAAGATTTGGAGCATCACAAATAGATCTAGTCATCTCTAGAATTACGATAAGTATAGCATTGTGTCTGCTTGATGTGTTGACTGTGATATTTGTGACTACGTCAAATCTCAAAGAAGCATAAAAAATGGAGGATTTATAAGAATATGTTTTTTTCAAGATCCAAAAAATTAATTAGAGCCATCAAACGACTGATCCTATAAATATAAGGCTACCCCACTTCCCTTTACATGAACATTTTTAGAGAAAATCCAAAATCTCTCTGATTTCTTGAAGCTAGGGGAGCTCTGTGAATCCGGGTCTCTATGCGAGTTTGATCAGTGTGAGAAGACTACCTAAGTTTTGACTGATGATAATGATTCTGAGTAATGTGTTCTTTATGATGACTGGGTATTCTATGTTTGTTCAATTATCTTCACGAAGGATGTTTGTTCTATGGAGGAAGGTTCCTTTGTGAAGGAGTAAGCTTTGAAAAAGGCAGTATTATACATCAGTTTTTTGTGAATAATGATTTTAAAGTGCAAAAAATTAGGAATACATTGCAATAATAGTTTCATTATAGTCATGGTCAATGACTTTAATAACAATATACTAAAATGACCTTCACGTCGATAAACTGAGTTAGAATTCACCCATAGAAGTGAGCAATGAGGAGTCGACATAAGTGTTCCGAGGGACACATGGTGATATCCCTAAAATCAGGTAAAGGAAGTATTCCTAGAATAGAGTTACAGTTTCTTACATATATCTTCCACATCTAATGATGACTAGTATATTAGGACACAACTAAAAATCGTTCGGTGTATGCTCATTAAATTTTCCCTTAGTGGTGAACCATATAAAATTTTTATGTCATTTATCAACATGGGAAGGTTTAAATTTATGCAAATTACCATCAGTCTTGTTTAACAAGCTCCCACCAATGAGGAAATAAGATATTTAACTTTAGAGTAAAAAATTTGACACCCTGATTCACCCCTCTCCTTTATGGGTGATCTGGGGTCCTTCAAGGTGAACAATATAGCTAATGATCTTAGTATAAAATAAAATACAACTCCATCGTTGATTTGGATTAAGAAAGACCCTATCTTCATTGATATACAAATGATGGATTTGGAAATCATAAAAGTAGTGAATACATCCTTCCTTGCTCAAATTATTTGCTAACCATCTATCCATGAGAAGATTATGGAGGCACAGGGGGCTGATTTGGAGCTTCAGAAGAAGGCAAAAACAGTAATGAAAGGGAAGATACATGAGTTACACATTGATGAGGATGACATCATCCAATTTTTAACTAGGATTAATGTGAATTCTCTACCTGAGATAAATAAAGAGCTATTGGAGAGTGCAAATTTATAACCTTTCTCAATCTAACCTAGAAGAACCAAGATTTACCAATTTATTCGAAAACACTTCTTGTGAGGCAACATGAGGGAGGATATTGCGGAGTATATCTCAAGGTACATGATATGTTTGAAAATTAAATAATAATGATAGAATTCTAAGTGGATAAGGAAACCATTTCCTATACCCACATGGAAATGGGTGGATGTCACTATGGACTTTGTCACTAGTCTCTCAAAAACATCGAAATGAAAATAATGAGATATTGGTTTTGGTGTATCGACTCACCATGAATTCCAACTTCATTGTTATTTGGTAAGAGTTATCATTTGAAAAAATTTCTATGTTATATGTGAATGAAGTGTTGATGATGAACCGAGTAACACTTTAGATCATCTCTGATTAGGATCCAAGGTTCACATCTAAATTCTAGAGAAGTCTTCAACATTCTTTGAGTACTTAATTGAATTTCATCATGGATTATCTCCCATAAACTGATGTCCAATCTGAAAGGACTATTCAGACAATTGAGGAAATTCTAAGAGCATACTTAATGTAATTCAAATAAGGATGGTATCAACATATCCCATTGGTTGAGTTCTCAAACAACAACATCTTCCACTCACGTATTGAAATAGATACATATAAAATCAATATATGAGAATCGATATAGAACTCCATATTTTGGGATTAATTTAGTGAATGAAAGCTAATTGGAACTGATTTTTTGCAAGATATGACTGAGAAGGTTTAATAAATTCAACAACATAGAAAAGATGATCATATTGAACAAAATTGATATGATGAAAACCTTCTGAGGGACTTTTAGATTGAATTTGGAGTTAATGTTTTCATTGTAATATCACTAAGGAAGTGATTTGTGTGGTTTGTAAAGAATGGAATGCTTAGCCCAAGGTACACTATACCATTTGAGATCTTTGATCACATAAGAGCAGTGGACTATCGACTTGCACTTCTGTAGAATATGGCTCAAGGTCATGACATATTCCATGTATCTCTCACGAGGAAGTACATACCTAACACCTCGCATGTACTTAATCTGGAGGTGGTACAATTGGATAATGACCTCTCATATGAAGATCATCTAGTAAAGATTTAGACTATGGAGAAAAATTCCTATGTAATAAGAAGAGTCTCCTTTTCAAAGAATTTTATAGGAACCAGAAGTATAAAAAGGTGACATGGGAACTTGAGGAAGCGATGAATGGAGAAACACCCTCACCAGTTTTCACCATAGTATTTAAAAAAATATATGTGAAGTTTTAAAAAGGGGGAAGAATGTAACAAGCCAAAATTTTATAAATGGAATCTCCCTTATAAAAATTATGACATATATTATGAAGTACATAAATCACATATAGAAGTCAATAAAAATATTTATTATCGTAACTTAATAATGAAATAAGTGGTATTCAATGAAAGTAGGGATCTAATACTGATAGAAAAGTAAAATAACCATTGGAATAGTAATATGAGTATTAGGAATAGTAATCTGGCCAATAGAAAAGTAACATCACCTATGAAAGATCAATCAAAATTTATATGTCTTGTAAATTAAAACATGATATAACTATATCATGGTATAGATAAATAAATGTTTTAAAAAAGATAAATTAAGTGTTGAAAATGTTGTAAAATGTGAATGATTGTTTAAAATTTTATAAGTAATAAAATTATTTAAAAGAAAATTTATTTTCATAAAATAGTCTAATAAATTAATATTGTTTTCATTTATAAAAATATAATACTTTAGTGAGACCTTATATAATTTTTCAAAGTGTCATAAAATCGATTATAATATTAAAATTAATATTTTTTTTGAATAGGTGACGATGTTATTTAAAAATTTATTTAATAATATTTATAAAATTATTTTTATAAAATATATTCCTTTTTATAAATTTACACCTCAAAAAATCGTTAAGGTGAATTTTTGGGAATTTTCGGAAATAGTTGAATTTTTGGTGAATAGTGAAATGCAGTAATTTATGGTATTTAACAAATAAATGAATTTGGAGTCCTGAATGATGTGTGCATGATGTAAGAACCAATGGGTAAGAAATATCCTAAAATATTTACAATATATGGTTTTTCGAATCATTAATACTTACAGTATTGATCCAGAATTATAAATAAGTGAATAAAATAATCAAAAAATCCTTACACTACCCTATAAATACCACCACTCAACACCCCTTCCCCTCACACCTCCAAAGCCTCAAATCATAGATAAATTATTCTAAATTCCTTTTCCAATCCTCATTCACACATCAGTGGTTTTTTGACCTCAACAAGAGACCAAACACGAGTTCTTTAAGGAGGTTCTCAATGAGACAAAATTCAAGAGGTAAAATCCTCATTTCTTATATTTTAATTTATTTTTGATTGTTATCCACTTATATCCTCCCCAATAAAAATAGAAATTATAACTCCAGTATCATGTTTATACTAGAATATTATTTTTCTAATTTAATATCCATTGACTAATCTCTTATATTCTCCTTTTATTAAAAAATGAAAAAATTGTGTGTGATGTGTCGATTCACCACCTTTGTGGATAATGAGTTTTCATTTTACATTAGCACATTTAAGTCTAGTAATAAAAAAATTTATATGGTTAAAAGAGATTCTATTATGATTATTATAACTATTTAATGTTATATAAATAATTTATAGACATTATATTAAAAAAAACAAAACTAGTTTGTGATGGTCATGAATACAGATAAAACAAACTAATCATTTTTCATTAATGTTTTGTCCAATTATTCATCTAAATATCAGAAAAAATTAAGAATTTGAACATTTAAAATTATTTATGTTCATTAATATTGTATAATTTCAGTTCAGAGGAATTATTATCATTTTAAATGAACTTACATACTTGTATTCAAGTGAACTAATCATGAAAACAAAGAATGTTAACACTCGTTGAAAGATGGAATTAAACTCTAAAACTCACCAAAATGTCCATAAATTAACTTAATAAAATTATAACAAACAAAATTATTGTATAATAGGTTCTAAATTATGTCATTAATTAATATAATTTAATTATCCAGGACATTATGTTCAAGTGCAGTAGTCATTCAGACATAAGTTCAGTGGATTCTCGAACCGAACTCTTTTTCTTTAGGTTCTTCATCTTTATGGAGAAATTTTAGTGTGGATATTATATTATTGATTTTTATATATAATTTAATTTCTTATCCCTTTAGATTACAAGGATCTAAATTTTTTCCAATATTATTTTATAAAAAATACCATGATTTTTCAAAATAACAATTCTTTCCAAAACACATCTCAACCCCTCTTGAGTTATTTCTTCTTTTCTAAAAAATGATGATTATTATACCAAATTTGTACTTTACCTTTTTCAATATTGAAAAAAATTTGTATTTATGAGATAATAATTTATTAAATACTTATAAAACTCATTTTTTTACATGGGTTACTTCATGACTTTGATTGATATACATTGTTTGTGGAATACATGATTATTTAAATGTTATGATGTAACGGGTGGGCCTAGAATTATATATCCCTCAAAGGAATTGGATAATTTGATGTACCCCGTGATATGATGTTTATTATTTGTTAACATGATTCTATATTTATTCCAAATATTTATATTTATATTATGCATATATGTTATACATGAACATGATCCTAGTTTTATTTATAATTATGTGTGTTTTTGGACCACCAATACATGAGGTTTCATTTCTATGTATTGCAACATCCCGCACCTTTATCTAATGATTCCCCTCATGATTTTCATTTTTATAATATGATTATTATATGATGAAGATGATTATGTTGACCCATGATATATTGATTCATGTGTCTTTTGCATCCTCTTTCTAGGATTTTAGGTCAACCCTTTCTTTTATATATATCCTCAGGCAATTACATATACACTAGAGAAAGCGTGGACCACTAAGAAGATAATAACAAATGGATTAAATAATGTTTATTTTTTTATTATTTATAACTTATGTATGAGACTAATTCTCCCAAGACACTATAATTTGGGATCATGGTTTTGTAACAAAATTACATTGTTAATATTTAAAACGATATAATAGTCATGTATGAAAAGTTGGGATTATATAGGGTAGTGGGAGTATAGGTTCATTGACCAACATTCATTAAAGATCCATGAAATTTATCTCACATTCACTAGTCCATATGAACATGGATCCCTTCTATGTGAACATTATTAGGGGATGTGATATCAATGAGGAATACCCCACAAATAATTTATAATATCCATCCAAACTGAGGAAATTATGGATCTATGTTATCATGGTTTGTTTATTCCATTGTTAAATTACTTATGTCTTTGAATGATTCATCGATATACACTCAGAAGAAATTATATGACATATGAATGAAAATTTATATTTTAGAAATTCTACATGTCTAAATTTGACATAAAGCTTTTCTTTCCCCAAGTTAATCAACTCAATATTAAAATGATATTCAATATATTACTTACTCATGTAATCTATAATAATATCATTTATAATAACTACATAAACCTCATTGGTGAGATCTTTAAAGACAGTATTTATTAAATCCATGTAGATAACAATAGAATTTTTAATTCTGAATGAAATCATTATAAATTCATGATGAAAATACCTAATACAGAAGGGTTTCTTGAGTATATCCTCTATCTTGACCCTTAATTAATGATATATGTAATAAAGGTAAATATTTGAAAAGTATTTATCTCCAATAAGTTGATCAAACATGTCATTAATATTGAAAAAATGATACTTTTTCTTGATAGAAATCTTTTTATATTTTCAATAATCAATGAAAATAGTTAATGAACCATATTTCATCTCAATAAAATAATAGTTTCACCAAATGGTGTTGCATTGTGGTGTATGAATCCCTTAACAAGATTCTCTTGTAGACTCTTCTTTAATTCATATTACCCAATTAGATCTATTCTATATAGAAACATTAAGATATGTGTAACACTAGGTATGATTTATAGTGTAAACTAAAATTAATGATTCAACGGAAGAGTAGATATGTATTGAGAAACTACATCACAAACTTACTGACCAATATATATATTTTCAATTTTGAGTTTATACCAAATCATTTGAGATAGATGTCCTTCATGAATAGGTATAAATACCCATTCAATGGAAGTAATATCAGTTGTATGTTCATATTTCTTCCTAAAAGGATAGATAATCATTGGTTGATTTAGAATATTATAAATGACAAACCATGATAAAAAAATCGACATGAGAGATATATATATATATAGGGATCCAATATATAGCCACAACTACATTAGGTTCTTGTAGAGGGAGAATTAAAAAAAATCAAAACCACATTCCCATAAACATCTATATGGGAGGAGTTATAGACTTGATATGTGATCATCGTACTATTAATTGTTTTTATCACTAACTCAAAATATAATCATTTCAGATATCAATTAAGATTCTTGGAGAATTTTCATGATATAAATTAATTCATATGACTAATTTAGAATAAGATAATTCAATATTAGAGTTCCTTATCATGACCTCAACTTTATAGTTATATATTTAATCCCTTAATAAAACCAAAATGGTTAGCATTACCATAAAAATCACTAATCAAACTTATCAATCATATAACAATAATAATAATAAATCATTATTGGGATATATTAATAATTACACTGTATTTTCAATAATTTGAACCATAGATTTATCCTAGGTCATTCATGGTCACCATCTATTCAAATCCATCATTATAGATTATAATAAAAATATGAATTATCCCAAGAATATCCCATTGGTGAATATAACCTATTTGAAGTCTTAGGAACACTAAAAAAAGAGTTAATATTAAGTCTACCCATTTAATAGTTGTTACAACATGGTACATCTATGATTATGGTGTTTCAAAATTCCATTATACAAATAGATATTTATTTTATAACAATTCCACAAAATTGCTATTGTACTAAAACAATATTATGTTATCCTATACTTAGTCTTATCATCATATTTGTCACTAAATTCCAAAATCCTAATCAGTAAAAATATCTAAACCCTAATTTGATACCAATTGAGGTGATCGAATTATAACATACGTAAATTTTACATAATTTTAGATGATTATTAAATATATCTCATAATAATACACAACCTAGAACACTAAATGTTTAGTTTATTTGGGGGAAATATACCTAAGAAACTTATTTAAAGAATAATATTAACCATATCCCACAATTTTATTATTATACTATTCCATTCCTAACATTTCATACTAAAAAACAGTATTCGTAATCAAGGTAAATGATACATAATAAAGGGTGATCTTAGATACTCTATAATGGTAAACATAAGAGTTATAAATCTATGAACATTTATAAGAAGAAGATAATAATATGGGTATGTGATCATAATCATTACATAAAAAGTTCATAAATTATATATAATAGATCATAATAATAATATATGAAATAAAACATTTCCATTTCTGATGACCTGAATCACCAGTGAGAAGAGTCTTCATAAATCAATCTTAATCCATGATAACATATCATAAGTATTTGAACATGTCAAAAACATCTTATATCATGATCGTAAGTGTAATCAAAATAATAACATGGGAATAATAAATTAATCATGGAATTACCTAAATAGGATAATCTCAACATTCTATTACGAGTAACCAATATCAATTTAACTCTATTGTCTCATCAGATTTTATTAAATCTGTAATGTCATCGGACTTTATTAACTTCATCAACACTTACGAGTTTATTAACTCTATTATATATTCGCAGTTTATTAACTCCATCATCATTTAAGATTATATTAACTAAATAATAATTACCTATTTCATTATAAGGTTATATATTCTTGGGTTCACCTTTCAGAAAATCATAATATGTTCATATGTGTATTATCAAATCATAAAACATTCATTATCTCATCATAGTGTAACACATTGAAAGTAAATATGTTCCATAAATATATAATTATCAAAATATTAGACCACTAATAGAAATAATAATGATGTTATCATTGTATAATATCCCTAATAAATCATACATAACTAAAATTTATGATAGTATAGATGAAAGACACCTTTAAATGATCACTTGTATACTCTTTTTAGGAAATTACCTTTTTAATTTTGAAATCACGTTTTTAAAATATCAAAATATCCAAAATTTTATGTATTTCTTCATTCAAATGATTTATGGAAACATGTAATGTAATATTTAAATAATATAGATTTCATGATGCTTATAAATTCTATTTATAATGTATTTGCTAAAAGAGAACATTTGTCCACACTCTGCAAAAAGTCAAAAACGACATGTTCAAAAAACATTTCATTAAAACAATTCATTTTAAACCATTGTAAATAAAGAAAAATGTAATGTAAATGACCATTATAAAATATTTTAAGTATAATTATAGACTTTAAAAAAAATTTAGAGAATTTACAAGGAAGGAAAAGTTCAATGACAATAGAGGAAATAAAGTTGAATTTTATTAAACAAACATTTTCATAACAATTTTGAGTATAAAATAGTGAAAAATTCCATAAATACATAAAAATTATTGAAATATACACAGCAGAAGAGAATATAATGGGTTTAAATTATATTACTCATAAACGTTTCCTCAATGGAAATTCATCATAGATAATGTTGTAAATAAATGAAATTGTAACATAAACCCTGTATCGCTTTGGTAACATTTGAATCATAAAAATAATGATTTAAATAAAATCAAATTAAACATTAAATATCATGAATAATTATTTATTCATTATATATCATATAAAAGGGTAAATATATACATAAACAAAATATAAGGTGATTATGGAATATCTCTAAAAAACAAAAGTAAGATGAATAACCCCTACAAAAAGTCTTATCTCTCTTTATAAAAATTCAGAAATCATATATAATAAATCTATATTTTTTATAAATAATTTACATAATAACAATCTATATCATAACTTATATGATTTAATTATGACATCACATCACCCTTCTACTAACCATTCATTATTAAAATCAATGTTCTGAGTGATAACGTTGTTTTTCATGCATGTTTCTATTTGATAACCCAAATACTTATACTATAATCCAAGTTAAATAATGTATAGAATTTTATTCATGATATTAATATAATATTTAATGGTTATATACAATTTTATAACTATTCATATAAATTATTGATGCAAAATGAATGACTTCACTTCCTAGAGGTGGTAGTCTATATATACACACGTGTGATGTTTTCAATTTTAGATGGATGTGAAAAAAGGAAATTAAATAATAATTCAGGTTTATGGATCTATATTAATATCTTAAATACCATATACATTCTATAAATCAATAATTATAACCATCAATTTGATGTAATGTTAAAAAACGAAACACATTGCTTCCTGGAGGAGGGTATCCACATGTACACATGGACGATGTTTTATTGTAACATAGGATAGAAATGAGGTTGGAAATGGTTGTTACATCATCATAATATGTAATAACGATATTTAATATATTGAAGTCATTATTTTATAATTTATACTATAGATTTAGAGGAGGTATAAGGAGAAATAAAACTGAAAGTACGTTATTAGTAGTTATACCTCTTCATTGAGAAACCTCTTTTATCATACACCTGAAACCATGAAAAGATTGTATTTTGTAATGAAAAAATGTTCTAGGATGTTCGGAAAAAACATTTGAGATCATTTCGGATAGTATTATATGATCTATAAGGCTCAAAATAAGTGAATATTGGTGAAGAGGAGGTGCCTTTTTTAAGTGAGGGAAAACACACACATGTAATTACTTAAAATATTAAATAATGTATAATTATCATAATATTTCCAAGTGTCACCTAGGAACCCAATATTATCATATAAGATGTGATAGTTTCTAAAAAACAAAACTGATCACATTTGGACATGTTTTGGACACATTTTATGCCTTATTTCCAATTTAAATCACTTTGAACCAAATTTAACCTCAATAGTGATTACATACATTTTTATAATGATAAAAAAATTATATAATAAAATAAAAGGGTAATTAATGTTTTCTTGAAATTATGATTCAAAATTTTGAATCCATTTTATAAAATTATATGCCCAAGGGTATCATAAAGTAATTATAATATAAGATAACAAAATTCATGAAAAAACATTTTCAAGAATATACCCAATTTATGTGTGACAACCACTTTCCATTGAATTTAAGTAATGATTATGTTAAATGATTTTTTTTTATTATTAAATAAATTAAGGTATTTATAAATTTTTGACAATAAAAATAAAAATTTCACCTTAAAACCATAACATTAAATGAAATGTCACAAAAATATTTATTAATTTGAATAAAATATAAATTATGTTGTGAAATGTCATGCTTAGGGACAAAAATTAAAAATAATGTTTAAGACAACATTTTCTAAATAATGAAACATTTAGTTATATTATAAACTCTTATCTAATATGAAAATGTAAAGTGTCATAGATATTTTCATGTTTTACCATATAGTTTTAACCAATTTTTATATATTTTACTAATTTGAAATATATTTACTATGGTTATTATTTATAATAACCAAAAAATATGTATGATATATTTCATTATATTAATTATTATCATTAATAAAATTTAATCTATTTTACAAGATTCAATTTATATATGTGGATGAAATTCATTTTGAAATAAGAAAACATAATGTAACAAAAACAATTTTTTTAAAAATGTATTTTTAAGCATAAAACTAGATTTATTCTTATTCAGTGAAATATAATATACATTTGAAAAATATTAAAAACATATTAATAGATATATAATTTATAAATTTCTTTAAAATTATTTATTAAGAATTATTAATATAATTTATTAATATAACAACACATTGCGTGAATAAAAACTATTTTCAAGACAAACATCTATTTTACCTTAAAATTATTTTATTTTCATTTATAACCAATTTATAACAAATGAAGTAGTTTTATGCATGTTTTAAAAATAGATTTTAGTAATTTATTTATTCCTATTGAAATCCACCAATAAAATGACTAGGTGACAGCTGTCATATTTAATAATAATATTTTAATAGTATATCACGGTTTGTCTAAACTCAATGTTTCGTGTAAAGAATTGTATAAAACATACCATATTAATTTAAAGGGAAATATATTATTAAACCATGTGGTGTTACAATGATGTTTATATAAGAGGAGTTATGGATGATTTAATAAAATGGGTTGTTGTGTGTGATGGAGTTAGAGGTGAGTTTTGGGTATTCTTTTATATTATGTTATTTTTTATCTTCTTTGATCATCCTTTTATATGTGATTAATTTATTCTTCCCATTCTATGAATTTCATTTATTTTAGTTACCGAATTTGGAATGGGCATCCAATATATGGACACATCATTCTATAATCTAGATATAATTACACTACTACTTTAATTTAATTTATTAAGTTGAAATCATTACCACTATGTATAATCTGATGACTTGACACATTTCACTAGCCTATGGGGATATGGAATTCCCCTCAAGACTTTCCAAGGTTAGGTTCAGAATATTACAAGAATTCTTATTAATATAATGGTATTATATACTATGTTCTTAAGATGGGAAAAGTTTCATGGAGAAAGCTTGTTATTTTTTATGTCCCAAATATTGGGGATAAGATCGTCAAAATTTAGGAGGTAGGTGATGGCTGGGTGACTGGAAACTACTAATCATCACAAAACCAATGTTACCATGGGATTTTGGGTTTTGAATTTTTTTTCAAAGTGTTAAAATTTTATTTTTGTTGATATAATTTTATTTTAATTCACGCTTATTTGAAATCTCATGACTGTTTTATAATATTTTAGGGGTTATTAGAGATTGGGGGTGAAAATGGGGGTTAGATTAGAGGTTCTTATTTTTATCACCTGGTCTATAAAAAATCACAGAGTTCCTATGACTGTTTATATGAGGTCTTTATGTGGAGGTTACAGGGTTGGAGAAAGACCCACCAAAATATCTTTCTAATCTGTGTATAGCCACTGAACCCTATTAAAAATTGTGTTTTGATTGAATTATTTTCAAAGATACTTTTTAGTGGAGTATGATTTCCATTGGAATTATTCAATGAATATTTTGTGATGATTTGATGATATTTATTTAGATTTTTTAAATTAATGTGTTATTTAAATATCTTGATTTTTTTGTTGAAAATTTCTAATGGGTTTTTTCTCAAATGATTTACAATCAATTAGGGTCCTCTTTATTTGAAAAACTAATTTAGAAATAAATGAGTGATAAAAAATATATTATCAAATGAAATACCATGGGTTTAGAAGTGGTTTAAAGGAGAATACTGAAATTTTAAATAGGTTGGTGTTTTTCTAAGTGGGGTTCATCATTTAGTTACAAGAGTTGTTTGGAATTTAGAAAATAATTCGAAATGGAAGTCATTTACATTTATAAATTTTTTTAACCACTTAAAAGGGAGTATAATTTTTTAAATTGTAATATTTTATGAGATTAATTGGATTTAGTTTTCTAATGGGGTGAAATGGTTTCATGGTATACTTGTTATTACAAATCAAGTTTTTATTTTTGGATGCATTTTAAATTTTGGGTTGGAACTGTGTGATATTAATTTTTAAAGCATAGATGGATTGATTAATATTTCATGTTATTTTATTTACTCCCCTAAATATTGTTTACAAAAAATTGATAGTCATTATCTAGGATTTCTTCTTCTAATTTCTATGATATTATGATTTTTGGTAATAGGTGATGGCTATCCGTTTGGTTTTTATGTTTTTCATGTGTAGATCATTTGAATTTATTTAGGGGATTCTAAAATTTTGTTTCACTTGGGGTAACCTTTATTATTATTTGGAGAGTAATAAATGTTTTAGTTACCCTTTCCCTTCTGGTGTGCATTCTTTGATTATTATTTTATCCATTTATTTTGGTGGGATGTCTCAGGTGTAGGTTTTAGGGTGATTCAGATGGATGTTATGTTCTTTTTATTTTATTGGGTTCACCAAGAATTTGGTTTATGATATGAAAGTATGAGGTCATCCTCCTTTATCCTCAGGTAAGATTCCATATTTATCTTGTTAAGGAATATTTTTTAATGGGGAATTCACAGTATCCAACTTTCCTTTTACTGTATGGTTAGTTTTTATTAGGGTAATGACCCTTCCAAGATTTTCTATTCTAATGGAAATTTGGAGGATTATTTAGGGAGTAGTACCATATTTGGAAACATCCTTGCGAAATAAGTGATTTATTTCATGGATTTGTTTGGTGTTAAAGAATTATCTTATGAGAGTTCTTCCCTATTGCCCATTTTTATCCATTATTCCTTTTTATAGAGACCCATGTTTTCATTTATGATATTTTTTATTCAGATGTTGGTTTTGAGATCAATACTAGGTTTTTAGTTTTAGAGAGTGTAGAGGGAGTATTGTTGTGACTTCTCTAAGACTGTCCTATTTATTTTCCCCATAATTATAAATAAAATAATTAAACATTATGGATACCTATAGAGGGAATCTATTTTTCGATTATCCCTATGGGGATGGTTTTCCTTGGTCATCATTTTGATCGTTGATTCTCAGGTTTTGGGATGGGCTGTGTTTATTTTTTGTTGAGGATCATTTTAAATCTATAAGGAAAGTGGGTTGTCTCCTATGTTACATCATCCATTGGTACATTAGTGAATTTCAAGGTGAATAATGGGTCATGGTGGGTAGAATATCCGCACCATAACCCTAATATTATTAATTAATTAATTAGATTTTATTTTCATTACTTTTCATGAACTATGGGTCTCTTAGTTGGAATATTTTTATATTTGTTAGGAATTATTCTTGTTAAATGTTTAAATCACGGTTAGTCTTAATCATGAGGTTGCCATTCAGTGAGGATCCACAATATAGTAGATCTCCTCAAAATCTGTGGAAAACATTTTTCCAACACATCCAACCAATTCGTGTGGGTTCCTTGAGTTTCTATTGAAGGGATGAATAATTATCACATGGGTTGGACAATAATGAGGCTAAAATATTTAACATAACCAATAAATTAAAAGTCGAGGTTTAATGTTATCCCCTCACCCCAATTAAACCCAAATTTTGGAATCCACCTCTTCTTTCTCATATGACACACCAAATATCCAAAAAAGACTACCCATGGATGGGACACATTTTTCTAACCTCCGGACCTGAGTTCCACACACTGGTTCCCCGAGCCAGTTACTCACATGATGTCAAGGGTGCCTCCCCATATGCTAGGGGTTGTCGACTAGCAGTAGGGGTCTAATGTCGATCATGGGAAAACTATACCCTCTTTTTTTGTTTTCAGATTAATACACCATTGAAAATAATTATGAAATGACAGAAATGATATCACATAAATGGAATAATATTAGCATCATAAGATTACCCAAAAATAGAGGACAATATCAAGACTAAACAATAGATATGTCATTCTAAAGTGCATTCCATGTGATATTAAGAAAAACCCCAAAATAAATAGACAATGATAAATCCTTTAATAGGGTCCTAACACCAAGTCTAATTCCGTCTTTATGATCCATCCCAATCATCCCTCAACCAAGGAACTTTTCCCTTAATCTATCATGTAATCATATAGTCTATCTTAGAATTGACTGGGCAACCTGAGTATGGTGTCAGTACAAATCACTAGGCCACCATCAACAATGTCTAAAATAATATCCTGTTAAATAATAATGTATGTATTTGTAAAAATAATTAATAAAAATGAATAAATAAAAAATTATCACATTATCAACTATTCTTTATTAAACCACATAAACCACAGGGTTCTCAGGGACACCCCTATCTCAATACCTACATCAGATCATGCTGGATTCTAAACCATCCCCAAGGGATATTATATTTCAGAATTATATTGTTACAATTCTTTATTAGAATCAACACGTGAATTCCATTGTTACCACTGATTATCTCAATTAAAACATCAATACCATTGTTACCATTCATTGTTCTAATTCATAACTAAATTCCATGGTTACCATTCATTGTCTCAATTAACACATGAATTCCTTTGTTACAATTTATTATTCTAATTCATACATGAATGTCATCATTACCATTCATTGTATGAATTAACACATGAATTCCATTTTTCCATTCATTGTTCTAATTCATACATAAATTCCATTATTACCATTCATTGTTCTAATGACATGTATTACAAAATCACATTAATTGACTTACCAATTAATTAATCAAATTTACAAATCGAAATTCATATCATCCCATTAATTAATTCAATAATTAATTAATCAATTCTATTCTATTTTTTAAATAAACAATTAACTAATCATGCCAAATTTCATTACTAATTCAACAATTAGTTTATCACATAAATCCCCTAAGTTAATCCCCCAATTAATTAAATATTTTAATCCCATTAATTAATTTATCAATTAATCAATCAATATCAACAAGCTCAAAATAAAATTATTAATTCTACAACAAATTATCTCATTTACAATCTCATTACTTCATAATTAATTCCACAATTAATTATCTAAATTCTAAAATCTCAATAGCTCATAATTAATTCATCAATTAATAATCTCAAATCAAAAAACTCAATATCCCATAATTAATGCTACAATTAAATATATTAATCAACAACTCAATATATCATAAATAATTCTATAATTATTTATCTCAATCAATAAATCGATATCTTATAATTAATTCTATAATTAATTATCTCAATAAACATCTCAATATCTCATAATTAATTCAACAATAAATTATCATTATTACATAATCACAATATCTCAATAATTAATAAAACAATTAATTATACCTATTCAATAATCATAATATTTCAATAATTAATTCAATAATTAATTATCCCAAATTCATCATTTCCATAATAAAAAATCCGTAATTAATTCATAAACTAATTAATCCCATAATTCCCATTATTTAATTCTATAATTAAATAATCAAATTAAATCCATTAATTAATCCATCAATTATTTAATACCATCAATCCCATTATTTAACTCAAAAATTAAATAATTACATTAGTTCTATTAATTAATCCAATGAAATAATTAAACCCATAAATCCCACTATTTAATCCAACAACTAAATAATGACCTTACTTCCATTAATTATATAATCATTTAATTAATCCCATTAATCCCATTATTTAATTATAGAATTAGATAATCACATTACTTCCATTAATTAATTCATCAATTATTTAATACCATCAATCCCATTATTTAACTATAAAAATAGATAATTATATTACTTCTATAAATTAATTCATCATGTAATTAATAAAATTAAAACCATTATTTAAATGTACAATTAAATAATCACATTACTTATATTAATTAATTCATAATTAATTGATCCCATCAATCCACATATTTAATTCTTTAAATAAATAATCACATTACTTCCATTAATTAATTCATCAATTAATTAATACCATCAATCCTATTATATAATTCTATAGTTAAAAACCAGAATAACTCTATTAATAAATTCATCAATTAATTAATCCCATCAGTCCCATTATACAATTCCAGAATTAAATAATCACATTACCATCATTAATTAATTCAGAAATTAATTAATCCCATCAATCACATTATTTACTTATATAATTAAATAATCACATTACTTCTATTAATTAATTTATCAATTAACTAATCACATAAATCCATTTATTTAATTCTATAATTACATTATCACATTTCCTCAATTAATTGATTCATAAATTAATTAATCTTATCAATCCATTTGTTTAATTATACAATTAAATAATCACATTACCTCCATAAATTAATTCATCTACTAAATAATCACATAAATCCCTTTATTTAATTTTACAATTAAATAAACACATTACATAAATTAATTAATTATTCAATTAATTAATCCCATAAATCCCTTAATTTAATTAAATAATTAAATAATTAAAATGCTCTCATTAATTAAATATGCAAATAATTAATCCCATAAATTAATTATTCTAACTCAAAAAATTCAATAACACCAGTTAATTAATTAATTAATAGTTTCATGTTAATCAATTCAATATCTCAATTAATTCCACAATTAAATGTTCAAACTCAATCAATTCAATATTACAATAACTAATTCTTTAATTAATTATCCAATTTCAAAAATCTCAATCTCACCATAATTAATCCGACAATTAATTCTTTCAAATAACAATACCAGTATTCTCATAAGTAATTTAACAAAAAATTATTTAATTCAAAAATCCATATTCCCTCATAAATTATTCTACAATTAATTATTCAATATCTATAATCCCATTATCCCTTAATTTTCCAATTTCCACAATAATTTAATTCAATAAAGAACTCAAATTACAAACATCTAATAGAAATTATACTATTAAATACACATAATTGAAATCAGGACTTTGCAAATTTAATTATAGAACACCTACCTTGAATCATTGATGAGTGATCGACTCAAGAAAATCCTCATCTTTGACAAAATAATGACATAAATTGAGTTTTGGATCTAAAACCTAAATCAAGATCAACAAAATCAATATCCCTTAAATCTATATCCCGATCTGCAATCCTAGATCCAGATCTATAAAAAATCGTCTAGATATTACCAAATAGGAAAGAAAAATCCCTCATGGATGGGAGAAGAATGTCAAGGAGAAAGTAAACCACATGGGATGAGATACACTTACCGGGAGGGGTGGACATCATCAATCCACCATTCAATTTACTAAGGAATCAGGTTGGGAGCCTATGAATGTGTTCGAGAGCCTCAAAAAATGATAGGATTTTATTATGTATGAGTGGCGGTCAATTTAGGTTAAAATAAGGGGTTCAGGTATTTAAAATTTGAATTTTTGGATTAATTAAAACTGAACGCATGTTTTTTTTGGAGGAGGTTCACAATTTGCCCAAATATTTCACCTCTTTTAGGGGGTGCATGATTTTTTCTTTTTGGGAGCATGGTTTAAAAAACCATGCGCCATCCATGAAAAACATATACGTCCAGTTTTTCATTGTTTTCTAGACTATGGAGCATGATTTGGGAAAACCATGTGCTAACCATGCACTTCCCTTTATCTTTCATTTTTCCCAAATTTTCACCCAAATGCCCCACAAGGTAATACCCAAAATTAATAGTACTAATCACAAGGAAAATGGTACATTCAAAGGAGCCTGATACATATCTAGATAAATTCATGATAAAAATCTCTACACCTTATAAAATCTCATCCTCAAGCTATACTCCCAAGATTTTCTAAGATTCCGAGTCAAAAAGACTAGGCCCCAGAGCCCTCATATCTACTTCTCGCTCCCAAAGTTCCTACTGAACGCGGTTATGTTTCCCCAATACAAGAACTATTGACCTGGTATTTTCTATAATACTTTCTCACTATGGCCCAACACACCTATAACATGCTCCTCAAAGGAAACATCAGTCTCAAAAACAACTTTCAGAATATATGCAACTTGTTTCCAAACTCACCATTCCCAAAAAAAAACATGAACACCTTCAAAAATTGTTCCTCAACCTTACCATCAAAAACTGTCTGGTCAGGACTTATATCCACCTCCTTCAAGGCCCACCTAGCCCTTTACTTGATGAATTTAATCAGTATACTTACATGTTTCTCATTTATAAACTGTTAATGAAGTTCCTCCCACCGTCCAGATCCTTATGTACAACTTCACAAGAACAACCTTTAAGTGACCCCATATCCAACCAAACCACATTCAGGTAGGTAGGAATTATGCCATATCATTATTAGAATTCCTAAGATGATTTCAAGGTAGGGGACAATATTGTCACGAATTGGAAGTATGCTAATAATTTTTCGGTGAAAAACAAATCAAGTCCTTTATCCCTGATGTTACCTACCACTACCGAAACACTTTAATATGTCGAAATTCTTGTGCTTCGCTTACTTCCAACATCTCACTACACAAATTAAAAACTAGAAGGACCATCACAAAACCTACAACCGAATTATAAAACTAAGACATTATCACTACCCAAACCAACCACATCAAGTGACAATTAAACAACAAAAGTGTTCTTATTTCACAAAAATAACATAGTAAACAATAGGTATCTATACAAAACCATATTAGGTCATTCCTCATTTTTCCAACCACACTGTCATAAATGAGGGGCTATCACTACTCTTAACCATGCTAAACCTAGGTCTTGGTAAAAAAGGGTAAACTCATTTTCATTATTTATGTATCTCATTTAGACACCCATTTATTATCATCTTGCATCATTTTACAATATTTCTGAATTTCATGTGAGGACCAATTTATAGTTCAATTTCATAGGCATGGAAAAATAGTTCAATTTCAATAACTTACCAATAAGTAGTTTTCTCTTGTGTGCATAAATTGATTCATGTCAAAATAATCATGAGTGTGTTGAATGATGCATGAAACAAAAATCTTTCATCTTACGAATCCCTGAGTCATATCTCAACAAATCTAAGAAGAAATTATCACATCACATAGAAATTGCATCACCCAAGGTGAAATATCAATAAACTATAAAAACAAATACCAATAACAATATTCCCATCCTGGGTACATTTGTTCTCCCCCATACATAGGGTATATACTCCCATGGACAAGATCATAATAAAGGCCTTATTATATTTATCCTCAATTCTACCTTTCCTAAATAGTAATAAAAAAGAAAATAAAAAGGAAAATAGGATTTTGTTCCACTTTGGAACATCCTGACCCAAGTTCCACACACCGGTGCCCCGATCCGGTCAGTCACATGACCTCAAGCATGCCTCCTCATATGCCAGAGGCTGATGACTTGTAATGAGGGTCCATTATCATTCATGGGGATATTGTACCCTCTTTTTTTATTTTCAGAGTAATACACCATCAAAAATAATAAAGAAATAACATAAATGATATAAGATAACCAGAATAAAATCAGTATCACAAGATGATCAAAAATGGAAATACAATATAAAAACTATACAATAGATATTTCATGTTAAAGTGCACATCAGCTGTCAATATGAAAGAACAAAATTAAATAAAGACACTTACAAATCCTCCAAGTGGCTCCCGACACCATGTACAGTTCCCTCATAACAATCCATCCTAGTCATCCCTCTAATAGTGGACATATTCCCATAACATATCCTACAATCATAAAATCTATTCAAGTACTAATTTGGAAACCTAAGTAGGGTGTGCGTACAACTCAGTAGGCCACCACCAATAGTGTCCAAAATGATATCCAATCAAAAAATAGTGTATGAAATTTTATAAATAATTAAGAATAATGAAAAAATAAACAATTATAAAATTATCATGAATTCTTTGTTTAACCACATAAACCCCCTGGGTTCCCATGGATACCCGAATCTCAATAACTACATTGACACGTTCTTGAGTCTAAACTATCCCCAAGGGATATTATATCTCAAAATCCCATTGTTACCATTCCTCATTTCAATCAAAAACAGAATTCCATTGTTTCCATTCATTATCTAAATTAACACATGAATTCCATTATTTCCAATTAGTGTTATAATTCATACATGACTTTTATCGTTACCATTTACTATTTCAATTAACAAACAAATGCAATTGTAACCATTCATTGTTCTAATTCTTACATGAATATCATTATTACCATTCATTATATCAATTAACAAATTAATGCCTTTGTACCATTCATTATTATAATTAATTCCTGAATTAATTAAGTATTTCAATCCCATTGATTAATTCATAAAGTATTTAATCAATTTACAAAAACAAAAAGTTCCATAATTAATTAAATAATTAATTATCCCATTCACAACAGCAATACTCAATAATTAATTCCATAATTAATGATATCGTTTCTAAAATATTAATATCTCATAATTAATTCATCAATTAATTATTTCAAATAAAAAAATCATTATCTCATAATTCATTTTAAATTAATCGTATCAATAAAAAAATCAATATCTCATAATTAATTCTATGATTAATTATTTCAATAAAAAACTCAATATATCATAATTAATTCCAAAATTAATGATCTCAATAAAGAAATAAATATATCATAATTATTTCTACGATTAATTATCCCAATTCCATAATCACGATATCTTAATAATTAATTCAACAATTAATTATAATTATTCCTTAATCATAATATTTAAATAATTTCTTCAATTAATTATCCCAAATTCACCAGTTTCATAATCACAAGAATGATTAATTAATTCAACAATTAATTAATCAAATCAATGCCATAATTTAATTTTTCAATTAAATAATCACATTAATTCCATTAATTTATTCATCAATTAATTAATCTAAAAAATACAGTTATTTAATTAAAAATTAAATAATAACATTAATTAAATTAATTAATTCATCAACTAATTAATCCTAATAATCTCACTATTTAATTCGACAATTAAATAATCACATTATTTTTATTTATTAATTCATCAAATAATTAATCCCATTAATCCCATTATTTAATTCAACAATTAAATAATCACATTACCTCCATTAATTATTTCATCAATTAGTTTATCCAATCAGTCCCATTATTTGATTCAATAATTAAATAATCACTTTACATTAACTAATTAATTCATTAATTAATTAATCCTATCAATCTCATTATTTAATTGAATAATTAATGAACTACATTACTTCGGTTAATTAATTCATCAAGTAATCAATCACACCTATTCCATTTTTAATCCTGAAAATAAACAATAACATTACATCAATTAATTAATTAATCAATTAAGTAATCCCATAAATACCATTATTTTATTCTACAAATAAATAATAAAATTAAGTCAACTAATTAATTCACCAAATAATTAATCCCATTAATTCCCTTATTTAATTCAATAATTAAATAATCACATTACTTATATTAATTAATTCATCTATTGATTAATCCATTCAATCCCATTATTTAATTCTATAATTAAATAACCACATTACATCCATTAATTGATTCATCAATTAATCAATCCCATCAATCCCTTTATTTAATTCTACAATTAAATTATCATATTACTTTCATTAATTACTTCATCAATTAACTAATCTCATCAATCCCTTTATTTAATTTTACAATTAACTAATCATATAACTTCCATTCATTAATTAATAAATAAAGTAATCACTTAAATCCAATTATTTAATTTTACAAGTAAATAATCACATTACATTCATTAATTAATTCATCAATTAATTAATCCTATCAATCTCTTTATTTAATTCGACAATTAAATAATCACAATACTCAGATTAATTAATTCTTCAATTAATTAATCCCATCAATTAATTATTCCTATTCAAATAGTTCAATAACCCCATTTAATTCAACAATTAATTATTGTATCTCAATCAATTCAATATCCCCAATTAATTCCTCATTAAATTGTTCAATATTAGTCAAACCAATAACCCTAATTAATTCCTCAATTAAATTTTACATCTAAGTCAATTCAATATCCCCATTTAATTCCTTAATTAATTATTTAATCTCAATCAATTCAATATAACAATAACTAATTCAAAAATTAATTATTCAATTTCACAAATCTCAATATCACTATAAATAAGAAAAAAAAGAATTATTTCAAATAAAAAATCCAAATATTCTCATAATTTCTTTAATAAATATTTATTCAATTTAGAAATCCCAATTTAATGAATTATTCCTCATATGTAATCCGATTATCCCGAATTTCCCAATTTTCTTAATTAATTAATTCAAAAAATTATCTAATTTAGTCCAGAACACAATTACCAAAAATTAAATAATAATTATACAGTTACATATACATAATTGAAATCAAGACTTTGTAATTTGAATTACAGACCACCTACCTTGATTCATTGATGAGTGATCTCCCAATGGAAACCCTCAATTTCAATAGAATAACGATATAGAACGAGACCGAAAAATAAAACCTAAATCAAGATTTAAAAAATCAAAATCCCTTAAATCTAGATATAGATCCATAATCCTAGAACTAGATAAGAAACATTGATCTAGAACTAAACAAATAGAAAAGAGCAATCCCTAAAATATGGGAGAAGATAGTGATGAATAAAAAAATCCCTTGGGATTAGATCCTATTACCAGGAGGGGTACAGATCTTTAATCTGCCATTTGATTCACTAAGAACGGAGGTCGGGATCCCTAGGAATTCATTGGAGAGCGTCCAAAAAAATAATTTGTTTATATCTAAGTGGGGTTAATTTAGGTTAAAAAAGGGCATTCAAATATTTTAAAATCTAATATTCTGATTAATTAAAACAGCGTGCACTATTTATTTGGTAGAGGCACACTATTTCCCATTAATGTGTGCCATAACCATGCGCCTCTTTTATGAATGGTGCGAGGGGGCATGGTCTCTTCTTTTTTAGAACGTGGTTTGATAAAATGTTCACTAACTATTAAAAACCACTCAATAAAGTGTTTCGTACTTTCTTGACCAGGGCACACTATTAGGTAAAATTGTGCACCAACCGTTCACATCCATTATCTTCCATTTTTTCTCAAATTTTAACCCACGCATTCCCCAAGGTAAAAACCAAAACCAAAATTAATCTATATAAACAAAAAGAGTACCTATAAATAATCCCAAATCATATCTAGAAAAAGGAATTATATTAAAATTTTCATTTAACATAGGATTAATGGAGTTTCTTCCAATAATTTCAAGCAGAATATCCTATGTTAGGGTTTCTTCCATGTTTTATCCTTCTTACTCCCTTTTCATATTGTTATTTTTAATTCCTCTCACTTTTATTCGTAGTTGGATAATCGCTAAGTGGTTCATGGTCCAAATTTATTGTTTCATGGGATTTTAGGGTTTGTAACACTCCTCTCAAAACTACATTTCACCATTTCTGTGGGTTTCACTCCATATAAACTTGATTCATTGTAGGTACTTCCATGATTTTTCATTTACATAACGTACCATCCATACATGGGTGTACCAAATTAATATTTAGTCAAATTATACATTTTTGTTGGTTTAAATATATATATATATATATATATCATGGTTTTTTAGTTATTTTTGATTATTTTTAAATGATTTTATATGGATATTTCCCAGTTATCACTGTGTACCTAAAGGATATTTATATTTTTAAAAAATAAAATAATTATAATTGTTTTTATATTTAAATTCAATGTTTTATTATTATCATAAATATTTATGTGAATTTATATGTTTGTGTGTGAGTTTAATATGTTGAATTAGATGGGATTATCTTCTTTGGGACATTTTATCAAGGTTTCTTCTTTATATGGATGTACTATTGTATCATGCTATTTGTAGTTCTCATGAATATTTGTATGGGTTCATATATATGTACATGTGTGGGTCTGTGGGTGTGTCTGTGTGGACTTATTCACATGATAATTTGTGAATATGTATATTGAGAGAGGAATATATATATGCATATGTATACAATAATAAAATGGGACACTTTGAAAATTTTAATATGATGTTTAAAATTGATTTTTCAAATATGTTTTCAAAGGGGACGTATAATATTAATTTCCACAGATTATTTTAACGTCTCCTTGGGTACCTTGTAAAGAATTTTTTCCATTGTATTATTATTTCTATATATTACAATTATTATTATTCCTGTTGTTATTATTATTATTACAATTAGTATTATTATTATTTTTAAATAATTCTATTTTTTTATAGAAAATTAATTAAGATAGTTGTGGATTGATTTTAAATTTGAATGTGTTGATCTCAACGTTCTTTGTGATAGATCATGGAAATAAATTAACAATTTTTTATAAAATTACTTGATTATCAATTAGTTAAGGATATATCATCTAATAAATAGTTTTCATCATTGTTATAGCTCCTAGTAAACCAATGGTACTTGGGTAGACTATCCTAGGTGAGACTAGTTCCCCCATGATTAGCAATGGTTGTGGCACTGTTAAGGGGTAACCTTACTGGCTGTTAATGTAGTTGAATTCTAAAATCCACTATAATGGTGTGAAAAAATCATTAGGTTCCCACAGTCTTAGTGACCCTAGGGATTTTCTCCCTTGTTGATTGTTTTATTACTGGTTATATAGCTTTATGGTTTCTATTAAATTACTTTATATTGTCCATGTTTATATAGTCGTTTTTACCATGAAAATTTTAGCACCTTTAGGATTTTTCTAATAGTTAATTGGGTCTTGTGTCATTATTTTTCATCCACTTCATCATTTTCATAACGATATTGTTTCAAATAATTTAATATTTCACTGTGTTTATTTTCCATCTTAGCCTTTCTAAAAGTTAATCAAGTAATAATTTAGACACAAATAATTTTCTGAAAACACCTTTTTTAAACTATGTGGTTTATAAAAATGTGTTCTAAAAGAAATAACATGGATTTATTTTCAAAACGATAACATATACCATATTTTAACTAATGTATTTGAAAATTCAATTTATGGAGTGTTTTTTAAAATAATATGCATGGACCTATTGGAAAACCACACTGGGCTATTTTTCTCACCAAATAATTACACAAATTGGTTTTTATAGATTGGGTGGATCTTACAAGTTAAGGTTATGATTATTAAGAATTACATTTCATTTTCTCCTTATCCATGCCACTGTAATAGTATATTCTTGAGCTGTTGGATGGAGAATGGCCTTTGGACACATGGGATAACATTATCATTTTTGTTAGTTTCTTTTTTTCCATAGTAGTATCCTCTAAATTAGCTATTCCTAGTATCTATTTCCTATTTTACTATTTATTTTTCCTTAATGTGTGGTGTATATGAAAAAAGAGTCATGGATGATTGATTAAAAGAATTTTTTATGTGAGGGAGATGGTTGTGAGCAATGTGGTTTCTTTTATATTATATTTTTATATCTTCATTGATCCTACATTATTATAAATTTAATTTACTATTCCATTTTTGTGATTTTTATTTATTCTAATTATCTAATTTGGAATGAGAATGAATTATATAGATGCATCTTTCAGGAATTTTAGAATAATTCCCCTACTAATATAATTTAATTTATTAAGGTGAAATCAATCTTAATAAGTTTAATCTGATTCCCTATTGCTTATCTCCAGCTTGTGGGGATCAGGAATTCCCATAATCCATCTCCACAATCAAGTACATGATTTTCAAAGATAGGTCCATGAGAATTGTAACATCTTATAAATTATTTGAATGATATTATGTAATAATAACAATATCATACAAATCACTATAATCTCTTATACTTTTTCAATTTTTACATTGGTAGAATCTTACATTTTATCTATTATATTTTAAAAATTCTCTAAAAACAATGCATATGATCCAAATATATTAAGTATCACATATTATTTTTTACCTTTTCTATATTATATTTGGAGACTCAGTATTTATCTTCTATATAAACATGAATATTTTATTTAACAACAAAATTTCATATGTAAAATATGAAATATGTAACATATAATACTGTAACCATCCAAGAACTCTTTTAATTATTCTAAACATCTAACATATCATCCTAATAATTTTACGTATCTTAGTGAGAATATGAAATTTTCACCTTTCTAATTGTAAAAAATATCATACATTTGAGTTTCAACTTCAATCAAAATTTCATATCATCAAGACAACATAAAACATATTTACTCCTCTGGGAATCATTATCCACTTAAATTACATTGGAATCACCAAAGGATATAATCCAATCATTTTCACGGATGTATGACGAGTATCACCCTATGGCGAAATAGATAGATCAGAGATACTTATTGCATTGGAAGATGCATATATATGTCAATCGGGATTATGGACCTACAGATCAAGTTAATAATACATTGATTGAATGTAATGACCTCAACCACAATGTACTTACACAAGATGTCTAGGTAATCATGTATATAGACCTAAGGATCAACTTCATATTATATTTAAGTAATTTCATTAACCATACTAATTAATAGTCATATTTATATGTATATGTATAGGTATGAGACTCTACATGTATAAGAATATGTCATCAATGGCAGTAATTCTCATGTTGAATAGGATTACGAACTGGGGGTTTGACAATCATTTCACATTATTGGAATCAGTTATCTTTTCATTTGTGTCTCACCTAGGTTGATTATATTTCATTTGAATTCATGTATTGAAAAATATTTATTGGTTCACCATTTGGGTTCCCAAATAATATTATTTATCACCACTTCACATGTGCCTCAGTGTACGTGTAGACATTATGTCTTCTTTTTAGATGAAGCATAGTCGCATAGTGGGTAGGGATGAGTCCCTGAGTTTGTTTATCATGTAGAGCTACACATGTGGATTATTTTTATTGGGATAATACAGTTCAAAAAATTCTAAAGATCGGGTATGTGGTCCGGCTTGGAGTTAGTAATAAAGAACTATGATTTTATTTGAGTTTTTTCATTACTCTTGTATATATTTGGTCGACCTAGTGGGTGAATAATATTGTGTGCATGGAATAACAATTAGAGATTTTATATAGTTTTCATTTGTTATAATAAAATGTTCTATTTTAGTTTATTTACTTCTTTCAAAAAATAGTTTTTACAGATCTGTATGATACATTGCTATTTCCACTATGTTCTTACTCTGATATGAGTTCATATTCTCCATACTCTCACACCCTAGGTTATTTCTACTAGTTGAAAGCCTCCAGCGTATGGGGAGGCACCCTTGAGGCCCTCTAACCGATCTATTCAGGGAACCATTTTAGTCCAATATGGTCAAAGACTTTACACTATGTTTTGAGAGGAGAAAAATCATATATATATATATATATAATTACATGCTATATGAGATGGAGAGGAACATGTAGAAATGAGGATTGAAAGAGACTTTGTTTCCCACTGGTAGATGCTATGTAATTTTTCCAGGTCAGGTCGGGGTGCTCTATTTATTCACTCTGGACTAGTATCAATTTTCCGTGTTCTTTTGGTGCTTCCCTATCAAGGTACATTGTGTAATTATATCCTCAGCATAGGATTTTGATTCCCTATATGAGTTATCTTTAGATTTGTTTTATATAAATCCTTCTATGAGGCCTACGGTGGGATCCTATTTTGTATTATCTTTACTATTTGGTATTTGGGTAATTTCCATGACCAAAATACATGGGTATTCCCCCTACATAGTTGATTATTCAAGATTGGGGTTGTAGAATCCCACAACGGTGCTGGATGGGATACCCTATTTATTTATTGGGATCTTAAAGACCCAGTGATTACTATCGGGTGAGGCATGATGATCGTGGCTTATGAGATGATCATCGTAAGTCAAATCATGGCTCATAGAGTGAGTTCACCAAGATTATAATTACCTATAATCCTCAAGTAGAATATATGGATGACAATATTGTTGAAACCCGTGATACTTGGAGCTCATTATGAGTATATAAGGTTTATTATTATGATTTTTATTATTATATCTCATATACTATTGACATACCAATTTCTGAGCCGGCTACACTCTTGATTCTTTTGATTGGTTATTTTAGTGTGTATTACCAGGTAATATTATAATCAACCATGAATGTTCTCCACATGAACATTTCATGTCTTTTACAGATGAAAATTTTTTTATGGTGTCTTAGTAGGAATCAGTGTAAGAGGAGGGTAGTGGGATACATAAACCATAGTTCATACCCATTATTATATTTGATATAATCCCCTCCTTCTCAGTTGGTTGTACTCTATGAGACTTTTATGTGTGATTCTATTTAGAACTAATGTTGTCCACTATATATGTATTACTATGATCTGGGATAATTTTTATTCATGAATTATGGTACTATATGTCTTTTACTTTTACATTATTTTATAGTTTTGGAGATATGTGTGTGGATACACGTACTTAGGATATTTCCATGAAAATTTGTGATATGACTCTTCCACACTAGTCTTTGTACCATGTCATATTAGAAGTAGTCTTAGGTTATCACACATAGCATGCTTCCAGCCAAGTGGGCCTTAATTAGTCAGTTCATCATTGAAAGAACATAAAATGTTTGTGTTTAATTAATTATGAATTTTCCATAATTATTTGTTTAATTATAAATTATTTATAATTCTCTTAATTTATTAATTATTCATAATTATTTTACTTCATTTATAAATTGAGGAATTTTTCATTTATTTATTTTTCTTCTTTTCTCATTATTCAAGGATATATTTTTTGTATTTTGAATTTTTATGTATGATTTATTTCAATGGGTACAATTTCTTCTGAGTTATCATAAATGAATCTAAAAATTTAAATTCTTGTTGTGGAAATTGATTTAGTTTGATTCTAACCTTATTAGGACTTGTATTGATTTATTATATAGTTATTTATTATTTATAGATAACATGAACCAATTTTCTATACAACATGTTAGGGATTCACTTGGTATTGTATGAAAATAAATGGATTTAATTTTGAGATTGATTTTTTTTATTTTACTGTTTTTCATATCCTTATGATTTTAGGATGTTTATTTTGTGGAAAGGGAATAAGAATCCAAAATAAATCCTTATAATTAGGAATAAATGATAATATAATAATAAGAGATAAGATGGTGATAATAAATTACCATAGAGAAAGGTAAGTGTAAGAGTTGTTCCAATATATGAAAATATCAAGATCTATATTATTAAACTTGAAATGATCTTGCAATGATGGGTTCCAATGTATTATCTTATATAAGTAAATGTGGAAATGGATAGCACTAAGGGTCAGATAATTAAATCTTACAATAATATTTGGTTTAAACTTATATCTGAAATTTTAAGAGTTATGATATAAGAGAAATTACGTTGAGTATACCCATTTGATGGATTTTTAGAAATAGTTGACTTCTCAACCATCTTAGAATAATATATTATATGATTAGGATTATTCCCTTTTCGAATAATTATATGGAGATAGAAATAATGAAAATAATTTTTTTTGTTAAATGTGGAATTTGTATCACTAATCTGAATGATATGTTCCAAAGTAACAATAACAATAATGGGAGTAAATTTTGAAAAAATAATTATTAAATTAATGTAAAACATGATACTCATATAATAAATATTTTTTTTCTAGGTAAAAATTATTGTAATCAATAAACCTTTATATGAGATCAATATTGGGAAGGATAATATCAATGAAATAATCTACTAACGATAGTAAATTCAAAATAATTCTTATGTTAGAGAATCTATATGTTCTAAATCAACCTAATAATAATTAAAAATATGTTGATGTTGTTTAATAAGTGGATATAGATTATTATGTGAATCACAGTAGGATTCACATAAGATTACAAAAGAGTTAAATGATTTATTAATAATGCAATTTAATCATTCTATATATATTTAATGTGATTCAATGTGATATTGAATTAGTAAGACTAAAGGATTCATCCATTACTTGATCTGGTTATGGAATTCATTCTTTACTCATAAATGGAAGTTTTACCACAACATAAATTAATTCATGAAATGATTTCCTTATTTTATAAATGTGTTTAGCGTAGATGAATTGGGAATGAAATACCTATATTCTCATACAATATCAATATTAAAAGTTTGAAAAAGGTTAAATAGTAAGAGGAAAAGTTAGTTTAAGTGTCTAACAATGTGTATTCTAGTTTCCAATATTGGTCATTAAATCCTAAATGAATAATAAAGGAGGAGTGATGAATCCACATATTGGCGTTACAGACAATACTTGATGGGGGTTTTTAAACTCAATAGAAATTCCATTTATAGTATCAGTATTATAGAAATTTATTATCATATTGTGAAGGTTATGTGATGATAATACTAAGACATTAGATAGTGATATTAAATTACCTTTAAAAAGATAAGGGAAGATTTGTTCCAATGTATGAATATATCAATATCTTTATTATTGAACTTTAAAAGTTCATCCAATAATGGGTTCCCATGAATTATCTTATATAATGAATGGTAGAAATGGCCATCACTAAGGGTTAGATAACAAGACTTAATTATAATATTTTGGTTAAACATTGCTATAATACCATACGAGTTATGATATAAGATGAATTATGTTGAGCATATCCATTTGATAGATTTTGAGGAAGAGTTGTCTTCTCAACCATCCCAGAATCATATATGATGTGATTGGGATTATTCCATTTTTAAAAAATAATATGGTGATAGAAACACTAAATAGAATAAAATTTTTGGTTAAATGTGGTGTGTGTATCACTAATAATGATGATATGTTCAAAATGGATAAAAATTAGTGGGAGTAAATATATAAAAAATAATTATTAAATGAATGTAAAACATAATACTCAACTAATAATTATTTTTTTCTAGATAAACAATATTTTATTCATTAAACTTTTCTCTAAGATCTATATTGATAAGGATAATCACAATTAATGTAGCTATTGAGATTAGTAAATTCAAAACAATTCTTATGTTAGAGAATATATATGTTCTAAATCAACTAATTTCAAATTCAAATTTTTTGATGTCGTTCAATAGGTGGATCTATATTATTATGTGAATCATAGTATGATTTAAATAAGGTTACAAAAGAGTTAAAGAAATTATTAATAATGGAATTTTAATCTTTCCAAATATATTCATTGTGATTCAATATGATAATGAATTAGTGAGACTAGAGGATTCATTTATTTATTGATATGTTTATTGAATCCATTATTGACTCGTATAGGAAACTTTTTATCACAACTTAAATGAATTCAAGAAATGTTTTCCTTATTTTTTAAAATTATTGAGATTAAATAAATTGGTAATGAAATAACTATATTCTCATACTATATAGATATTAAATTTTTTAAAAAGGTCAAACCATAATATGAAAAGTTATTTAGAGTGTCTAATAATGTGTATTCTAGTTTCTAATATAGGTCATTAAAACATAAATGAGTTATCAAGAATGAGGGGCGATTATTCCACATAATGTAGTTATAGATAATACTTGATGGGTGTAATTAAAATACATGGAAAATCCATATATAGTATCAATATTATTGTAATATATTCTCTTATTTTCAAGGGTTTTTATACCAATTTTATACTTTAATTTTTTTTTAAAATCTATAAGTCTTCAGAATAAAGTGTTGAATTGAAAAACCAAGTTCAAATGACACTAATAAGTTTTTATAAACAATTTAATTGAATGTAATTTAATTTATCATCCCTATATTGATAATTATTAAGGATAAATATGATTATCTCATTTAACTTCTATGATATGAGGTGTTACTAATAACAAGTAGTTTCTATTTTTAATATTAACTGATTTATTGAAAAGATAAGGTTTATGATTCATCAAATTATATTAAAAAGTCATAATGAAGTCATGGATAATACATATTTATCATGGATATTTGTTTTCTCGATATTTGTTAAAATATATATAATTGATATTCAAACACCAGTAGTAAAATATTATAACCAATAATATTATATTCAATAAAATACCTCAAACACATTGAATAACATACTTGATATAGATGAAACATTTTATTTTTATTATATTCATACTAAAAGTAAATATCTATTATTTTCTAAAAATAAAGTAGTTTAGATATCATATAATTATATTCTATTGATAAAATAATATTTACATGCTCTTAGGGGGATTTTTGAACTTAATTATTCTAATATATAACAAAAATTATATTATGGAATTCAAAATATAATGTGAACGTCGATTTATATCATAAAGGTTTTTATTAAATGTTAATTTTAGATCAATATAAAAAGTTACATGGATTTAAACATGAATTTTTATAAAAGGGGTTCTAAAATGATGATGATGTGAATATAAAGTGTTCTATGAGATAACATAAGTCATTAAAATTGTAACATTAGATGTCATTGAGTGATGGACTTTGAATATGTTTATTAAGGTCAACAGTTGGAATATGATTCCAAAGTATCAATATTATTATAGTTATCATACATTAATTATGATAATCACTAATGAATTTTTAATGAGGGGTTTATCATATAGTTATATAGTGATGTGGTTGGAATTACATAGAGATGTAATTTGTGTAAAAACACTAAAAGTGTTGAGAACCAAAGGATCATTTGATAGTCTATCATATATGATTTGTTATATTGGTTATTATAAATTGATTTTTTTATATTTTTAGTAATGACGAATGATGTAAATTGTGTTATGTTATAAAAATGTAATCTCAAAATTATCATTCCTTTACCATCACATTATTATGAATGTATTGATACACATTTCATGAAGTGAAATAATAACTTTCTTCTCAATGTATGAATTAGATTTATCTAGGATATATGTTCATCATGTACTATTATATAATGAAATATTATGGTCATCATAAGTTAAATTATTGTATTTATATATAGAATATACCAATGAGGCACAAAATAGGTTTTGTGTGGTGCATGTATCATGAATTATACAACATGAAGTGTTATATACCTTTTCGTTTTCACTACCCAAGGTTCATGGATCATAGTATGAGTCAAAAATAATAATGGTTGGAAATAGACCCATAATAATAACCTTCATACATTGAAACATTTCTTAGATACTGTTGGAGTCTTTGTTAATCAATGGGTGATTGGGTATGTTTCAAATCATGTATTTGGTTAAAGATTATATAAGATGAGGTTTTTCCTCTTATGTAATGAGCATGAAATTTGGTCCCCTAATTTATATAGAACTGGGAATTATAAAATCTTACATCGATAGTATGTATGATTTTATTAAATATTTGAGTGAGATAATTGTGATGTGCTAATCCGTAATGAATAATTACATGGTATATATTTATCAACCAGGTCAGTTTAGTCCTAATGAATCAAAAATCTATGAAGAGGCTATATGGGATTGACATAATCTATGTCGCACGATCTCTATATTCCTTAGAGAAAGTTATTATATAAACATAATTCTTTTATATGTTTAATATGATAGTCATTGGTATATATACATATGTGTTTGATGGGGATATTTTCTGGTCACGTTATTAATTCAGTAGTTGTGAATCTTTACCAGAGGCCACATTATTCATATATTTATGAATTCAATGATTCATATTTTTTAGAGAAATAATGTCAATTGGGTTCAAAATTTGTGGATAATTGTATGTGGATTGATGAAAGATTGAAAAGATATTATAAAATTGTTTAATGTTTTCTAAAAATATATTTTAGGATGTTTTTTAATATAGAAGTTCATATGACTTGATACAAAGTGATTTTGGTGGAAGCTTTCCCAATTTTATTTGGTATATATCTTATAGTACTTTTGGATATGAAATCATAATTTATTATATATATATATATAGATAAATATATAGTGAAATGGGAAAAAGTATAGTTGATTTACCAAATGTTAGTGATTAAAAAACATTGTCCCTAAATTTATAAACACACAAGACGAGTTCCATCATTATAATATTATAAAATATAGGTTTTTATATGGTTAAGTTATATGATACCAAAATAATAATACCGTCTCTAGTTTAATTCATACTGTATGTTATTATTTTTCTACATTGTTATGAATGTAATGTCAATGTATATATATTTCAAACATCACCCACATTTTATATCATGAATGTTGACATAATATAAGATAAAATTATTTGGTTGTTGGAAAGGAAGAGGTTTATAATTGATGAAACTAAATGAATTATGTTATATTTAATGATTTAAGCGATGTTAACATAAGTAATTTTATTAGGGGGTTTCTATATTGGTAGTTCCCATATGATATGTTTCTATATTTTGAGAAAATCCATGGCTGATTCTCCTTGATGCTCTATTCTACTTTATCTCCATTTCTTCTTTAGAGGAGATTAAATTACAAGGGTAATTAAATAGTCTACACATGAAATGTGAGATTTAACAACTATAAGTATACACTAAGGTAAATATAATTATAAAGAATGAAATTTGACCTTTTTCAAACCTATATGATTAAATATGGAGTATGTACATAATTTTTGTAAGGTATACATATAAGTATTAGTTCATTTTATTATATTATATAGTTTTGGGTTACACACATAGAGTTCCTAGTTTTTTGTTTATCATTACTCAAGAAATTTTGATCAACTGGGATTTTATCTTAGGAAACCAAAAAGGAATACACTATGACATGGATACATAATAGTCTAGAGATATAGTGTGATGGGGTCTACATCTTTTTTATTCCAACTGTGGGGTACTTAGTGATGCATTTCCAATGTATTAGTTATTATTAAAGGTGATCCATGAAAATATGGTATATCTACCTGAGTTATATGGTAATGTAATAAATATATTAAGAAGCCATGAATATCCCATTCCTAATTGAAAACATTTGGGTTATTCACAATGGATATCCATTAATTTGTAGGGACCATGTGGCCCCTGTGTAATGTACATCAGGTATTAAAGTGATAGGGAACTCACTTATTTACAACGAGAAGGGGCTATTTAAAATGAACAGTTGAATTCATGGATTTTTATTCATTATTTTACATGTATGAGTAATTTTACTCCTAGAAGGTCCACAAAAATTTCATAGGTGGTGCAGTGCTTCAACATCCAATATTTTTTGGTGCTATTATTTTAGGAATGGATCCATGTATTTATAGGAAAACATACTCTTTATTCTAAAAAATGTGTCAAACAATTACATGTGGTCTTCACAATCGCATATCCTTCCCATTAGTAACATGATATTTTTATGATGAACATTTATATAAAAAAAATATTGACTAAAATGTCTATGAACTTCTACACACCATCCATGATTATGGATAAACTAATCATTAAATTATTAATTAAAAAATCAACATATATGTTACACCCAAATATTTTATGTAATTTATCTTCTTAAATAAATTAAGTATCTTCGATGTCTTATGTTCCACCCAACACTAAGCTAAAATAAACAATGAAATGTTATTACTGATATAAACTAGTAATTAAATAGGAAGGAAAGAATTTTATTAACCACATTATGATATTTATATATTATATATTCAATCAAATATTTTGACATTCATTCAATTGATTTTATAGGAATATGATAAGAACACATAAAATTTTATGCATAAAAGGCTATATTTATCTAAAGGTTGTTTTGAAGTCTTTTAATGGAGCACCTATCTTAATAAAATATTCTGACACTTTTAAAAAATTTATTTCACTAAATATAATTCATTTTAAAATTTGAATATCAAATATTACTTGGGTTAATGTTTGGTCATTTTTGGAAAAGTTTCATTTTTGGAAAAATAGTGATGTGACTGTTGGAAATATAAATGTGTCCATTAGAATAATAAAAGCACCTATAAAAGTAAAAAAAATGTAATTTGAGTATCATATAAATTAAAATATGATATATTTATATCTTGGAATAAGTAAATAAATGTTTTTAAAATAATAAATTAAGTGTTGTTATTTTTTGAAACATGAATGTTTATTTACAATTTTATAATTAATATAATGATTTAAAAAAATAATTTCATAAATTATATTGATAATATAATATTTTTCTGCCTTATTATTATAATATAATTTTGTGATACCTTAAATATCTTTTCAAAGTGTCATAAAATCGGTTATAATTTTAAAATTGTTATTTTTCAAAAAAATAATAATTTTATAACAAGTAAAATTTCTCAAAAAATTGAAAATTATTTTCCAAAAATCTAGTCCATTTTTGGAATCTACACAACAAAAATATGATATGGTTAATTTTTTAGATTCTTTCTAAATAGTTGACCTTTTGGTGAATAGTGAAATATAGTAATTTACGGTATTTAACATTATAGGTATATAAATTTATTATTGAGGCATGTTTAATATATCGATGAGGTAATAACTCATAGGTTATAATTAAAATGATCTATTTACTATATTTAGTCATAATAATCAATAATATTGATAGTCTTGAGCCAAAATAATAATCAAATGAATTAAATAATCAAAAAACACCCCTCTCCAACATTATAAATATCACCCCTTAACACCCCTTATCCTCAATCCTTCTAAGACATGATGATTTATAATATACTTCCCAATTAATCTCCCAGGACTCTCCCCCAAATCCATGACCATTTGGTCTCAATAAAATACCAAACCCAATTTCTCTAAGGAGATTCACAATGAGAATATGTTAAATATGTATAATCATCTTTCATTTTCTTTTAATTTTTTTTTCAATTTATTTTCATATCTTATCATCTCATCGGGTCACGTACCGAATCTGGTTTCCACTATTACCAGCACAAAATCCAGCCCATGGAAAGACCTAAAGAGCATTACCTATCCCCAAGGGTTGGCACAAGTGCCCGAGTATCATTAATTTAGGTTTTGGAACGATTTACCCTAGTATGAAAGCATAAAACATTAAAAACAATCCATAATATAAATCTGAAATTTTTAAGCCAAACATGTCTTAAGAAAAACACCATAACTGATAAAATTGTTTTAAAAAAAATACATGTGGTCCAAATACAAATAAAACAGCATCAAGAAAACCCCAAGCACTCCACATGACAAGGGGTCATCACCCACATGCCGTCTCCACAACTCTGCACCAAGGATGGGAACTGACACCATGAACTGCCATCACCCATAGCATTCCCTTTACATGATTAAATCATAATAAAGCATAATTACACCCAAGAGTTTTAAGAAGGGTGTGAGCCTAAGATGAATAGTATACCACCCAATGATTCCAAAGAGCATTCAATTCAATGTGAAAAAAATCAGTTTTAATATGCAATGAAAAGAACTGATAAATTCCAAGAAATGAAACATTCAATTGAAAACAGTATTCAGGATAAAATTTTCAAAAAGTTCAGACATTTAAATAGAAATTTTATATACTATAATGTACTGCCAAAAACACCCCAATACAAGGTGAAATAACACAAATACAATGAGCTACAAAATCAGGAACACCCTTAGGCACCAGATAGTCTTGGGCCCCATGTACCTCATACCTCAGTGTAATGTGACCACAGTAAAATCTATTCTCATGAAAGATCCACTATTAGGGAAAATAATAATAACCTATTTGTCCCCAATAATCAACCAAATATTTTACTTTGAATTTTTGATATCTAAATTTTAGGTGAAAGAGGGACAAAACCCATCTGATCCACTAGCCGTACTAGTACACATCTGCCCCACCTAGGTACCCGGGATTCCCCATTTGTTCTCAAATAGTTTCAGCATGAAAACATATCCATTTTCATGTAAAACACCTCTAATGTTCACTTACACAAATTAAAGTAGATATCTCATTTTATACCGCTTAAAACACACAATAAACACATTGATTTTTAATGAAACAATATCTCAAAATCCCACATTATTTTGCACACAAAACCCCCTAAGAACCCCACTTTTACACTATGTGCACACTTTTAAGTTAAAAAACCAGTAAAGGTAGTCCAATACATTTCAATGAAAACATAAAATGAATTTTAGGGAAGACCCATGTTAAAAAATAAGTGATAACTTTGTAAAGCCTCCATTTTCACACAAAAGTGGTTCCAAAACATCACTTCCTTTACAAACACCATTAAAACCCATTTTTTGCAGAAACTACAAAAGGGGATAAACATTATAAATAGTATTTTCATCCCTATTATGGTTCAAAAAAACAACTAAGTATTTATAGGGAATCCCCAAATAAACCAATAAAACATTTCTTTAGAAAACCCCCAATTTCACACCAAATTGGCATTTAAAATTCAATTGCAACAAAAACACCACAAAAAATAATTTTTTCATCCATAATAAAATGTGAATAACATTAAAATATGATAAATACAGCATTATAATACAAAAATATTGCATATATATTGGAATCACATACAAAATCAAAGGAAACCCTTGAATCAACGTGTGAAAATCAAGCCGCACAACCGCCACACCAAGACAGACTTAGATCAAACCTAAAATGATAATAATTGACCTAGAAACCCCAAGTTTAAACCCTAGGTTTGGAACCCTACCCCCTGGTCATTTATGATATAAATAAAATTGAAATAAACTTCATGGTAAGGGGAGGAACTAAGGACGAGAGACACTTACTTGAGATTATTTTAAGTTCCTCCACCAAATATCCCTTAAAATAGGGTTTCAAAGTGGTTTTGATAAACTTGTAAGGATTCCCTGAATTTTAGGTTCAAATAGGAGGATGAAGGGTCTAATTAGGAATTGTAATGGAGGAAAAATAGTAAGAATTGAGAGAGTTAAGAAGGAATTAATTTACATATTCAAATCTGGTCAATTTGAGAAACCCTATGATGTTCTGCACTAATTCACAAAGAATAAGAGCTCCAATGAGTGGTAAAAGAGGAAGGACGTGTAGATGGGTTCGGTGGGATTGGGTGACTCTTTTAATCACTGGAAAATTATTAAAATTGAATATTTTAGGAACTAAACCATTTGTTTTTTTAAAACTGGAAATGGGCTTTTGTGCTAGCCCAATTCCTTAAATAAAAACCCCAATCCACCATTATTATGGATTCTTAAAGGGTACAAATTGAAATTGTGGTGTTAATAGGTTAGGTTAGGCCATTTAGGAATCGTAATGGGTGAAAAATATTAAAAAATTAAATACTTATTAAAGAAAAAAATTTGTTTTTAAATTTGGAAATGAGCCCACGGTTTAGCCCAAATCATAAAAACTCACCCTTTCCTCAAAAAAACATAGGAAACCCCCAAAGAAAAGAAAGAATGGAAATTAAATGAAAAGTAACTTTAAAATATTTCATGTATGTGACACATAAACTCCCCTTTCCAAAGAAACATGATAACTCTAGTATCATATATATACTAGAATTTTAATATTTTAATGATATATCCACCATCAATTCAATTCTCTTCCACTTTGGTTATAAAAATTAAAATATCGTTCGTGAGGTGTCGATTCACGCCTTTGTGGAAGATGATTTATCATTTTATAATAGTGCCTTCAATAAAGGACATAAACCCATTTTTATGGTTAACCCATTTTATTAAATGTGTAATAAAACTTATTTAGTATTCCAGAACCAGTATATACACATAATATTAATTTTCAAAAAATAGCATGTGATGATCGAAAAAACACCAAAACCATTCATGTAGATATCATTATCTTGTTATATAATGTATTATCCCCATATCTAAAAACAAAATGATATATAATAACATTTAATATTATATAATTTAATTAATAAAATACAATTTCATTTTTGGATAACTATTCCTGTTTTACATGATCTTCTATACATGAATATAAATAAACCAATCTTGAAAATCAAGGAAATGAACACTCCCAAATGATTAAGTGGAATATTATAACTAATAAAAATTCCATAAATAAACATAATAAAATAAGAATAAATTAAATAAAAGATTAATAGGTTTTTAATTAAATTTTTAATAAATGTAATTTCATTATCTAGGAGAAAAAGAGAAAGTGTATAATGCTTTCAGACATAAGGTTTGTGATTCCTTCTGAACCACCATTTTTCATTAGGAATACAATATCTATCTCTATACCCCAATTTAATTCTTAATTATTCATATTTACTCCTCATAAATTCTATGTTTGTGTTTTAAAGATATTTCCTTTCTAAATTCTTCCTTCTTTTATGGGGAAATATTTGTTTTATAGGGTCCCCGTTCTAATTATTTCTAATAATAAAGCATGAATTGTTGAAACTTATAAATTTATTACCTATTTTCATGTACACTCCATAATGATTTTTGAGGACCCAATAATCTTATATAAATAAACTTTTTTTATCATGAAAATATATATTACTTCATTATGGTTTTTTGAAAACAATTATGCCTTTATCCTCTTTAAATACTCATTCATAGTTTACCTTAAACGACATTAAATTGGCTCATTTATAATGTTTCTTAAACACTATTGTTACATATTTTAAATTCTATTACCAAATTTCAGTATGAATATTATTTTAATATTCCTAAAATTTATTTTCATTACATTTTGTTTTCAGGGATATACATGTTTATAATTAGATATGTTTTGAAAAATACAAATGACTTTCCAAAAGAACAATTATTTACAAAGTAAAAGGGTATTTATCTAAATAATATATCAATTGTTTTATTATAATATTTTCCTTTATTTTTAGGTAAAATTTTGAAAAAAATTATTAACTAATATTGATCCATTATATTACCAACTACCATATTTTATTGAAGGGTTTATGAATATTTTTACTAGAGATGCACTATCTTGAAATAATTCACATATTACTCTAGATAGTTTATGATTACGTATACAGATTTGGGATATTATTTACATTTCCTATGTTAGTTTAAATATGAAACTACATGTTGATTGATTCCAACCCATTAATAATAAGAATTCATTGTAATTATTAAGTGTCAGGCAGGGCCCTCTATAGCCCATCGATGCATCGATAGGTCCCATGAGACAAACTAGTTTGTATATTGGCTAATGTGTTACCTGATTATATATAGTGTCTTAGAGGAAGCATTGACAGTATGTTTATTATTTCCTAAAGTATGAATTCCTTCATTATGAGGTTATTTAATAAAAATCCATGTGACTTTTATTTTAGTAGAGTATCCTTGGGTAATTAACATTTTCATGTGATTATTCATATGGTGTTATTTGATCATCTTTCATTTCTTCCATATTAAGCTCAAGTTTTTGTTTTAATGGCATGTGTTATTAGTTATTCACTTTTAATTATTTTTTATATTTATTAATGATATCTTCCACTTTACTTATTACCCTTACTAAGAATTTGAGCTCACCCATTTCTTATGTCTTATTCTTCACTCGGATTCAAAGATGTATATTTTGATTAACATGCATGAACAAATTAAAAGAATATGGATGTTTCCTAATGCGTTTTTGATGTTGTATTAAATTTCCATGTTTTCATTGAATGATTATGTCTATATCTGGCTTTCCAAAGCTAATAAAATATTTGGTCCTTTGGGATTTTATTATTTTTTTTCATAGTTCAAATGTAATAAAGTAAGGCATCGGCTTCAGGATACTTGGGTTGGGGTCTTTACAGTTGGTATCTGAGCATGTTTAGTATGAAAATTGTAATCTATATTTAGGAACAAAAATGTGTATATAACATAACCCTATGATATTCATTTAGGATAACTATATAATAACATCCCAAAAAACCATTTTTATGAGTTTCCCTATGCATAAATTATTTAATTAATGTTAAGTGGTTCACTAGTTTTAGATTATACATAGTGTTTCATAATGTTTTGATCCAATCTAGTGTATTCCATTATTTATAACTTTTTCCTAGTGTAAGTAATTTAATCCTTGTCAGTACATGTATTCCATGTATGGATTACCCTCATATAAAAGATAATGATGTTTTAGCTAGAGAAGCAACTAGAGTTGAACAACTTATTACTATACTAGGACACATGACTTTGGTTATAAGAAAATACCATACTCGTATAGACAAAACCGACCCAAAAAGTGGTATACAATGTTATACCACCTTATGAAACAACAAAACCCATCATTAAATGGCACTACAAGCCCATTTTTATCTGATCAATGGAAAAGATCCAAACAGATGATATTTATATATTTGGGAAGTAATAAAAGGGAGAAGGTTTTCATGGTAGTTTATCATCTCTTAAGAGATGCAGATAAAATGGGATCATTGATTCAAAACACTAAGGATGAAGAGGATATTTAAAAGATGCAATGAGATGATTTTATGGATCTTTTATTAGGAAAATATATTCCTAGGGAAGAAAAAGTTGATATGGAGAGACAATTTTTGAGTTTGAGATAGAAATGTGATATAAATGTTTCTATTATTAAAGACATCATTACATGGTTAACATGGCATGATTCAAACTATATATGTAAAATAAAGAGAAATATTGTTGTTTGTTATGTTATTAAGCCAATTCTACGAAGGGAACTAGTCACCTGACCTGTCTCATTATATGAGGATATAGTATTTTGTTCTATCAAGATAGGGAAATAATTCTCCATGTATTATGTTTCTAAAGGTAAAAAAGAGTAGAAAAAAATCTAAGAGAAAAAATGTAAAAAATAATAAATTATAGAAGGATTCTTCCACATGTGATAATTATGCGAAGAAATACATCAATACTTTGTCTAAGGGAATGGGAGTTTTCCATCAAATGGGTAGAGAAAGGTGTCTAAGATCATGATTTTTAGGTATATAAAGAAGTTTCATATGTCCAATGATTCGACTTTAAGGATATGGGCAACAACATAATCAAATGTCAAAAGCATTAAGGAAATATAGATTATAAGAATAAAAGGTATCAAAGTGAAGCTTTTATTATTACTATTGATGAAGTGGAATGATTAATATTCTTTCATTTTGATTCAAGAATTATCATATTCTTGTTGTATGAATTATGAAATACATATGGAGTGTACTATAGTAATTTTTAGTTATGGATTTCAAATAATGTATTGAGTACTAGAATGAAAAGTGATTTTTAGGAAAACACATGATTTAAGTAATTTAACCCATAATATTTGATTAATTTTGATTTAATAATGATAATGATATATTGATGGTATAATATTGGTAACCGTGAATGTGGTTAGTGTTTTTATGGTTTGTATTATAGTTATTAGGATTTTTTTATTTTTAAATTTAAGGAATATATTCAAAAACTAAGGATTTTACTTTTTGAAGAAGTAATGTTTTTATTAAAGTTAATGGTGGTCAAGGTATTCAAATTTTTGGTATTTGAAAATAAGAGATGCATTTTGTTTCTTTGGGGAAAATATTATTTTAAGCAACCTTTATTCTAAATATTTGTTCTTTGAATTCAGACAAAAATATTTTTGATCGGTCTTAAGGTTAACTAATTATTGAATGGATTAAGGATACTATTCATTAAGATTAAAGTATGATTTATCTTATCGGATAAAGTTTTTTAATATTTTTGGTTTTAGTATACATATAATGTCTGAAGGAATGAATTATGGATCATTGGATAAAATTAATCCAAGAATAAAAATTTATCATGATTATCCATCTTTTTGTTTATGAAAGGAAGTGGACATAGATCGAAGCACAACTAAAGGATGAGATTATGATATAGGAAGGAATTATGTACGTTTGTTTTTCTAAATTTCTTTTATGGATATTAAAAGAAACCCCCAAATCTAGGTAAATTATTTTGGAAGAAAAACCTCATCTATTAACTTTTCTTTCTATGAAATAAATGGTCACCTAACAGATCACATAATTACGGATTTTTGATGAATAACATTATAATGACCATATTATATATCAATTTCCATTAGAACATGACAATTATATTTTTCTTTCATGTCCATATTTTCACATTGCACTAATATTATCCAATTCCAATGCCTACTTTTGTGTTAACTTTACCATTAATCTTTCTATCTTTCTAAGAGAACGTATTATTAACCCAATTTATGATGTGGGTTTCCCAAAAAGAAATTCCAAGTATTAACCTTTGATCATCAAAGTTAAATTTCAAAATTAGGATGATATAATTTATTGTAGGAGGGGAGAATGTAACACCCCATTATTTTATGATATGTCTCTTGTTAAATAAATTCAATATATTTTATGGCTTACATTTCACACAACACAAAACTAAAAAAATAAAATGAAATGTTATTATTGGTATAACCTAGTCATTAAATTGGTGGGAATGAATAGTATCAACCATATTATGAAATTTATATATTTTATTTTTAATCTATTATTTTGACACTAATCCAAATGGATTTATGGGAAAAAGATAACAATGAATAAAATTTAATATACAAAAGGTCTATATTTTCTGAAATCAGTTTCACCACCTTTTAATGGTTCACTAATTTTAATACTAAATTTTGACACTTTTATAAATTTTTTATGATAAAAATAAAGATTATTCTGAAATCATAATTTCATAATATATATTGGTTAATTATTTTGTATTTTTCTAATCAGTTTTCTTTTTTGATAAACTGTAATGTGACTGTTGGTGTAATGCCCCAACCCTAGTTACCCAAAGTCGGTGCATTATTACATAACATTGGCATGATCAAAAAAGATCATGTCTCGAAAGACCGATTAGTTTAGTAGTCTTGAAATTACTTGATAAATTCATAAGGATTACATTACATCATAAAATGGAAAACTACAACAACATTGTTTCCATTGAAAAAACTGATATCCCATAGACTATCCCTGTAGGTCAGTGATAATATACTTCTATGCATCCTGGGAAAAATAAAACATAGAAATGGGTGATCTCATATGATCAGTAAGGATAAAAATATAAAGGAAACTTACATAAATAAGCATAAACATTTAAGGCAATGTATAGAACTAAAACAAAATCCTTTTCATCATAAAATTCATCATAATATAGAAAATATAAATCAAAATAATGTCATTTACTTACCCACATGGATATTTTACTAGTTGAATAATCACATGTAATATCAATAGCCACTTTCATAATGATGGAATGAATAATGCCAGACTTTCATAACCACATAGTCAAGGCCTTGTTCCAAGACTAAAAATAAGATTTTGTCAAGTCCTTGTTCCAAGACACTAGTTTGTCTCATGAGACCTACTAATGCATCGAGAAGCTATAGTGGGCTACCCTCGTCACTTACTAAGTCCAATACATTCCTCATATGAAAAGTTTTAAACATAACATAATCATTCTTATTAAAACTAGCATACGAAATGTAAAAAATTTATTCATAAACCATGAATGGTGTAAAAATAACACATCCACAGTTAGACATATCACAAAAACTTGAATATAATATGGATGTTTTGTATCATAATCAATCAAGTTCAAATAAGCTTAAAATCCATCAAACGATGTTGGCATAGATGAAATCAAAAACTTTTTTTAGAGAAATATCTCTTTCTATTTTGAAATCATTTATTAAAAAATTTATTTTAGAAATATTCTTATATGACTTTAAGGGAAGCTTCAATGATTTTATAATAGTGTAAAATAGATGCACCCACCGTATAAGTTAAAAAAACATTCTTACCTTAATTTTGTCGAAAAGGTTAAAAAGGAACTTGTTTGGAAAACGACAAAATAATTCCTTTATAAACATCTTATAAAAAGTTTAACATAGGTATAAATGAATTTAACCCATTATCTATTAAATATTAAAAATGTTTTGAAATACATTTTTAAGAAACTTGGATGTGGATGATAAATATTTCCCGGTAGATAATTACGTATAAACAACCTCAGATAATGAAGAGATTGTGAACTGAACCCTTACATTATACTTTTCCTTGGTCAAGGGTAGGTTAATCTTCTGTATAGTGGTGAAATAATTTTTATTAAATTATACAAGAATAATATACATTAATATGATATCCTATATGATCTTTTAACATTTCATTATTAATAATATCTTTGTATTATTGTCGTTTTGGGTGTTAACTGATTCATTTTAATTTATATGATTTGTTACGTAATCCATGTTTGTTATGGATAGGTTGAATATTTTTCATATCCAGAATTATATCATGTTCTTAAACATTATTTTTAATCATCGAATGAAAATTAGTCTTGAATGGATATGATGGGGAATGAATCTTATCGCGTTCAAGGAGATGATAATCCGTACATACGCACGAGCGACAATATCATTGTTTTGATATTAAAATCATATATAATTGGATGTTATATAATATATAAAGAATACTTATCATGTTATATTTATTATCTACATCAATTACATGTCATTATCATACCCATCCAAATAATAATGTATTGAATAACAATTACACCACGACGTGGAGATGGTAAGTCGTGCGTACGCACGTATGGTGACATGTCATTCAAAGGATGGATAAAATAATGAATATGGATGTATGATATTTATAATAACATCACATTATATAGAATATACTGGATTTATTATATTATAATGGAGACAACAAAGAAAGAGGAAGCGGAAGAAGAAAAGAACTTGAAAGAGGGTGGTGAAATCATTACCTCTTCTTCGGGTTCTTCATTTTGATTTGATCAAAAGGGATCCTTAGGTTGGATTTCGGACTAAAGTAAGGCCTCTAGGATGAAGGGAGGATAGCTGATACGGGAATTTGGGTAGATTTTGGCCGAACCAAATGGCTTGGAAGGTGTGAATTAGAGGGAAGAGGGAGTCCCCTTTTATAAGAGGGGTTAGGGGCACCTTAGGAATGACTTAAAATATTATTTTATAATAAATTCATATTTGATTAATAATGGCTCCAATTTCATTTATTTCGAGGCTATGGTGGGGATTGGTCTAAATCCTCTCAAACAATAGGTTTTATATAGGTTTGGGTCACTATATTAACCTTATCATTTATATTTAACTCTTAGTTAAATAGTTTGCCATTTACCATGTCTCATTGTATTTTTATATTATATGGTTAATAAACTTACTATATACCTCAAAAAGAAACCCAGGTGGTTTAGTAATGATACAAATATCATTATATAAATCTTTTGGTAGAAATTTATATTTTTATGAATATAATAGCAATTAATAATATAATATTTTTTTAAAAAACTCTTTTATGTCAATTTTGACACTATTTGGTATTTTGTTTTTTCTAAATTTATAACATCATTATTACTTAGGAAAAAATTCATCTAACCAACCCTAACATGTCATATTAACCTATAAAATTATTGTAATTCATAAAAAATCTAAAATTACATTTATTTGGATATTTATAATATCAATAATTTTAATATTTCATTAATTAGGTAATTACTGAATCATCACTGTGTCATAAATAAATTAGATTATTTAATGTATAAAAATTATAAATAAAATAAAATTATGTAGGAAAGCTTATTAGATTCTAATTAATATTTATAGTCTAATTTATCTTATGTTTAACCCTATATTAAAAAAAATTTAGTTATTAAACATTGATTTTAACTCTTTTAACATTTATTTGAATTAAATAATAATAAATGTCCTAATCTAATCCAAGTGGACCAAAATGATCATATTTTATTCCTAAGGTTTTTTTTGGACGAGATAACTTATCCAATAGAATTACGACATGTGTTAGGGTAAAAATAAAATCACTTTTACCTTTAATTACCGTGTTTACTTTTAACTGTGGTAAATAAAAGTAAAAAAATACTATTCACCAAAAATTATTTTAATCTCATTGAACCAAATTTTACTTAATGATATCAACCATTTCTCTTGGATTTTTGAAATTCAAATCAGAGAAGCGGTAAAATTATGTTTTATTCAAATTTGCAAAATCTCCTAGGAGGTGGGTAAAAGATGATAAAAAGTTTAATAAAATTTTATATATCTAAAATTAATATAAAATGACTCCAAATAATTACATTAAACTTATATAGGTATTATGTATCTATTTTTACCTAAAAGAAATTTAAATAAAATAAATAATTATTTAAATAAAAAGTGGGTTTTAACTAATAACTTAGTGGTTTTCAATATTCATCAAACATTGAATGTTTTCAGAAAAATACCAAAAATTCACCCTAGGCTAATTTTGATATTCCGAATTCAAAAATGAAGTCCATTTTGTAGAATAAAATTTTTAATCTTTCAAAAAGTGGGTATTACTATTCATAACGGCTAGTTTTATTGGTTGTAGTGTGTTAGAACTCAAAGTTGCATAGAATACACGCTATTGTATTATTCAAAGAGAAGAGTATCGTGGATGCTTGGGGTGTTACATTCTCCCCTACATCAAATAGTTTTTTCCTCAAAATTTCCAGAATACTACCACACAAAAAGATTTTGTTGTTTCTTCATCATATGTTCCTCAGGTTCCCACATCACCTCTTCCATCTTATGATTTCTCCATAGAACTTTTACCAGACGAGTCATCCGGTTTTTCAGCACTTGTTCTCTGGTATCAAGAATCCTGACGGGCTCTTCGCAATAAGACATATCGGGTTCCAGTTCTAATTCCTCATAGGTGAGTACATGCGTTGGGTCAGGCATGTATTTTTTCAACAGTGATGCATGGAAGACGTCATAAACTTTGGATATACTTGGCGGCATTGCCAAATGGTAAGCTATAACCCCAATTCATCCTAAATTTTCAAATGGTCTGATGTACCAGGGACTCAATTTACCTTTCATACCAAAATGTATAACTCCCTTCGATGGAGATAACTTTAAGAAAAAATGATCACTGTCTTGAAATTCCAAATCCTTCCTTTAATTATCGGCATAGTTCTTTTACCTACATTGAGCTTCTTTGATGTGGGTTTGGATTACCTTCACCTTTTCCATCGTTTTCTCAATAAGTTCTGGGACTACAAGTTTTCTTTCACCAACATCATCCCAAAAAGTTGGTGTGCGACATCTCTTTCCATATAATGCTTCATATAGTGCCATCTGAATACTTGGATGGAATCTATTGTTATAAGAAAATTCTACCATAGGTAAATATTGATCCCACATACCCTGAAAGTCAAGTTAGCATGATCTCATCATGTCTTCTAAGGTTTGAATAGTTTGTTCTTATAGTCTATCTGTTTGAGGGTGGTAGGCAGTGCTCAAACGAAGTTCATTATCCAAGGCCTTCTGAATACTTTTCCAGAATCTTGATTTGAAATGTGGATCATGATCAGAAACAATCGATAGGGTTACTCCATGAAGTCTTACAACTTCATTAATATATATTCTTGCTAAACGCTCAAGTGGGAAATCTTATCTTATAGCAAGAAAATGTGCTGACTTGGTAAGGCGATCAACGATGACCCATATTGCATCATTCCTTCTAGGAGTCATTGGTAATCCCATGAAAAATTACATCATAATATTATCCCATTTTCACTCAGGTATGGGAAGAGGTTTCATGACTCCTCCAGGAGGTTGCCTTCCAGCTTTCAATTGTTGAAAATCCATACATATTGATACAAAATCAGAAATCTCCCTCTTCATGTTGTCCCACCAAAAATGTTTCTTCAAATCTATATTAATATTAGTGCTACCAGGGTGTATAGATAAGTTGGAAATATGAGCATCATCCAACAATTATCTATTTAAATCAGGTATATCGGGAACACAAAGTCTCTTCCCAAATTTCAAAAATCCATCTTCATACACAAAGTCACTCAATCTACCATCATTCACAGCTTTAATCTTCTTTTGAAACTCCTCATCATCAGATTGAGAACTTTTTATCCTTTATAATAATGTTAGTTTGGCAACCATTTGAAAAAGTATAGATGTTTCACCTTCCATGGTAATTCTCATATCCATCTTCACTAGATCCATGAAAATAGGATCCCTTTCAACTCTCATCTTGTTCAAAAAATCATGATCCTTTATGCTCAAAGCATATTCCACCTTATTTTCCTTCCCCAGTTGGTAGTGTATAGTGGAATAATAATCCTTGAGTAGTTAAATACATCTCCTTTTCCTCATATTGAGTACCTTCTGTGAGAAAATATACATCAAACTCTTGTGATCGGTATATATCTCACATTTTTCACCATAGAGATAGTGTCTCCAAATCTTCAAACAAATATTACACCTGCTAACTCCAAATCATGAGTAGGATAGTTTTGATCATGAATTTTTAGCTGTCGTGATGCATAGGCAATAACCCTACCATTCTGCATAAGGACCCAACCATGTCCATCTTTGATGCGTCCATATAAATAACAAACCCATCATTCCCCAATGGTAGAGTCAAGATAAGAGCATTGACTAATCTTCTCTTCAGTTCTTCAAAACATTCTTCACACTCTTTTGTCCAAACAAATTTATCCCATTTATGTGTGAGCATGGTTAATTGTTTAGCCTATCGCGAGAAATTCTGGATGAAATGGTGATAATAACCTTCTAAAACAATAAAACTGTGTACCTCAGTTATACTCGTCGGTGTTGGCCATTCTTGGATTGCTCTTGATTTAGAAGGATCAACAGAGATTCCATCCTTAGAGACAATATGGCCAAGAAAAGAAATCTCTTGAGGCCAGAATTCACACTTGCTAAACATCTCATATAATTCATGTCTTGTAAGAGTCTTTAGAATAATGCGTAAGTGATTTTCATTCTCTTCATAGATTTTGGAGTATACCAGGATATCCTCAATAAATACCACTACAAATTCATAAAAATATTCCTTGAAAAATCTGTTCATTAGATCCATGAATACATAGGGTGAATTAGTAAATCCAAAAGACATTACTGTAAACTTGTAATGCCATTACCTGGTTCGAAATACTATTTTCGTAATGTCTTCCTTCTTCACACACAACTGATGATATCCAGATCGAAGGTAAATAATTGAAAAGTTTTTAGCTCTATGAAGTTGGTCGAATAAATCATCAATGCGAGGTAGGGGATACTTGTTCTTTGTTGTTATAGCATTGATCTCCCTGTAGTCAATACAGAACCTCATAGATCCATCTTTTTTCTTAACAAAAAGAAGAGGAGCTCCCCATGGAGAAAAACTAGGGTGGATAAATCCCTTATTACTCAATTCCTCTAGTTGTTTCTTTAATTCCACTAATTCCATAGTGGCCATTCTATAAGGGGTCTTCGATATAGGCCTTGAGCCAGGAATTAAATCAACCGAAAACTCAATTTCTTATTCTGGAGGATGTCCAGGTAAATCTTCTGGAAACGTATCAACATATTCTTGAACAATAGATACATCCTCTATTTGAAAATTCCTTTCCTTGCCCATAGTATTTCATTCTCTTCCTCCCCAATAATTATATTTAGTTGAGCTACTGGGGGTGGATCTAGATAAGAATTAGGTGGTGGTGATTCTTCTCTAAAGATGAGGTGTTCTTTATCATCGTTATCAAAAATAGTAACCTGCTTTTTCTTACAATAAATTTTCGCATCATGGTATGAAAGAAAATCCATATCGAAGAATATATCAAATTCAACTATGGGTATGGAGATGAGATCAGTAGATAAATAACATTTATATTACATAATGGGAACTGATTCACAAAACTGTGTTGCAATGATACTTCCCTTATGAGTTTTGACTGACAACTCCCTTGTTAAATCAAATTGGAAATATCTAATTTTCTTAGTAAACTGGGAAGATATGAAACAATCCAATGATCCAGAATCAAATAATGCATTGGCTAAACTTGAGGAAACCATTAAATTACCTGCCACCACATCCTTCGAGCTTCAACCTCACCAGTAGTGATCACATAATCTTGGATTTGATCCCTTGGACTTTTCTGAGGTAATTTCCTCTGATGATTAGGAAATTAATTCACATAATTCCCCATTTCTCTAAAATTGTAGCATTCAACATTGACAGCATCTTTCATCCCCTTACAATCATGCTCTTTGTGGCCTTTTTCATCACACTTGTAACAGACTCACATTCCCTTCAGGAAAGTACCAGGGTGTTTCTTCCCACATTTACTGTAGGATGGATATTCAAATTTTCCCTTCTTCCCCTTATTTCCATTTCCAGAGTGATCAGAAGATCTCTTCTTCTCTTTCTTTTCTTTAAAGTCGTAAGACTTAGAGAGTTACTTTTATTTATTGATATCACATGAGATAATGTCTTTGTATGATGAAAAAGATTATGATACTAATTCTCTATAGAGAAATGGTTTTAACCCATCAAAGAAACGATCAATCTAACTTAAGGGGATATATATATATAATCTGCAACATGCCTCTCTAACCTTGTAAAGTTAGCTTCATACTTTGCGACATTATCATCCTCCTTTTGCCTCAGACTCAGAAATTGTCTTTCCATATCCGCTCAATGGTCACGAGGAAAGTATTTTACTTTGAAAATATCTTTAAACTCCCAAAATTCGATGTTTGATACTTCATCATCTTCCTTTGTGTTTTGAATCAATGACCACCATTGATCAGCATCTCTAGTGTGGCGGTAAACTACCATGAAAACTTTTTCCCTTTCGCTATTCCCCATAGCGTGGAATATTTTCTCTAAGGAATTTATCCATTGCTCAGCTACTAGTGTATTTTTACCCCCATTTAAAGTTGGTGGTTATTTCCTCATGAAGCGATCTAACATTGATCCACCACACTATGGATCAGGGCGCTCCATATGGTTAAGGTTATTATATTGAGACGGTATGGGGAGTATGAAATACTCTATAATACCAAATGTAGGATCGAAATAAAATAGATACTGAATAGAGTATCAATTAATGCTTTAAATACAATAGGGGTTAATTTTATTCTTTAAAAATTCTATTGGAACTTTTAAATATGGTAATGTTTAAAAAAGATAAATGAGGAAAATATTGAAAAAACCACTAGTTCTATAAACTTTCTTGAATCCAGAAAAGTGATTCTGAGAAATAAATTCCTAAAAGATGGTTCCGGAAAGGAAACTTAACAAAAGTTTACAAAGATAATGATTCTACCTTAAAGCGTAAAGAATCTTACTAAATTAGAGTACAAGTATAAGGTAGTATAATATAGTTATACTTTCCTCAAATTCAAAATGAAGTTGAAAACTTGAAAAAAACAAGAAACAAGTAGTAATTATTTTCACCCAAAGAGTAGGGTATCCAACAACCTTGGATAAAGGTCTATTGATTTATACTTTGAATAAAGTATGTCTTACCCACACCAAGGTAAGCCCTCAATACGAAGATCACGGTCTGTCTTACTATCCCCGCAATCCCTCGAACTTCAAGGTAGTCGGCACCTATGTCTTCATCAGCAAGGAAGTACTAGAACTTTAAGGTAGTTGGCACCTCTATCTTCATATAACCAGAAGCCCTCTAATGTACTCAGCAACATTCAGAATTTCACAAATCAATATGAACAAGATGTTCAGTATGTACTAATCATGAGAGTATCTCTCTCTATAAATCACCTTAACAGCGTGTAATCTCTAGAGTGATCAACTTGTTGTTATGATATCTTTCAAATGAGATCCTCTTTATAGGCATAGTACCAACTATCGGCTCCCTCCTCCAACGGTTATATTTTTTCATGAATTTAGGAGGGACCTGTACATGTGTCACTCAAACAACGATTAGTTTGTAAATGAATGCACAACATCGTTTTATAACAGAAACAAGCGTAAGCAAAAAATATGGTTACATAACCAAAATAGAATATACGGATTGTATGTAAATTAAAGTTCATATTCTAAACAAAAATGAATTTGGAGTCTATAATACAAGGATATTTGGATTCTATTTTCTAAGGAATTCAGAACCTGAATTCTATGGAATTTTGGAGTCTGAATTTCAAGTAAATTCGGTATTTTGGATTCACAAGAATTCTGAACCTAAACTTACAAAGATCGGAGTCAGAGTTCATGAGAATTCAGAGTCAGAACTCAGAAGAGTTTGAAGTCTGAATTCAGAGAACTCAGAACATAAACATACAATGTTCGGAGTCAGAGTTCATGAGAATTAAGAATCATAACTTGCAATGTTCAGAGTTTGAATTCCTTTGAATTCAGAGTCATAACTGAGAAGAGTTTGGAGTCTAAATTCAGAGAACTCGGAGTCAGAACACCGAGTCAAAAAACAAAATGCTTTTTATCCATGTATTATATGATTCCGAGGTTTTAGATATGAAACCAAATTTTAAACTTAGACAAAATAATGAACAAAGTAAAACATGGTAAGGATAAATTTTCTTGGGAAAGGAAAATTATCCATATAGAAGTGAAACACAGGGTAAAATGAGATTTGTGTTGAGATAATGTGTTTGTGATTTTCAAAACAAGAAGGAATGATAAGGTCACAATGAAACCTTATTGACTTCAACAATATCACCCAAGTATGAAGGAATGTAAATTCATAAGGAAAACCTTATTGACTTAACAATATCCCCCTTTTTTGAAATCACAAACATCCTTACAAAAATAATATATGGACTTCAGAAAAAAAAATTAAGACTTAAAAAAACATATATCCCTTTTATCATGGGAGAAGATGAATATGACTAACTCCCCCTTAGGATTAGGAACACTAAGGATCGTATTCTATATTTCTGGAATGATTTTTCATTATCTTAAATAAGTAAGTCTCTGTAATGAAAACTCCCCCTTAGATAAAATTCCCCTTACTTAGGGATATTTTTTCTTTACTTAGAATTCTTTTTCCTTTATCCCCCTTTGTGATTTAAAAAAATATTTCGAGGGAATGGAAAAGATGTTATAGTACCTAAAATATTAGTATAAAGTATGCAATGAAAAATGAGCAACCAAAATTTCATTATAGTTAGAATGAATTTGTACAAGGAAGAAAATACAAAAAAAAGATCATATTGTAAGAAAGATTATCTTTCATTTTCCTTGGGAATCAATTTCTTCACAATTTTCATCAGCTTCTTGAGTTCCTTATTGTCTTCCTCTTCTTTCTTAACAAACTGATCTTGATCCTCTTCTTTTATTTTGAAGGCTTTGATCTTTTCTTCTTGAGCCTTCAGAGCCTCTGCCTGAGCCTTTATCACTTCATCTTGCTTAGCTAGTTTCTCTTCAATCTCAATCCAGATATCCCTTTATCTCTTGTAATTCTGAGAAAGTGAATATAGATTACAATTTAGATCTATCACTTCCTGCATCTGAGTATTCCGCTCCAGAGTTAGCTTTTCTTACAAGCTATTAGAGAGATCATTGATCTTTCCATCTTCAGTTTCAAACTCATCTTTAACATTATCTTGAAACTCGTAAAAAACCTCATCTCATCAACAGTTTTTCTTGGCCATCTTTTCATCTTTTTGCAGGATCTATTGTGGGCCTCATAGACTATTAGAAAATACATTAAGTCTACCTCTAGTTTCACACATTTATCCATTACCATGGATTCTGAATCCTATTTTTGATTTAGGGTGTGTTGGAGAATCTGACATCTCGAATCTACACTCAGATGTATCAGAATAGTCCCAACATGCTTCTTCAAGGATTGCACAACAAAATCATTCCCTAAGGAAGATGATTCTGAATGAGATAGTATCCTTGATGAGGGCTCTTATTCTATCTCCACAGCATTCCTCTTTGAAGATCCACCAGCTTCCTTACTCTTCACCATAGTCATGCTAGGAGTATCAACAACTACTTGCTTTCCTTTATCAGCTTTTTGAATGGCTTCCTCATCTAGAGATTCATGTTCACTCTCAGAAAGTTGAACAATTATATATTTATCAATATTTTCCTTTTCATCTCATGCCTCCTCATTTTCACGTTGAATGAAGCCGGGATTTAAACTTTATTCCTTATACAGCTTATTCACTTCATCATCCTTCTCATATTCACCTTTCTTATCCTTTCTGGGATTTGGAAGTTTTGAAGATTCTGCTTGAGATGTTTGGATTGATAGCTTCTCAAATGGAATTTCTTTCTCATGAAATTCATCTACTTGTTTAATAAAATATTTTGTATCCCCACTGCGTTATTCTTCATATTCTTCTTCCTCTCTTTCTACTTCATCTATTTATTTTTCTTTAACCTTATCTTGGCCTTTTTCCAGAGTCTTGAATTTCTTCCCTGGAGTCTCAGGTAAATATTCTACTAAAAAAGATTTCGGAACAGGAATATTTTCAGATTCTACTTCAGTAGCCTTTAGCAAATATTGTACTTCAATCATTTTATTATTTATCTTCTTTTCCTTATCTTGCTTCTCAAGATGATCAGTTGTCTTCTCTTTCAATGACTCAGCTTCTGCAGGATCCAAACCAAATCTTGGATCCCCTTATTTCATAGCTTCCTTGGCTTCCCTACACTTTTCTACAAACTCATCCAGATATTATTTTTTCTTTTTAGGTTTTGGAGGTGCATATTTGGTTCCTTTAGGTTCTGGGGTTTTTGCTTCTACTTCAACTTCCTTCAAGTTTCTCTTCTTTCCATATTTCTTGGAGGGTTCCACAACTTCTTTTTTCTTTGGAAAATCTTCAGCTTCCTCCTCTAGTAAATCATAAAATTATCGGGAGTATTTGGAGAAACCAATATTCATTCTCTTGAGGGTGTTATCACTGACTAACATTACTTTACAATTCCTTGGCTTTAAGCTGCCAGGGATTTTGAAAGACTCTAGGCACCATACTATCATCTTAGACATGATAGTTGGATACAAGATTTTTGGTGCCTTCAAGTTTCCATTCTTAATATACTCAATAGTAATGAGAATGTGCTTCATTAAATTAATCTTCCTTAGATTCACCAAGAAATCCAAGATATACTTGTCACTCTTCTTTAAGGTGTTTTTATCAACTTTTCTCGAAATAATGAAACCTTGTACCCATAACTCCAGAATCCGATAATCTATGGAGAGGTTTGCAATATTTGGAGTCTTGAAATTTGAGAGTCCAAGACTATATAAAGCCTTCACCTTATTGAAACTTCCTATTTCATCTAGAAACTTGTGGGAACAAAACTCAGGTTCCCCTTCATATGCAGTACCAACCAATCTGGTTGCCTTAGTGTATGAAAGGGCATAGGTTTTTCCATATCATTTGAAAGAGAACTTGTCTCTTCCTTCTTCCATAAAGAAACAAGATGTCTCATAAAATTTGACCAAAAAATCTGGATACATGACATTTTGATTTCCTGGTTTTTAAATGCACACGTTTTCCTATCCATTCATCTTAATGTTCTTGGATATACTAGAATCATACTTGGAAAAGAAATTCGGATGCACCAACCTTTCTCTATATACCTGCCACTCCAAAATTGACTTGACAGTAGACATCTCTTGAGATGGAAATTCAATAAACATTCGTATTTGAGAAATAATTGAAAGGTTTATAATGGTCTTATGTAGAGGATCAGAACGTCAACACGCGGGATCTTGAGATCGATGTGGGACAACCCTTCAGGGGTCCTTTATAAAGGTTATTGGGGTGATGACTCATCTTCCAATTCGAATCCAATGGTTGAAAAACCTTCTAATATGATCCAATGGTTGATATGATAGCTGCAAGGAAAATTTAGTAGTATCTGATCTTTTGAGGTTTGAAAAGCATTCGTATTTAAGGAATAGATAATCTGAATTTTTTAGAACAAAAATAAAATACCAACAAATAAAATATGACTATGAAAACATAATAAAGGAAATCATACCTTTCGGGTTTCCAGGAAGATTATTCGTAATAAGTAGGATCCTTCTTGGAGATATTTTTATTTAAAAAAAATTGTCTACAAAAAACTCATTACAAAAAATATAAGCACAAAAATTTCTATTAAGATTTCTTTTAAACTTAATTACTATAAATTTAGAAAATTTCATTACAAAAAATTTAGAAAACTTTATTACGAAAAATTTAGAAAACATCATTAAGAAAAATTTAGAAAACTTCATTACGAAAAATTTTGAAAACTACTTTACGATATGTTTTGAAAATATACCTATGAAAATAAAAAAAATCCATTACGAAAATTTCCATTACAAAAAATTCTTTTACAAAAAATTCTATTACGAAAATTTATTCTAACAAACAAATGTACACCTCTGAAAAAGAATTTTATTAATGTAAGGAGATAGGTTTCAACAGGGAGTTAATCTGGAAGATTACCTTACAATTATCATTCCTAAATTCTGTTTAATGTATTCAAATATATAGTAGGGTAAGGATTTTGTGAAAATATCAGCAAGTTGGTCTTGAATTCCAATAAATTGAAGAATAATATCTTTTTTAATTGTGTAATCCCTAAGAAAGTGATTCCAAATATCTATGTGTTTTGTACGGGAGTGATGTGCAGGGTTTTTACTAAGGGAAATGACAGTTTTATTATCACATAGAATTTCTATTTTGGTAAATCTTATACCAGAGTCCGTGAGTGTGTGTTGCATCCACAACACTTGAGCACAACAACTTCCAGCTGCTACATATTCATCTTTAGTAGTGGAAAGTGCTACTGAGTGTTCCTTCTTGCATGACCAAGAAAATAATTAATCTCTTAAGAAATGACAAGTTCCAGATGTACTCTTTCTATCCATTCTACATCCACCAAAGTCAGCATCTAAAAATCATTTTAAAATAAAAAAAATTCCAGAAGTATAAAATAGTCCTAAATCCATGGTTCCCATTAAGTAGCAAAAAATTATTTTCACTACCTTTAAATGAGATTACTTAGGAATGGATTGATATCTAGCACATAAGCACACTGAAAACATTAGGTCTGGATGACTTGCTATCAAGTATAGTAAGCTTCCTATCATACCTCTAAAATATGTTTGATCCACTTGTTTTGCAGCTTTATCAAGATCAAGTGAATTTGAGGTACCAATTGTAGTACTAATACTTTTAGTGTTGTCAAATACATACTTTTTAAGAAGGTATTTAATATAATTATTTTGAGATATATAAGTCCTTTCTGGGTTTTGAGAAATTTGAAAACCAAGGAAAAATGTTACCTCACCCATCATACTAATTTCAAACTCAGATTTCATTAGATCTGCAAAAGAATCATTTAATGATTGATGATTTGAACCAAATATTATGTCATCAACATAAATTTGAACAATAAAAACATTTTTCTTATATTTATTTATAAAAAGGGTTTGATCTTCATTTCCATTAACATAACTATTTTAAAGCAAAAATCTTGTAAGTCAATCATACCAAGCTCGAGGGTCTTGCTTAAGTCCACACAAGGCTTTGGTAAGTCTAAAAACATGATCAGGATGTTTTGTATATTCAAAACTAGGAGGTTGTTCAACAAAAACTTCTGCTTGAACATAACCATTAAGGAAAGAACATTTCACATCCATTTGAAAAAGTTTGAAATTGAAGAATGCTGCAAAGGGAATTAAGATATGCATAGATTCAAGTCTAGCTACTGGAGCATAGGTTTCTTCCTAATCTATTCCTTCTCATTGATTATAGCCTTTGGAAACTAATATAGCTTTATTTCTCACTATGACTCCATTTCATCACAGTTATTTCTGAAGACCCATTTTACATCAATTACAGTGGTTTCCTTAGGTCTTTCAACCAAGGTCCAGAATTTATTCCTTTCAAATTCATTTAGCTCGTCTTACATGGATTTAATCCAATTACCATCACATAAAGCTTAATCAGTGATTTTTTGTTCTAATTGGGAAATGAATTCTAGATTTTCTACTATATTTCTTAAGGAACTTCTAGTCCTTATAGGTTTATTTACATAACCAATGACACTATCACTGGGATGATTCTTTAGAAACAACTGATTTGGGTTTTGTAAAACCTGCTCACCACCATAAGGTATAAACTCTTCTGGGGTGAATGTTTCAGAAATATTTTCTTGAACATTTTCCTTATCATAAGGATATTCTATCAAAGGTTGAGAATTAGTTTTTGAAAACACATCCATATATGTAGATTGGGGTTATTTAAAGACAAAAGGATCAATTTCATCAAATTTCACATTTACTATTTCTTCAACAGTATACGTGTTTTTATTAAACACTCTATAATCCTTAGAAGTTGGGGAATAGCCTAAGAAAATTCCTTCGTCAGATTTTGGTGTGAATTTATATAGATTATCTTTAGTATTGAAAATGAATACCTTGCAACCAAAAACATTGTAGTAAGAAATTCTAGGTTTTCTACCATTCCATAACTCATAAGAAGTTTTATTAAGAAAAGGTCTAATCAAAACTCGATTTATAGCATAACAAGCAGTACTTATAGATTCAGCCCAGAAATATTTAGCTATAGAATACTCACTCAACATGGTTCTAGTTATCTCTTGATAAATGATATTTCTTCTTTCAACAACACCATTTTTTTGAGGAGTTCTTGGTGCTGAGAAGTTATGATTAATGCCTTTTATACTAATTTTTTTTTCAAAATCAGAATTTTGAAATTCTCTTCCATGATCACTATAGATAGTTATCAATGGAAGGTTTTTATTATTTTTAACTTGGGCTCTAAAACTTTTAAAATACAAAAATGCTTCAGATTTTTTTGCCAGAAAATAGACCCATGTAAATCTAGTGTAATCATCAACTAAGACAAATACATAATATTTTTCCCTAATGCTTCCAATTTGTGTTGGACCAAAAATATCGATATGTACTAATTGTATTGCATTAGATGTTGAGACCTCACCGATATATTTAAATCTAAATTTATGTTGCTTTCCATATTGACAAGGATATCAAAGTTTTGAAGAATCAAATCTAAGCTTTGGTAGATCCTTAACTAATCTTTTCTTAGAAAGTTTTCATAGGTTATTATAGTTATAGTGACCTAGCTTTCTATTCCATAACAAAGATTGATCTTCCATTGCACTAAGGCAAGGTATATCTCGGATCACAAGGTCTTCTATGATCAAAGTGTATATATTCTCTTACCTATGGGCTGAAAGAATAAACCCTTCCTTGGAATTGTGTAATAATCATTTATCATTCCTAAAATTCACTAGGTATCCTTCATCACATAATTGACTTATGCTAATGAGGTTGTTCTTAAGACCCTTAACAAATAAAACATTTGAAATCAAGGTTTTTCCAAGAAGAACAATGTTACATATACCAATAATTTCTCAAAAAGCATTATCTCCTAAAGATACTTTTCCCCCTTTCATATTGATAATCTTTTAAAAGAATTTTTGTTACCAGTCATGTGTCAGGAACATCCACTATCCATGTGCCATGTATTTCTATTGGTACTCTTTCTATTTCCATGAAAAAAAAGAGTTAGACTTTCAGAATTCAAAATTTCATGGAACCGAGAATTTCAGAAAACAAAATCTTAGGCACCCACATTTTCTTTGAAAAATATGATTTATAGAAACCTAAAGATTGGGTTTTGTTTAAGGTACAACTTTTTTCCCAATTTCCACCACACTAGCATTTAGTGCAGAATGGAGCACTTTTCGGAACAAAATAATTGTTTCTAAAAATCGGTTTATAACTAGTATAACCAAAAGCAAAATTATTCCTTACAGGTCAGATTTGAGAATACATTTTATCAAAATTTTCCTTACCTATGGTAAAGTTTGACAAACACATCCTTAAGGAAAAAATTTCATATTTCAGTCTGATAACCAAGTTCTTGTCTTCAAAAATATTTTATTTTAAACTAGTGTTATTCTTAGAAACATTTTTCTTACAAATTACATTTAATAAGTATTTAGAAATTTTATTCTTCTCAGAATTTACATCCTTGAGATTTTTTGAAATTCTTTCAAAATCAAAAATTTTCTTATCAAGATCTTTTGAAAGATATGATATTTCCTTAGTAAGAATAATATTTCTATAATTTTCTTTATCAATATTTTTCATGAGTTTTGAATTTTCATTCTCAAGAAGTATAGAAAATCTAGATACTTCCTCATAATTAGGTAAACAATTATCTTCATCGAAAGAAGAATCTTCATCTAAAGACTCATAATACTTATCATTAGAAAAAATTTCATTCAAAGATACATTATTCATGGATTCATCATTGTGTACCTTAGCCATCAGACATTAATTTTCAAATGGTAGTCTGGCTAGTAATCCAAGATTCGTCTGACCAAATGATTCATACTCTGAGGATTCATCTGAAGATTCTCCACCACTGGAACTCTAGGTGTCATTAGCCTTCAATACTTTCTTAGATTTGGCCTTGTAGAATTTCTTTCTGTTCCACTCAGAATATCTTTCCTTCCTATCCTTCTTCTTAATCATAGGATAATCTGGCCTCATATGTACTTCTCTTTTACATTCATAACATGTAACTTCAGAGTATTTCTTATATTTCATGTCTTTCTTCTTGTATCTATATTGAAAGTTATTTTGTCCCACTGTCTTGTCCCTCCTTCTATTAAGGTCGGCTAACTCATTTTTTGAATCTTCACTTTCACTAGATTTGGATTGGACAACCAATTTCTTAGACATGGATCTTGTAATTCTCTCAGGAGTCTTGGATTTCATATGAATCGAAGTTGTTGTAAAAGCTACACTTCCATTCCTATTCTTCTTCTTGATATTATCAGCATCTCTCTTCATTTTGGTTTTGTTTTGTAGAAGAGTTCCAACATGTTCATCAAGAGAAATATGAGTAACCTTTCTTTTTTCATCAATAGCAGTCCTCTTGGAATCCCACTCATTGGGCATGATGTCTATGATCTTATCAAAAAGAGCTTCATCATCTAATACTTTCTCACCCATGGATTATAAATTGTTCACAATAGTCATGAATCTTTGTTATACCTTACATATGGGTTCTCTATAATGAAAGAACAAACCATGATATTCATCTCTAAGCATGGATCTCATAGTTTTAATAACTTTTGAAGTTCCAAAGTGAGTAACTTCAAGTTTCTTCCAAATACATTTTATTGTTTCACAGGATGAAATATGGTAATATATATTCCTAGTCATGGAACAAAGAAAAGTATTTAGTACCTTATAATTCATTTGATACTCATGCTTTTCATGATTGGTGATGGTACTAACTTCCTTGTCAGTGATTTTATATCCTCTAGTGAGAATAAAAAAATTATCAACTCCAATATTGATAACAAAAGTCTTCATGCGATATCTCCAGTATACGTAATTGTTGGACTACTCATGTATTAATCATGTTTTAATTATCACAAATCTAATTATGATTTACCAATCATAATAACAATTACAAATCTTATCACAGATCCCAAATCTCACATATCTTATTACTCATGTGTATTTATGTTTCAAGTTATCTTATACTTTATAATGGTTAAGATCAATCCATTTTATGTGTATTACTGTTTAAGACTAAATACAGTTATTTGTCTATGTACAAGAAACCGTGAATATTAACACAGTAAGTCAGACACTGTGCGCAAGAAATAGACACCATGAATAGAAAAACTGAAGCAGGCACTGTGAAGACTAAGTCTCAGACACCGTGACCAATGAGACACCGTGACCACGAGACACCATGACGATGTAAGCCAGACACAGTGGTTAGACACCGTGACACAGATATGGTGAAGGACACACCATGAAGACACACCGTGAGTGACACACCGTGAAATACACCCCATTAGTGACACACCATGAAGGAAATACCGTGAAAGACATATCGTGAAGGAGACACCATTTGCATAACGAATGTGACACTATTTCTTAACCTTTTTTTCAATATTATTTAAATATTTCTAACAGTCATATTTGATGTTTTAAATTCATTTAATGATATTTAATGATAATTTTGGGTCTGTCAGGAAACCATACCTCTAACCTATGAAAATGAAATCATTCTATTGCCAGAGCTCAGGTAATATAAAGAAGATTGAGCTGCAGTAGAGAAAAAGAAGAACATATGTACGTGAGCAAGAAAAACAAGTGCACTGTACTGATAAAAACACCAATCCTGAGCATGACTACGAAGAAGAGATTACAAGATATTCAAAGAGAGCATAGTCTCATACATGAAATCCAACACTACTGAAGGACACACGAAATATAGAACATCTTAACTTGTGAAGAACACCAAACTGAAACACGACACTCTGTTTTTTAACAGAAAAACCAGAGAAGGACTTAGACTCATTTATGCTAAATCCAAGGAGTCTAGAGATGCACTGCTATTCACTAGAGAATTCTAAACTCTTATCTTCTCTCTCTAAGTGATTAATTATTTCCTTTTCGATTAGTGTGTGTACTCTGTATATTTTACATACACACTGTCTCCTGTGCGGAATTGGATGATTTCTAAATGCTCACTCACATCTATTTTATCTCTTGTGTTTCCCAATGAGGATAGTGGTAGTGGTCTAGTAGGACCTGGACAGCCTGTGTGCTGCTATCTTTTTTTTTCATGAAGAACTATGGTAGAGGTCTGAGTACCTGGACAGTTTTTAAACTGTTGTTAACCCCGATCCAGGGTTTGGATAAAATTTATATAAATTTGAGAGGAATAAGTCTCAGCTTGAGACTGAACCTCTTGTTTATATCTGATGTGCATTTAAGTTTAAGATTAAAGTATACAATATCTAATTTATATTCCATTGGTGTTACTTTGAAATTCACAAGTATTTCAAAGTTGCTTTGATAGTTAAACTATCAATTGTTTATATGTTTTGTAAAGTATTAGCTTAGATTCAAAAGTTAATTAATCTTAAAATTAGATTAGCCGAGAACTAATTAATCCTTGAGAACCTAACTGACCCTTTACTATAATACAAATTCACCATAGATTATCTTTTTATTCAATTTGGGGGATTTTAATACAAATATTTTTAATCAGAAATTTTAATTGGAACTGAATTTTCCCCCCTCTTGAGTGTCCACTCCGACCAACATTTGGTATCAAAGGGTGTTTTATTAATAAAGTTTTTTAAAACAATCTGTTTTTCAACAGTCATTTTAGTTTCATCTTTAAAGTTCTTAAATTTCTGTTAATTCTATATTTTATCTCTTTAAATTTACTTTCTAAAATCTAGCTATGGATAATACACTGTAATGTGCTGATACCAACATGCCACTTTTCTTTAATGGTATAAATTATGCCCAATGAAAACTTAAGATGAAAATTCACTTAGATAGTATGGGTTTTGACATTTGTACTACTATAGACACTCAATATAAAATTCCAGTAACTGAAAGAACAACTTTGGATGAACCTACAAAGACTTATTATAATAATAATTTTAAATCTATAAATTCCATGTACTGTGCTCTAGGAGATGAATAGTTTTATAGAATATCTTCTTGTAAAACTGCTTATGAAATTTGGGATACCTTGGGTGTTTCTCATGAAGGAACAACCAATGTTAAAGAAATGGAATTAAACACTTATACTATTAAATATGATAGTTTTAAAATGAAGACTGATGAACCTATCTCTGACATGTATCTCAGGTTGATTGATATTTTGAACACTATGAGCTCACTTGGAAAGGTTGTTCTAGCAAAGGAACAAATCACAAGAATATTGAGATGTCTACTGGACCGATGGAGAGGAACTTCTGTTTCAATCAGAGAATCATGTGACATTGGTGCTCTGCCTGTCAAAGAGCTAATTGGTAAACTTATGATGTATGAGGAATAAATCAAGGTGAATAAGGAGGAATATGATGAACCTAAAAGGAAGTCAGTGGCATTCAAGTCTACTGCTTCAAATAGAAAAGACAAGGAGAAAATACATGTACCTACTGAAAGTTCAACCAGTGAAGATTCGGATTCAGACAGTGATGATGAAATGGCTCAAATAGCCAGAAGATTTAAGAAGTTATATAGGAATAAGAAGTTTTTCAGAAAACCAAACTACAAGGTTAAGTATGACCAACGAGGTAAGTGGAAGAAGTATTGGAAGAAATCTGATAAGGAAGATGATATAGTATTCTACGAATGCAAGATAAAAGGAAACATCAAGGCTGACTATCCGAAATTAAAATTCAAAAATAAATATGATTATAAGGATAAGAAGTACAAGAAATCTATGAAAGCAATTTGGAGTGCTTTAGAAGACACTTCAAGTGATTCTGATTCTGCTAATGATGAAGATTCTCATTAATGAAACATGTGTTTTATGACAAAAACCTCTGAGGTAACACTGGACTCTCCTGCTTTAAATTCATACTATTCTAGAGTTGATTCTAATTCTGATTCTGAATCTGAAAACATGTCTAGTGAGGAATTGTTTGAATATTGTAAAATGCTAGAAGAAACATGTAGTGATCTTAAGGAAAAATATAATTCATTGAAGAAATAGCATGCTCTCACTGCCAATGTTAAATCTTCCTTTGATGTAGAAAAGGAAAAGAATGATCAACTATTGAAAGAAAATACTGAACTAAAAATGTCTAGTGAGAAACTGAAGAAAGGACATAGAAAAGTTCACAAAGGGAAAATATACACTGACTCAAATGTTAGGTAAACAAGTAGCACAAAAGTATACTACTGGTTTGGGATACCAACCAAGAAAGAGACAGATCACTAAAACTAGATTTATTCCTAAATCTGGAAAAAATTATGCTAGTTCTAGTTTTGGAAATTCATATGCTTCAACTAGTTACTCATATTATTATAGATCAAACAAATTTTATATTTCAAAATCAATTGATTCTGTAAATTATATGAGACCCATAAGAAAAATCTGGGTACCTAAAGCTTTGATTCCTAACCTATCTGGACCCAAGAATATTTGGGTACCAAAATCATTTTACATCTAAATTTGTTTTGTAGGAAACCTGTTTAAAGAGTTCCTATAATAAGATATGGTACTTGGACAGTCGATTTTTAAGGCACTTGTCTGGGGATTATTTATACTTCAAGATCTTAATAAATGTTGATGGAGTTTATGTCACTTTTGGAGATAATTCTAAAGGAAAGATCATCGGCCTAGGCCAAATTGGTAACACTAAATCATTTTTAATTTCTAAATTTTTATTTGTTGATGGACATAAATATAATCTGTTAAGTATTTCTCAGTTATGTGATGATGGATTTAATGTTCAGTTTGAAAATGATTCATTTAATGATTTTAATTATAAAAATGTCTTAGAATTTTTTGCCTTGAGAAATGAAAATGTTTATGCAGTTGATTTTAATTATTTTGATAAACAAAATATTACTTGTTTAAATGATTTTCATAAAGAATATTAGATTTGGAAAAGAAGATTAGGACACTGTAATATACATTCACTTAGAAAACTGACTCGGAAGAACTTAGTTATAGACTTACCCAAACGTGAGTTTCCAAAGGACAAAGTTTGTAATCCCTGTCAAAAGGGAATGCAACACAAAATATCTTTCAGACCAAAGAAAGAAGTGTCAACTTCTCAACCTCTCGAGTTGATTCAAATGGACTTGTTTGGACCTTCTAGAGTTTCTAGCTTAAATGGAAAGCATTATGCCTATGTCTTCGTAGATGACTTATCTAGATATACTTGGTTATACTTCTTATATCATAAAATTTAAGCTTGTTCTTACTTTATTAAATACTCTAAGTATATAGAGAACCTTAGTGGACTTAAGATTAAGACCTTGAGATGTGTTCATGGTCATGATTTTGAAAATCAAGAGTTTGAATCTTATTTCTCACACAATGGCTATAGTCATAACTTTTCTGCCCCTAGGACACCTCAGAAAAATGGTGTAGTAGAAAGAAGAAATAAAACCCTCCAAGAAATTTCTAGAACTTTGCTTAATGAGTATGACCTACCTATTTACTTTTGGGATGAATCTATATATACAGCTTATTATATCATCAATAGAGTCTTAGTCAATCCTGTTCTCAAAAAGACCCCTTATGAACTGTGGAACAATAGGAAACCTAAAGTTAGATACTTTAGAGTCTTTGGTTGCAAAGTCTTTATTCTTAATACCAAGGATAAACTGGACTAGTTTTCCTCTAAGAGGGATGAAGGAATCTTTTTAGGATATTCTATAACTAGAAAAGCCTATAGGGTTGTCAATAAGAGAACCAAGTGTGTGGAAGAATCTATTCACATCAAATTTGATGAAACTGATCCACATGAACCTTAGTCATCTCTTGAAAATTTGGAAGAAGATTTGTCTGTTCTGAACCTTAATGAAAAATTCAATGAACCTACTGTAAAGACAACTAGTTCTGGAAATATTTCATAATCTGCTCCTAATGAAGCTGAACCTAGAGAAGAACCTGAAATTTCTAGTCCTACCTTTACTAGATTAACTAGGATTCTAAAGAATCATCCTTTAGATGCTGTTGTAGGAAATCTGGATAGAGGGACACAGACTAGAGCTTCTCTTAGAAATCATGTTGAACATCAATCCTTTTTGTCACATCTTGAACCCAAAAACATTGATGATGCTATTAATGATGAATGATGGTTAATTTCTATGCAACAAAAACTTAATCAGTTTGAAAGAAATAATGTTTGGAAACTAGTAGAAAGACCCAAGGACACTTTTGTCATAGGCACTAAATGGGTGTTTAGAAATAAAGTAGATGAAGCTGGAGACATAGTTAGAAACAAGCCTAGGTTAGTTGCACAAGGCTATATTCAAGAAGAAGGAATTGACTATGAGGAGACTTTTTCTCCAGTAGCCGGACTTGAAGCCATGATAATTCTACTTGCTTATTCTCCACATCTGAATTTTAAACTATATCAAATGGATGTCACGAGTTCATTCTTAAATGGGTATATAGCTGAGGATGTTTTTGTTGTAAAACCCCCTCGATTTTCAAACCCTAATTTTCCAAATCATATTTTCAACTTATCAAAAGCTTTATATGGTTTAAAGTAAGCTCCAACAGCTTGGTATGATAGATTAAGTACTTTTCTAATTTCCAATGGTTTTACAATAGGAATTGCTGATCCTACTCTCCTTATAAAATGAATTTCTAATGATGTTTTAGTGGTTCAAATTTATGTAGATGATATTATTTTTGTATCTTCAAAAAAATCATTATGAATTGATTTTTCTAAAATGATTCAAAACAAATTTGAAATGAGTTTAATGGGTGAACTAAAAATCTTTCATGGATTTAAAATCATTCAAAATAATGATTGAATTATTTTAACTCAAAGTAAATATACTAGAGATCTTTTAAAAGAATTTGGATTGGATAGCACTAAAAGTAGTGACAATCCCATGAGTATCGCCAGTAAGTTGGATCTTAATGAAGATGGTAAATCTGTTGATCAAACCACTTATAGAGGAATGATTGGAAGTCTACTCTACTTAACTGCTATCTGTCTTGATATTATGTTTAGTGTGTGTATGTGTGCTCTATTTCAAGAAAACCCTAAAGAATCATATTTAAATTCTGTAAAGAAAATTTTAAATACCTCAAACAAACACCCAATCTAGAACTGTTCTATCCAAAAGGACAATCATTTAAACTAATTAGTTATTTTGATGCTGATTTTGCTGGATATTAGCTAGATAGAAAAAGAACCTCTGGAAAATGTCACCTTTTAGGCAAGTTACTAGTATCATGGTGTAGTAAGAAACAAAATTATGTTGCTTTATCTACTACAAAAGCTGAATACATAGCTGCTGGAAGTTTTTGTGCACAAATTTTGTGGATGAAACACACATTACTAGACTATGGATATCAATTCAGACATGTACCAATAAATTGTGACAACACAAGTGCTATTAACATTTCAAAAAATACCGTTTCAAATTCTACGACAAAACATATTGATGTAAGACATCACTTTTTGAGGGATCATTATCAAAAAGGTGATATCACTTTAGAATTCATTGGTACTGAATATCAACTTGCTGATATATTCACTAAACCATTAAATTATGAGAGATTAGACTACATCATACAGGATCTTGGCATGATCAATCACAAATAGATATCTTACTGGTCTTACTATTCAATATTTTTCTATAAATTACTTTACTGTTTCATGCTCACTGTTTCTTGGATGCGGTCTCATGTTTACGGTCTCACAGTTAACAATCTGTGTTCACGGTCTGTCACTGTCTCACTGTAACTGAACAGTTTACTCACTGTCTCACCGTGATGACCTCTTATACTCACACCATAACGAATACTCATGGTCTCACCGTGAAGATTATTTATGTATTTATTTTAACCTGTGTCACGGTAATTTTTATTTCACCATTATTTCCTTTCCCCGTGTTTTTATTTTTGTGACATTTGACATTCCCAAATGATAAAACATAAGGGTTTAACTCGATTCCTCACCCGAGCTCTCTCCTAAACCTTCTCAACCTTGAAATCCTTCTCTCCTTCTCTCTCTCCCGAATCTTCAGTGGATGCTAAGGATGAAGCATCCATCTTCACCCTCATCTAACAAGCGCCGCTCTAAGAAACATAAGAGGGCACCGAAGCTTGCACCCAAAGGACCCCTAAATCCTAACATAATAAGCCGTACTGTTTCTCCTAATAATGAAGTCTTCCATGAGTGGATTTTATCCAGAAAGTCTTAAGTCCTAAAATTATTAAGAGAACAAGGATGGATCTAATGTTTCTCTAAACAAGATAGACTTATTTACCCAAGGTTGGTATCTCAATTCTATCAGTATGTAAAGTTTTCCTTTGATGCTGTAGAATGTTTTATAGTAACAAGATGGATAAATGGTCAAAAATTCACTTTCTCTTTTAGGTTATGGGCTACATGCCTAAGGATTCCTTATGAAGGGATTTCTGATGATTACCAAAGAGACCCTCTTCCTACAACCGACATCGTTTACCTAGAGAACACCTTGGAAATTCTAACTGGAAATGGCACCAAGAGAAGGGCTATAGCAGCTGAGTTGGATGGGGAGAATAGGCAGGTTTTTAAGTTTCTTAAAAATTTGATTTTCCCAAGTAAAGGAGACATTGTTGTTTTGAAGTATCTGGATTTCTTTATGATTCATCAGATTAAAAATGGCCATAAGATAAATCTGTGCAAATATATCATTCACCACATGTTTGAATTGATTAAGGTCACTTCCAAATCCACTTCCTTAGTTTACTCAAGGATGATTTTGGATGTGTTAGTTTCCAAGGGAGTAGTTGGACCAAATTAAGAAAAGATTGTGGATTTTGAGTACTGATTATCCAAGCCTACCATCAGAATGATGAAGATAATCTGGAACCCCTAGAAGAGGAAGTGGGGTAAAGATAATGAAAATGTTTATGAAAAGTTTAGTCTTGTGGATTATCCTACAAGGCCTAAAAACATTACTGATCCTGGTTTGGAACCAGATAAGGTGGCTGAGTATACAAAAGTGGAAGAAGAAGAAGAAGAGGTTGAAATACCTCATGAGGAAGCATCTCCTGTAGAGGAAGAAAGGACTGGTGTTCCTGCTGATGTTTCGAGAGAAGAGGTTTTTGTTAAAAAGGAAAGGATTGTTGGTCCTTCTTTTGTTCTTGAAGAAGAAGTACCTCCTTCCAGTGTTAATCAGGTAACCCAATCTGAATATGAAAGAGAGTTAGTTGTTTCTGAATCAGAGTAGCAAGCCTTGAAAAATCTTGTAGTAGAAAAACTCCCTCCTCTCCAAGAAGCTACATTGGAAGACCTTCCTGTGGAACATTCTGTTCCGGAGTACATACCCTCTGCTGAAGAGAGGATGGAGATTTCCTTTCAGTTGGCAAGACAGGAAATTGCTGATGAGATTAGAGATGATCATGTGAATCTTAGCCCAGTTCTTGAGCCTCAAGAATCTGAAATGGAAGCACATATTGAGGGGGAGGAACCTCAAAATCTTGATTTCAATGAAGCTGTTAATGAAGCTGAGCCTGGTGATGCATCTCCACCAACTGAGTCATACTCTATGAATACTCGATATGAATTCCCCAATTTTTATGATGTGAGTGAATCACAACAGGTGACTGCAACAGGGATTGATCTTTCTTCTCTATTTCAATTTAAGTTAGTCACACACCCTAAACCTCAACCTCAGCCTAAATCAGAATCTGAAACTAAAACTAACTCTGATTCGCAATCAGACCCTGAACCTGCCCATGGATCACTTTATTCACCTGAGTCCTTACCTAATCATAAATCTTTTGTAAGTAAATAATATTTGAAAGAATTTTGAGAGACTATCTTAGCTGGAGTGGAGAAGATTATGTCCTCTCAACCATATCCTGTGACTCAACTAAGTCAGGAAGATGCCTCGATTCTTTTGGAAAATATTATTCTACACTCTCAACCCAGGATGATCCATGAAATTCAAGAAGTAAGGGTTGAAATTAATTTCATAGTGCTGATGTTGCAACTTTGAAAATTATGGTAGAATACATGCAGAAAGAACTATCTTCAAGATCAGATCCTGCTCCTTCTCCTGCACATGTTATTACTTCTCCTGAACCTACTGTTTCCAAAATTTCTCGAAAAATTGTGTCCAAAATGCATCCATATCTGTTATCTTTTGATTAAATGATTGGAAAAAGTCACACAAATATGTTTCAATGCAAGAGAGAACTTGTGGAGAACCTTAATAAGCTGACAGATGAATACACTCGCTGTCTTCAAAAGGTATTGAAACAGCTCAAAGATCTAACCATAGTTGTCAAGGATTCTCCTTCCTCTGGCCAGACCTCCACACCTTCTTTGGATGATTCTCTACTCAGATATTTAATCATGGAAGAAATTAAGAATGCCTTCAGTGGTTTTGACTTGACTCCTTTATCTGAATTTTCAAAGAACAGTGATAGAGCACTTGACCTGATTCAAATTCATTCCAAGATTTCTAGTGATTCTCAACAGGAGATCACTAAAAAGATAGATGTTTATCTCACCCGGAGTTTCTCCAAATCTGATATGAAAAATCACATTATGTATCTTGTTGAAAATTTGAAGATACCTCCTGTGACTCAGGCTTTCAAAACTCAAGTTCAGAAGCTCACTGAGTTAATAAGATTGTTGGACAAATTAATGGAGAATAAAGATGACTTTGAAAACGCTATTCAATATGGAGGAGAAATTATAACAGATTTCATCAATCTTCTGAACCCCTATCTCCATGTCCAAAGTACTGAAATAGTTTCTCCAGCGGCTTCCCCTCTTAGACCTGGACTACCTGCTTTAGCCTCCACTGCCATGTCAGTTAGCCAAGATCATTCTCAGATCTGGCCAATAATTCTTGATCAGCCACAAACTCGATCTTCTATAACTCCATATTTGGATCCCTCTATCTTTGAAGGTCTCCCTTTACCTTCTTTGTCTACCACTTCTATGCCTTCTTCCACATCAGCAACTGATAAAGGAAAAGAAAAGGCTAATCCCTAAAGAATCCCAGTGACTATATTCTTTTTGATGGGGATGTATTTGATTGTTTATTGTTTGTATTTCTACTGTATGGTGTCTTCCGAACATTTTTAATGCAATATGAACTGTTTTCCCTCTCTTTGTTTTAATTTTTGATAATCCTAAAAGGGGGAAAATTATTCTAAGTTATGTGTTATTTTAGAATATGTTATTCTATATGTCACTTTCTCTGCAATTGCATTTAATTTATACTTTACCTATACATGATTTGTGATCATAAAAAGGGGGATATTGTTGGACTCCTCATGTATTAATCATTTTTAATGATCAAAAATCTCATTATGATTTACCAATCTTAATAACAATTACAAATCTTATCACTGATCACAAATCTCACATATCTTATTAGTCATGTGTATTTATGTTTCAAGTTATCTTATAATTTATAATGGTTAAGCTCAATCCATTTTATTAATATTAATATTTAAGTCTAAATACAGTTATTTGTCTAAGTACAAGACACTGTGAAGCTTGACACAGTAAGTCAGACACTATGATTAAGAAACAGACACCACGAACAGAAACACTGAAGCAGACACCGTGAAGCATATGTCTCAGACACTGTGACCAATGAGACACCATGGCCACGATACATCGTGACGCTGTAAGCCGGACACAGTGAGTGAGACACCGTGACGCAGATAACGTGAAGGACACACCATGAAAGACTCACCGTGAGTGACACACTGTGAAAGACACACCGTGAGGGACACACCGTGAGGGACATATCGTGAAAGACATATCGTGAAGGAGACACCATTTGCAAAACTATTGTGACACCATTTCTTAACCTTTTTTCAATATTATTTAAATATTGCTAATGGTCGTATTTGATGTTTTTAATGCAATTAATGATATTTAATGATAATTTTTTTTCTTTCCGGAAACCATATCTTGTACCAATGAAAGGGAAATCATTATATTACTAGAGCTCGGGGAATATAAAAAAGATTGAGCTACAATAGAGAACAAGAAGTACATACGTACGTGAGCAAGAAACACGAGTGCACTGTACTGAACAAAACACCAATCTCGAGCACGACAACGAAGAAGAGATTGCAAGATCTTAAAAGAGATCATTCTCTCATACATGCAATCCAACACTACTGAAGAACACACGAAATATAGAAAATTTTCACTTGTGAATAACACAAAGCTGAACCACGACACTCTGTTTTTTAACAAAAAAACTAGAGAAGGAGTCAGACGCATTTATGATGAATCCAAGGAGTCCAGAGCTGCACTGCTAATCACCAGATCATTCTAAACTCTTATCTACTCTCTCTAAGTGATTCAATATTTTATTTTCGAGCATTGTGTGTACTCTGTATATTTTAGATATACACTGTCTCCTATGCTGAACTGAAGGATTCTAAATCCTCACTCACATCTGTTTTATCTCTTGTGTTTCCCATTGAGGATAGTGGTAGAGGTCAAGTAAGACCTGGACAGCCTATGTGCTGTTGTATTTTTTTCCCATGAAAAATTGTGGTAGTGTTCTGATTACCTGGACAATTTGTAAATTGTTGTTAACCTAGATCCAAGGTGTGGATCAAATTTATATAAAGTTGAGAGGACTAAGTCTCGGCTTGAGACTAAACCTCTTGGTTATATCTACTGTGCAATTTAGTTTATTTTTAATGTATATAATATCAAATTTATATTCTAATGTTGTTACTTTGAAATACACAACTATTTTAAATTTACATTGATAGTTAATCTAAAAAGGGTTTGTATGTTTTTTAAAGTATTAGGTTAGCTTCAAAAGTTAATTAATATTTAGATTAGATTAAATGAGAACTAATCAGTCTTTGAGAACCTAACTGACCCTTTACTATAATAAAAATTCACTACAAATTATCTTGTTATTCAATTTGGGGGATTTTAATAGAAATATTTTTAAACAGAAATTTTAATTAGAACTCAATTCACATCCCTCTTGAGTGTCAACTCCCACCAACTGTAATCATTACCATCAAAAATAGGTGGTCTTGTAGGATTGATATTGTTTATGGAACCGACATTAATTCCTGCTATCTTAAAGAAAAATCTTTCCAAAAATACTTGTTAATAGAAAGATTTTATCAACAAGGAAAATATTCCTCAGTAAGAAAAATGTATTATAAGAATATCTATAAGAAAAAAATGAATCCGTTCTTTGTGAGTCCGAAAACATGATTCCAAATAATAAGAATAAGATGAATTCTCTTCTGAATCTAATCGTGATTTTAATTCAGAGTGAACCAATCCTCTGATACCAATTGTTGAGATGGTATGGGGAGTATGAAATAATCTATAATACCAAATTTGGGATCAAAATAATATAGATACTAAATAGAGTATCTATTAATTCTTGAAATACAAGAGGGGGTGAATTGTATTCTTTAAAAATTCTATTGGAACTTTTAAATATCGTAATTTTTAATAAAGTTAAACAAGGAAAATATCCACAAAACCTCTAGTTCTATAAACATTATTGAATCCGGAAAAGTGATTCTGAGAAAGCAATTCCAAAAAGATGGTTCCAGAAAGGAAAATTAAAAAAAGTTTACAAAGATAAAGATTCTAACTTAAATTTTATAGAATCTTACTAAATCAGAGTAGAAGTATAAGGAAGTATAAGATAGTTGTACTTTCCTCAAATTCAACATGTAGCGGAAAACTTAAAACAAACAAGAAACAAGTAGTAAGTCTTTTAACCCAAAGAGTAGGGTATCCAACAAACATGGATAAAGGTCCATTGATTTATACTTTCAAGAAAGTCTGTCTTACCCAAACTAAGATAATCCCTCGATGCGAAGATCGGGGTCTGTCTTGCTATCCCCGCAAGCCCTCAAACTTCAAGGTAGTCGGCACCTATGTCTTCCTCAGCAAGGAAGTCCTAGAACTTTAAGGTAGTCAGCACCTCTGTCTTCCTATCCAAAGAATCCCCCGAATGTACTCAGCAACATTCGGAGTCGCACAAAGCAATCTGAACAAGATGTTCAGTATGCACTAAGCATGAGAGAATCTCTCTCTAGAAATCACCTTAACAGCATGTAATCTCTAGAGTGATCAACTTTTTATTATGAGCTCTTTTAAATGAGCTTTTATTTATAAGCACAGTACCAACGGTTGGCTCCCTCCTCTAACTGTCATATTTTTCCTTCAATTTTGGAGGGACTTGTTTATGTGTCACTCAAACAATCGTTAGTTAGTAACAGAACACACGACATCATTTTATAATTGAAACAAGTGTAAGAAAATAATATGGTTACATAACCAAAATCAAATATTCGGAATGTACGTAAATAAAAGTTCGGAGTCTACCCAAAAACGAATTCGGAGTCTATAATACAAAGATATTCAGATTCTGTTTTCTAAGGAATTCATAACCTGAATTCTATAGAATTTTGGAGTATGAATTTCACGAAAATTCGGTGGTCTGGATTCACAAGAATTCTGAACCTGAACTTACAAATTTCAAAGTCAAAGTTCATGAGAATTTAGAGTCAGAACTCGGAACAGTTCGGAGTCTAAATTCAGAGAACTCAGAACCTGAACTTACAAAGTTCAGAGTCATATTTCATGAGAATTTGGAATCAAAACTTGCAAAGTTCGGAGTCTGAATTCATATGAATTCAGAGTCAAAAATCAGAAGAATTCGGAGTCTGAATTCAGAGAACTCGGAGTTAGAACTCAGAGTCTAAAAATGGAATTCCCTTTATCCAAGTATTATATGATTCCGAGGTTTTAGATATGATGCATAATTTTATTCTTAGACAAAATAATGAACAATGGAAAACATGGTAAGGATAAAGTTTCTTGGGAGATGAAAATTTTCCTTATAGAAGTGAAACACAGGGTAAAATGAGATTTTTCTCGAGAAAAGGTGTTTGTGATTTTCAAAACAAGAAGTAATGATAAGGTCATAAAGAAACCTTATTGACTTCAACAATCTCCCCCAAGTATGAAGGAATTGAAAGTCATTAGGAAAACATTATTGAATCAACATATTATTCATAACCTGAGTGATTTGTCCCAATATAGTGATAAGCTAATCAGCACCATTTACATCACCAGCTCCACTATATTTATATTGTGCATGAGGGAATTCCCTACATGGAGTGAATTCATTGATACAGTTTCAATTCCTTCCACTAGGCGCCATTTCTAAACAATGTCATAAACTAGATTAGTTTATGAATTAAAATACATAATCCCAAACTTGTAAAACACTTATCATAAATTGAGAAGTTTATGGATATAATACATAATCATAAAAAATGTTTTCTTTGAGGAAGTGTATACTCATAAACCCTTCATAATGGTTTGTAAATAAAATGAGAATTATCCTATTCATATCCCCTGGGAGTGTCGTAACCAAGTGTGCAGCAAGGCCCGTTTTCATGTACCAGGATACCCTGGATCAAGCCCGAAACTCCTTGTTGTAGTTTTCACTTTTAGGTACATCTATGTCAGAGCCACCTCTAACTATTCTTATCTATACATGTATGTACTTCTTGGAAAAATCACAAAATCTCTACTATACAAAAATTCTAGGATGTTATTCTATACTAATCATCAAAGTCTATCTTAAGGATATGTTCTCTAATCAGAGTTTATCTAAATCTAGTTTCTAAGGTTTGTACTAAAGTTACTCTGATACCAAATGTAACGCCCTGACCCTAGTTAACTAGAGTCAGTGCATTATTAAATAACATTGACATGATTACAAAAGAACAAGTCTCTAAAGACCGATTAGTTTTGTAGTCTTCGAATTACTGATACATTCATAAGGATTACATTACATCATAAAATGGAAAACTACAACAACACTGTTTCCATTGACAACATTGAGATATTGTAGACTATACCTGTAGGTCAGTCATAATATATTTCTTCACATCCTGGGAAAAATAAAACATAGAAAGGGGTGATCTCGGATGCACAGTAAGGATAACAATATAGCGGAAACCTTTATAAATAAGCATGGACTTTTAAGGAAATGTATAGAACTAAAACAATATCTTTTTCAACATAAAATTCATCATAATATGGAAAATATAAATCAAAATATTTCCATTTACTTACCCACATGGGTATTATACTAGTCAAATAATCACATGTAATATTAATATCCACTTTCATAATTATGGAATGCATAATGCCATACTTTCATAACAACATAGTCAAGGCCTTGTGCCAAGACTACAAATATGATTTTCTCAAGGCCTTGTTCCAAAACACTAGTTAGTCTCTTGAGACCTATCAATGCATTTAGGAGCTATAGCTGTCTCCACTCGTCACTTACTAAGTCCAATTCATTCCTCATATGAAAATGTTTAAACATAACATAAACATTCATATTAAAACTAGCATACTAAATGTCCATACATTATCTATAAACAATTAATGGTGTAAAAATAACACATCCATAGTAAAACATATCACAAAAACTTCAATAAAATATGGATGTTTTGTATCATAATCAACCAACTTCAAAAAATCTTAAAATCCATCAAAGGATGTTGACATAGATGACATCAAAACCTTTATTAGAGAAATATCTATTTCTATTTTGAAATCATTTGAGAAAACATTTTTTTGTAAATATTCTTATAAGAATGTAAGGGAAGATTCCATGATGTTATAACGGTGGAAAATATCCACACCCGCCATATAAGTTGAAAAACATTCTTACCTTAATTTTTTCAAAAAGGTTAAAAAGGACCTTGTTTGGAAAACGACAGAATGATTCCTTTATAAACATCTTATAAAAAGTAGAACAAAGGTATAAATGAATTTTATACATTGTATATTAAATAATAAAAATGTTTTGAAATACATTTTTATGAAAAATGGATGTGGATGATAAAGAGGTTGCAGTAGATAATTATGTATAAACAACCTCGGATAGTGATGAGATTGTGAAATAAACCCTTACCTTGTACTTTTCCTTGGTAAGGAGTAGGTTAAACTCCTATATAATAGTGAAATAATTGTTATTAAATTATACAATAATAATATAACACAATATAATATCCAATATGATCTGTTAATATTTTTTTATTAATAATATCTTAGTATTATCGTCGTTTCGGGTGTTAATTGATTCATTTTCCTTTATATGCTTTGTCACATAAGTCTTGTTTGTTATGGATAAGTTGTATATTATTCATATCCCTAATTATATCAAGTCCTTAAACATTTTTTTTAATCCTCAAATGAAAATTATTCTTGAATGGATTTGATGGAAAATTAATCTCATCGCGTTCGTGGAGACGGTAATCTGTACGTACGCACGAGCGACAATATCATTCTTTTGATATTAAAATAATATGTAATTGGATGGTATATCATATATAAAGAATCATTATCATGTTATATTTATTATTTACATCAATTAAACATAATTATCATACCCATACAAATAATAATGTATTGAATAACAATTACACCACGACGTGGAGACGGTAAGCCGTACGTACGCACGTATGGTGACATGTCATTCAAAGGATGGATAGAATAATAAATATTGTTGTACCATATTTATAATAACATAAAAATATATATAATATCCTAGAGTTATTATTTTATAATGTAAACAACAAAGAACTAACATGTTGAAGAAGAAAAGTACTTGAAAGAGGGAGGTGAAATCATTACTTCTTCTTCGAGTTCTTCCTTTTGATTTGATCAAAAGAGATTCTTAGGTTGGATTTATGACTAAAGGAAGGCCTCTAGAATTAAGGGAGGATAGTGGAGAGGGTATTGGGGTGGATTTTAGCTGAGCCAAATGGCTTTGACGGTGTGAATTAGAGGTAAGGGGGAGTGCCCTTTTATAACAGGGGTGAGGGGCACCATAGGAAACTCTTAAAATATTATTTTATAATAAATTCATATTCAGTTTATAATGGATCCAAATTGATTTATTTAGAAGCTAAGGTGGGTATGGGTCTCTATCCTCTCAAAAAAATGTTTTATATAGGTTTGGTTCACTATATTAACCTTATACATTATATTTAACTCTTAGATAAATAGTTTGACATTTATCATGTCTCTTTCTATTTTTATATTATATAGTTTTAAACTTACTATATACCTCCAAACTAACCCAAAGTGGTTCATTAATGATAAAAATATCATTATATAAGTATTTTGGCCGAACCTTATATTTTTAGGAATATAATATCAATTAATAATATAAATTTTTTTTAACATCTCTTTTATGTCAATTTTGACACTATTTGGTATTTTGTTTTTTTTAATTCATAACAGCATTATTAATTCGAAAAAAATTTATCTAACCAACCCTAACATGTCATAGAAACGTATAAATTTTTTTTAATTCTTAAAAAGTCTCAAATTACATTTATTTGGATATTTATAATATTAATTATTTTAATATTGCATTTATTAAGTAATTACTGCATCATCATTGTGTTATAAATAAATTAAAATATATAATGTCTAAAAATTAGAAATAAAATACCATTTTGTATGAAATCATTTTATCTTTATAATTAATATTTATATTAGAATTTACCTTAGGTTTAACACTATATTAAAAATGTTTTAGTTATTAAACTTTGATTTTAACTCTTTTAACTCTTCTTTTAATTAAATAATAAAAAATGTCCTAATCTAATCCAAGGGTACCTAAATGATCATATTATAATTATAATGTTGTTTTTGGTAAATATAAACTTATCCAATATAATTAAGACATGATTAATGGTAAAAATAAAATCATTTTTTCCTTTAATTACCCTATTTACTTTTAACCGTGGTAAATAAAAGTAAAAAGTTACTATTCACCAAAAATTATTTTCATCTCATTGAACCACATTATACATAATGATATCAACCGTGTCTCTTGGATTTTTGAAATTCAATTCACAAAAGTGGTAAAATTAAGTTTTATGGAAATTTGCAGAAGCTTTTAGAAGGTGGGTAAAAGATGGTAAAAAGTTCAATAAAATTTTATATATCTAAAATTAATATAAAATGACTTGAAATATTTACATTGAACTTATATAGGTATTATGTATCTATTTTGACCTAAAATAAATTTAAATAAAATAAATAATTATTTAAATAAAAACTCAGTTTCAACCAATAACTTAGTATTTTCATTATTCATCAAAAATTGAATGTTTTCAGAAAAATACCAAAAATTCATCCTAGTCTAATTTCGATATTCCGAATTCAAAAATGAAGTCCATTTTGAAAAATAAAATTTTTAAAAATTCAAAAAGTGGGAATTAATATTCATAACGAATAGTTTTATTGGTTGTGGTGTGTTAGAACTTGAATTTGCAAACAATACAAGCTATTGTATTATTCAAAAAGAAGCGTACCGTGGAAGCTTGGGGTGTTACAGTTGAGAATAATAATGTGACCATTATAATAATAAATTCATATATGAAATTATAAAGAAACTTTATGTATATTATAAATTAATATATGATATATTTATATTTTGGAATAAGTAAATAAATGTTTTAAAAATAATAAATTAAGTGTTGGTATTTTTGTGAAACATAAACGTTTATTTATAATTTTTTTTAATATAATGATTTTGAAAATATATATTTTCCTAAATTATTTTCATAAAATAATATTCTTTTATCTTATAATTTTAACATTATTTCATGATATCTTTATTAATTTTTCAAAGTGTCATAAAATCAGTTATAATGTTAAAATATGTAATTTTTTATTAAATAATGATTTTATTTAAAAGTAAACTTTCTCATATTTAGATAGTTATTTTCATAAAATGGAGTACATTTTTTGAATCTATATTTCACAAAATATTTACGCAAAATATTTGGTATTTTTCTCAAACAGTTGATTTTTGGTGAATACGGAAATACAGTAATTTACGTGACTTAACATTATAGGAAAATAAATGAATTATTGAGTTATGTATGATGCATGGATGAGGAAAGAACTCATTTTTTTAACATACATGATGTAGTTACTTTATTTAGTCATAATAATTAATATTATTGATATTTATGAGCCAAAATAATAAACTAATCAATTAGATAATCAAAACACACTCCTCACCTCCAATATAAATACCACAACTTCTCCTCACACCTTATAAGGATTAAATCTTGATAATATTCTGACCAATTACTCTGTAAAATATCTCCCTGATGTCTAAGGGACATTTTAGCCACCCAAATATCAAACCTAATTTCTCTATGGAGGTTCTCAAGGAGAAGAAGTTCAAGAGGATAAATATTGTCTAATTTTATTTTAATTTCATTTAAATTTATTTTCTTTTATTATCCTCTCTTCACCTCCACTGACCAAAGTAACATGATAAATCTAGTATAATATTTATATATATAATAATTTTATTATTTTTATGGTATTTCAACAATCATTTATATTCTCTTCACCTTTTTTTCTAAAATCGAAAACATCAATCGTGATGTGTTGATTCACCACCTTCATGGTTAGTGATTTTTTGTTTTCTAAAACCTCTTTGAATGATGTTCATAAAGCCATTTTATGGTTAAAATATATTTTATTACATATACTAAAACTTATTTTGTTTTATGGAACCAGTATATACACATAATATTAATTAATAAAACAAAAGTAATCCATGATGATGAGAAAATTCCAAAATAATCTAAACCATTATCATTAATGTTTTATCAAATGAATCATCATCATATATGAAAAAATGGTATATCATAAATTTTAATATTCATTAATTTAATTTATAACATATAATTTGATTTCCTAATAACTTTTCCCATTTTACATTCTCTTTTATGCATGAATACATGTGAACCAATCCTAAAAACCACATAAACAAACACTCCCAAACTAAGAAATTTAATATTATAACTCATCAAAAAGACATAAATCTTCTTAAAAAAATATAATTGATAAAATAAAATTTTAAGTGATTTTTAAATAAATTATTAATTAATTTAATATAATAATACATGACATGAAGTGCATGTAAAAAATGATTTCAGATCTAAAGTAAGGGGTTCATTCTGAACCTCCATTTTTCTTTTGAGTTAAGCTTTCTCTCTCTTTACCCAAATGTAATTATAAATTAATATCAACTAATCCTCATTAATTCCATTTTTATATTCCAAAAATATGTTACTTTTTCAATTATTCCTTCTTTTATGGGGTAATATGTTTTTTATAATTTCCCCTTTCCAATTCCTTGCAATAAGCTAGCCCGATTAAATGGAACTTCCCATTTTCTTACCCATTTTCATGTACACTCCCTATCCAGTTTTAAGGAACCAATATTTTTATAAAGGGAAAATATTTATCAAGGAAATATAAAATTAGTTATTTTATTGTTTTATTAGAAAAATTATGCTTTTGTGTGCTTTGAATGCTCATTCATATTTTCCCTTAAACATCACTGAAGTGGCTCATTTCTAATGCTTATTAAACAATGTTTTTACATGTATTTATTTCTGTTTACAAATCTCTATATGAATACTATTTTAATATTCCTCAGATATAATTTTATTCCCTTTTCTTTTCTAGGATATACATGTTTACAGTCTGATTTTTATGATAAATACAAATGATTCTTAAAAAGAACTATTTTTTTTCAAAGATAAATGGTATTTATATCAAGAATTTCTCAATGATTTTGTTTGAGTGTTTTCATATATTTCAACACCCTATATTAAATCTAATGATTAATTATTATTGACAACTTATACTTCTATCTAACATATTTTATTGAATGGTTTATGTTTATTTTGACTGGGATGTACTATCTTAATACTATTCACCATATTACTCTAGATAGTTTAGGATTATGGTTAATGATTGGGGATATTATTTACATTTCACATATTTTTTTCAATATTAATTTATATTATGATTATGGTTCACCCCTTTCATATGAGGAATGATTTGGACTTAATAAGTGTCAGGCGGGGCCTTCTATATCGCCTCGATGCATCGATAGGTTTCATGAGGCAAACAAATTTTGGTATTGGATAATGTCTTACCTGATTATATATGGCACCCTAGAAGGATTCTTGATAGTAAGTTTATGATGTTCTGTATTATGAAATCCCTCATTAGGAGATTATTTATTGATAATGCATGTTATTATTCAACTAGTAGAATATCTATGGGTAAGATACATTTTCATGTGATTATTTATATGGAGTTGTCTGATGAAATTTTATTTCTTCCATATTATGATCAAGTATATTTTTTAATTGAATGTGATGTTAATTATTCAGCTTTACATAATTTTTATGTTTCTTTTTGAGAGATTATATTGTATTGAGTACCCTTACTAATGATCTGATCTCACCCCTTTCTTATTTTTTATTTTTCCAAATATTTCACGATGTTTAATATGATTGACATAAAGGGATAACCTATAAGGATAGGAATGTTTAAAAATATGTTTTATATGTTTTATTTCATTATCATGTTTTAATTTAAAAATTATGTTTATATCTAGTTTTTCAATGATTGTAATCTCTTCGTTCCTTTGGGATGTTATTGTTTGTTCATATTACCAATGTAATAATATAAGGCAGCAGATCTAGGCTACTGGGGTCAGGGTCATTACAATTGTTATCAGAAACATATTAGTAGAAACAATGGAAACTATATTTAAGAAAACATATATTAGATAAAATAACCCAATGATCCCTATATACATGACCATCACATATTTTTTATATCTTATCTGACTAATTTCATCATAAAATATGATATAGTTTTAAGAAAAATATAATAACCAATATATGATTTCATTAGAGTGGAAATATATTTTAATATATTTAAAAAAATAATATAAAAACACTATTATCAATTTCTTGTAGAAGAAAAACAATATGATTATAATAATAATGTATATGATAAACTCAATCAATGTTCCTATAATTAAACTCTGCCAACATATGGTTATAGGGAACCAAACACAATATTATTCCATAATTATTACTTAAAAAAGTTTTAACTGCATCATTATCCTATCAAAAAATTTTGGTTAGTTGACGTTTATAATTAAAAAATGTTTAAATAAAATTATTACCTTATAATTGGATAATAAGAGAAAATATTACATAGAAGTGTTATTTAATGAGTTCAAGTGTTGTGGTAAAATAACCAAGATAATGTGGAATCATGTGTGTGGGAATCTCAAATACCTTTTAAATTTCAGAATTTATTAGTATATGATAACGGGTAGTGAATTTCAGGGGAACAAAAGTATTATGGTTTGGTGAATTTTTCACCCATTTTCTATTCTATTAGGGGTTATTTTTTTGAGAAATTTATGATTCAACCTAAATTAGTGGGGGAATGGAGATATTATTTAATTATCTATTTTTATGATGGGTTAAAATGAATCATTATTATGTATTTAATAGATTTTATTATTTTATGGAATTGATAATGGAGGTTAATATAATTATAATAGGTAAAAGTGGTGTATATATTATAGTTTTAATGGTTATCGATCAAATAAAATAATGGAATATAATGGATAATTTTACCGATAGAGATGGTTTCTAAATAATTTGTATTTTAGTTATGAATGGGAAATATAATGAATGGATAGGGGATTTATTTATTAATATTCATGACAGATTCCTATTTTATAAAAAATTAAAAAACATTAACCCTTTTCATCAATGGTGAAATCTGAGTGAACCAACATCTGTTAAACAAATTCATAGTGAACGGTGAATAGATATCAATTTTTTAAAATATGACTTTATTACATTATTTTATAAATAAAAATTTATATTATAATTTCATCTATGTAATTTCTTGTGTTTTGGACTGGTTGAATTTGTGAGAGAATTTGAATTTTTCCACATAGGTGGACGAGCCTTCTTTATAAATGGCAATTGGAATGAGGTTCTAAGAGTTTGAGCATCCAGAAATGAGGATTTTGGACATGGTTTATGTTTTAGTGGATGTATTAAGGTTTGGGAAAACACTAGTTGAAGAACTGTTATTTAGGCTATAGAAAACAAAGTTGTGTGTTTTACATGTCATGATTTTATTTACATGACATTTATTGGTTTCATGGGGCATGGACAAGAAGATTAGTGAATTAAAACCAAGGGGATAACCCTAAGGAATACACAACGTGTATTAGTTAGATGTCATGAAACAGCTACATGGCATGTGACTGTTACACATCGTGTAATAGGAGGGATTTTATTTTTGAAAACATTGAGTAGGTAGAACCTCTCCTTTTTGTTCTTTGGCTAAACATGAGGTGCGTAAGAGATGTCTCTCTACCACCTTTATTATCCCTCCATTCTACATTGATCAAGGGTGTTTCAGGTCTGATTCGATGATGTCATCAGGTATGATCTTCCTCCTTCTTCCTTCTCCATTTCTCTTCTTTTTTTATTTTTTTGATTGAGTTTCATATTTAGGTTTCTTCATCAGATTCCACAGAATCATGGTGGAATCTACTATAGTTATTGGCTATTTTTCTATTCCTAGGAAATAGTCCATCCCGAGAGGCTATCGACACTTCTCCACATACTGTTTCATCAATGTATGTATCCATGGTGATTTCCTAAAATTTTAATGCCTTAAATTTATTTTTAGGTGTATTTATACTGTTTGTTATGTATTATGTCCAATTCATGATATAATATGTGTATCATTATTTTGGAGAATTTTTTGTCATGGTTCTAGTGTGATGAGGGGGAAATGTGAGTTTTTGTATTTTATGCACTTATAAATTAAATCATTTAAATTGTTTATATTGATATTATTAATTGATTTATTATAGTGTAATTTTAATTAATTAATTTCTAATGTGATGGTTGTGAGACAATACCCAACACATGGTAGATAAGCTTGGATGAGCCTTGGCAGGAGATTTCAGACTTTGGGAAATAAACAAAAATCCTTGTAAAGATAGGTGGTTTTTCATCACTACCCCTTTAGTATTTACTCATGTCTACAGTATGTTGTGGATTTTTGGCCTCTCCCTTGATGGAAAGTCACCCAATTTAATTTTATTAAAAATCATTTTCTAAATTAAATGAAATGGGTAGATTATATTGGATGAACACCCCAGGTTTCTAAAAACTGAGTGCACTATATTTATCCCATGGATTGAGGATATAACCAGGACAGGGTATCCCCTCTTGAATTCCAATACTTATTCATATTTTAGGATCCCAATAGTGATTCCCAACTTACACACTCACTTTAATTACCCAATGTGGGATACTTATATATACCAATGGTCCTTGAGGATCTTGAGTGGCATGCTTCTTTAGTGTCTTCACTTAGGGGACCCAGTGGGTACCACAACATTTGACCGACCCTAAGATAGTATGTCTATATTGGGTTAATATGAAAGAGGGTGATACCTTAGAACCCATACCAAACATGTAATATTGTGAGGCTGAGGTTTTAATGGAGATTTTAGGAATTTGACCACCCTTAATATATTTTATACATTAACGTTTTTACTATTTATGTATAAATTATATCTAGAGGTGATTCCTAGTTTATGGTCAATGGACTTGATGAAATGAGACATTATTTATGGGGATAACTAGATGTAATTCTTGGGGTTCATCTTCTGGTCCTCTTTACATTAGTGTTATTTTATTGAGATACCTATAAATCCTCATAAGGATCCAGAATTAAATCCTTATATGTATAGATATCCTTCACATCCCTATTTAGATATATGATAATTTTTATTACAAAGTATTAAATTTTATTCATGTTGAGGATGATTCTGATATCTTAAATTTATTTTATGATGAGGATGATTATGATCTCCTCAATTTTTTTATGTTGAGGATGATCACACACTCCTATAGTTGACATGGGATGAGTATGATTACACTCTCGTTGATATGATTATATAGTGAGAATACCCAAACACTCTTCCTAGGAACATTCTTATGAGCCTTTTCTATCAAGGTGATTGTGCATGATGTCTAACAACCATGAGTGATGTTGGTGATGAAGTCACACATCAAAAATATTGAGGGGTGGTCATGAAGTCTCACTAATGAGATCTCCTTATAAATCACCTAAGGGTCTGAGTCTTAAATATTATCCAAGTCATAGTGTCATGATCTCCGATAGAGTGGGACCTAGGGAATAGACATCAGATTGGATTTACATGTCATGAGTTTCATGGAGTCCAGATAAGTGACCATTTATAGAATTATCTATCATAATATAGTGTCCTTCCATATGGTGATTAGAAGTGACTATAGGTGAACCCAGGTTAAGGGCATTTATACCCTAGATGTGATGATCCTCTCACAGATACACTTTTGGAGAAGAATGTATCATGTTTGGTTGATTGGGATTATGGAAGTAATAGTTGACTTAATTATACACAACCTAAGTATTAAAACATCCAGCTGAATTCCCTTTTTATAGTATCTCTAGTCAATTAAGATTACAGATCCAAAGATCAACTACTATTTATTGATGTTATTTCTTCACCTTACTCATGTATGTACATATTTATGTGTATATATATATATATATATTTATGTGAACATATATTTCTAACAATATTAATATAGATATACATGATGATACCAAGCCTAGTGACTAGGATCACATACTCGGGGATCGACCATGGTTTACTTGTTTAATTTTTTTTTCTTTTCCAATTGTGTTCCAGCTCATTTGAGCACTTTACATGGGAATATAAATACGACATGTCATTTAGTTTATTTATATTAGCTATTATTATTATTAAAATTATCCTAATTAGTATCTCACATTTATATAGACTTCATATGACTTTCTATGTATGGGACCACATTGGTGCTTCCCTACTGTGTTTTTTACTCACACAGTGATCATTTAGCCATTTCATTAAGGTACCTGAGCAGCAATTCAATTGGATTAATTCATAGGTAGGGATGAGGATTGTGACAAATCAATTAATATGTCTTTCATATGAATGAGAAGATCTGGTATGTGGTCTGGCTCAAAATTACTAGAAGAAACCTATAATTTTATTTATATTAATTTTTTTACTCCTGAATTTATGAACATCCTAGTGGGAATCCAGTGTTATATGCATGACTTGGACATTCATTCTTTTATAACATTTAATTTATTATTTAAACATTCCATGATTTAGTTTATTTACTATTTTTAAACTCTTTTTATTATTATTATCAACGATGTTGTGTTATTTGTTGTTACTCTGATACCAGGTTATAGTCTCCCAACTACACAACCCTTAGAGCCTCATTTTGAGTCGGCAACCCCTTGTATATGGTGATGCGAACTTGAGGCCTTGTGGTGAAATGGTTCAGATCACAAGTTTAGTAGAATACAAATTAGGACGTCAAAATGTGGTATGAGAGGTGATTATTTTACTTTTTTTACAATTTGGGATATGGTAGACAAAATTATTAGGAATGTCTTAGAAGGTGAGATGGATATCAGTTGGGCATATAAAGGACACTTGTTTTAGTTGAAAGACCTAGTTACCAAGGATGTGAGATTACTATTATGATCTTTGATTTTATAGTTTTATATGATTTTATCTTTGAACGATGAATATGTTGTGTGGGTGCTATTATTTATTGTGGACCCAGGGATCTTAGACCATTGGAGAGTAGCAATTGATGGATTTTTGGATCTTATCCTTTTCAAAAGAGGACAGTGACTAATTTATTGACTCTTGAACAACAAAGGTGGGAGGAGACTCAGGCATCATATGTTTCATGTTTGATTCACATAATATAGGCCTACTAGTGTGTGATTATTACCAACAATAGAGGCCAAATATGTAAATTTTAAGCAAAAACATAAATGGTGTTTCTCCATTTATTGTTTTAGTGGAACCCTACTCAATTGAACCAAATTATATATGGATATTTCAAATATAACTATATGTGGATATTTTTTTAGGAGTTTGTGGTGTGGAAGATGACTTAGTCCTCATGCACAAGAAGTACAGTAAACCTAGTAGTCTAATGGGGAACATGTTTCCCAAGGTAGGAGCCCTCGTTTGGTATTTTTTATTAGGTTTTATTAATTAAAGTGTCAGTAAATGTTTATATTGTTTTTTAATATATATATATATCTGTATGTATGTATATATATATATATTAGAATCAAATTCTAATTAACTAAACTGTGCGATTATTTTACTTCCCCATGTAGGTCAATATCAATTGATGATTCATTTATAGTAGACCCGTTATGGTGGCATCTTTTCATTTATAGTTATCTAGTCAGATCAGTGAGTTCAATATCTATAGGTACCAATATATTTCTCATAATGTAGACCTCATGTGGGTATTACCATATATAGATCCCTGATGACTATTAGTTAATTTTTCCTTTCTGTTTTATATCATGATACTCATGGGGGAAGTCTCTATAGGGGTTTTGTGGTGAGGACTAGGGCCCTATTTTCCCAATATTGACAATTATGACCCTCCTTGATCAATGTTACCATTATCTCTTTTAGAGAGGGGTGAAAGGTGCATTAAGTTATATATTAAATTTTGTGTGTTAGTATGACGCCCTATGAGATGTGACCATGCTGGGGTTTGACCTCTTGGGCTAGGTGGTTAGAAGTAATTACTTTTTTTTGAAACATTATTGGTAGGTCAATAAGAGAGATCTCAGGGCCCTTAGTTGTGACTCATAACAATGTAGGTTTATATTCCATTACATAAAGGTTCATATGGGAGTGAGTATGGCTTAGGTTTTTGGATTTATTTCTAGGAAATGAGATTTATTTCACCCTAATTATTAGAATGATGTATGATTATTGATTCAATTTTTCATTATAGGAAGTTTTATGACTTTAGTTTCTAAGGGTGTAGTGAGGTTGATTGTTTATTTTCAAGACTAGATTCAGTAAGAAGGACTGTTTGAGTTCATGGACCTATTAAATAGTGTTTCCATTATTGTTAATGTATTAAGATAATGGGTAGATGCTCATGACTATAATGATTCCAGGTGATATATGGTTCTACAGTAAACTGTGTCATAAGTGAGGCACCTAATTTTTATGAGTATATAAAAAGGATCTTTTGTATGAATGAGATTGTTGTTCCATTTTTCATATTTATCTTGTCATTGTGATGGATGAATCAAACAAGCATGATTCGTGTGATGACGGTATGTGTGGGATACACATTATACCATTTAATCAATAAGTTACTAATTGGTCGAGTGATATTTAAGGACCAATGGTTTCAAGTAATTTTTATGGGAATCGTTTACCAAGTTTTGAGATGAATGATAAATGTCTCTATATGGTATAGGAGACCTTGAGAATAATCAAGTGTTGTGAGATGGAAAACTCATGGTTGTACATTGACATGAATTTTAAGGATATATGGTGTTAGGTTTTGGTTAAGGGTAGGTATATCCTATTTTAATGTGAGTGTGGTTCAGGAGATCTATACACACATATCAATGGAACCTCAATGAACTCTTAGTTATAGAATATCATTATATACCCTGAAATCATCTTGATAATTTTTAGAGATCTTTAAATATAGAAAAATAATATTAAAAAACCTTATTTGGGTTAGTGATATAACCTACAGAGTTCATGATTGAGGATTATTATAAGTTAAGACAAATGGGGTGTAGAAAAACCATTGACCATATTAGGGTGGTGTCCCTTACTATATTTTTAAATTTTTAATTTTTCTATAGGTTTTGTTTCCATGGATACTGAATAAGAAAATGGTGAAATTCTAATTGATACTCAGACATGGGAATGATTTTAGGCATTCCAGTTGTAATTCAATGTAATGGACATGCATGGGATGTGTTGATCTAGGATACATTTTATTAGTGTGATTTCTAGATAGATCCCAATTTGGGGAGAAGGGTGAGTTAGGTCATTAGTTGATTGTTATGGTTTTTTTATTACATTAAACAAATGAACATGGAACTAAGGTATTACTTGGTAGACATTAGGTATAGGTTCAAATATGGACTTGGGTAGAGTCTGATCATGTGTATTGAGCCCGGAGTAGCTTACCAAGATCCATGTTTATTGGATAAAAATGAATAATTTTTCATTTGATGGAACAAAAAAGGGGACAAAGATAAATGTATTTGATTGTGATTGAATGTTTCAAGTTGAGAGAAGGTACTGAATGTAATATTAAAATGCTATGGATTTGATTTTATAAGTATTTAAATGGTTGGTGTACCATTGAACAGTTTTTCTATCCATATTGAAACCCATATAGGAAAGAACCAATAGTTAGTTTATTAATGATACAGTGATGTTAAAATGTATCCAATAAAAATGTATTTAGTAAGAAATATCTCAATGTTCAATATTTGGATACAATAGTTAGTTTATGTTTTAGTGATTAATGAAAAATATGAATTATGTATTACTCATGAGAATGTTGGGCATTCAGACACAAAACAAGGCTTTCTGAGTGTGAATTGATGACTCATGTAGAATTGGTGATGTTTTCATTGTTCCAAAATTCTTATTGGATATGAGATGTTTTATGGTGGGGAGGTTGTAACATCTCGTGTTTCGAACCAGTTATATTGTTGAGAGAATTTAATTTTTTCATCATAGGTGGATGAGCCAACTTGGGAATAAGAAATCATAATTAGTTTATGACTATATAAATATCTAGAAATCATGTTTTTAGATGTGTTTTATATTATAGTGGATGTCTTGGGGGTTTTGGAGAACACTAAAGGATGAATAGATAATTGATAATCTATGAGTTTTACACATTTTTTATTACTTACAAAGTGTATATTGGATTGACAATGGCCCCAGACATGATATTTCAACATATCCATTCTATATTGCTATTCTACTATCTTTTTAAACTCTTGGTTTTTCTGTTTAGGGTTCTTCATCTGATTCTACTAGAGCATGGTGGAATTGACTATTTGGATTCTAGCTTTTTCCCTTCTTAGGAAGAGGCCATCATAAGAGGCTGTTATCACTGCATAGAGTTCCATTCAGTCGAGGTATGTTTCCATGGTAATTTTATAAATATTCAATCCCTTAAATAATTTTTTTGGGAATTTATTTTGATGTTGTTACTTATGGATTATTCTTGATTCATTATTTAAGATTCATTACGTGCTTTTGGAAAATGGTCGGTTATGGCTTTGGTGTGATCATGTCAACGAGTGAGTTTTTTGGTTTTATGCCCTTATAAATGAAATCATTTCAAATTTTTAGCTTTATGATATTAATTATTTAATTATACTGTAATTATAATTAATTAATTTATGATTTTCATGTTGTGACTCATGATCTTTTTAATGTCGGATGAGCTTGTATGAACCTTGGTAGTTTCTACGGTCCCTTGGAAAATAAATAGAACGATTCTTAATGGTAGGTGACATGTCGTACCTTAACCTTTAGTATTTAGGTACACCTATGGTATGTTGTGAATTCACAGGATTTCCCCTGAGGGAAACTCCCATGTTGAATATCATTTGGATGAATTGTATAATTAAATGAAATGTGTCGATAGAACTATATGAACATATAAGGTCACTAACAACCTAATGATATATAATTATCCAACTACTTGAAGAAATTACCAAGACCAGGTATACCATGTGTGATATACTTTATATTTATATTTTTATATCCCAAGAGGGATTTCAATCTTACATATATACATAGAGGACACTAAGAGGGATGCTCCTTTTTACAAATAGACCTTGAGAATCTTGATTAGGATACCTCTTCTGAGTCATGATTTGGAGACCAAATGGGTACTCAAGAATTTGACCAAATTTGAGATAGTAATTCAGGCTTGGGTAGAGAAAGTAACAGGTGTCACCATAGATCCCATACCAAACTTGTAATACCCTGAGGATAAGGTGGTAATATAGGGCTTAAGTGTTCTTCCACCCTCGGCCATTATTTATGAATTAATTTTTTTAGTATTAACGCAACAACGATAGCCATAGGTACTACTTGGATTGTGGATGATGTGCCTAATGTGACGTGACTTTATTTATTAGGTTGGGTCGACATACTTCATGGGGTCCATATTCTCAGCCTCTTTACTTGATTGATAATTTATTTGTACACCAAGTTGTTTTCCCTGAGATATGAATTTTGATCATTATATGTTTGGAAGACCTTCACACCCCTCTTGAGATACATGATGAGGATGATTCCTCTCTCCTCATATTGTTACATGATGAGGATGATTCCATTATCCTCTATTTATTGAAATATAAGGATGATTACACTCTCCTAGAATTGTTTTATTTTGAGGATGACCACATTATCCTCTAATTGAAAGGTGATGAGAATGATTAAACTCTCCTCGATATGAATATATGTCAGTGCTACCAAGATGTTCTTCCTAGGAATAAGCTTATGTGCATTTATTATCCATGTGGTTGGGTATAACATCTCACACTTGTGATTGATATTGGTCATGAAGTTCTAAATTAGAGACATCATGGGGAAGGAATGATGTATCACCAGTGATCTCTCCTTATACATCCCCTTTGGGTCATAAAATTAAGGATTATCATAGATTGAATGTTGTGACCACCTATAGACTGTAACCCAGGGCTCAAACATCAGACCAGATTTACATGTCATAAGTGACATGATGACCTTCTCAGTGACCATTTACATGATTGTTCATCTTTATACTATATAATTCCTTATATTGATAAAAGTTGAGTATGGGTGAACCCAGGGTTAGGATACATATACCCCTCTGTTCACATAGCTCACTGAGATTCATTTCTAAATCTACCTGAAGTATGTATTATTGATCAGGATTATAGACACATGGGTTGAATTAATTATACATGGGTTGAGTAATATAACAACCAACTCAATTCCCTTTTACATGATTTTAAGATGATCGAGATTATGGAACTAAGGTTTAATTTATATTTATTGATGTTATTTCATCACATTTATCATGTATATACATATTTATGAATATTTATATTTTAATGGTAATATATATATACACATATAAATATATATATACATGATGACACCTTGACTAGTTAATTGGGATCAAAGACCTAGGGATCAAATGTTGTTCACTAGTTTTATTTATTTATATTTTCAATTTTTGTCGCAGTTAGGTTGAGAAAATTACCTGGGAATTTCTAATACGACATGTATTTTAGTTAATTTCTAGAATTTACTATTATTATTACTGTTTTCTTGATTTTTATCTCACATTCTCATACACTGTATATTACTAGATATGTATGGGACTGCATTGGTGGTGCCCTGCTGAGTTTTGTACTCACACTCTTATCAGGAAACTATTACAGTAGGGGAACTTAGAAGACATTCACTTGGATGCAGACATAGGGTGGGAAGACACCTTGGACTGATCATGTAAGATGGGTTTGATATTATGAAGATCGAAAGTATGTATTCTAGCTCATAGTTAGTAGTTGATCCAAATACATTTCATTCTTTTCATTTTGTTTACTAATGAATATATGGTAATACCAATGGGAAACTAGTTTTCTATGTATGAAATGGACATTCATGATTTTATAGAATTTCATTTATTATTGCAGTATGTCCCTTTTCATTTTAGTTAATATTTTTCACTATATTTATTGCTTCTATGAATGATGTATGGTTATTTTGGATTTTATTACTTTGATATTAGAGTCTAGTGACTCCATTGTACCACTTCTAGACCCTTTCTACTAGTTGGAAATGTATGGCATATGAGGAGGTGAACTTGAGGCCTTGTGGTGAACAGGCTAAGAGCATATGTTTAGTGGAATATGGGTCGAGATGTTACAATATATATAATGTGAATAGTGCTAACAGATTTGTTACATAGTGGGACTCTAAAATTTCATAAGGGAAATGTAATATTTTGTATAGTAATAAATATAGATATTCCATTTAAATTATAACCCAATATACGACAACGGGGTTATTCCAAATGTAATGGTTATTGTGCCACATTCTAATATTATATCCTCTTCTTAAATAAAAAATCACAGGTTCCAGTACATAGAGGTGTGGTTTCATGATGAAATCATTAATATGGAGTGTAGGAATATGTGAGTTAATATCTAAAATTCATAAGAGGTATTTGAAATTATATATTTTGGAATTATTAGTGAAATCGTGTTTTAAAACACATTAATATCCAAAAAAACTCATATAGGGTAAGTGGATAATTTTTTTCATATAATGGTAGATAACTTATTTATAGTTACATAATATATTTTTTAAAATGGTTTGTGATATTATAATAAATTTACTACTCAAATATTTTTTTACATCATATAATTATATGAAAATGTTATTTATCAATTTAAACTTGTATTTTGAAATGTAATATTATTTGGAAAATTATTTTATTATTATGTGTTAAAATATCAAAACAAACATAGGTGTGGTGATAACATGATTTGAATGGATAGAAGGACCTTTAGTTGTTAAATTATTGTAGAATTTTTTGTAGATGGGCTTTTAACAAATTGTCTATAATGTAATATAAGTATATGAGGGTAAGGAAATCGATAATGAATCTTGATAAAATAATCCTAGTATAATTATATTTTAATTTTATGTTCATTTTCAAATAAATCTATGTTTGTTCATAAATGCTCCCCTATTATTTTTTCATCTCCTTTCTAAATTAAAATATTTTATATGTCATTCATTATATAATTTTTTGAATGTGGGAAATTATATCATTTCTGATGTTTTTTTAAATGATTGGTTTTTATGTGTCTACCTCATATTGTTACCCATTGAAATTTTTTTAATGATTGTGTATGTTATTTTTTTGACATTACAAATATATTTATAGTTATTGAAATAAAATTCATTTTTAATAAACATTTATGTTTTTATAGATATTTTAGGTGATAAATTTATAATAAGATCATAAAAATATGTAAACTGATCTTTCAGATGAATATTTGAGAGTAATTTTTCTAGATCATATTGTATCTTTTTTACCCATGCATATATGTAGACTTTGGAGAACATGAATATGTTTTATTATGTGATTTGTGTTACAGAAATGACACCTTATTTATTCGCATTGATCTATTTTCAGTCATATGTTTATATGAAGGAGGGGCTAATGGATAATGTATATTCTATGTTATTTTTTATATGATATTTATTTTCTTTCAACTTTGGTATAGTTTCATAAAACAACAATTTACCTTGTAATATTTTTTTAAAAGATAATTCTAAAATTGAAATTTTATTAATTTAATAATAATTTAATTATATGTTCACATTGATTTTATTTGAATGTAATCCTTTTTTATTGGTTTTGACTATTTTAAATAATATGTTATATCCTTTGGTGACTTGGACATAAAGATAACATCTTATGGATCCTGAACACTGGAATTGGGTTGGGTATCAATGTTGAAAAATTAAAATCACGACAATTATTGTAGGTATTTTTATTTATATTTTATATTTCTTGTCTATTTAATTGATATTCAAGAGTTCTAAAAATATACTACAATTATTTATTAATATATGAAACTATGTGAAAGAATTATGATAATAAAAATAATAATATATGGGATATATATCATAGAAATGGAATTTCTTATCGGTGATAAATATTTTCATTAAAAATATATTGAGATTTACTAGATAAACCTTGAATAAGAGTGTCTAAACTTTATCATGATGAAATTTAATAAATATCCACATATATTTTCAATGGATTTAAAAGATTTTATTTAACTTTTTTTGAATAGGATTGCATAGATTTTAAAATACAATATGGGGAATTTAAATTTTAATTGACTAGTATATAGTTGGTGATTGATTATAATATTGATATATACAAAAAATAAACTTACAATTTAGATTTATGTATACTGACTATGAAAAATTGTATACAATGATCCCCATGTGTTATGAAAATGAAAAATAATTGATTTGAAGAAATTTAAAGATATAAATATTTTTTTAATATTGTTTATCAAAATATTTGTCCAAAAAGTGAATAATATTACATTAAAAAAATGGTATATAAAGAAGATAAATCCCTCAATAGAGTATGAGAGAATGTTTTCATATATATTTCACTGTCATAAAAAATCAAATTAGAAATTATATTGTGAGTGGGAGATGACATAAACTCAAAATAAGTTATAGTGGCCTAGATAATGAATAAGAGGAGAAACAATTATTATAATAGAGTGTATATACGGAAAATTGACTGAAAATACTTTTTTTTAATTTTCAAAATGACCACTTTGTGGCTGAGCGGTAACCGAAACAGCAAATTCCAACCATCATGCGGGAACAACAACATGAAGCCAATTCAAAATACAAATTCAAAAATTCACAAAAACCGAGGAGATCTAGAACTGAGATACACACGCATCACAAAAGTCACATCACCTGCCTTCTCAGACACCGCAATCGACGTCGCCATACAAACTGACGTTATGGTCACTGACTTCATGCATCATCTCCAACCACCGATATAAACCAATCGGACCTCATCCCACTGGATGAACCCAAAGACGGAGAAAAATCCACTGCGAGACACCACATGGAGCGCCGCCGACCACTTGAACTCACAACCCAAAACACCGGAGAAACCACCGTGCATATCCAACTAGAAATTTTTTTAAAGGATGGGGCTGAAGCCTAATTTATTATTAAATCAAAGAAAATATCTCTTTAACTGGTTATAGGGAGACCCATTACATATCCCGAAGGCCCAGTGGGCATTTAGCCCATTACATGGCCCGTAGGCCCATTTTTTTGGCCCAAAGCCCATTCTATGAATAGTACTGCTACAGTACCTGCACTGCTACAATATTGCACAGTACCCACCACTACTACAGTACTCTGCTGCTGCTACAGTGGCTTGCTGCCGCTACAGTGCCCATCATTGCTACAGTGTCACCACTGCTACCGTATGCTACAGTACCTGCGCCCAATGGGTATTGAACCCCCGTTTTCATGTAGAATTAAGGGGTGTTTACCACTAAGCCAAACCCCAACTACAATAGAGTGTATATAAGTTTAATAGAAGACAATAATATATTATACAATTTTTTATATCTTCACATGAATGCATGGATTTCAGATAGGAGGGATAATGTCAATAATGTTATGTGATCTTCATTAAATTACACTATAAAATTAGTATCAATAATATTTTTCTAGAAGTAATTATTTTAATGTTTTAAGTATAATTTTCTTCGATAACCAATGCAATATGTCACATGATTTATTAAGATGACAGGAGGGATTATAATGAAATAAATTTTGATAAACAATTATAATTTATTCGTATAGTAATGAGTTATGTATTATATATTGTAAAAAATTTATAGTAATATATAATATGATATGATATTATTACCAATAACATGGATGAAATAAATCACATAAATGATGTAGTCACTTATACTCAGTGAAAACCTTATAAAATTCATGTCAGATGTGTTCTATATGTATATTATTCATTCAAGTGAGATTGTGTATGAATATAAGTAAACTAAAAAAATAAATATGTATTATTGGTTTATTAAAATGATTTAAAAGAGATATCAAATTCCCCCATTGAAATATAATATTTTAATCAAATAATTGTACCTCCTTGACTATAATACAAATAATTTTTAAGAGGAAGTGATGATAATATATGAATCACTAATAATATCATCAAAATATATAATAAAAATATATACTTAACGGTGTCATCCTAATTTTTTTCATGAGTTGAACAATCACTAAAATATTTAATTACTCGTCATTTATAATGATGGTAATACATTCTATTATAATCCAATTTTCAACTCAATATATTAGGAAAAATAAATCAAACCATTTTATTGAAAAAAATTTTGTTTTCTATAAAATAGATTGAGAAAAATTTATGATAATTAAAACATTATAATATTTAATCCTAAAAATCAAAAATAAAATTATTGAAATCTATGATATAATTCTTAAAGCTGATATATTTATAAAAAAATAGATTTCTACTTTAAATTATCCATGTAAATGGATTAGATAGTGGTTATAGAATATTAGAATTTCATGAATCATGAAATGTATTCTTAAAAAAATTTAAATTTTTAAAAAATTATATAATTATTGGTTTTAGATATATTAATCACCTAAATATATATATATATATATTGATCTTGTATTTTCTTAGAAAAAAAAGATTAAATAATCATACTACTACCTATGTCCTGAGAATTCCATGCGAGGCGATAGAAATATAATAAGTTTATTTCTATTTATTTTTCATTATATAATATTAATAATTTTTAATGTTTATATATTCATTTATGGGAATACAAAATTTGATTTCATATAAATTTTCATCTTCTAATATGAGACTTATTAATTAAAAATTGTGGTAAAGTAATTTTTTTAAAGAAATATTATAATTCTACGATTACCGTTTAAACTCAAAACCTCATAATTGTATATCCAGAATTAGGTATCACTACTAATAAATTATTTTGGATATAGTATACAATTTTCCTATTATTTTTATTTTTATTTTTAGAACAATGGTCATCTCTGTTGATAATTGATAGAATCTATGGATTTCTAAGTATAAATATGAAAACAAGATGTGAGAATACACAACTGGAAATGATAGTGAGTATTTTGAATTTTTTTCAATACAAATATATATTAATTGTCCTATATGATCACTGTGTTTGATGTGAAAACTAGTTTACTCAAAAATGTCATTATTCTGTTCACACAGTCCATGTAACTTGTAAATTTTAAATTTTACATGAAAATATGGCATGAATAGAATCTTTTTTAGGGGTCAATATTCAATATGTATTTTCATACATAGAGAAACAGATAATGTTTTCAATTCTTTAGAGTTATTGATGATGTTTTGTGAAACATTTATAGAAAATGAATGATTTTTAAATTGTATCTTCATGAATAAGCTTTCTTGTAAAAGGTTTTATGTACCCATTAAGGAATTTTTTCATTGTATTGTGAAGCCAAAAGAGTTTAATATGGTTGATTTTTCGTGAAATCAACATAGAAAACACACCACATTATTGGAATCCTTCGAGAACCACTAAATTATAAACTTGTGAGAGTTCCCCAAAGGTGACATTGAATGTGAATGGTCGATTTTAATTGTCATTTACCATAAAATAAAATTTATTTGATGTGGAGCTATATAAGGGAATTTAGAAGAATATTACACATAATAATAATTTAATAGAAACTTTCTTATAAATTACATACTATATTTAAAATTTAGTAGTGTAGAGAGAATAATTTATAAATAATATCAAGGAGGAATAATAATTTTTCTTTTTGGGAAATTTAATAATAATTGTAATATGTAAATAGAATTTTAAAAATGGATCAACCATGGAGGAATACTTACAAAGGTTAATACCTTTAAGGAATTTTAGAAAACTTCAATGTGAAACAGAACAATTCAAAAATTACTAACATTTTTGAGAAATAGTATTATACATGATAAGTAGAACCATTTTGAAAGAACACACCACAATGGAATTTCCTGAAGGACATGTGTGAGTGATGAATTTTATATAATGATCAATTTTTGACATTGAAATTACATTCTTACAACTAGTATATATCCATGAGATTAATTATATTATTTTTGAATTATATTTTATATATCATGATATGAATCCTTTTGAATATTCTTAGTGATAAAAATCAATCCATCATATAAATTATATGAGAATACATCCAATAGAATTTGGTAGAAATAGAGGATTCTGTAAAAGTTCTATGAGGGAGGAAGTAAATTATTACATTAACACACGTATAATGGTAGTGATCATTGCACGAGGTCACCATATAAAAATGTTTTATCCCCCAAACTAGTGAAGTGTAGTGTATTTTGGCACATCGATACCAAATTGGTGTGCACACCATGGATATATCCATTAGTAGTGACCCATGTAAAAAGTGTTGTTATTTGTTTTAATTTATTCCTTGGTGTTTGTGGTGGATGAGTGATAAATAGGGAAACTTTTCTTGATTTCCTACAATTGTGGGAAAATGTTCCAATGTTACATGAGAAAAATTTAAAATCCTAATTCACCGGAATAGATAGGGTGTCTTGTTTTTCAACAAGATCCACAAGATCCATAGGTTTCATGTGATGAATAAATCATTAGGAACCTTTTATTTTATAATTCATGTTTAATTTGAAAGGAGTCACATTGTTCGACATGTAAAATTACAAGATATAGATAAATAAGACAGAAAAATATTTATGGTTGCTTATGATAAATGATTCATCACATTCCACACATGGGATAAATGTAAGCAATTTTTCAGAACAATCCCTTACTGAATTCGATGAAAAGCAACTCGATTCTGATACCAAAGATACAAATACTTAATCTAGATCTCTTCCAAACTAGAATTTTATGAAGGTGATGAGATGATCTAGTTCTAAGGCCATGTGAGATAAATTCCTTAATATATACATGGGTGACATCATGGTGAATGATAAAAAGGATCAATTACCATAAAATAATTTTAATTACATAAAACTTTTACTAGATGAAAATTTGGATTCATTCTTTAATAAAATCATTAATGTTTTTGGATAAATTAATGCACTTGGTGTAGTGATAAAATATATAAATATTTTTTTTTTGAATATCATTATGGGACATCAACATATTTTTAAACAAAAGGTATCTACTCTTGAATTAAATTACTCTGCTGAAAATTCATTGGATTATTAAAAAATTAGTTTGGTTACAAATGAAATGCTTGTAATGAAGGAAGGTACATAAGAACACACAAATAATAATATATATTTAAATATATTTAAAAGCATGAAATTAATGATATTTGATATTTGTAATATGGTTTATTTGATGAATTCATACCACCAATGGAATTAAATTCAATAGACGTTGGGGTAGTTTCAAAGGAATGTAAACATTGGATTTTTTTTATACAATAGGGATTGGAACATTTTAAAAAGTTTTCCTAGTACATTTCATGAAGATAGAGGGGAATAAAAAATTGAATTTAGATTTTGTAGGATGATCCCTTAAAAATGTGTATTCAAAATGGGAAAGTCACCCAAAAATTAGACTGATTCCTTCATCTTATAAAATAGATAATCACCAAGAACTCATAAATGAAGAATGAGACTGCATTTAGAAATAAATAGCAGAAATATTTCTTATGTATATTTCTTCCATTATTATAATTTGGGGAAGAAATATTCATATTGAAAAAAAATAATAAATGGAATGTACTACCATGGTATAAATTGATAAATGAATGATGAACATCCTGACATGATTATATTGAAAAATTAACACTCCATATTATAATAAGAAGAAGGTCCTGGTTAAACTACCTATAATTAAGTGAAATAAGAGAGTATCTCATATACCTCAACTCAATATAGAATATTATTGTGGGAAAATATGAATATATATAATGAAAAACTATTTGAAATATCTCTTAACACAACAAAGTCAAGTAACACATGGATCCTTGATTATGAGTGTGCATCCCTTGTGATGGGAAATATAAAAAATATGAAAAATATTAATGGAATAGATGATGTAAAAATGATTTTATAAAATGATAGATAATTAAAGATCAGTGGTAGTGAAAATACCCAATTAAGAGGTTATGAGTTTTAAATTATTGAAGTGTAGTATTTGGGTGACATAAAACATAACCTTTTAATGTGAGTAAAATTTGAATCTACAGACTCAAAGATAAATTTAACCAATAGTGTATCTTAATAAAATAAAATTATTGGAATCTCTTATGATGGTTTGAACTAAAAATGGTAATCAATACTAGGTTTATATAAAAGAAAACAATTTTCCTATAACACTTGAAGAGGATATTAACTTGTTACTATGAAGTATATGACACATTCATTAACTGAGCATAAGAAACTTATCAATGATAAAATCTCTGATGGATATTAAAAATATAAAGTGTGATCTTGAAATGACATGTTATGTATGTATACATGGAAATATAGTAAGAAATTTATATAATAAAAATATAAAAAGGGAATATAACATCTTAAATATGGTTCAGAATGATTTATGTGTTCCAATGAATCAACCGACCTACATGGAGAGGGATATTTCATCTTTTTTTGTTTATTATATATGTATGGATACTTTTATATTCATTTATAGTAATTAATAATTCATGGAATTTACAAGGACATATATTATAAGAGTTGAAAATTTGATGAGATACAGAATCAAAATATTGTTATCTTTTAAAAGAGTAGAGTATGCATCTATCGAAGATGCGAACTACAATGAGAAATATGTCACTGATAATGAGGTACCATCAATATGAAATCTTCTACATAATGAATTTATTGAGTGATGAAATTGATTGGTGAACAATATATCCAAGACATTATTCATTGAGAGTAGAATCTATCATCGCTATTGGAACTATGCGATACAATATGTAGTGTACAATGAAAAACATGGGGATTTAATCATTGGGGAGATGAGTAGACTATATGAAATGAGGAATAGAAGGAAACAATCTTGGAATATTTTTAACTATTTGTAAAAATATTAAATATTTATTATAAATAAGGTTATCAGGGAGTTTATGGTGATATAGTAGTTAGAGGAGTTTTATTGGTTACTTGGTGAAGATAAAATATTAATAAAGAAAAAAATGATGAATAAAATTATATAAAATAATGATATCAATTTCATTGAGGAGAAATATAGGAATAATTATAGTAACTTATAAATTAATAAATTTTGTGAATAATATGATTAAGTATGTATAAATATAGTTGATGTATAATGTTCCCCAAATGATAAAGACTCAATGTTAAATTAGTGGAAGAAAACATTTTTAAAGGTTGCCAATTTTTACCTCATAAGTGAAATAAGGGAGGTATCCTGAGGGAGGTGGGTGTGGTTCAAGAGTTGATAGAGGATTTGAACAAGAAGTTGGTGGGATCAAATGATATTTTTCAGGTGGATATGAATAATTAATATGATAAGCTTGAATGGAGCTTTATTATTCAATTCATGAGGAAGATTGGATTCAATTAATGGTTTTCTAATTTATGATTTCGTTGTTTCTCCTCGCCAGGTATTTACATTTCTCTCATATAGAAGGGGTTTGGCATTTTCATGAATGTGAGAGGTGTAAGGCAAGGTGACCCCTTTATCCCTCCATGTTTCTTATTTATTAGGAGGCTACATCCCAAAATCTTAAAATAGGACTAATGGAATGGATGTTCTTACCTTATATATCGCAGGCCTTAGATGGATCATATACCCTACTGATGTTTGATGATGACATTATTATTTTTATTAATGACAGGAGGTTGTATTTGGTTAATTTCATGAGAATCATGGAGTTCTATGGTAGTCTGAGTGGCCAGTAGGTTAATGGATGGAAGATAAACAACTTTATTTCTATTAAATGATCAAGGACGAGGGCCTGGAGCATACATGAAATATAGGGAGTGAAACAGAAACTATTACCAATAATATATCTCAGGGATCCCATCTCTAATGGATGGGTAAAAAAGGACTTCTTTGAGGTCCTGATTAATAGAATGGGTGGAAGGATTTTTAACTGGAAAAACATATTCATATCCTTTGGGGGCCGGGTGGCTCTGATTAATAGTGTGGTCTCTTTGATTTTGATGTATTTATTATTTATCATCACCCCTCATAAGTGGATTATTTCTGCCATGGAGATGAACATGAACAGATTTATTTGGGACCCCAATGATACAGGTAAGTCCCAATTGGATTCATTGAATCGGTTAGCGAATCCGGTTAAGGAAGGTGGTGTTGTTTTGAGAGAACTAAATTTATCCAGGCAATCCATTCAGGCCCTGTTGGCTAGGTATTTCCTTGTGGGGATGTTGATGTGAGCCAAAATGCTGAGAATAATATATGGTAATCATTGGGAGGATAGGGATAGAAGGAAACTATCCAGGTTGGGGAAAACAATGGTGTATCATCTAGATATCCTCTATGGTTCCTCCAAATGTGGGGTTGGTCATGGGGAGGTGAAACTTTGGAGGAATAATTTTCTTAGAGAGAAGCTACATTTCTCAAGATTCCCTATCCTAGATCTATCTATGAGGGAGGCTTTTCAGCATCCCAGGTTGATGGAGGCCATTACCATCCTATAAAAGAAGAAGCTGCTCAAAGAAATTATTCTCTCAGAGGATTAAGACCACTTCTTCTTTACTGAGGCAAGCTCCGGGGTCATTAATAGTCATGCCTTTCGTGGATTTATTGGTCCGAAAGGAAGCTGGGATGAATGTGGTGAGGGGATGTGTTGTAAGGAACTCCCTTTGAATATGAAGTTTCTAGTATGGAGAGCTAGAAATCTAGCCTTTCCCACATAGGATAACATCCAGAAAAAATGTATACAAATGGTGTCTTGGTGTTACTGTTGCACTAATCCCCAGGAGGAATCGATAGTCCACTTATTCCTGGAGAGTGAATGAGAGTGATACATCTTCTCTAACTCGGAAAGACGAGGTAACTACAGGTCTTCATGAATCTCCCTGCATGATTTTTTCGAGGAGTTGTTTTCGGGAGTGGAGGAAAATGGATTGGAGTCTATGTACCACTACACTAGTGTTGTCTTAATTTTCTGGACTATATGGGAGGCTAGAAATAGATCTATATGGGAGGTTTAGACTTATTTTTCTCTCCTCTAGGTGAGATTTAAGGGGCTGATGTATGATTTAGAGTCTCTACTGATTGGGGGGAGAATTATGCAGTGGTCTCCACTTCTGGGTATGGAAATGTGGTTCGACCGAGGCTTCAAGGAGGCTAGGTAAGGTGGCAGCCTCTAGATACTGGACTGAAACTTAATGTGGATGGTTCATACCTTAATGAAATGATACATGAATGAGGGATAGTGCAGGAAAACAATGTTTTGGTTTTAATTTCCTTTAGTAGTTTCCATGGTCTGGGGTATTCTCTTAGAGTTGAGGTACGGGCATTGCACACTAGTGTTATGTTTTGAAAAAGGTTATTGTTGGAGATTTTTTGAAGTAGAATTGGACTCTGAAGTGTTGATTCGGTCCCTCCACGGGAAATGTGAAGTTCCTTGTTGTTGGACCTACCTCATTCATGGTTGTGTGGTGGAGTTTTCTAATGAATGTGTAGTTCCACATATTCCTAGGGAGTCCAACTTCAATGAGGATGCTCTTTCTCGGGCGTGTAGTCCGGAAGACCCCTTGGTGGTTTTCATTAGGATGGGATCACTACCTCAGAAGTGTATTGGTATTGTGATTGGGGATTCCTTTGGGCTCTATCATTTTAGACCACCTTTAATGCATATCTTGTAAGGCCCTTATTTTTGAATAAAAAAAATATTTCAATCAAGGGAGTGTAAGTTAACACATATAATATAAATGGATAAATTTATTTTCTTCAAGTAAACATGTTGTATGAGTAATTTAGATAATGGTTATATATTATGAATAATATAACCAATGTCATTTTAAGAGGTTGTGAAATGTAAATCATGGGTTCGGGCCATGGAAAATTAATTTTATTGAATAAAAAATAATGAATCTTTGGAACTTGTTAAGTTTATATAAATAAAAATCCGATCATAACAATGTATATTTTTATGAATAAATATAAAGAATATGGATATGTGATCAACACGAATTTTTAGATGGTATTTCAAGGTTTTGGAAAAGGTTAAGTGGTTTGTTTTTAATAATGTCTTCCTCCAGTGGCTTGACATGAATCGGTTTAGAGATTCTTAGTGATGAAAATTTGAAGAGGATTTAAGATTCATTCCTTGGATGTAAAAATTTAATTCTTGAATGGTGTTCTCAAAGAGGAGTTTTATATTGAATTTCTTATAGGAATCTTAGTTGGAAATGATGGAACCAATTTATTTAGATTAAATAAGGTCATTTATGTTCAAAAAAAGAACAATGAGAATGGAATTATCATCTTGACTCATACTAAATGATACGGGAATTAAAAAGGGGAATTGTTGATCAAAATCTATATATGAATAAATCTATAATAGAATAAATCATTGTTCTCTGTTGTGGGGATGATAAAATATTTGGTGAATGTATTTATAAATATAATGTGTATTTTATAATCACATGAGGAAAAATTTTAAAATGTATATTATTAGTGAGTTCACATATTTTATGGGCAGAAAGAGGTTCAAAAAGAGTGATATACTTTTGTCTCCCAATATATGTATGTGAGAGACCTGTTGAATAAATTTGATATGTAAGATTAAAATACAATGTTAACATTGATTATATTTTTAACCATAAATGGGATACATAAGGATGGGAAATCTATTTATCCAGCCATGAAAGGGAGGATAAATGAATGTTTGTATATATGATAACTACTCGGTTATATATTATATTTGAAATATAATTGGAGGGATATTTCCAATGGGATCTATCAGAGAAACAAATTGTATTAGTGAGACCTATCATGAAGTATATCATATTAATATAATTTTATATATCACTTTAATAATTCAAAATACAATTATTTATTGGTATTTTTTAAATAGAATGATATGGTGACGTTTTGGACAGAAATTTAACAAGATATTGTGAATTTTTCATTGGATTTAAACATATAGGAATGTGGAGTAAAAACTAGGAAAGGGCTTCATAGATCTTATATTATGTTGAAAATATATCAGTAACCAAGTCATGCATTTGATTTTATAGATATATAAACAATAAGATGATATTATTGAAGATTAAAAGAAGCCTATGGTGAACTTATATGCAAAGAAGAGCACGATTTTACACTAAAAAATATTTATCAACACTCTCATAATGAACATATTTAGATCAGATACAACTTTATCAATGAAATGGTTGAGAGAAGAGTTATCAAAATGAAAAATGTTTGAACTAATCATCCTTTGGTATAAATATTCTTTATTCCATCAAGAACTCTTTCAACAAAGACATATTTATTTATCCTCAGTGTTTATGACTTCCTACTTATTGGGGAGTTTTTGATACCCCTATCCTAATTTGAATATTATTTTATTATATAATTTTATAATGTATAGGAGGTTCATTACCTTAAGTTTTCTTATCAATGTGGGAGAATAACTTGGAAATTTTCAATTCAATATTTTTATTTGGTGGAATTCATCCCCATAAGGGGGGATAACCCATGTTTTTTTTCTTTCCTTGAGGTTTTAGTTCTGAGTTGTATCATCATTGGGGGGGTTCTTGGAATGATATTTAGGGGATATATAATTCATTTGGAATGAAATTTATTCTTGTTTGATGAGAGTGGGATTTTTGGAATAATGAATGAAACTAAGAAAGTGATAATAACTTAATATTTTATCATCTAGAACATGTGCTTCTCACAGAGACGTAGATTGACATATATGATATTCCTTGGATATCTAGAAACTATATATATGGAACCAAATTTTAGTTGAAAATTTAAACATACCAAAGTACATAAAATATATTTAACAGGGTCATCAATAGTGAGAATTGAAAAAATATACATCATACTCAAGAGAAATATAGAATGTAGTTGATGAGAATATATGATTGGTAACTATAGTGGGTATGTTTTAGATTTTTTTGATAAAATTCTAGATTATTCATCATATAAGAACATTATGTTTGATGAAAAATTGTTATGACTCATAAATTTCTTAATTTTGGTCCAACATCCCATGTATGTTTTAGAGTTTTAATCTAATACATGAATCTGTTGTGAAGAAGAAACTCTTAATGGATTCAATATTCAACTAGTATTTGCATGCATGGATAAAAAGATGAATTATTGAAATGTTTTAGAGTTTTTTTGTTATGATGAAAAAATAGATAGATTAATGGAACTATTTTCCGATAGGATCCTCATAATGAAAATTGTTGACAACAATGTTTTATATATCCTAATAAGTTTTCATGATTTTCTTTGAATCTGAAAGAATATTATACTCAGTAGTTTTCTTAAAAGCTATAATGACAACACATCATCTAGTTGGTTATGTTTATGGTCATTGAAAGGGAAATATTATTTGAAGGATAAATAGAAGAAATATTTTTCAAATGCTTGATGGCGATTTTAATTTTCATTAATGGAAATTTTTTTAATTAGAGGTATAAAAGTTGTATAAAATCATCTTATTCATAGAAAAAAATATAGGGAAATTTTCGTATAAATATCCCTATAATAATATCATTTAACAGTTTTAGAAATAATAATTTCTAAATATACTCATTTGGGGTTAATATATTACACTTTAAAAAATTAGAGTTTAAATATTAATATGTGAAAGAAATTACGAGAACAGTATAAACCATGAAGGAATATTATTAATGAAAATAAATGTTTATGACTTTTAAAGTAGAATACCATGAAGAAATTTATCTAAGGTAAGGATATAAAGGGATTTAATAAAGAGGATGAAAACACAATAGGTAAATTAATGAAATAATGATGTATTTGGGGTGAAGTTATATTTGTGATAAGTATAATAATTTATAAATGGAAGAGTAGAATGGATTTTTGTGGTGGATAGATTTGATTAATGAATTTTATTTAGAGAATAATATATTAATCTTAACATACACACTATGTGATAGTTGATATTCTTGAGACTAGGGATTTTATTAGATCATCATATATTTTTCCTTCATGATGGAAATTAATCTATATATTCTTGATTATGTGGGAGGGAAATTCAAGCCCATACACTAAAAATAAATCCATATAGAGTGATGGAAAATGGAGGAGATGTGGAATTTATGTAAGGGAAAAATTTGTGATTTCTTGAAATCTTGTTTAGAGGTAGTGATTTCCAAATCGAATAATAATGGAAAAAAATCATATCCCCCAAAATAGTGAATCATTGTGGATCACGATAGTTTTACACATCTCTTTTGTATTCTCCCTAGATGTAACCTTTAATAACAAATCATTTAAAAAGTATTGTGCATTTTTTTGACATTTTTATTCATTGTTTTGGTGAATATGTGATGTACTATTAATGGTTTAATGATTTTCTACCAATGTTGGAACAATATTCAACATAACATGAGAAAATGTTCATACTATAATTTACCACATAATTTGATGGTTACTAGGGTTACAAAAATTTTCAAATTTTGAAGGGAAAAAAATTATTATAAAATTACTAAATATAAATGTAGAAGAATAATAAAAATAATTATGATGGTTATCTAAATTTCATGTTAGAATAATGGTTTGATAATTTCATATAACAATCATAAATTCCGTATCACCCAGTCAAAAAAATATTAAACAAAATCCCAAATTATTTTTCAATCATAATTTTAATGTTGATAATTAATTTATGTACCATTGAATTAGATAAAAATTAATTTATTTACCTTTGTAAAATATCTTATCAAGACCCATTTATAAGGAATGAAAAGATGATGTTTCACTGATGGATGGAATCAAATATCCCATTCATGGATAAATAATATGAAAATATTTTACCTAAAACCCCTTTTATTATTTTCTTTTCTCATATATGTGTCCCTAGCAAACACTATTTAAAAATTTTCATTCATAAAGTATCAGGAATTTTTTAAAAGTTGATGCCTTATACCAAACAGAACAAGGAACATTTGTTATCAAAATAAATTATACATGAGTCTAAAATACAGGATCATATTACAATCTTTCCCTGTTTGGATATAAGATCAATGGGGAGGTCTTCGAATCAGGTGATGTCTTGATTTACTCCCATGTTAGAAAGGATATCGGCAACCGTATTTACTTCTCAATAAACATGTGTGATGATATAGTTAAGACCGATAAGAGAACGGGTGAATTCCATCCAATGAGTAATAATCAACCAAGAAAGATGAATAATGCCATTCCAAATCACCTGCATGATGGTCATCGAGTCACTTTTAATCTAGAGTTTGTTCCAACCAAATAGCTTGGGGAAGGAAATTGCATCAATTAAGCTCATCATCTTAGCTTCAAGGGAGGTGGAAATGCCACAACTACCCATGAAACAACCAAGGATCTAATCGAGATGATTCCGGAAGATAACACCACATCCAACAGGTCCCAGATTGCCTTTGGATACATCATCAATATTAATTTTGATCCATCTAGTAAGAGGATATCTCCAAAAAACCTCCATAGAGTGGAGAGGTTGGAAAAAATTGCTATTAATCTATAGACATTGTAGGATTCCAAATTCAAGAACGGTGTTTTGGAAATGTCCATTTTGCATCAGAGAAGCTTCATGTATAGAAATAAGGATCTGCATTCGACCAGCATTTTGATTGGATGAGTTATATTTATGAATAATTGCATTCTGATCATACCAAATCACATGGTGGAGTTCAGCAGCTACATCTAAGAAAAGGTTCTTTATTTTCTGTGGGCCTTCCATTTCCGCACATTTCAATATTTGAGTTTTAACATAGTCAATAGTTAACCATATACAGTAAAAAATGTCAAGAATATTGTTTCAAAGAGTTGAATAAGTAGCACAAGAAAGAAATATGTGGTTCACATATACCTTGTGTGGATTACATAATTTTCACATAGAGAAGGGATAGATTCCAAAGGATTGAAGTCAAATATCTGTGGGAACTATATTGTGAGCAAGACACCAGATGATATTGAATCTTGAATGCTTTATCCAAGGCTTATTAAAATGTTTTTACCATCTATAATCACTTTCAAAGTTACAGTTATAATTATTATAGATTTTTTTGAGTTTAGAAGACTATTATGAGTAGGTTACCAAATTAATAAATCATTAGTGGAAGAGAAATAGTTATTTTCAATGACATTCATAATAGTATTAGGGAGGTGGTCTATTTGAGAGTTTAAGATTTATCTAATAGAGTGGTTGACATTATCAGGGATCTAATCGGGATATATCATAGAAATTAAAGGCATTCCCATCCAGTTATCCTACCAGAATTTCAAGTATGATTCTCTAGAGACCATCCATCAGGAATTATTCATGATATTTGAGAAATATTGTTTTATATAAGGCCATATAAAGTAGTTAATGAAATTCGAATTAACCATCTTAAGTTTGTCGGGAAACCTATTTTTGAGGAATGTAATAGCTTCAGAAGTATTTTGAAAAATTTTACTAGTGAGTCTAGATTGAAGGGATTCATTAAAATACACTATATTTTTAATTCCTATACCACCTTTCTCAATGGGCCTGTAACAAGTCTACTAGGGGATAGTCAAAAGATTACATTCTAGAATACTTCCAGTCCATTTGAAATTATTTATAGCAGTGTTCATCTTCTTGATAAGACCAATATGTCATTTATAGACCACCATGTAATAGACCATCTTAGAGACAATAGTGGATTTTACAAGGAATATCCTACCAGCCATAGAGATAGATTTTCTTTTCCAAGACGATAGTAGGTTTATAACTTGGTTAACTATAGTCACAAAGTGGGAAGACTTGTTTCTTCCACTAAATATGGTAACACCAAGATAACTGAAAGTGATCGTACATTATTTTAGACATAATTCACTGATAATGTTACACTTTCTAATGGGATGAATGTTCTTTCCAAAGAAGATGAAAGATTTGTTCCAACTAATGATTTGACCAGAGGAATATTTATAGTGTGAGAGCGATGTTTTGTGGTTTAGAATGTTTCTTTTATCACTTTGAATGAAAAGGATGATATCATCAGCATACAAAAGGTGGGTAATAGAATTCATGTTCCCAGATACATGGATGGGCTTCAGCTTGTTCTGATCCACCAGACGGGTGATCAAACGCTTATGATAGTCCACTATTATTGATAAAAAAATAGAAGAGGGGGTCACCTTGACTGAAACATCTGGTGAATTTAAAGTAGCCTTTGGGAGAGACATAGATAAAAAGGGAGATATATGATGAGTTGAACAGAGTTCTGATTACAGTGATAAAAGAGTCACTAAACACAAAACCTTGAAGATCCTTACATATAAAGCTCCAATCCATGGTGTTAAAAGATTATCTGATGTCATGATTAATATCAATGTTACGTCCTCTTCTATCCTTATTTATGTTATTGACACATTCAGAAGTTAAACAGATGTAGTCCTGAATGGATCTGCCCTTAATAAATCCAAATTTGTTCTAGGAGATATGTTTTTCCATGATAGTTGAAATCATGATTGAGATGACTTTAGTGATGATTTTTTAAAGAGTGTTGATAAGGGAAATGAGTCTAAAGAGATGAATCTCAGAATAATTTTCCACTTTTGTATTCATGGTGAGAAACTGGGAATTACGATCATGATAAAGGGAACCATTAGATAAAAATTATTTAACAATTTTACAAACATCAACATGAATATTATCCCAATAATGCTAGAAGAAACCATTATTGAATCCAGCTGGACACAGAGCACTTTCAGGATTCAAAATAAAGATAGTGTCTTTGAATTCAAGATCTATTGGAATGATGAAAAGAAATGTGTTGTCCTCATCAGTGAACACCATTGGCATGATCTAAGGAAGGAGGTGTTTGTTTTTATCAGGACCATTAAATATGGATTCATAGAAGGAGAATATATTATGAGAAATTTGATATTCATTTTCAAGAAGCATTTACCCATCCATTAGAAAGGTAAATGTCTTGCAAACCTTTCCTAATCTTTGAAGAGGGTTATAGAACATAGTATTTTTGTCTCTATCTATTAACCATTTACCTTTAAGTGCTTGTTTCCTCATATTGTATTTAAATGTGAGTGGAGATTTGAGTTTAACATCAAGGTTTTTTTTTCTTTTGTTGTATCAATGTTGAGGTCAGAGATGGTGTTTTTGTTTTTTATATCATTGAGTTTTTCCTCAAGAAGAAGGATTTCATTATTAATTTGTTTGTATTTGGAGCTGCACTAATTTTTGAAATCCTATTTGAGATGTTTTAATTTGACATTACAGGAAAAGGCATCATTATTTTGTGACATTGAAGACCAATAGTTTTGGATGAAATTAGTTCAATCAACATCATAGAACCACGCATTGTTAAATCTAAAAGGTAACTGGGATTTTGTGTCTTTGGTGGAGAAATTGACTAGAATGGGGTGATGGTTAGACCTCAGCCTCTAAAAATTGGTAGTGTAATAATGTCCCATTTATCTAAAGTAGGGACATTCGTGAAGGATCTATCCATCTTGGAAGCAACCACTATATTATAATGTCTTCTATACCAAGTGTATTTCACACCAGTGAGATTAATTTCAATGAGATTTTTGTCTCTAATTGAAGCTTTAAATTATATTGTGGACATAGAAGCATGATAAGAGACGATTTTATTACTTGAGTTGAGAATGACATTGAGGTATCCAATAAAAAACAAAGGGAAATTTGTTTTAGTCCCTAGATAAGAAAGGTCATTCTAAAGAGTTCTCTTATCTTAGAATATCTTCTTAGCATAAACAAAATCGTAGAATAGGTGTGTGACATCAGTATTAAAATTACAATTAAAAATATAATAAGAGACATTAACAATGATAACATTATATAAAGAAGAGTGCGAAAAAATACATAAAGATTCATCATTATTGGTATTTGTAACCACACTAGTAAAAACGTATTTATGCTTGCACAAGTGAGAGTATTTAAAATAAAAATTAATTTGTTGCTCAAAAATAGAAAATAACATAGGATGATGAGTGTTAACCATTATTTTTAGAACAGTGAACCTGTCATAGTTGGAAATACCTTGAAAATTAAATAATAGAATCTCCATTTGAACCTATGTTTGGAGTTTTAACTCCCTTTTTTATTTTTTCCAGAACGTTTATTTCTAGAAGACCTTCTAATGGTTTTAGCATTGATTATATTTGTGGTCTGTTCATGTTCATTGTTAGATATGACATGTTTTTTCTTTTTAGGTTAATTTCTTGAAGAATTCATAGTTTAGTATATATTGTTTGTATTACATAGCATCAAAGAAATGGTATTTTGGTAAGATAATTGAATTTTGTGATGCTCAAAATAGATCTTATTATCTATATATTGAGCACCATCAAAAGGAAAATTTATAGGAAGAGGAATAGGTGTACCTGAATCCTTTGAAGTATCTATATCCTATTATTTGACAGTGTCTAGATTAGATTAAGGTGCATCTTCCCTATGGAGTCATTATTTCCCTTTATTAGCATAAGATCTTATACCGAGGGTGTATTTACTTTTACAACTATTACGTATTCCAATGTCATGAGTGCCTTTTTATCAGGGTTAGAATTATTGCTCTGTTCCCTGGTCTGAACTGGGTTTAGAATAGTTTGCATATTACTAGGTTTTACAGAACAACATCAGTATCCAGATCAATAAAAATATTGACAGATTTAATGTGATTAGATTGAGTAGAACCAAATTAACTTGCCTTGTTTTTGGTTGAATTATTCACCTCTAGAGTAGGTTCATTGTTATATATGGAAGAGGTACTGCTTGAACTATTTATTCTAGTAGTATTTTTAGTACATTCATTTAGTGAAGCACTTAGAGTTGATTCCACAGAGTTCATATTACACAGCATTAAGGAATTAGGATAGTCAACACTGCCTATAGATTGAGTACCATCAATAGATAAATATGTAAAAGTGAGAGGATGTGTACCAGGTCATTTTTATCCTCCACACCAAAATCATTCATGGCTAAGGGTGCCTAGACTTTGACAGTGTTCAAATAATCTCGAAGACACTACTTTTGCTCAATGGAGTCACTATTTTTTGTGCATTTGTAAAGGGTCGTGTACCAAGGGTGTAATCTCCTTTACACATTTAATTGATTACAAGTCCTTGGTAATAGTTAAATTAACCTTAGAAATATTTATCTGTACCTTGGCATGAACAACCTTCTGGTTAGTAGAGAGCTTCTCAGTTTTTATAGTACTTCCAGTGCTATCTAGAGTTTTAGAGTTATTAACCGAGATGTCGTGAGTAGAGCGAAGAGAACCTAAACCATTTTCCTGATTGTTGGTCTCATTATTTATCCCTTGAGTATCAGTAGAATTCAAGAGGGAGGGTTTATGGATTTTTCCAGAACCCAAAACTAAGAAGATGGGTTCATCCACAGTTTATAGAGAGTTTGACCTAGCGCAATCAACATTGTGAATAGTTACAGTGCCTATGCTACAAGCATTGATTTGAATTTGTTCAGGTAGAGATATTGTACCCCTCCTACCTGTGTAAGTTCATTGTTTTTGATGTAATTAGAGCTGAATACCTATAAATAGGGAAAAGTATTAAGTTCCTATTTCTGATGATCATGATTGGATAGTCTAATAATATATAAAACCTGATTTTGTGTTTCTTCTAAGAGGCTTTGTTCATTAATGGAGTTTTATTCCTCTTAAACAACATCTTTCTAGGTTATACCCGAGTTGTCCCCTATGTGTGTTAGGCTGTGTAATGTTTTCATCCAAATTTCATATTTTTGTTTGGGGGGTTCAGGTATGTCCAACATGGGATCTTTGTCTTTTTTTCTCTCCTTACTTCCATTAATTTTCAATTTTATGGTTCACTTGTTTAATAACCACCCTACAATTTGAGAGTGTATGTCCAATGATCAAATAAGTCACAAAAGGGAGGCTTCCTCTAATATTTTTATCTAATTTCAGTTTTGTAATCTATAGCATTGAAATTTATTATCTTAGGAAGCTTTGAATCTAAGTTAATTTCCACCATAACTCTTGAAGAGAAGAATAAGTCATCATTTAAGGTTCTTTGGTCTATTTTGAGAGGAGGTCTGATGCAGGAAATAATATCATTTAGAATTTTTGGGTGCCAAAAGAACAAATTCAGTCCATGTAGTTTTACCCAAACCTGTTCCATGTTATTCTTATATGTGTGTGGGTTGAAATAACTGTCCCATCTAGTTATTATTAGGTAACTCAACTTTAGATTACTATTTTTGGTCTTCCAAAACCTCTCCAGATCATCTTTTGATTTCAACAAAATGTGATAATTTCACTTACCTGTAGTTTTCATTTTTTGGTTTGAGGTATTCTAGTAGGGTGCAATACGCAAATGTAAATTAGGAAAAGTCCAAGGGTGGTCACATTTAAGGTAGGAGATACATCCCATGATAGAGAATTTTTACATTTTCTTATGTTGTTGAAGTGAATTCGAGTCCGCTTCCACCAATAAACTAAATTCATAAAATCTATTGAAAAGGGAAGGCTTTATGGGGATGTATTTGCCTAGATCTGTATTCTTAAGAGCATCCAGAAATGAGATCCCTTGAGATCTACCAGGGAACGAGCGAGTGTGAATTATTCTTTTAGGGATATCCTCTTTCTGCTTTTCTACAGCAATGCCTTATGCAATGGGAATCTGTATCATCTGAGAATTCGTGAAGTGATGAGACTCAAACCTCCCAAGTGTGAGAAAATCCACAATGATGGTGAAAATTGAAAGAATTGGGCTATAGGAGCCCTAGTCGCTCAAGTATTTTAGAGGGAGATGGTCTCAAATCAAAGTATTGGGAATTTTACAATAGGATTATAGAAAATTATTTTAATAACTATATTTAATCAGCAATTCCCCCACTTCATGAATTTTTTTTTCCAATTAGATATTCTATTCTTGTTATTGGTCCCTAATACATAAATATATGATTTTCTATATAATTATTAAATCATTGAAATGGGGTTTTTTTATTCCTTATTCGCTATCATATTATCCAAATAAGTTTTAATAATATTAAAAAATCATAAATATGATTTGTTATTTAAATTGGATAAGAAGATTACTGTAGACTTATTAAGTTAATTACTAATAATTTCACAACACAAAGCCATTTTAACCCCTCATCAAACCAAAATTTGTGATTATAGTAACCCCTGAATCCCACCTTCAATAGGCCACAATTTGATAACTAGCACTGAGTGTATAACATTAGACACATTTAAGGAACTTACCTCATTATTCTAGGAGCATAAATAAAAAAAGTGACGAATCCAAAATATATAATATAAAAGAAAAAACATTCCATAATGAATTTAAGTGATATATAGAAATAATTGTCTCTAAAATATAAAACCAAAAGGAATTTCATATGGATACAATTATGCTAACTCTAATAATCACCCCCGACATTTATAGTCTTTATCATTCTCTAACCCTGTTTTGAAAATATATAAAAATGATATATATATATATACTTATTTATGTATTTATGTATGTATATATGTATTTATGTATGTATGTATGTATGTATATGTGTTTTTATGTATATATTTATACATTTCTATATGAATATACACACATACATACATACTAAGATACAAACACTCAAAGATAAATGTATATGTATATGCCTATAAACAAAAATAAATAAAAAAATAAATTTATAAAAATATACCCACATACATATATATATATATATAAGGGTTATAATACAAGTATGCTATGTATAATCCTCCCAAAAAACTCCCCTAAAATGTTGAAATAGCATATTATGCATCATTGAATAAATAATTGAACCAACATGTAACCTATATCTTCTCAACTGTTACTAGACAATAGAAAATAACCACTCACCCAATTTTGTATCTTAGTATTATAACATAGCATAGAATGGATACATTAAGATGGTTCCTTACAGTCAATTCCTTAATGATCTAGTATTTGTCATGCCCCAATGCCATTTTTCCTATTTATCCCATCCTTTCTGTATCTAAATAACACTATAGCCACATCATAGACAAATAGACATCCACGTCATCACCAAAAAATACATGGATAAAACCATATACCACATTCAGCAACCACTTTCCATACTACCACATCACAACAGGTTATCTCATCCTCATCACAACTGGGTAACATGAACATGAGGGACGTCAACCATATTACCACATCGTAGTTTTCAAAAACCCCTCTGTGGATACATAACCAAAGAAGATAAAATATTCATAATAAAAATTTTCTATCAAAACACAATCATCATACCTCTCGATCATCATTTATTGTCTATGTTAGGAATAAATGGTATGGAAGATGGATTAGTTTTCAATACATTATCTCATAAACTTTAATGTTAGAGATATCACCCAAAACCTATGTATATATTTGAAATTATAAAGCTGGACAACCAAGGTTGTTGATAATATGAAATAACATGGAAATATAACAAATATAATAGATAACATAATCTAAAAATACAGACTAACTTGAAGCACATCAAAATACCTACACCTTTCACTTCAATATAACTACACATTTTAAACTCAAATAAAATTTTGGGGTTATTCAAAAATAGATTCAATAAGAGGGTAACAATTTCTCTAATACTAGTTAATATTATCAATATGATCAATGCATATACCTACTCGGGGGACTGAATTAGGTTTATGTTATTTTTATCCAATATTTAAATCATTTTAGAATAATTGATCCCATTTAGTTATTATACTATGTTTTTAGTTAGTGTAGATGAATCTATTTTAATTTTAACTAAGTAATCATCCTCAATGTGAATGCTAATATAGTAATTAAAAGGTGGAAAATAATTTTAAAAGGATTGGATCAAATACCTACTCCTTTATATGATTTATTATTTAAACTAATATATCATTATCAACTATAAAAAAAACAATTTCAATAATTTTATGTTCTTATAATATCTATACAAAGTCTCACTATGTTTATAATTTCCTACTTCTAAGAAGGCATCCTCCAACAAGTTCCCACATTAGTGACATCTTTTCACTATTTTATCCTCGCATACTTCTAGTCACATATGTTCTATATTTTTCCAAACATGTATATACAAATTATTTCTTTACATATCATTATTGAAATATATCACAAGTTTAATACATGATGTTTCTACATCCACTATATTTTTTATAATTCCATTCCAAAAAATTTATTCAAATTCTAACAGAAATTTTAAGAATAATACATGAAAGCGGGTAACTACTAATAATTCATCAATATAATACTTCTACTAAAAATATTAACCTAGCTATCTCAGAAACTAACTAGAAGAATTTATCCAAATGATTAGAAATTTTACAACATAGTAGTCTCTCCCCATCATTTTATTAATCTTCTCACCACTTTGGTTAACTAGAACTGAACATATAATTATTATTGACAACTTATTATTTATTCAAATTTGATATCCAAATAGAATTTATCATTATCTAAGTATCAAATCTTTTTATATATTCATTCAACAGTGTTGTTCAAAATATCACACAACACCCCATATCTCGAATCAATAACATTATTTTTGAGAAATACATCTTCTTTATCCATTATTTTCATTTAAATATAGATCACTTGGAAATCATATATATATATATATATTAATTATAGAATATCCCATTAAATATTTCACCATACATGACCCACTCATTTTATTCTTTTCTGTATATCGGTGCTCCCACTATTTCAACATTCTCATTGTGTATGAA